>CM035111.1:41469459-42191959 GCA_020205505.1 Panax japonicus
CTTAATTTTAAAAAGTGCACATGTTCGGTTATTACCCGAATACCCGAATGTACAATTTCGTAATTCGGTAATTCGGTTAGTTTCAAATTCAGTTAGTGTTTCGGATAGTAGAATTAATTGATAATTCGGTATTCAGTTCGGTTATAACCGAATGATCACTCCTAATCAAGTGTATCATGCAAGGACTAAGCATATTGAAGTAAGGTTTCACAAGGTGAGAGAGTTATTGCTATAGGTGATGTGATATTGGAAAAGGTGCACACTTTTGAAAATGCAGCTGACATGTTGACAAACATTGTGATCGCGGACAAGTTCAAGCATTGCTTGGACTTGGTTAATGTCTCCAAATGTTAGTAAGAAGGATTCCCCCCAAAAATGGTTGGAACAAATGGCTTATGTTTTGAATGGGTGAGGTTATTCGTCAAGGTGTAGTTTGTTGGGACTCGTGACTCATAACTAGAAGTTCCTAAAAAGATAGTGCGATGTTACAAGGTCATTATGAGTATTAGGCTATAATGAGAATTAGGATTGGAATAGAAATAGTCGTCATATATACTCTATTGTAAAATCATATGTAAGTCGGTGAATAACAAAAGGAACGCCGCTTCCGTGGACTACTCAAATTGGGAAACCACTGTATTATTTCTTTACTATCGTATGCGTGTGTTATCTAATTCTAACAGTTTATAGATCATCAAATTCCAAAATTGGAATGAAAGTTCGATCAAACGAACTCCCATCCTAGGAAGTCCTCTTTCGAGCCAAAAAAGGATATTGGGAAAGCTGGTTCCGTAGCATTAGAAGCTGAAGAAGGAATGAGGAAAATTAAGTAAACTGGAGTTCCGTGACTTATGATGTCAAACCCCAATATTATTTATTTTTTGTCATTTAATACTCTACTACTATCACTGCAAAGTGATTCTTTTTTCTATTTGTAACTATTTTTGTGAAAGGCTCATACTAGTAACAGACAAAGAGAAAGCAACTAACATGCATGTCTTAACTTTGGAACAATATATAGTCTCATTTCCTCGCACAATGAACCAACTGATTACAGAGCAGTTGACAGATAAGCACCCTCAAAATTCATTGCGGATTATTATAGGATTTGAAAAACATAAAAAATGATAAGGTGGCGACTGAGAATTCATTTTCTTTCCATAATTTTATATTTGAAATATCCATTAGAACCAATGAATTACATAAGTATAATGAATGTTATGATATAATTAAATATCAAGAACCAGAAAAACAAGCATTTAAAACCCAAATCCAAAACATTTCCTCACAAACCAGATTTATAAGGAACACCTGCAGCTTGAATCCAGTCTGATCCATTAAGAAATGAATTCACCGTACAACATCTGTGCTTGGTTCTCTGTAATTTTTCCTCAGTCCCTCCCACTTAACTCTATTTTGGGTCGACGAACCGGGACCATAATTCATATATTCGGCATAAAAAACTGGTGTTTGGTGCGCCATTTCCAGTCCCCCGGTAGCCAGCCCTTGGGATCAATCAAACTTCCCATCATGGTATTCAAGTACACGGTTGTGGAGTAATATTTCCAGGGGCGGCCTAGGAATGTATGCACATTGGCCAAGTCTCCAAATGGGGAAATGTTACAGTTTTGTATAGAAATCCCAGTGTTTTGACGCGGGTCGGTTTTGGCCCTGTGCCGTTATCGTGTTTTGTTGACCACTCATTGGTACTCTTGGAACGTATGTTACAGTTCTGGAAAACAGCCGCGGAGTTCCAAAATGAAAATCAACTGTCCCGTATATGTCACACTCGCGGTAGAATTGGGCGGTTGGCTCTGTGCGCGTACAGGGTGTCCTGAAAAGCGTCGAATCGACATTTGTAAAAGATCTGAACGGTCCGCAATTGACATTAGGGCAACAGCCTGGTGCTTGATTGCTCCAGCAGTGTTGTAAAATCCCATGTCACGAGCCATAAAACCCTTACCAAACAACGGCTGCATGCATGTGCAAATTATAAACAAGTTAGCACCACAATGTAAACACGAGACTACTAAATTGGAGTTACGGTGACTATATATATATGTGTGTGTGTGCAATCACGAGTTATGACAGGTTCAGTTTTCTAATAAGCCGAAGTATCTAATTAAGGACTAATGAGTTATATCTAAAGTGGTTATATGATACTTACCGAATGTTGCTGAAGAATATGTTGAGTTCCATCGATCGAATTCAAACTACCGGACACGATAGTTTTTATCCATTCCATCACCAATCATCATAACATTCCATTTCATCATCTCAACCCTAACAATTTCATAATACACCCCTATCTTCACATAAATCACAAACGGCTTGTTGCTTTTGTCTGGAACCGCCTTAAGTGCATCACTAATTGTCTTGTATGCCCCAGAACCATCCTTTGCCACAATGACATCAGCCTTAATCGTGTTAGGCTTTGTACTACTCTGAAGCAGCTTCCTATTATTCGGGGACAACCAGTGTGGCATATCTTCATCATCACTAGTCAATAATCGTCTACGAAATTTCAAAGATTTCGCAGTACTTGAAATCCCATTAACAATAGCAAGGCTATTACTAGTAAACTCTGTGGAGTCTTTAAGGTAGTTCAACGCATTAGCCCTTAGTGTTGTATTCTCAAAGCCATCTATACATGTATCCTGAAAAGTACCAGCAGCACTTAGCCATGTCATGACATCATCAGCAGCCTCGAACAACGCGAGATCTCCGGCAAACGAGGAGGCGTTTAGATGATCCAACGCGAGATCCAAGAGCTCTCGACAATTCTCCAGAGCCTCTACCTCTGCAGGTGCTAAATTCCCAATACTTTTGAATCCTCCATCTTCAGCAAAATATTTAGAGCCCTTAATTAGTTCACTTATAGCCACTTGCATAGATACTTTAAAAAACTCTTCAGGCTGTATTATCCCCAGGCTCGTGTTCAGCACCGGAAGAAGGCTGTGATAACAAGAGTCAGGGTATAATGTCACGCCGCAGGCTGCCTGGATCGACGTGGAGATAGACTTAGCACTGGTGGATGGATCATTATTATGGCCGCCGCTATTTTTACCGAGAGAAGTTCCTACAACAGCAGAAACTACAACAAGGACCAGAACTATGCATGATAAAGTGATAACAGCGATTCGCTTTCTTAACGCCTTTCGACGTTCTGTAACGAGGGTTTGCTGATTCCCGTAAGATTTGAGAAGCGACATGATTACAATTGGAATATGGAAATTGTATTGAGGTATTGAGATTGGTAAGATGATTTGGTGTGCTTAAATAGAGAAGGCAAGGCATTGCATGGATAAACTTACCTTCTTTAATTTCTTTTTTTCAGAACATGGATAGGCACTGCATGGATAAAACTTACCTTCTTTAATTTCTTTTTTCAGAACATGGATTGACATTGCTTAGTCAACTAACGTGGGGTACGTAGCAAGGCACAATAGCACTACGGCTAAGATTAAAGTGCTTCTCATGTTCGGTGCAAATAAGTTCAATATAAATTTAAGCAAACCTTTTGCTGTATAGACAAAATTATATCAATAATGACAAAATTACATATGTCAAACCTTCAATTAATATGTAATAGATTTTTCTTTTAATTACATTTATTCTTATAATGTAAAGGTGCACCACAAATTATGAATAGAGAGTCAATCACAAGTCAAAAAAATAAAGTAATTATGAGTCTGTTGCATTGTGACTTCGGAATGCATCTGGTGTCACAACTATGTTAACTGTGAGACATGGTAATTTTCAATTTGATTGAATTAATTAAAAGAATAGTAATATAATTTTACAAGTAAGTAAACAATATCATCTTACCTAATATTAATTTGTTCATATTATATAATGTGAGTTTTAGTAAGATTTATATATAACTACTATAATTATATAACTTGAGAGTTTAGAAGGAAATAATTTTATTCTTAAAATCATCCTATCTAATAAGGAAATAATTTTCTTCTAAAAATCATCGTATCTAATAACTTTGAGTCTGAGTAGGATTGTTACTAGATTATCTTACCTAATAGTATGAGTATGAGTATTAAATTGTTACTATTATTAAAAATAAAGTATATATATATATATTCTTAAGTTCACCCATTATCCAACTCACCCGAGCTCACTCCCCTTTAGCGACGGACCCGACGACGGTTCGGTCATACAATGTGAATATTATATAATGTGAGTTTTAGTAAGATTTATAACTACTATAATTATATAGCTTGAGAGTTTAGAAGGAAATAATTTTCTCCTTAACGTCATCGTATCTAATAAGGAAATAATTTTCTCGTAAAAATCATCGTATCTAATAACTTTGAGTCTGAGTAGGATTGTTACTAGATTATCTTACCTAATAGTATGAGTATGAGTATTAGATTGTTAGTATAATATATATATATAATATATATATATATATATATATATATATATATATATATTAACTAACTATATGATTCAATTATTAAATAATAAAATAAAATTATTTACTCTAACCAATAAGAATTTGTAACAATAAAATTAAAAATATCAACAATATTATAAATATTTTAAATATATTAAATTGCAGTACATAACACTATTGCATAATATTTGCCATTCTCAAATTGCAACACTTGTCCTACCTAATTAATGTATTCATCCATTACTCAAGTTTTTATATTATTGTTACTTAATTATTATCTTTTAAAATCACTACTTTTAATCCAACATTAATATTTTGATTTTATAATCTCATAAATCACTACAAATCTAAAATTGTTCTAATATTTTCATTACAAATTTAATTATTATATCCTAAAATGACTACTTTTTTAATCCCAAATTAATATTTTGAATTTATAATCCCCTAAAGCATTACAAATCTAAATTTTTTTGGTAATGTCAATTGTTATGATATTAGCCTTTCTAATTTAATTATTATCTCTTAAAATCACTACTTTATGATATTATCATTACTGAGCTATTATCATTACACTCCGTTATTTAACCTAATTTTCTTCCTATAAATACAACGTAATATTATACCATTTATAATTATATTACAACATAATATTATACAATTTAAAACATTTAAAACAAAATTAAATTAAATAACAAATAATATCATTCATAACTTACTGTGTTAATTTATAATCCTCTAAATCACTATTTTTTCAATCTAAACGGTTTTTATATTATCGTTACTTAATTATTATCTCCTAAAATCACTATTTTTTAATCCCACAATAATATTTTGATTTTATAATTCCATAAATCACTACAAATCTAAATTGTTCTGATAATGTTAACTGTTCTAATATTATCATTACTAATTTAATTATTATCTCCTAAAATACTACTTTTTTAATCCCAAATTAATATTTTGAATTTATAATCCCCTAAATCACTACAAATCTAAATTATTTTGGTAATATCGACTGCTCTGATAATATCCTTTCTAATTTAATTATTATATCCTAAAATCACTACTTTATGATATTATCATTACTGAGCTATTACCATTACTCTCCATTATTTAACCTAATTTTCTCTTTATAAATACAACATAATATTATACCATTTATAATTATATTACAACATAATATTATACAGTTTAAAACATTTAAAATAAAATTAAAATAATAAATAATATCAACCATAACTTACTATGTTGATTTTATAATCCCCAAAATTCACTACTTTTCTAAACATAATTATTATATTCTAAAATCACTTTTTCTAATAATATACCACTCATAATTATACCATACATTATATCATACATGTATGATATAATATTATAATACACGTATATAACAAAATAACAAAATCACCACCTATCTATATAAAATATACGGATATTATCATTACTAATTAAATTATATTACAACATAATATTATACCATTTATAATTATATTACAACATAACATTATACAGTTTAAAACATTTAAAACAAAATTAAAATAACTAATAATATCAATCATAATTTACTATGTTGATTTATAATCCCATAAATCACCACAATTTCAATCTAAACAGTTTTTATATTATTGTTACTTAATTATTATCTCTTAAAATCACTACTTTTTAATCCTACGTTAATATTTTAATTTTATAATCCCATAAATCACTACACATCTAAATTGTTCAGATAATGTTAACTGTTCTAATATTATCATTACTAATTTAATTATCATCTCCTAAAATCACTACTTTTTTAATCCCAAATTAATATTTTAAATTTATAATCCCCTAAATCACTATAAATCTAAACCTTTTTGGTAATGTCAATTGTTATGATATTATCTTTTTTAATTTAATTATTGTCTCCTAAAATCACTACTTTATGATATTATCATTACTGAGCTATTATAATTATTCTCCGTTATTTAACCTAATTTCTCCGTTATTTTAAAAACCAAACTGCGTTGTTGTGACGGAGAAGGAGAGAGAGAAAATTGTTTGGTTTTTTTTTTAATAAAAATAAAAATTTTCCTTTTTTATTAAAAAAAAAACTGGGCGTTTTTTTTAATTATAAAAAAACTAAGATTAAAGTGCTTCTCATGTCCCCCTAAACTTATTGCAAAGTAAATTAAACCGTATAAATTTAAGCAAACGTTTTGCTGTATAGACAAAATTATATCAATAATGACAAAATTATATCATACTATTAAATAACGAATATATATGTAGGTTGATAAGAAGAAATAAAAAAGTGACTCATACAAAATTATTTTATCGGCAAAACTATGATTTTCACCATTAAACTTGATACGTTTTACTTAATACACCATTGAACTTTTAATTTTTTGGATTATTCCATTAAACTAATTACTTTTTTTTAATTGGGTCATTCCATCCAAAATAGTTGACAGACGTTAAAGTGGCGCTGACGTGACAAAAAATAAAAAAAAATTACTTATGTGGCAAAAAAACAAATTTTTTTTTTTAAAAAAATTAACATTTTAAAGTTTTAAAACTAACAAAAACATAATAAAATACAACAAAAAAGTAAAAAAAAAAATTTAAATTTTTTTTTTTAAAATATTTCTTTTTGAAAATAGATTTTTTAAAAAAAATAGAATTCTATAAAAAATATATTTTTTTAAAAACAGTTTTTTCAAAAAATCAAATTTTTTTTAAAACAGATTTTAAAAAAAAATAGAATTCTAAAAAAATATACTTTTTTAAAAAAACTTATTTTTTTAAAAAAAATAGAATTTTTCTTAAAACATATTTTTAAAAAATGGAACTTTTTAAAAAAACAGATTTTTCAAAAAAGTAGAACTTTTTTAAAAAATTGATTTTAAAATTGTTTTTAAAAAAAATTCTATAAAAAATGATTTTTTGAAAAACAGTTTTTTTTTAAAAAAAGTAGATTTTTTTAATAAAACAGATTTTTTTAAAAACAGATTTTTTTAAAAAATAGAATTCTAAAAAAAAAATTTTTTTAAAAACATATTTTTTTTAAAAATTAGATTTTTTAAAAACAGTTTTTTAAACAGATTTTAAAAAAAATAAAATTTGTAAAAAACGGTAGAAATTTTTTTAAACATATTTTTAAAAAACGGTAGAAATTTTTTTACATTTTTTATAAAAATAGAATTTATAAGATTTTTAAAAAACGGTAGAAATATTTTTAAACAGATTTTTAAAAAAGGCTGTTTTAAAAAAAAATTTATGTTTTTTAAAAATATTCTATTTTTTAAAAAAATATATGTTTTTTTTTAAAAAGTAAATTTTTTTTAGAATTCTATTTTTTAAAAAACTGTTTTTTAAAAAACTTTGATTTTTTCAAAAAATTGATTTTTTGAAAAAACTGTTTTTAAAAAAAACTGTTTTTTAAAAATTCTCTTTTTTTTAAAAATCTGTTTTTAAAAAAAAACTGTTTTAAAAACTATTTTAGACTCATTTCAGTATTTATTCTGACAATACCATCTGATTAGGAGGGATTTGTCATCTACAGCGATGCTTCAGGAAGAGGGTTAGGATGTGTTCTCATGCAACATGAGAGAGTTATAGCCTATGCCTCACCACAACTCAAAGAATATGGGAGGAATTATTCTACTCATGATCTAGAGTTGGCAGCAGTCGTTTTCGCACTAAAGATCTGGAGACACTACATGTATGGGGAGAAAGTGAAGATCTATACAGATCATAATTAAAAGCCTCAAATATTTCTTCACACAAAAGGAACTCAACATACGACAACGACGATGACTCGAGTTGTTGAAAGATTACGACCATACTATTTAATATCATCATGGAAAAGCGAATGTGGTAGTTGATGCGTTGAGTAGAAGATCATATGTGGGTACGAGTGCGATGTTGTTAACATAAAGACCCATTTTGTATGACTTATAAATGATGGAGATAGAGTTAAAAACTCCTGGGACCCACGTGATGATGTTAAATATACTAGTAGATCTGACTTTAATCGATAAAGTTAAAATTGCTCAAGCTACAGTGTGACGCCCCCAAAATAAGTATACACAACCCATTTTGAGTCGTCAAATACATGGTACAAAATTTAAATACAACTTAATTATATAACTGTTGTGTAAAATACGACATAACATAGCTGAGAGTTTTAACACGAATATTATCTCGTAGACAATATTCAAACTCAAATAGAGTCTTCATTACAATTATTATCACACTATTTTATAAAATAGTGAGGACTACTACAGCCACCATCTCGGACCGTCACTCCATTCTCCGACTAGTCCCGGCTATGTTATCATTTCCTGAAGAGAACAATGAAAGCAAAGGGTGAGCTCAACTAGCCCATTAAAGAATATTATGACTAAGATAATGCAAAATAAATTATCGTTAGCCTTCAACAGTGTTAAACTGATATAATACAATAGACAAGAAGTTTAACTGCGGAACAAATAATCCATTAGAAGAGTCAAGTAGAGCATAATATCTACTATCTTCTATGATTTAAAAGATCATCATCAATATTTTATTGATATATCATAGCTCAATAAATAATTCACATCATCGAATTATCCATGCACTATAGGCCAAGAATATTAATTATTATCACATCCACGAATTCTCCATGCACTACAGGCTAAGGATTTTCGTTAGTATCACCAGTGGTCATGATCTTGCCAACAACTGTTCATCAATGCACTACGGGCCAATGAGGACTTTTACCACATCATCTGTAACATTACAGGTCATGATTATACCGATACATAGTCATAATCATACCAATCAACAGTCCATCTATGCACTACGAGCCAAAGATAACTTTCATCACTATATAAGCACGAGGATGATGACAATGATATAAGTATCAATCAAACGAAATTAAGGATAAATATTAAAGAATTTTAATTTATCCAGAATTTAAAAATGTCTAAATTTTTAACTTGATAATTGCTTTGTGGAGTAAAATTCAAGTATAATATTCATGTATCAAAAATAATTTGGACAGAAAAGAAATCAATTTTTGTCATGAATAGCACCCCGGGTGAATAGTACCCATGTAAATAGTACCTCGTGAATAGTGTTGGGAGAATGCATAGCATGATTTGATGTTTTAATATGCTTGTGATTATTGTAAGGTCCTTAATTGAATTTATGTAAAAGGACTTAGTGATGGAAAGATCAAGATTGTTAGACTGGTCTAAGCTTTCAACGTGTATCATTCTGTTCTAGAATGAATAGATAAAAAGATCAAAACTGTTAGGTTGATCTTATGATGTAATAGATAGGCTTGTCTGATCGTCGAGCACTGCACCAGAAGTCGTAGTCTGCCAGGAGAGTCAGAGTCAACTCGGGAGCTATCGAGGCAGAATAGGAGTATGCAAGATAGTGAGATCTCAGAGTTCGTAGACTTCCAGGGGAAACGAAGAAGGATCGTAGTGTGTCGAGAAGAGCCTCCTCATGATCGTAGTGTACTGAGGAAGTCATGTTCTGAATCGTAAAGACAGCCTGCCTATAAGTCGAACGACAATCTGCCAAAGCTAAGTATGAAATGCACTGTACGCTCAGAGTCGTAGAGTCTAGCGATGCCAAAGTCAAAGACAAGGATCGTAGACCACACTCTGCAATCGTAGAGTCCACTGAACAAATGCAGAGATCGTAGTCGGACAAGATCAGATGAAGACAACAAGCTCAAGTCAGCGATCGTAGAGTGGACTCAACGTTCACCAAGCTAACTCTACGATCGTAGTATGCAGAGTCAGCAAACGTAGTATGCTCTCAGGATCGTAGAGTCAACAACACGATCTGAATCGTAGAGTACAACAATCCAAAACGTAGAGCAACATCTGTCATGTCAGAAAACGTTAAAGCCTCATGAGTTGTTAATTCAACAATACGAGGAATGGATCCTAGATGCTGCAGTGCCCATCAGTCCCAGAATAAATGAAATATCCTTAGTATGCAACAAAGAAGCGTATTGAAGAAGCTAAGGATAGTACTATGAATGAAAGGGACAAAACACCTTTTCAGGTGGTAGGTGAAAAAGCAGCCTGCAGTGTCAGGGGTCCAGAATGCAGAATTCAGAAGATGTGCAGAAATGTCTCCATCACAGTACAGAAAATTAAGATGCATTTAATGCCACAACGGATGGATCCAACGGATATTTTTTCAACATCACACATATATACAGATAAGACAGATGAAAGAAAAAAAAAGAAGGACAAGCAAAAACATTCAACGTGAAGAACTCTCAAAAGGCTAAACTCTACGATCTGAGATATTACAAAGCTTGCTCAGCTACTCAGCTATTACGAACCAGAGCTTACACAGCAAACTGAGTAGCAACCTTCAGAACGCAACAACAACAATCATCAATCAACTGATGAAGTATACCAAGTCTGCTGGACTTGAAGAGTTCGTAGTGAACTGTAAGAAAGTCAAGTCTGTTGGACTTGAAGAGTTCAAAAGTGAACTAGAAAAGTTCCTAGACTGCTGGTCTAGAAGGAATCTGTGTGATTCAGAAGATTGTATAAGACATCCTTAGTGGATATCCTACTCGTTGAGTAAAAGAGTGGACTTGGAGCTTTGAGTGCTCCGAACCACTTAAAAACAACTATGTCGTTTACATTCATACTATAACTGCTATAACTGCTATAACTGCTATATCTGCCATAACTGCCTTAATTGCTCATAACTCCATTGCTTGGTAAAGGAGATTAAAACAATCATTAATTCCGCAAAGTTTTAATAATTATCTTAGAACAAGTTAAAACGAAAAGATTTTCAAATATCTATTCAACCCCCCCTTCTAGATAACTTGTGCCTACTAAGAACTAACAATTGGTATCAGAGCAGGTTCTATTTTACAGCTTACACGCTTTAGTAGATCCAATGGCACTCGTACCAAGCGAATCCAGGATCGGCAGAGGCAGCAAGCCACCAATGTGCAACAAGGATAAATTTGCGAACTGGAAAGTCAGGATGCAAGCTTACATGGACTCAATAGATGAAGATCTATTTGAGACTGTTCTTAATGGGCCCTATATACCAACAAAGCTTGTACCAACCATTGACGATCCAAACAGAGTACAAATAAAAGTCAAAGAAGAATGGACAGACACAGAGAAAAGAGCTGTCCAACTTGACAAAAAGGCGAAGAACATCCTGTTCCAATCTTTAGAGGACGATCTGTTTGAAAATGTTGTAAACAGCAAAACAGCTAAGGAGGTTTGGGAAGCACTGCTGATCATGCACGAAGGAACTGAAGAAGTTAGAGAGAACAAACAGTCTCTTCTAACACAGCAGTACGAAATGTTTGCTCATGTGCAAGGCAAAAATGTAACTGCCACTTATGAAAGATTAAACATTCTGCTCAACTCTCTATGAGCATATGGAAAGATCTATCCTAACAAAGATCTGACCATAAAGTTCATGAGAGCTCTACCGAGCAAGTGGGATGCAAAGACCACTGCAATAAGAGAGTCAAAGAATCTTAATGAGATGATAGTTCAACAACTGTATGGCAATCTCCTGACATACGAGCTAGAGCTAACCCAACGTGCTGAAACCCTTTCAGAAGGAAGAAGAAAAGACAAGGGTGTTGCTCTTAAGGCAAATGAAGGTGCATCAAAAGTCATCACTGAGACTGACTATGATGATAATGAAGACGATGATGATGACTTTGCTATGCTGGTAAAGAGACAAAGAAGGTTCATGCGATAAGGCAGAATCGGCAAGCCAAGGAAAGTCAGCAACTACGTCAGCCAGGAACAAATAAATGATTTATGCTACAACTGCAAGAAACTTGGTTATTTCATTACCAATTGCAACAAGCCTATCAAAGAAGAGCTAAAGAAGAAATCCAATGCAAAGAAAGAATACAAAGGAACCAAGAGGCCTCAGAAAAGAGACAAAAGCCTGGTTGCCAGAGGATCGTGGAGTGATTCAGATAACGACTCAAATGCAGACTCCGGAGATGAGGAAGAACCACATATGGCCAATCTGTGCTTAATGGCCAAACATGCAAAGGACAACCAAAGCCTAAACATACATGATGTAAGTATCGATGAGGTATTTGATTTTAATTCTCCTGATGTAGATATAAGTGACTTAAGAACTGCTTTGCATGGCATAACCACTGATCTACATCAATACATGAAATGGTTCAGAGTCTTGTCTAAAGATCATTCTCTTCTTCAAGAGGAGAAGAAGAAAGTTCAAGAAGAGCTTGAAACAGCCCTTCTAAGTACTAATCTTCTCTCCAAGCTTGAAGTTGAGAATGAAACTTTGAAACAGACAAACACACATCATGCTCAAAGAGAGTCTATGCTAACCTCTAAAATTGAGGATCTTGAGAAGACTATCTCTGCATGGAACAGATCCACATCCTCCATGGATTGCCTGCTCTCTAGTCAGAAGAGCGCATTCGACAGAACGGGCTTAGGCTTTGGGGAATCCGTCTCAGAGCTAAGTATGGAAAAGACAATGGAAACTAGCACCAGTAATGTCTCAAGTTTTGGTAGAGGCATTGCTTGTGTGAAATCCTCACAGTTGAAAAAACCAGTTCAACCTTGTTCCACTGTCTCTAGTTATACTCAGAGAAGTAAAGGATCTCACGCTGGTCTGGGTTTCATCAGTGAAAAGAGTAACCCAACCTCTACTTACCAACCTCGAAGAATCGTAGAGTCAATCAAAATCAACTCTACGAATCAACTGGGAAAGTACAGTAGAAGTAAGGTGTAAGACCCCGAAATTTTTTAAATAAAAAGGAATTTCCTTTATTTATTTTTTTGAAATAGTAAGGGTGAATTTGATTAATGTGGTTAGTTATGGGTAAAATGCGCAAATATTTTAAATAAGCAGATGGTTATAAAATATTCATTGTTGTCGGGGAATATTCGCTTGGTCGTGGAATATTCTTGCTGTCGGGGAATATTCGTAAACAGCGCAGTCTTTTGTGGGCCCCATAACGAAAAGCGATTGGATGAAGAAAACGACAAGTATAAGTTGTTTATAAAAAACGGCGTAGTTGTTACCGTTAATACTGTTGGAATACCCGGTGGTTAAAACACAGTAATACGCGTTGTTGCACAGTAGCACACGGTATTGCACCAATTATTGATTCTTATGTAAGAAGGCACTACTCAATAATGGTTATAGTAATTACTGTTCAGTGTTTTATTTTATTGATTCAATAATTGCTGCGTTGATATTTTATATTGTTGTTGTTTCAATAATTGTCATTACACAGTATTTTTCATTATCGAAGCAATAATTCATATTATCTGAATAATATTATTAGATAACATTATTGGCAATGTCTAGAAAGTTCTGTCTAAGGAGAGGTTTGGTCATCTAATTGCGCGCCAGTAAGGAGAAATTCTTATTGGAAAGCCCCCTCTTTCCTGGGAACGGCCTGGTTGCCAGTATTGTGATTCTGTAATATTATTTGTGAATAATTAATTATTGATTCATATGATGAGGAAAATATTGATTTATGTGGATATAGATGGAGAAAAATTTTTAATGTGACAATTGTTGAAAATTAATATTTTATCTTTTTCTGATAAAATAATTCATTTAAATATATTATTTTAATAATATATTAACGGTGATATTTTTATAATGAATGTGGGATATATGAGTATATGAGGAGGAAGAGTATTTTTGTGGTATTAAATCTTTAACACATATTTTGTGTGTTGGTGGACACAATTATTGACTGAAATTTGATTATAGTCTGTAAAATCGTCCGTTTATGGATTTCGATCAATTTCTGTTTGAAATTTGGAAAAACTTTCTTCTGCAAAGTTGTAGAGAATTGAATTTCCTATAAAAACTCGCGAGATTCGAATTTTCTGACAAAATGGCTATTTATTATGAATTATTGAAGTTCCGAAGCTCCGAAATAATTGATTTTTGGAAGTTTAAAATATTTTTAATAATAAAAACGTTTTTTATTTATTTTTCTAGAAGGGAGCATGTGTTCAATGACTGATTTCAGATTTTAAGGTTGGCGTAGAAGATTATATATATATATATTAATATTATATTAAATTTTCTGCTTTGGTGTTCTAAGCAATTTCCTATAAATAGGGTGCTTAGGTTAGAATTGAAAATCACACCAGAAACTGAAGTTTTCTCTCTCTATATTATCGAGCGTATTCTTGTGAGTATTTTGAGTATTGCTATACGTGCAAGTTCAAGTCATAGCCTATATCCGATGTTTCAACTAGAAGTACTGTCTTTCGAGGTAAATGATGTTATTTTCTTCTCAAATGATATTATTTCTTCAATATCATTATGCTGAAATATTGGTTGGAGTTTTTTTATTAAATTTGGAACTTTTTCATGTCGGGGTTACTATTCATGAGTTACTATTCACGAGTTACTATTCATGAGTTACTATTCACGAGTTATTATTCACGAGTACTATTCACGAAGCGTGATGATGTTTTTGTGAAATTTCTATCTTTTGGTGTCGGAGTTACTATTCACGAATACGGTATTATTCATCGGAAAAATAAAATTTCTTCTTTTTGTCCAAAATATCTATTCTGGATACTAGCTTTGATTGTATCCATGTTTTGATCATTCTTGAATTTTACTTCAGTATGATTATTTATGAAGTATTTTTGAACTCGGATTGTTTAAAGTACGAATCCTTAATACTTGTTATTTTGTTTCACTGGATTCGTTTCCTTTAAAATATTTTTCATCATCCTCAGTCCTAAATGATGATATTACTGAATATCTTTGGCCTGTAGTGCAAAGATGAATGATTTCTTGATGAATATCTTTGGCATGTAGTGCAAAGATGGTTGATTTTATTATGAATATCTTTGGCTCGTAGTGCAAAGATGTACAGGTGTTTAGATGAACATGACCAACTGATGAATATCTTTGGCCTGTAGTGCAAAGATGAATATTTGATTTGATTTAAGATATATATTGATTGATGTTACAGGGATAAAATATTGATGATGGACTTTTAAATTCATAGATGTTAGTAGATTTTATTCTCTACTTAACTCTTCTAATGAATTGTTGTTTCCGCTGCAGTTGTTGATCTAAAACTTGTTGTCTATTGTATTCTATCAGATTTTTCTCTGTTGAAGACTAAGGATAATTTGTTGTACATTATCTTAGTCATAATATTCTTTACTGGGCTAGTTGAGCTCACCCTTTTTCTTGTTGTTCTATTTTTCTTCTCAGGAGACGAGAATGTAGCGAGTACTAGTCGGGGTATGGAATGATGGTTCTAGAGAGAGTTGTTTAGTAGTCCTCACCATTTTTGTAAAATAATGTATCAATAATTATGATGGGGATTTATTTGTATGTGGATATTGTCTAGAAGACAATAGTTTATATGTTGTAATAATAAAGTTGTAGTTATTTCTGTACCATGTATTTGGCGACTCAGAATGGGTTGGATGGAATGGACCTATTTTGGGGGCGTCACATGAATAGTAATTCGTGAATAGTACACCGACACCGGGTAGTCTACTTTGAAAAATTTTCACATATCACCCTTAACTTGAAATTTTTATCAATTTAACTATTTACCAAAATAAAAAAATTAAATGCTTTTATTTTATAAAATTTACGGTCTCACACCAAAGATGACTTTCAACATAATATAATCATGAGGATGATGTCAATTCAATAAAACAAGTTCAAGACTAAATTTTAAAGATTTATAAGTTAATTTATTCTGAACTCAATAACGTCCAAATTATCAACAGATACTGCTTTGTGCAGTAAAAATTCAAGAATGCTCAGAAGAATATTTCCATGAAAAGATACTGGATGAAGCACAAATATCAAGGATATTCCACTAATTTTATGGAGTATAGAAGCCAAAACTTTAACCAACTAGGTATAATAAAATATATGAAACTGCAAATGGATTTTCACCCGCCATGCAG
Organism: Panax japonicus; assembly: GCA_020205505.1. Classification (NCBI taxonomy): domain Eukaryota; kingdom Viridiplantae; phylum Streptophyta; class Magnoliopsida; order Apiales; family Araliaceae; genus Panax; species Panax japonicus. Next base: position 41,485,816 of record CM035111.1, read on the forward strand.
TAATCCACGTAGACATATCATTTCCACAATTTAATAAGGAATGAATACGAAGGATCATTCACCATGCATGTGGTAATCCACATAGACAGACTATTCTAACAGAATAATAAAGTATGGAATAATAGAATGTTCACCATGCGTGCGATAGACTGCACAGACAGGTTATTCCCAACAGAATAATAAATAATGGAACCAGGTCCGGCGTAAACGCACAGACATGATATTCCGACAGAATAATAAATAATGGAACCAGGTCCGGCGTAAACGCACAGATAGGATATTTCGACAGAATAATAAAGAACGGAATATTAGAAGAATTTCACTATGTATGCGGTACTTCGCATAAACAGGTTATTCCAACAAAATAATAAGAATGGAATAACAACAGAATTCACCAGGCATGCGATAGACCGCACAGACATGTTATTCCAATAGAATAATAAAGAATGGAATAACAAAAGAATTTCACCATGTATGCGGTACTTTGCATAAACATGTTATTCCAATATAATAATAAAGAATGGAATAACAGAAGCTCTCTTCATGAATATGAAAGAATAATACCACTTACGGGTACAACAAATAATATCCCCTACTTTAGAAAAATCGAATACTGGAGTAGTGAAGTAGCATAATACTTTTCTTCTTTCTCTCTATAGTTTCTCTCTCTAGAGTTTCAGTGAATTCGTAAGAAATAATGAAGGAATGAACTTCTATTTATAAGAGAATGGACTGAATAGTAACTAATTCATGAACGGTCCAGATTGATTTACTTTTAAACGTACGGTCCATATTGATTTAATATTAAAACTTAAATCAACAGTTCATACTGATTTACTATTAAAACTTTAAACCAGCGATCCATATTGATTTACTATTATAACTTTCCACCAGCGGTCCATATTAATTTACTATTATATCTTCAACCAACGGTCTGAAAAATTAACACATCTCCTCATGGAATAATATTGTACCCAAAAATGATTTGGACTGAAAAAAAATATATCTTACGGGTGAATAGTACTCCGTGAATAGTAACTCGTGAATAGTAACTCATGAATAGTAACTCGTGAATAGTACTCCGACACAAAAAGTGCCCTGAATACCCGATTGAACAATATAACCTCCAGACATCAATTATTATCGAAACAAATATTGATTTCCACTAACACAAATAATTCCAACAAAATGGAATAATCAATTTCATCTTTAATCAACACGAACTTATTCATCATTAATATTATAACTCATAATATTTAACAACCAGGTCGTTCCCAGGAAAGAGAGGGCTTTCCGATAAGGATTTCTCCTTATTGGCGCGTAATTAGGTGACCAAACCTCTCCTTGACAGAACTTCTAGACATTGTCAATATTGTAAATAATAATATGAATAACTTTGCTGTCTCAATTATTGATTTAATAATATAACATATTATGCAGATGATACTGTGACAATAATTGAATCAATAATATGAGAGATATGATACAGCAATTACTGTAGCAATAATTGAGTATAACTGAGTGACTTCTTACGTAAGCATCAATAATCAATATCGTGTGCTACTATGCAACCACGCGTATTACTGTACTTTTACTACCGGGTAGTTCAATAGTTTTAACGGTAACACTTTCGCCGTTATTTTTATAAAAAGATAATTCTGTCATTTTCTAACTACGACAATACTTCCGTTGTGGGTTCCACCAATGATTGTGCCGTCGTACGGATATTTCCTGACAAAAAAAATATTCCTCGACCAAACGAATATTTTATAACCACTTGCTTACTTTTGTAAGACCCCAAATTATTAATAAATGAAATTTATTTTCTTCTATTTATTATTTTAAAATAGTAAGGATTGATTTGATTAATGTGGATAGTTATGGGTAAAATACGCAAATATTTCGAATAAGCAAGTGGTTATAAAATATTCATTATTGTCGGGAAATATTCGTTTGGTCGTGGAATATTCGTACTGTCGGGGAATATTCGTACGACGACGCAGTCTTTTGTGGGCCCCATAACGGAAAGCGATTGGAGGAAGAAAATGACAAGAATAAGTTGTTTATAAATAACGGCGTAGTTGTTACCGTTAACACTGTTGGAATACCAGGTGGTTAAAATACAGTAATGCGCGTGGATGCACAGTATTGATGAATTATTGATCCTTACGTAAGAAGACACTACTCAATAATTGTTATAGTAGTTACTGTTCAATATTTTATTTTATTGATTCAATAATTGTTGCGTTGATATTTTATATTATTGTTGTTTCAATAATTGTCATTGCACAATATTTTCCATTATCAGATCAATAATTCATATTATTTGAATAATATTATCAGATAACATTATTGGCAATGTCTAGAAAGTTCTGTCTAAGGAGAGGTTTGGTCACCTAATTGCGCGTCAGTAAAGAGAAATCCTTATTGGAAAGCCCCCTCTATCCTAGGAACGGTCTGGTTGTCAGTACTGTGATTCTGTAATATTATTTTTGAATAATTAATTATTGATTATTATGATAAAGAAAATATTCATTTTATGTGGATATAAATGGAGAAAATTTTTAATGTGGCAATTGTTGAAAATTAATATTTTATCTTTTTCTGATAAAATAATTCATTTAAATATATTATTTTAATAATATATTAACGGTGATATTTTTACAATGAATGTGTGATATATGAGTATATGAGGAGGAAGAGTATTTTTGTGGCATTAAATGTTTAACACATGTTTTGTATGTCGGTGGACACAATTCTTGACCGAAAATTGATTATAGACTATAAAATCACCCGTTTGTGGATTTCGGATAATTTCTGTTTGGAATTTGGAAAAACTTCCTTCTGCAAAGTTGTAGATAATGGAATTTCCTATGGAAAGTCGTGAGTTTTGAATTTTCTGATAACCGAGCTATTTTCTATGAATTGTTGAAGTTTCGGAGAATAAAATAATTTTTATTAATTTATGAGTGGGACCCACTTTTTGGTTGGTGTGAAATACACATGTGGGCTTCTATTTTTGTACAAAGATGGCTGATGGCTTTAAAAATTGGTTGGTGAAGGTTGGTGTGGAAGATGAAAAAGAAAATAATATTTTATTATTTTAGTCTCCTTTGGCGTTCTAGCATTTTCCTATAAATAGAGGGCTAAGTTAGAATTGAAAATCACACCCGAAACAAGTTTTCTGTCTTTCTCTCTCTATATTATTGAGCGTATTCTTGTGAGTATACTTTGAGTGTTGCTATACGGTGCGAGTTTCTGTCAGCACTATACCGAAATTCAGTTATAAGTACGGTTATTTTGAGTTAAGGCATGTTGTTTCTTCTTAAATGATATTATCTTCTTCAATATCATTATGCCAAAATATTGGTTGAACTTTTTATCAAATTTGGAATTTTTTGTGCCGGGGTTACTATTCACGTATACGGCACTATTCACCGAAAAATGAAATTTTTTTTTTGTCCAAGATGTCTATTTTGGCTACTACATTTGATTGTATCAATGTTTTGATCGTTATTTTTGAATTCTGCTTCAAAATTGGTTATTATGTAGTACTATTGATCTTGGATAACACTGTTATACGAATCCCTAATATTTGTCCTTCTATCTCACTGGATTCATTCTTAGAAATGTTTTTCATCATTCTCAGTCCTTAATGATGATATTATTGAATATCTTTGGCCTGTAGTGCAAAGATAAATGATTACTGATGAATATCTTTGGCCCGTAGTGCAAAGATGAACAGGTGTTGAGATGAACATGACCAACTGGTGATACAAATGAATATCTTTGGCCTGTAGTGCAAAGATGATTAAAGATGTATATTGATTGTTGTTACAGGGATGAAATATTGATGATGGACTTTTAAATCTTAGAAGACAGTAGAATTCTTTCTCTACGTGACTCTTCTAATAGATTGCTGTTTCCGCTGCATTTGTTGATCTAAAACTTGTTTTCTATTATATTTTATCAGATTTTTTCCTGTTGAAGACTAACGATAATTTGTTGTATATTATCTTAGTCATAATATTCTTTACTTGGCTAGTTGAGCTCACCCTTTCCTTTTTGTTCCATTTTTCTTCTCAGGAGGTGAGAACATAGTAGGATCGAGTCGGGGTATGGAGTGATGGTTCTAGGAAGATGTTTTAGCAGTCCTCACTATTTCTTTAAAATAGTGTTTGAATAATTTTAATGAGGGCTTATTTACGTGTGGATATTGTCTAGAAAACAATATTTGTATTTAAACTCATAGTATGTATTGTCGTATTTCACACGACATTTGTATTATTGAAGCTATAGTTTGTTTTATGTACCATGTATTTGGCGACTCAGAATGGGTTGGATGGAATGGACCTATTTTGGGGTCGTCACAGTTGGTATCAGAGCTTAGGGATATGATCTATGGTGGAGATCGGGGAATAGAACTAGGAGGGGAGAGACGAGTAAATCCTTCGCTAATGTGTCCTACCTAAACTTATTTGTTAGTTGGTCAGAGTATAGGGATATTATGTGGTATGTTAATTTGTTTAATTAACCATTATTTTATGGCGGTATTTGATAATGTCGACTGAGAATGTTAACAGTGGAGTAAATGTGATCGTGGAGACGCATGTACTCACCAAAGAGGAGAACGTGCAGCAGGCTGGCAATGTTCCTCCTGTGAACAACGCCACTGAGCAGATGATGAATGACGGGATGTTTAGAAGCTTCTTGCAGTTCATGCAAAATCAGACGAGGGAGACACGTGCCCAAAATACAGGTGGAAATGATAACAACGCACGATTTGTCACGGCCAAGCAGTTCAAAGAGTTGGGACCACCAGAATTCTGGGAAAGCCGGATCCGATTAAGACGGAGACGTGGGTCAAACAAATTACCAAGATATTCGATGTCTTGGGATGCACGGAGGAACATAAGGTTCCATTCGCCACCTTTATGTTCCTTAACGAGGTAGATTACTGGTGGGAATCTGTGAAGCGTACCCATCCAGCTGCACTCAGCATGTCTTGGGAGACATTTCAGAAACTGTTCAATGACAAGTACTTTCCTGAAAGTGTTCGTCATATGAAGGAGGTAGAGTTTATTAGACTTGAACAGAACAACATGAAGGTGTCTCAGTACGAGGCGAAGTTCGCAGAGTTATCCAGGTTTGCACCTCATTTGGTGGAGAATGAGGAACGTATGACGCGGATATTTTTGAGAGGTCTAAAACCCGAGATTCGTCAATACCTTATATCTTATAAATTTTCTTTATATTCAGATGTTTTAAACAGGGCTCAGTTGTTAGAGCGAGATAGTGAGTATACTCAACCGAGGGACCACAACCAGGGTCATAGCGGTGACAGCAATCATCAGAATGATGATAACCAGCGAGGAGGAAAGAATACGGACAAAGGCGGTAACCACTCAGGTGGTAATCGTGGACATGATAATAGGAGAGGTGAGTCAAGTGGAAATTTCAGAAAGAGGAGATTCAACAACGACGGGAAGACATCAGCACCAGCACCAATAACAAATTCTAGGAGAGGAGAACAACCGCCAGTTAGATGTTACAGATGCGGAGAGGAGGGACACATAAGTTCAAACTGTTCACAGCTTTCCAAGGTATGTTTTAGTTGTGGAAAAGACGGTCACATAGCTCGATTTTGTTCGGTAGCAAAATCAAGTCCAGTTGGAACGGTGGCACCAAAGGCGGATACGAAAAAGACAAAGTCAACGGTTCCTGGAAGAGCATTTGTCGTGACTGGTCAGAATGCGAGGAACCCGAACGAAGTTAGCACGGGTTAGTTAATTATAATTTCTTGCGGGGTTTTTACCTTATTAGATATCGGTTCTACCCATTCTTTTATGTCTCTTGCTTGCGCTCAACGTTTGAACTTGACTACGGAGAAATTAGAATTTAACCTATCTGGGGAGACTCCGTTAGGAGAAACTTTCATTTCATCCACTGTTTATAAATCTTGCTTGATTCAAGTTGGAACCATCACCTTACATGTTGACCTTATTTCTTTAAAGATACTTGATTTTGATGTAATTTTGGGGATTGATTGATTAACTACTCATCATACTAAATTGATTATTTTTTTTAGGTTGTTAGTTTTCATATTCCTAAGCAACCTGTTATTCGAATTCAAGCAACCAAACCATTGAAGTCAAACTCTTTCATATCAAGCCGTAAAGTCATTCGTTTATTGAAAAATGGATGTCAAGCTTTCTTAGCCCATGTCATGGACTTGAACAAAAATATGTCAGATTTGAATGATATTTCTGTTGTTAGTAAATTTCCTGACGTATTTCCTGAAAAATTTCATGGTCTACTCCCAGAGCGTGATATTGAATTTTGTATCGACTTTGAACCCGGTACAAAAGCCATTTCTAAAATCTCATGGCTCCTATTTAACTTCAGGAGTTAAAAATTCAACTATATAATTTGGTACCCGAGCCTCTATCTGGTGACTTCCTTTGTGGAATGCACCGAAGTCAGACTCTCCGTAGGGGATGCCATATTTGTGTGATAGTAAACTAATAGGTGTCATTGTGACGTGCTATACAAGGTTGGGATATAAGTCACAGTTGAGAGCAACCTAAGTCAGTAATCGAAATGCGTAGCTTTCTAGGCTTAGTTGGTTATTATCGGAGATTCGTTGAAGGATATTCTCGAATCGCTATTCCATTAACTCCGCTGACTCGTAGAGATACAAAATTCGAATGGAGCAAGGAATGTGGGAAGAGCTTCGAAGAACTCAAGAGGAGACTTATTTCGGCACAGGTTCTAACCATAGCGTCTTGGAAAAGCGAACGTGGTAGCTGACGTGTTGAGTAGAAGATCGTATACGAGTACGAGTACGATATTGTCAAAGACTCATTTCGTATAACTTACAAATAATAGAGATAGAGTTAAAAACTCTAGGTACCCACGTGATGATATATGAGTAGAATCGACTTTAATCGATAAAGTTAAAATCACTCAAGCTACACACCGGAGCTGATGAATTTGAAGAAGGAGGTACAAGAAGTTGTTATTCCAAAAGTGAGAATCGACGATGTGAGAAAAGCTCAAACCTTCGATCTATTGGTCGATTTGAAATCCTCGATCGAATAGGAACTGTGGCCTATAGACTCGTTTTACCGCCAAGTATGACGCGTGTTCATAACGTTTTTCACGTATCGATGTTACGTAAATATGTGGACGACCCGAACCACGTCATTGAGTTAGAACCGGACGAGATAGCCAAAGACTTAACGTACGAGGAGTTACCTGTCAAGATCTTGGATAGGAAGGAGCATGTCCTACGCACGAAGGTCATACCACAAGTTAAAGTTTTGTGGAGAAACCATGCTATAGAGGAAATGACCTGGGAGTTGGAAACGAAAATGAAAGCGAGATATTCTCATCTTTTCGAAACACCAGGTACGTACGTCAATTTCGAGGATGAAATTTCATAAGGAGGGTAGGTTGTAAGACCCTAAATTATTAATAAATGAAATTTATTTTCCTCTATTTATTATTTTAAAATAGTAAGGATTGATTTGATTAATGTGGATAGTTATGGGTAAAATACGCAACTATTTCGAATAAGCAAGTGGTTATAAAATATTCATTATTGTCGGGAAATATTCGTTTGGTCGTGGAATATTCGTACTGTCGGGGAATATTCGTACGACGACGCAGTCTTTTGTGGGCCCCATAACGGAAAGCGATTGGAGAAAGAAAATGACAAGAATAAGTTGTTTATAAATAACGGCGTAGTTGTTACCGTTAACACTGTTGGAATACCCGGTGGTTAAAATACAGTAATGCGCGTGGATGCACAGTATTGATGAAATATTGATCCTTACGTAAGAAGACACTACTCAATAATTGTTATAGTAGTTACTGTTCAATATTTTATTTTATTGATTCAATAATTGCTGCGTTGATATTTTATATTATTGTTATTTCAATAATTGTCATTGCACAGTATTTTCCATTATCATATCAACAATTCATATTATTTGAATAATATTATCAGATAACATTATTGGCAATGTCTAGAAAGTTCTGTCTAAGGAGAGGTTTGGTCACCTAATTGCGCGTCAGTAAAGAGAAATCCTTATTGGAAAGCCCCCTCTATCCTGGGAACGGTCTGGTTGTCAGTACTGTGATTCTGTAATATTATTTTTGAATAATTAATTATTGATTATTATGAAAAAGAAAATATTCATTTTATGTGGATATAAATGGAGAAAATTTTTAATGTGACAATTGTTGAAAATTAATATTTTATCTTTTTCTGATAAAATAATTTATTTAAATATATTATTTTAATAATATATTAACGGTGATATTTTTATAATTAATGTGGGATATATGAGTATATGAGGAGGAAGAGTATTTTTGTGGTATTAAATGTTTAACACATGTTTTGTGTGTCGGTGGACATAGTTCTTGACCGAAAATTGATTATAGACTGTAAAATCGCCCGTTTATGGATTTCAGATAATTTCTGTTTGAAATTTGGAAAAACCTCCTTCTGTAAAGTTGTAGATAATGGAATTTCCTATGAAAATTCGCGAGTTTCGAATTTTCTGATAACCGAGCTATTTTCTATGAATTGTTGAAGTTTCGGAAAATAAAATGATTTTTATTAATTTATGGGTGGGACCCACTTTTTGGTTGGTGTGAAATACACATGTGGGCTTCTATTTTTGTTCAAAGATGGCTGATGGCTTTCAAAATTGGTTGGTGAAGGTTGGTGTGAAAGAAGAAAAACAAAATAATATTTTATTATTTTAGTCTCCTTTGGCGTTCTAGCATTTTCCTATAAATAGAGGGCTAAGTTAGAATTGAAAATCACACCAGAAATAAGTTTTCTGTCTTTCTCTCTCTATATTATTGAGCGTATTCTTGTGAGTATACTTTGAGTGTTGCTATACGGTGCGAGTTTCTGTCAGCACTATACCGAAATTCAGTCAGAAGTACGGTTATTTTGAGGTAAGGCATGTTGCTTCTTCTTAAATGATATTATCTTCTTCAATATCATTATGCCAAAATATTGGTTGAACTTTTTATCAAATTTGGAATTTTTTGTGCCGGGATTACTATTCACGTATACGGCACTATTCACGAATACGACACTATTCACCGAAAAATAAAAATTTTCCTTTTTGTCCAAGATATCTATTTTGGCTACTACCTTTGATTGTATCCATGTTTTGATCGTTATTTTTGAATTCTGCTTCAAAATTGGTTATTATGGAGTACTATTGATCTTGGATAACACTGTTATACGAATCCGTAATATTTGTCCTTCTATCTCACTGGATTCATTCTTAAAAATATTTTTCATCATTCTCAGTCCTTAATGAGGATATTATTGAATATCTTTGACCTGTAGTGCAAAGATAAATGATTACTGATGAATATCTTTGGCCCGTAGTGCAAAGATGAACAGGTGTTGAGATGAACATGACCAACTGGTGATACAAATGAATATCTTTGGCCTGTAGTGCAAAGATGATTAAAGATGTATATTGGTTGTTGTTACAGGGATAAAATATTGATGATGGACTTTTAAATCTTAGAAGACAGTAGAATTCATTCTCTACGTGACTCTTCTAATGGATTGCTGTTTCCGCTGCATTTGTTGATCTAAAACTTGTTGTCTATTATATTTTATCAGATTTTTTCCTGTTGAAGACTAACGATAATTTGTTGTATATTATCTTAGTCATAATATTCTTTACTGGGCTAGTTGAGCTCACCCTTTCCTTTTTGTTTCATTTTTCTTCTCAGAAGGTGAGAACATAGCAGGATCGAGTCGGGGTATGGAGTGATGGTTCTAGGAAGATGTTTTAGCAGTACTCACTATTTCTATAAAATAGTGTTTGAATAATTATAATGAGGACTTATTTACGTGTGGATATTGTCTAGAAGACAATATTTGTATTTAAACTCATAGTATGTATTGTTGTATTTCACACGACATTTCTATTATTGAAGTTGTAGTTTGCTTTATGTACCATGTATTTGGCGACTCAGAATGGATTGGATGGAATAGACTTATTTTGGGGTCGTCACAACTTTGCAAAATTTGTAAATATTATCCACAACTATAACATTATTTCAAATCAACACCATAATATTAAAAAAATTATTTCGAAAAAATTAAATCTTTATTAATAAAATTCGGGGTCTCTGACGCCCCCAAAATAGGTATACACAACTCATTCTGAGTCGTCAAACATATAGTATAAAATTCAAATACAAGCTTAATTATACAACTGTCGTGTAAAATACGACAAAACTTAGCTAAGAGTTTTAACACAAATATCCAAACTCAAATAGAATACTCGTTATAATTATTATCAATAGTGAACCCCCTTATTTCTTCTTCCACACAATTTTATCAGCCAAAACAAAACTGCTCAAACATATCTCACCAAAAAAACTCTGGTCGATTTCGTCCGGCCATCTCGTCGATTTCTTCTGGCTCACCAATTCGGTCAGAGAAGATCTCCTAAATTCGAAACCATCTCGAAAAATTCATTTCCCAATTCGGTCGGAGCAACAAACCTCTATCAAATTTTTTGTTTCACCGATCTGCTAAGGTAAAACCCCCTACTTTGTCTGTGCCCGTAAGAGTTCGAGGTATTAATTGTTGATTTTTGCTATGGATTGTAGTTTGATGGGTATTGCATAAAGTTGGGATTTTTGTGTGGGAAGGTTGTCCGTATTTGGCTTATAGAAGATAAATTGGGTGTCATACGGTTCTTTTAGTATTATATTCTTAATAATGTTGTATGGTCATTTTGATGCTTGAACCGTCTCATGTTAAGAAAATTTGAAGTGGGTTTATGCATTTTCTTGCTGTTAGTGTTGAATTATGCTTAAGTTTTTAGATTTTGTGTTTTGGTTTTCAATAATTGCTTTTAGGTGATTGACCCAGTTCAATTCATGAAAGTTTGGTTGAATTTTAGGGATTTTCGAATTTTTCTTTGTTTTGAGTTGACAATAGTTTTAGTTTTAGGATTTTTTCTTTGAAAAATTTATAATTTATTTAGTGGAGGATGTGCATACTTACTGGAGGAGGTCCCTAGTGGTATAATTTGTTTAGAGAGCTATATACTATTTACTGGAAGGTATAGATGCTATATGTCATTTATCATTGCCCTATATATAGCCAACCAATCTCTAAACATGCCCGTCGAAATCATTTTTAATTTGGTGATAATTTTTATTTTCTTTTCTAACTAGGATAAATAAATTTGTACTTTTACATTTTTATAATTTGTATCAAATAATTTTTATTTTAATTTTATCAAATAATTTTTATTGTAATTTTAATTTTATCAAATAATTTTAATTTTAAAATTATACAAAATTTAAATTAGTTGCAGTTATATTAGTTGGAGTTATAAGGTGATTCTGAAAAAAATTTATACTGCAAATTAGATTCAGGTGAACATCACATTTATAAATACAACAATAAGCAATTGTTTGGGGGGACGTGACAAGACACAAGAACATATGACACAAGTAAACACTTTGTACTCTCCATATTATTATAGTGGATTTCTCTCTTCGTGATTTTTTTCCAATTGGGTTTTCACATAAATTCTTGTGTTTATAGTTTATATCTACAATCAACCGTTAGCGTGTTTTTGACCTGTTGTTTTGGTGATTTCATCATGCATACAAAAATTAACGTTAACACGTCCTTTTAAAGATTGAGAGAGTATACAATAAATAATAATAATAATAATAATTAAAAAAAAAAGAATCCTTCTTCCACTCCCACCTTCACTGTGTATTAATTTGGAAAACCCTCCACCACATCTTCTTAACTAAATTCCAATTGCAAACATCTTCTTTACCGATCCGGTTTTTTTCACCAATTCCGGTTAACAGCGTTATCCAAAAATTGGTGGCTAAGGCGCGTTGCGTAAAAAATGTAAACCACGAGTGATAATTTGGAGGTTTTTTTAACTATAGGCGGTGAGTTACAACTATCACTAAATTACCACAAACAAATCTTTTCAACTCTTCCTGCATAAATAAGCAATCATCCTTTCCCAAATTGCTACTTCAACAAATCCCTAACTACCTATCAACTAACAATCACACACCAAACACAAGTCCATGGATCACAACACCGGATATCTAACTACTAGTATCTTTCTATCTATATCTTCCCCTTTAAATTTTCCATTTCTCTATCACGTTACTTACATTTTGAGGAATATCCCTTGCATCCAGTAAAACACCCCACACCAGACCCTCTTGGCCTCCCATACCCATGGATTATGGAACAAACTATGATTTTGGGTCTCATACAATTAATAGTGGATGAAGTGGTTCATTTGAACCAGCTGCCTACTCTATGGAACAGTTCCCTCAAAAGAATTTTCTCTGTAAGTTCCATTCCTTTCCTGCAACTTAAGTAGTTTGCTTGCTTCTTATTTATCTATTTATTTTCCCAAAAGATCGCAGGTGTTTATGAATTCATCTCCTATTTCAATCTCTAATTAGGCCAGGAATTTGATTTGATTTTATTATTTTTTATAAGTTCGACATCAGTTTTTCATTTGCATTACTGTATTGTTTGTAGGAGCAGTAATATATTAAAAAATACTCTGTCAGCTATAGGTGTGTAGGCAACATCTTTTTGTTTGAACTTTTATTATTTTTTATTTTTATTTAGGGGATTTTTGATATTTTAACGTGGTTCTTTTTTCACATGAAAGTGGGATCCTCTGCATTCTTATTTGAGGACCATGTGGAAATATCAAAAATACATATGAAAATATTAATTCCCTTTATTTATTGTTATTACTACAAAATCTGTCACCTAAATATTTTCTTGGATGTGGAAAGATAACCTATTTGACATATATATTTTCGATATAACTGAAATGTCAATACTAATTGTTGAACAGGGTATCAGTAGTATAACTGGGCTAAGATCTCATTAAACCAAGATCAAATATTTTTAAGATTTCTGTGGAATCATCAAGCCTTCCAGGTTTGTACATGTTGAAGTTCAGTACTTGTAATTCATGGATTTGAGCAGAAGGGCAACATATGTAAGTTAATTATATTGTGGGAATTCACTAGATCTATAAGCTAGCTAGCTAAACAATATTTATTACGTACTCACAAATTAACTCTTTTGGCAGGATCACACTATTACTTGGGCCTCCGGGCTGCCAGAAAACCACTTTGCTGCTGGCACTTGCAGGGAAGCTCAACAAAAATCTTAAGGTCCTCTTTTCGGCTTCTGTTTAAATAATCACAGAGAAATAATTTATAATTAATCAAATACTGATTACTTCTTGCAAAAAAAATGTATGTAGGTCACTGGAGACATCTCGTACAATGGTTATAAGTTAAATGAATTTGTTGCTCATAAGGCATCAGCATATGTTAGCCAGTTTGACCGCCACTTTTTTGAGTTGATGGTAAGGGAAACTCTCGATTTTGCAGCAAGATTCCAGGGTATTTTATTGGAAGGAGAGCAGGTAATTATATTAATTAAGTGTTTTTTAAAAATAAATAAATAATTTATGGTTGATATATCGAATTAATTATGTTTAATATTGAAGAAATTGTTGACGATGTCATCAGAAGGGAAAAACAAGCTGAAATTATCCCTGAACTAGACATTGACACCTACAAGAAGGTAAAACTTATTAAGTTAATTAATTCCTTAAGTATAAGTTGTAGCTAATTTGAACTAATATATTAATTGCCATGCTCCTGCTCACTAACCTATTTTCATTGGAAAATTAATGTTCTAACAGGCAACTGCAGTCAAAGTATTAAACTTGCTGACTCTTCAGTTGAAGGTAATTTTTATTTTTTAAAACAAAGTACTTATCAATCGATAAATCAGACTAATAAACACTTTCAGATGTTGTTGTTATTCAATAGGCAGCTTTTCTAATATATACCATATTTAATCTCGGTCTGGTCAGATACTTGGATTGGATAATTGCTCTAATACAGTTGTGGGAGATGCGATGAGAAGAGGAATTTCAGGTGGTCAAAAGAGGAGGCTGAGAACAGGTGATGTATATGGGCATTAATAGATCATGTTTAATTCGTTTAAATATCGTATCTTATGGTATTTATATTCATAAAAATCTCTAACTGCGCACTCAAATCTATTGGCTATAAATGCATGCGTTGTTTTGGTGTCCGTGTTTTACTTTCATACTTTTATAACTACTGTATTTCCTATGAACATTGTATATTTCTTTATGTTGTGATGTAATATAGTTAATTAGATTGTTGGTTAATTTTAAGTTCAAATGTATATATATATATATATATATATATATATATATATATCAGGTCACCCACACAAAATGCTTGGTTTCAAAATAAAATATTCACTCAAATCAGCAAATGAGGTACTTTTCCAGAGAATTAAACCTCAAAAAGGACCCCTGCCTATTTGCTCAATGAGGTACTCTGTTCACCCCTATATGCAGGTAGTTTCTAAGAATGATCAAGCACAGTACCAGAAACATGAAGACAATTCCCCAATGTACGTATCTGCTGAGAAGTTGGTGAGGAAGTTCAAGGAATTCCATATAAGACACGAGTTGCATGATGAACTCTCTCATCCTTCTCATAAAACTGAGCAAGACATTGCTTTGTCCTTCAATGCTAATGCCTATGTGAGGAATTGGGAGGTATTCAAGGCATGCATAGCTAGAGAATGGCTTTTTATGAAGCGCAATTCATTTATTCATGCTTTCAAGTCTGCATAGGTGTATATGGATATTTAATTATTTTTATTGACACTTGCTCTGGCAGCAGCCTATATTAAAAACTTTTAAAAGGTTTAATTTTATGTCTGTTTTAAGAACGTTTATTTAATTTGTTGATGCAGTTTGTGGTTACTGCACTTATAATGATGGTCATGATGCACATTCTTTCATGTTATCTTTATTTTATTCTCTCATTAGACTTATTGCTAATGTCATACTAGAACTTTCCGTGACTCTCTCCTTGATCACCGTCTTTTATAATCAGATGAATTTTTACTTTTACCCGGCATGATCATATTCGCATATTCCATTATTGCGACCATTTGATCTCAAGATTCCATTTTTCTGTTTGCATGCTGTTTTTGGACAACACTTATCTATTATGTTAAAAATGTAAAATTTTTATTTTATGGTAAACACAAAGTTCTCATCCTTAACTTTTCAAGTATTGATGTTATAAACTTGTAAGTTCTTCCGTCAATTTCTAATCCTCTGTATGTTAAATCAAGTATCTGCGACTTCCTTCCGGCTGATATAACTTCCTTCTTCCCAAATCAGTCGGCTATTACATTTTGTAGCCTATTCTACTTGGTGACAATGTTTTTATTATGCGGATTTGTAATTCTACAACGTATGTAAGCTCATTGAAAGAAAATGAATTACCTAATGAAAATATAAATAATCACCTCCAGACTTGCGTATATCAGCCGGAAGGGAGTAGAAAATACTTGATTTAACATAAAGACGATTAGAAATTGGCGGAAGAACCTGCACACGTTTATAACATCAATGAAAATTTTAGGATGAGAGCTTTGTTTTTAACATAAAATTAGAATTTTATGTTTTTACGTACCTTTCTGGACGGTAACCTATGACATAATAGGTAAGTGTTGTCCAAAGAGAAACATGAAAATAAAATCTTAAGATTGAATGGTTGCAGGAATGGAAATTCCCATGACGGGTAAAAGTAAAAATCTCTCTACTTATAAAAGACGGTAAGTTGACATTGACAGTAAGTCTAATGAGAGAATAAAATTAAGATGTCATTAAAGAATGACCATCAATGTTTGTATGCCCAAACACTCATCTCCACAACTCTGTCAGCAGCTTTTAGTCTGAGCATCTTTCCCCCTACGAACACGTCTTTCGGTGACTCTTTATCTCTACAGGTTTGATGTTTTTCATTTTAATAACCTATCCGCTTATCTATATGCTCATTTTTGTGGTTTTCTCTTTGTTCTTCCCTACAAATTAAGCCTAGGGTTTGAACTTCTTTATGAGCAATTTCTAGATTAGGGCATGTATTGGACTGAATTTTAGAATTTCTAGATCATGAATTGGACTGAAACGGGAACCCTAAGTTAAGTATATGTCATGGACTGAAATTAACTTTGTAGTTTCTTAGATCATTATGATTATCCATTTGTGTCAAATTTCATGTTTATATAGGTCCTTTTTGTTCATAGTTTTGGTTATTTTAAATGTATTGTGTGTGTTAACAAGTGTTCAATAAAATTTTCCTCTATAAAATAAATAAATAAATTGTGCTCATGAAGTGTTTGATAAAATGTTACAACTCTGCTAGTCTAAATTCTTAGACTTGGATAACCATTGCTTTGAGAGACCTGTGCTTTTTTCTATATTTTTGTTCATAACACACTAACCATGTGCCTACATTTTTCTGTGCTTCCAACAATATTTGGAGTGAAATTTCCCAAAATACTATCATTTAGATCAATTATTATTGATCGGTGGCTAAAAGGTTTAATTTATACAAATTTAAAGACATTAAGGTTCTGTCTTAAAGTTGACATATTACTGTTTAAGTCGTAAAGAATGAAAAAGTTACAGATTTAAAGTGTATTTAAGCCAAGTAATTCCTCAAGGCCTCTGCCATTCCTTTCATGCCATATGATTAAAAATACTACTTGAATAATTTTGCTACAGCTAGAATCAACTCTAGTCAGATGTAGGACAAACTACCAAAACTTGTTGTATCTGGCAATTAATGAACAAGTATGACTCTTTGGATGAATCATGTGTAATTGGTTAGAATCTTAAACAAAGTCTGTAATAAACTGAAATGTGAGAATTCAACTAATGAAATGGGAGGATAAGAACAAGACATTATTCAACATATTAGTATTACCATTCATATTATTATTATTCGTTGCTTCCTTGCTATGTTACTCGGACTCGTGTGCGGGTGTCGGGTGCGGGTACGAATTTAGGTGTCGGACACGTGAAGTCAAAAAATAGAGGATACGCGGATATGGATCCGAATTTGGACACGGGTGCGGGGATACGATATGTTATAATTTTTTAACATTAATGTTTTTAATTATATCACCAAGTTTTTTTGCTCTAGGGACTGAAGTGCAAAAATATAAAGAAACAGGGGCAGAAATGGAAAAAAACAAAACTACATGGACTGATATGTAATTTTCCAAGGACTATTTTGAACTTTCAGAAAACCTAGGGGACTAAATTAAAAAACTTTAAAAACTATGGGGTGCCTAATTGTAATTTTTCATGGGATATTCTATATCGATCTGATCTCACGCCTCTCTTTTTCTTCCCAACATACTTCTCTTACGCGTCTCTTCTTCCTCTCGACAGACTTATCTTCTTCTTCCTCTTCTTCCTCCTCGACAGTTGACAAACGGCTCTTCTTCTTCCTCTCGCGTCTCTTCTTCTTCTCAAACAACCGTATCTGTATCCGGATTTCTGTAGTCGAATCCCGCACCCGTACCCGTGTCGTGTCATGTCGACACGGGTACTCCACCAAAAATGGCGAGTCCGAGTAACACAGCTTCCCTAATATTGTCGTGCGTATTTTTATTCCAATCCCTCAAAGCCTTTCTTATATTCTGGTTGTAGAATTAAAAGATGAAGCAGGCGCTCTTTTGAGATGGAAAGGAAGCCTCGAGAACCGATGCCAATCATTGTTGTCGTCATGGGTTGGAAATAGCCTTTGCAATAGTTGGACTGGTATTGGTTGCAACAAAGCTAGAAGCTTCCAATTATGTGTACTCATAGAAAGTAGTGTATAATCGAGTGTTACGATGCTGAAAAGTACGGTGCACACACACACACATGCCCAATGGCCCCAGATTCCCATCCCCTTGTGCGATGCCCAACACAATTCCTTAAGCCACCTTTACTAAGCCCAACAAGAGAATGTACATAAATACTCGAAGAAGTTTTACAAAATGAGTAATGTGGGATTTTGTTTTACACAAGAAATTTTGAAGCATAACTAATAATCCCCCATATGAATTAAAAAAATTCAATTTAATAATTAAAAATTACAAAAGAAATAAAATGGGCAATGAATTTTAGGTACATAACGTCAATATCTTGTGGTTTGAATCGACACTTGGTGGAACCAGCTAATGATTGCAGATTATAAGTGAATTATATTCTTGAACTTGCTCTCTTTGATTCAACCAGTTGAACTTGCGCACACACCAAAAATCCTGAATCCACACAAGTATGCGGTTGGGCGCGTTCTCGGCCATGTGCCATATCCCAAATTTTCATAAAGGCTCTAAAAAATTTGTTATAGTAGAAAGCGAGCACCACCTTCACCTTTATATTGGTGAACCTATCAAGTGTAAATTAACAAACACTACCCTTTCGGGCTATGCGTTTCATTAAGAATCTAAATGATTCATCCTATCACAATTTGTCAGTAAGCACCACACGCACACAGGGAGAGACATAAATAGTTGTAGTGTCATAACCAAATAATTTATTGACATTTTCGTTATAAATATCCGAGATATTAAAACCATTGGTTGTCATCTTCTATGTTCTTTAGAAGTTTGTTAACAAGTGACGGACTTTCTGAATATTGTACCAGATTTTGACAATTATCTTCATCAATGTGTATAGCATTCTCCCCCCTAGGACTTGTATCTCTCTAAATTAATTTACTACATTGTAATAGTCTAGGTTCTCAACAAAAAAAAATAAAAAAATCAAATCTTCCCCTCTTCAAATTTTGTTTACCCACACTTCCTCTCAAGATAAGAAAACCAAAAGAACACTACAAACTATTGATGTAGCATTGATGAATAATAACAATTAACCAAAATTTATTTTTAGATTAAATAATAAATACATTTTCATCATATAAAAGAGCTGTATAATGTTAAGATATCCACTTCTATATAACACATCTATACATATATAGATGTTTTAGTTGTGGAAATTGTTAAATCCACGACTGAAAATGGTATTTCCACAACAAAAGTGTCGCTATAAATCCTATAGCGACGATTTCAATGTCGCTATACATCTACATTGACACCTTTGTTGTGGAAATAACAAAAAGTGTTGTGGATTTAACTATTTTCTTTAGTTGTAAGTTGTGCAATTAATGTAATTAAAATGGTTACTACTTACTAATTAATACAAGAAAATGGACAACTATTAATTATCATGTCATCACTTTACCTCCTAATAAATCTACTATCACATAAAAATCGCTCACATACTGTTTACATACACTCACATGCATATTGATATGATCCACGTGCAGAGCAAGTCATGTGGGTCATACCAATATGTATGTGAGTACATGAACGATATATGAACATTTTTATGTGATAGTAGCATTACGCATTTACCTCATCCCCTCATCCACTATAATGCCAAACGCACCAACCATGAACATAGTGGTGCACGGTGCAGGCAGAGAGTTGCACCAATCATACACACAATGGTGCATGGTTCAGACAGAGAGTTGCACCAATCATGCACGTAATGGTGCATACTAAAAAAGGGGCACTTATGTCACAGATGGTTGCGTTGGTGATCCAAGAGCCTATAGATAACTTTGGTTAAGAACAGTGAGGAAGCCAGTAAAAAAATATAATGGGGTCAAAATTATTTCAAGGTTAAAAATAATTCTAGCAGTGTTTTCATACATAAATTTATAAGCAATTTTAGAATTAGAGATACGTTTTACTTGTTAGTCCGTTTGAAAATAAAATATACATTTTTACTTTTAAAGTATTACGTACTAGGAAAATTAAGTCTAATCATGCCACTATTACATTTTTAACAAATGCATTTTAGGCATATCATATTGTTTATGAAAGTAATTTTTTTCTTAAAAATCATTATTCTAAAAATGTTTACCTAATTTTGAAAATGAAGAAATATTTCATTACAATGAAATATAATCAATAGTAATGTAATGTATACAACCTAATAACCACTTGCACTCTTTTTTATTCACAAATTTGTTTATTAATGTTCTATTCCTTAAATATTTTTAAAAAATATAATAAATCATATTATTATCTAATTTAAAAATATTAAAGGAAGATGTATATATAAAGGCAATAGATTGCAGTATATAAGATCAAGATTTGATGGATAAAATTATTATCTATGTTTTCATAAAGTTATTATTTATTGTTATTTTGTAGTATACTATTTGTGATTCCTATCGTATCTAATAATATCAATAGACAATAATACACACTTGAAATATATGTGAGGATTTTGGTTCATCATATTTAGAATTTTGAGAATTTAATAGACAACAAGCTTACAACTCATGCGAGACACCTGTTAACTTTTCTATATGATCCCGAGTCACCTGTTAACTTTTCTATATGATCCTTTGACGTAGTGTGAACTGTTTTGCCATTTTAAATTTTTTATTCACTTTTATGTGCAAGTACTTTTCCCCTTCTTTTCTTTTCTTTTTTCTCGACAATTGAGATTCATTTCAATTTTGGTTCGATAAATGTTATGGAGATTGTAAGAGTTATTTGTTTCAAGCCGGTTGTGGTCCTCTTCCTACTTGTTTATACATTGAGCCCTTTGATTACTGCTCAATACCAAAAGTATGTGATTTCATGTTGAATGATTAGCAATTGTAAACATATAATTGCTATATGTATGTATATATGTAAAAGATAAAAACTTGTTCTATAAATTATAAAAAAAAATTTGTGCAACCAAAAAATCACATAAATTCCTCTTCATCCAATAAGGGTTTCGTGATTCATCATGCTAAAATCTGAGCTGATTGTTCGTTAGGGACGGTTTATAGATCATCAAATTCTCACAAATGGAAAGAAAGCTCGATCGGACTCCCATCCCAGGAAGTCCTCTTTTGAGCCAAAAACTTGTTCTGTAATCATAAAAAAATTTACTGTGCAACAAAAAATAACATGAATATATTTTCATCCAATAAGGGTTTCGTGATTCATCATGCTTAAACCTGAGTCGATCGTTAATTAGGGATGGTTTATGTTTGGACTTGTGATTCATAACTGAGAAGTTGTTGCAGCACTGGCGTGGGGAGCGCTAGTGACAATTTAAAAGCGGCGCGGGGAACGCCGGACGGACGTGAAAAGAGAGTGCGTTGTTATAAGGTCATTATGGGTATTAGGCTATAATGAGAATTAGGGTTGAAATAGAAGTAGTCGTCATATATACTCTCTATTGTAAAATCCTATGTAACTCGGTGAATAACAAAAGGAACACCGCTCCAGTGGACTACCCAAATTGGGTAATCACGTAAATCTCTGTGTTATTTTTTTACTGCCGTGTGCGTGTGTGTGATCTAATTCTAACAAATTGGTATCAGAGCTCGGTTGGATTGAGCACACGAAGAACGATGACATTAAATTCGTCAGTTACAAAGTTTGATGGGACTGAGAATTTCAGACTATGGCAACAGAGGATAAAGGATATGTTGGTACAACAGGGATTGGTGAAGGCGTTAAAGAAGAAACCAGCGACCATGTCGACCGATGACTGGGATGAACTTCATGCGAAGGCGGTGAGTACAATTCACTTGTGTCTTGCAAACGAGGTTATGTATCACGTGATTGGTGATGAATCGCCATCGGGTGTATGGAGTAAACTGGAATCCAGGTATATGTCAAAGTCGTTGAGCAACAAACTGTTTTTGAAGCAAAAGTTGTTTGGGTTAAAGATGATCGAGTTGCTAAGGATTGAGGTGAAATTCGAAAAGGAAGACCAAGCGCTAATGTTGCTGTGTTCCTTACCGGGTTCTATGGAGAATCTTGTTACAACCCTCCTATGGGGAAAAGGGACTCTAAAATTGGAGGAAGTCACTTCTGCTCTACTGATTTTTAACCAGCGTAGCCAACAGACCGAGGGTGTTTCGGGTGAAGGGCTGGTGGCAAAAAGGGGAGAGCAACCTGGTAGAAAATCGGAAAGAGGAAAATCGGGAGCGCATGGAAAATCAAAGTCAAGGAGCGCAGAGAACACTGAAAAGAGGTCAAGTGGATATTCAGATATTTGAAAGGTACTGCAAATCATGGGATTATGTTTTCTAGGCAACATGATCAGATATCAGTTGTGGGGTATGTAGAAAAGGATTATGCTGGAAGGTCGGATGACTTGAGGTCTACAACAGGGTATGTGTTTACACTAGCAGGTGGACCGATTTGTTGGAGATCCATGGTACAATCTCTAGTAGTTCTATCCACTACTGAATCTGATTATATGACATTGGTTGAGGCTGGGAAAGAAGTATTGTGGTTAAAAGGAGTTGGGCATAAATCAAGGTGGAGTACAATTGTATTGTGATAGTCAGAGTGCCATTTATTTGGCAAAGCATCAAGTGTAGGAGTGATCAAAAACCAGATGAAATTGAATTACAGAACCGAACCGAATTTTTTTAACCGATTTATTTCGCTTTTTTGGTTCTTTTTCTAATTTTGATTATATCTGATTTAATGCTCACTATTCGGTTTCAGTTTCGGTTTAAAAAAACACATAATTCGGATACCCGAATAACCTAACTTTAATACCGAACTTTAATACTTAAAAAAATAATAATTTTATAATATTATCTAATATCTATGACTGTATCAGTATGTTACATCATTTTTCCTTAACCCGCTCCCAGATCTCAATTCCTCAGCTTCTTGCCTCTCGACTGTCTATCTCACATCCTCTCCGGCCTCCGCCTCTCTCCGTCTTAAACGCCAGCCTCCACCTCTATGCTCTCACTGTCTGTCTCGCCGTCTCACCTTTCGCTGCTCCGCGCCTCGGCCGACGGCCTCTCTCCCTGCGACTCGGCGACTCTGTTCTTCAACCTTGATGGCTCGACCTCTCTTCCAAGTTCCGACTCCAGGTAAATTTTCATTCACTATCAAGGATTCAAGATTCGAGTGCATGACTGCATGTTGTTTTGATTAGTAGTTTAGACTATGTTCTTCTTTGTACTCTTTTTTTTCTCTCTTAAAAACTAACTCACAAGTCATAGGGATAGTGTAAAGAGAGGGAGATCAGAGGGAGAGGGAGAGAGAATTAGGAATTTGGTATTGAAGTTTCACAGCTTTTAGGTGTGTTTAAGTTTAATTTTCTACATATATCTTCCAATTTTCTTAACAACCAAATGGGTTTCTTTTTTCTAACTCTCTGTTTATGTGTATCTTTTTCAAATTTTTATACAAACAACAAAGAAATCAGTAGCATTGAGAGGCTTTTTGAAAGTATATTGTTTTGATCCATCTCAAGTTCTTGAAAGCCTCTTCAAAGAGATGTTTTCCCACTATTTTTTTGGTACTTTTATACCCTTTTGCATTTTACAGTTATATATACATTAACATATATTTTGTCTACATTTATGCAAAGTTATGTAATGTAGCATTCACTTGGCTTGATTAGGCATAGTTTTTTTTAGTATAATATTGATACACTATATATCCATGAATCAGCAGCTTATTGTATTTAATATGTTTTTTAGGAACTAATTATGCAGTTTTTTTGTTGGTTGTTGATTTTTCTCACAAACCCACTTAGGCATAAATGTTATGTATACATTTTTCTTGATTAGCCCTTCTGCATAATTTGTCCTTGTGACCACTGTTGTTATGTTACTTTGGCCATTAATGGAGCTAATTTTGTGGATTTAATACTTTCAAGTTTCAATCACTAATTACAATGTTCTGACCAAATTTACATGAGGTTGTTGAATAAAATGAAGGCTCAGCTATTCAAAAGAAGTTGATTGTCCAGTATATATTCAGCCATTAACTATATATTATTGTTATGCAGTGCATTAAGTCATTAAAGTCAGTTAAATCCGGGGAGTCCCTAAGTGTCTCACCTGAAGAAGGCCGACTCATTCATGTTTCCCAGGTTAATAATAGTTTTGCTTGTAGTTTTTTGTGTCAAATTGTTCAAGTTTAATAATTTTCTGTCGTAAGTTTATCTATAAATCTTTTGTTTGAGGATTTTTTGGAATGTTGAAAATTTAGGTTGCACTGGGAGAAGTAAAGAACATCGAAGGAGCCCAGTATGTGCCAATCCGTATGAAGATTGATGACAAGAAGTATATTATAGGGTCACTGTCAGCAGAGAGTAGACCACATTTGACATTTGACTTGGTGTTTGAGAAAGAATTTGAACTCTCACATGACTGGAAAGATGGCAGTGTCTACTTTTGCGGATACACAGCTGATAATCCATATCCTTCTCATTCCTAATCTTAATCTTGTGTTCTATATCTTGTACTCAAATGCATTTTCACATTGTTTTGAATCTGCTCTGCAAACTATAGAAAAAGTGTCTATTAATTGTGTCATGGCATCAACTTTAAGACAATGTTTATCAGTTTATGTTTTGAGTTATATTCAATGTTTCCTTGACTCACCGTCTTCTCCACGGATCAGGAGGAATTTGGTCCTGGTGAGTATTGCACCTTGATTTATACAGGTTTCTAGCATTTTATTTTATATGTTGATGCTTGACTAAATTTTGTTTTCAAAAGACTTTTCTGATGAGGATGAGGACGAGGAAGAGGATTTAATCCTTGAGAATGGTAGATGTAGTATATTTGATTCTAGAATATAGTGTATTTTACTTTTGTTGTTTAAATATATTGATCTAGAAACATTGTATATTTGGTTGTTTATTTATCAGGTAAAGTTGTGCCTGTTGTCCAGGTAGCAAACCCTACTAAATCTGTGTTAAAGATCAAACACCATTCTTCACTACCTAACTGCCATCTACTACCTAACTGCAGTTACTGGAATATCTCTTGCTTGCTTGTGTTGCATGTTGATGTTGTTGTTGTTGTTGTTGATGTTGCTGTTGCTGTTGCTGTTGCTCGTTGCTGTTGCTGTTGCATGTTGTTGTTGACTCAATGAATAACTGCTTGTTCATGTTGTTGTTGGCTGTTGCACAACTGCTGGGTGCTAGCTGCCAGTAGAATAAGTTCATGTAGGGTGCTAGCAGTTTTGTTAAGTCATAAACTTTGTTAAGGACAGTTAATTTGTTGGCTTGTTGCTGCTGTATTTTTAATTTGTTGTGTCATAAACTTTATGTTGAATGTTGCTAGTTGGATGTTGGATGTTGTTGTTAAGTTACTTTGTAATTTTAAACAATTAAACTGTTGTTGTATTCTTAATTTTAAAAAGTGCACATGTTCGGTTATTACCCGAATACCCGAATGTACAATTTCGTAATTCGGTAATTCGGTTAGTTTCAAATTTCAGTTAGTGTTTCAGATAGTAGAATTATTGATAATTCGGTATTCAGTTCGGTTACAACAGAATGATCACTCCTAATCAAGTGTATCATGCAAGGACTAAGCATATTGAAGTAAGGTTTCACGAGGTGAGAGAGTTAATTGCTATAGGTGATGTGATATTGGAAAAGGTGCACACTTTTGAAAATGCAGCTGACATGTTGACAAATATTGTGATCGCGGACAAGTTCAAGCACTGCTTGGACTTGGTTAATGTCTCCAAATGTTAGTAAGAAGGATTCCCCCAAAATTGGTTGGAACAAATGGCTTATCTTTTGAATGGGTGAGGTTATTCGTCAAGATGTAGTTTGTTGGGACTCGTGACTCGTAACTGAGAAGTTCCTAAAAAGAGAGTGCGATGTTACAAGGTCATTATGAGTATTAGGCTATAATGAGAATTAGGGTTGGAATAGAAATAGTCGTCATATATACTCTCTATTGTAAAATCATATGTAAGTCGGTGAATAACAAAAGGAACGCCGCTTCCGTGGACTACTCAAATTGGGAAATCACTGTATTATTTCTTTACTGTCGTATGCGTGTGTGATCTAATTCTAACAGTTTATAGATCATCAAATTCCCAAAATTGGAATGAAAGCTCGATCAAACGAACTCCCATCCTAGGAAGTCCTTCTCTTTCGAGCCAAAAAAGGATATTGGGAAAGCTGGTTCCGTAGCATTAGAAGCTGAAGAAGGAATGAGGAAAATTAAGTAAACTGGAGTTCCGTGACTTATGATGTCAAACCCAATTTTATTTTATTTTTTGTCATTTAATACTTCTACTACTATCACTGCAAAGTGATTCTTTTTTCTATTTGTAACTATTTTTGTGAAAGGCTCATACTAGTGACTGAATGATTAAAATATTGCCAGGATCAGAGGTGGAATTTTGTTCCCCTTGCCATTCTTTTTGCTCATAATTATAAATAATTAAAAATAAAGTTATATTATTTATATGTTTTTATGCATGGATACCAGTAGGTGGATACCAGGAACAAAACCTAGCCCAGCTTTTCTCTCTCTCTCTCCATCTCTCTTATTTGAAATATTAGTAACAGACAAAGAGAAAGCAACTAACATGCATGTCTTAACTTTGGAACAGTATATAGTCTCATTTCCTCGCACAATGAACCAACTGATTACAGAGCAGTTGACAGATAAGCACCCTCAAAATTCATTGCGGATTATTATAGGATTTGAAAACATAAAAATGATAAGGTGGCGACTGAGAATTCATTTTCTTTTCATAATTTTATATTTGAAATATCCATTAGAACCAATGAATTACATAAGTATAATGAATGTATGAAATAATTAAATATCAAGAACCAGAAAAACAAGCATTAAAACCCAAAATCCAAAACATTTTCCTCACAAACCAGATTTATAAGGAACACCTGCAGCTTGAATCCAGTCTGATCCATTAAGAAATGAATTCACCGTAAACATCTGTGCTTGGTTCTCTGTAATTTTCCTCAGTCCCTCCCACTGAACTCTGTTTTGGGTCGACGAACCGGGACCATAATTCATATATTCGGCATAAAAAATGGTGTTTGGTGCGCCATTTCCAGTCCACGGTAGCCAGCCCTTGGGATCAATCAAACTTCCCATCATGGTATTCATGTACACGGTTGTGGAGTAATATTTCCAAGGGCGGCCTAGGAATGTATGCACATTGGCCAAGTCTCCAAATGGGGAAATGTTACAGTTTTGTATAGAAATCCCAGTGTTTTGACGCGGGTCGGTTTTGCCTTGTGCCGTTATCGTGTTTTGTTGACCACTCATTGGTACTCTTGGTCGTATGTTACAGTTCTGGAAAACAGCGGCGGAGTTCCCAAAAATGAAATCAACTGTCCCGTATATGTCACACTCGCGGTAGAATTGGCGGTTGGCGTGCGCGTACAGGGTGTCCTGAAAAGCGTCGAATCGACATTTGTAAAAGACTGAACGGTCCGCAATTGACATTAGGGCAACAGCCTGGTGCTTGATTGCTCCAGCAGTGTTGTAAAATCCCATGTCACGAGCAATAAAACCCTTACCAAACACGGCTGCATGCATGTGCAAATATAAACAAGTTAGCACACAATGTAAACACGAGACTACTAAATTGGAGTTACGGTGACTATATATATATGTGTGTGTGTGCAATCACGAGTTATGACAGGTTCAGTTTTCTAATAAGCCAGAAGTATCTAATTAAGGACTAA
This sequence comes from Panax japonicus, assembly GCA_020205505.1. Lineage (NCBI taxonomy): Eukaryota > Viridiplantae > Streptophyta > Magnoliopsida > Apiales > Araliaceae > Panax > Panax japonicus. The sequence continues at coordinate 41,513,313 of CM035111.1, forward strand.
TGAGTTATATCTAAAGTGTTATATGATACTTACCGAATGTTGCTGAAGAATATGTTGGAGTTCCATCGACCGAATTCAAACTACCGGACACGATAGTTTTATCCATTCCATCACCAATCATCATAACATTCCATTTCATCATCTCAACCCTAACAATTTCATAATACACCCCTATCTTCACATAAATCACAAACGGCTTGTTGCTTTTGTCTGGAACCGCCTTAAGTGCATCACTAATTGTCTTGTATGCCCCAGAACCATCCTTTGCCACAATGACATCAGCCTTAATCGTGTTAGGCTTTGTACTACTCTGAAGCAGCTTCCTATTATTCGGGGACAACCAGTGTGGCATATCTTCATCATCACTAGTCAATAATCGTCTACGAAATTTCAAAGATTTCGCAGCAGAACTACAACAAGGACCAGAACTATGCATGATAAAGTGATAACAGCGATTCGCTTTCTTAACGCCTTTCGACGTTCTGTAACGAGGGTTTGCTGATTCCCGTAAGATTTGAGAAGCGACATGATTACAATTGGAATATGGAAAATTGTATTGAGGTATTGAGATTGGTAAGATGATTTGGTGTGCTTAAATAGAGAAGGCAAGGCATTGCATGGATAAAACTTACCTTCTTTAATTTCTTTTTTTCAGAACATGGATAGGCACTGCATGGATAAAACTTACCTTCTTTAATTTCTTTTTTCAGAACATGGATTGACATTGCTTAGTCAACTAACGTGGGGTACGTAGCAAGGCACAATAGCACTACGGCTAAGATTAAAGTGCTTCTCATGTTCGGTGCAAATAAGTTCAATATAAATTTAAGCAAACCTTTTGCTGTATAGACAAAATTATATCAATAATGACAAAATTACATATGTCAAACCTTCAATTAATATGTAATAGATTTTTCTTTTAATTACATTTTATTCTATAATGTAAAGGTGCACCACAAATTATGAATAGAGAGTCAATCACAAGTCAAAAAAATAAAGTAATTATGAGTCTGTTGCATTGTGACTTCGGAATTGCATCTGGTGTCACAACTATGTTAACTGTGAGACATGGTAATTTTCAATTTGATTGAATTAATTAAAAGAATAGTAATATAATTTTACAAGTAAGTAAACAATATCATCTTACCTAATATTAATTTGTTCATATTATATAATGTGAGTTTTAGTAAGATTTATATATAACTACTATAATTATATAACTTGAGAGTTTAGAAGGAAATAATTTTATTCTTAAAATCATCCTATCTAATAAGGAAATAATTTTCTTCTAAAAATCATCGTATCTAATAACTTTGAGTCTGAGTAGGATTGTTACTAGATTATCTTACCTAATAGTATGAGTATGAGTATTAAATTGTTACTATTATTAAAAATAAAAGTATATATATATATTCTTAAGTTCACCCATTATCCAACTCACCCGAGCTCACTCCCCTTTAGCGACGGACCCGACGACGGTTCGGTCATACAATGTGAATATTATATAATGTGAGTTTTAGTAAGATTTATAACTACTATAATTATATAGCTTGAGAGTTTAGAAGGAAATAATTTTCTCCTTAACGTCATCGTATCTAATAAGGAAATAATTTTCTCGTAAAAATCATCGTATCTAATAACTTTGAGTCTGAGTAGGATTGTTACTAGATTATCTTACCTAATAGTATGAGTATGAGTATTAGATTGTTAGTATAATATATATATATATATATATATATATATATATATATATATATATATATTAACTAACTATATGATTCAATTATTAAATAATAAAATAAAATTATTTACTCTAACCAATAAGAATTTGTAACAATAAAATTAAAAATATCAACAATATTATAAATATTTTAAATATATTAAATTGCAGTACATAACACTATTGCATAATATTTGCCATTCTCAAAGTGCAACACTTGTCCTACCTAATTAATGTACTCACCCATTACTCAAGTTTTTATATTATTGTTACTTAATTATTATCTTTTAAAATCACTACTTTTAATCCAACATTAATATTTTGATTTTATAATCTCATAAATCACTACAAATCTAAAATTGTTCTAATATTTTCATTACAAATTTAATTATTATATCCTAAAATGACTACTTTTTTAATCCCAAATTAATATTTTGAATTTATAATCCCCTAAAGCATTACAAATCTAAATTTTTTTGGTAATGTCAACTGTTATGATATTAGCCTTTCTAATTTAATTATTATCTCTTAAAATCACTACTTTATGATATTATCATTACTGAGCTATTATCATTATACTCCGTTATTTAACCTAATTTTCTTCCTATAAATACAACATAATATTATACCATTTATAATTATATTACAACATAATATTATACAATTTAAAACATTTAAAACAAAATTAAATTAAATAACAAATAATATAATTCATAACTTACTGTGTTAATTTATAATCCCCAAAATTCACTACTTTTCTAAACATAATTATTATATTCTAAAATCACTTTTTCTAATAATATACCATTCATAATTATACCATACATTATATCATACATGTATGATATAATATTATAATACACGTATATAACAAAATAACAAAATCACCACCTATCTATATAAAATATACGGATATTATCATTACTAATTAAATTATATTACAACATAATATTATATCATTTATAATTATATTACAACATAACATTATACAGTTTAAAACATTTAAAACAAAATTAAAATAACTAGTAATATCAATCATAATTTACTATGTTGATTTATAATCCCATAAATCACTACATTTTCAATCTAAACAGTTTTATATTATTGTTACTTAATTATTATCTCTTAAAATCACTACTTTTTAATCCTACGTTAATATTTTAATTTTATAATCCCATAAATCACTACACATCTAAATTGTTCTGATAATGTTAACTGTTCTAATATTATCATTACTAGTTTAATTATCATCTCCTAAAATCACTACTTTTTTAATCCCAAATTAATATTTTAAATTTATAATCCCCTAAATCACTATAAATCTAAACCTTTTTGGTAATGTCAATTGTTATGATATTATCTTTTTTAATTTAATTATTGTCTCCTAAAATCACTACTTTATGATATTATCATTACTGAGCTATTATAATTATTCTCCGTTATTTAACCTAATTTCTCCCTATAAATACATACCAACTATTAGGCAACAACTCATGCTACAAATAATTCCAAATACTAATGAAAGGGCAAATGAGTTATATGGAGACCTTCAGATTATGGTGACAGTACATTAAAAAAAAAACCAAACTGTGTTGTTGTGACGGAGAAGAAGAGAGAGAGCTTTGTTTGTTTTTTTTTTTAATAAAAATAATTTTTTTTTAAAAAAATTGCGTTTTATTTTTTAAAAACCAAACTGCGTTGTTGTGACGGAGAAGGAGAGAGAGAAAATTGTTTGGTTTTTTTTTTTAATAAAAATAAAATTTTTTCTTTTTTATTAAAAAAAAACTGCGCGTTTTTTTTTATTATAAAAAAACTAAGATTAAAGTGCTTGTCATGTCCCCCTAAACTTATTGCAAAGTAAATTAAACCGTATAAATTTAAGCAAACGTTTTGCTGTATAGACAAAATTATATCAATAATGACAAAATTATATCATACTATTAAATAACGAATATATATGTAGGTTGATAAGAAGAAATAAAAAAGTGACTCATACAAAATTATTTTATCGGCAAAACTATGATTTTCATCACTAAATTTGATATGTTTTACTTAATACACCATTGAACTTTTAATTTTTTAGATTATCCCATTAAACTAATTAATTTTTTTTAATTGGGTCATTCCATCCAAAATAGTCGACAGACGTTAAAGTGGCGCTGACGTGACAAAAAATAAAAAAAAATTACTTATGTGGCAAAAAAAAAACAATTTTTTTTTAAAAAAAATTAACATTTTAAAGTTTTAAAACTAACAAAAACATAATAAAATACAACAAAAAAGTAAAAAAAAATTAAAAAAAACAGATTTTTTTAAAAAATATTTTTTTTTGAAAACAGATTTTTTTTAAAAAAAAATAGAATTCTATAAAAATTATATTTTTTTAAAAACAGTTTTTTCAAAAAATCAAATTTTTTTAAAACAGATTTTTAAAAAAAATAGAATTCTAAAAAAATATACTTTTTAAAAAAACAGATTTTTCAAAAAAGTAGAACTTTTTTTAAAAAATTGATTTTAAAATTGTTTTTTAAAAAAATTCTATTAAAAATGATTTTTTGAAAAACAGTTTTTTTTTAAAAAGTAGATTTTTTTAATAAAACAGATTTTTTTAAAAACAGAATTTTTTGAAAAAACAGATTTTTAAAAAAAATAGAATTCTAAAAAAAATAATTTTTAAAAAAATTAGAATTTTTTTAAAAACAGTTTTTTAAACAGATTTTAAAAAAAATAAAATTTGTAAAAAACGGTAGAAATTTTTTTAAACATATTTTTAAAAAACGGTAGAAATTTTTTTAAACAGATTTTTAAAAAAGGCTGTTTTAAAAAAAATTCTATGTTTTTTAAAAATTTTCTATTTTTTAAAAAAATATATGTTTTTTTAAAAAAGTAAATTTTTTTAGAATTCTATTTTTTTAAAAAAACTATTTTTTTAAAAAATTTGATTTTTTGAAAAAAATTGATTTTTTGAAAAAAATTGATTTTTTGGAAAAAATTGATTTTTTTAAAAATCTGTTTTTTTAAAAAAAACTGTTTTAAAAACTATTTTAGACTCATTTCAGTATTTATTCTGACAATACCATCTGATTAGGAGGGATTTGTCATCTACAGCGATGCTTCAGAAAGAGGTTTAGGACGTGTTCTCATGCAACATGAGAAAGTCATAGCCTATGCCTCACCACAACTCAAAGAATATGGGAGGAATTATTCTACTCATGATCTAGAGTTGGCAGCAGTCGTTTTTGCACTAAAGATCTGGAGACACTACCTGTATGGGGAGAAAGTGGAGATCTATACAGATCATAATTAAAAGCCTCAAATATTTCTTCACACAAAAGGAACTCAACATACGACAACGACGATGACTCGAGTTGTTGAAAGATTACGACCATACTATTTAATATCATCATGGAAAAGCGAACGTGGTAGTTGATGCGTTGAGTAGAAGATCATAAGTGGGTACGAGTGCGATGTTGTTAACATAAATTTTTTTAATTGGTTCATTCCGTCTAAAATAGTTGACAGACGTTAAAGTGGCTCTGACGTGACAAAAAATAAAAAAATTGCTTATGTGGCTAAAAAAAACAATTTTTTTTTAAAAAAGTAACATTTTAAAGTTTTAAAACTAACAAAAACATAATAAAATACAAAAAAAAATTAAAAAAAAAACAGATTTTTTTAAAAAATATTTTTTTAAAACAGATTTTTTTTTAAAAAAAATAGAATTCTATAAAAAAATATATTTTTTTAAAAACAGTTTTTTCAAAAAATCAAAAAAAATTTTAAAACAGATTTTTTAAAAAAATAGAATTTTTTAAAAAAACATATTTTTTTAAAAAAAATAGAATTTTTTTAAAATAGATTTGTAAAAAATGGATTTTTAAAAAAAACATATTTTTCAAAAAAGAAGAACTTTTTTAAAAAATTGATTTTAAAATTGTTTTTAAAAAAAATTCTATAAAAATTGATTTTTTGAAAAACAGTTTTTTTTTTTAAAAAAAAGATTTTTTTAATAAAACAGATTTTTTTAAAAACAGAATTTTTTGAAAAAATTGATTTTTTTCAAAAATAGAATTCTAAAAAAAATATTTTTTAAAAAACATATTTTTTGAAAAATTAGAATTTTTTAAAAACAGTTTTTTAAACAGATTTTAAAAAAAAAATTTGTAAAAAACGATAGAAATTCTTTTAAACATATTTTTAAAAAACGGTAGAAATTTTTTAAATTTTTTTTACATTTTTTATAAAAATAGAATTTATAAGATTTTTAAAAAATGGTAGAAATTTTTTTAAACAGATTTTTAAAAAAGGTTGTTTTAAAAATAATTCTATGTTTTCTAAAAAAAATTCTATATTTTATAAAAAATATATGTTTTTTTAAAAAACTATATTTTTTTAGAATTCTATTTTTTTTTTAAAACTATTTTTTTTAAAAATTTGATTTTTTGAAAAAAATTGATTTTTTTGAAAAATCTGTTTTAAAAAAAACTGTTTTTTAAAAATTCTCTTTTTTTAAAAATCTGTTTTTCAAAAAAAATTGTTTTAAAACTGTTTTAGACTCATTTCAGCATTTATTCTGACAATACCATCTGATTAGGAGGGATTTGTCATTTACAGCGATGCTTCAGGAAGAGGTTTAGGATGTGTTCTCATGCAACATGAGAAAGTCATAGCCTATGCCTCACCACAACTCAAAGAATATGGGAGAAATTATTCTACTCATGATCTAGAGTTGGCAGCAGTCGTTTTCGCACTAAAGATCTGGAGACACTACCTGTATGGGGAGAAAGTGGAGATCTATACAGATCATAATTAAAAGCCTCAAATAATTCTTCACACAAAAGGAACTCAACATACGACAACGACGATGACTCGAGTTGTTGAAAGATTACGACCATACTATTTAATATCATCATGGAAAAGCGAACGTGGTAGTTGATGCGTTGAGTAGAAGATCATATGTGGGTACGAGTGCGATGTTGTTAACATAAAGACCCATTTTGTATGACTTATAAATGATGGAGATAGAGTTAAAAACTCCAGGGACCCACGTGATGATGTTAAATATACGAGTAGATCTGACTTTAATCGATAAAGTTAAAATTGTTCAAGCTACAGTGTGACGCCCCCAAAATAAGTATACACAACCCATTTTGAGTCGTCAAATACATGGTACAAAATTTAAATACAACTTAATTATATAACTGTTGTGTAAAATACGACATAACATAGCTGAGAGTTTTAACACGAATATTGTCTCGTAGACAATATTCAAACTCAAATAGAGTCTTCATTACAATTATTATCACATGATGAGTAGGTTTTATACCTATGAATCTGATATTATTAAACTTAATTATTGTTATCTTTTATTGTTTTTAGTATCTTTTTATGTGTTTTGTGTTTATTTGTTGTAGGTTGGAGTTGGAGGGACAAATTGGTCATTTCGGAGAAGAAAAAGGTCAAAAATCATGAAAATTAAAGCTGAGTGGAATTTCTGTAATTACGTGGTCCTGGCCGAGCGCCTAGGCGCTTGGAATTAGCCTATGTTGAGCGCCTAGGCGCTCTAGTGCGTAAAAAGGTGCGTTTTTCTGCTGCCAAGTGGGTTTTTGAAGCCAAATAGGAGTCTGAATGAGGGCTGAGACCAATACAAATAGGAGAGGACTCTAAAAAGGAAAGGAGGACGAATTTTGCAAGCAATCAATCAATTTTTCAAGAGATTTGCAGAGAGAGAACAACAAAGAAAAACACGAAGGAGAATTGCAAAGGCTGAAGATCTAAGAGAAAGTTCAAGAGCAAATTCAGAGTTTCTTCTTCTCTTCTCTAGTTTTATCTTTTGTAACTATCTGGGATGTTTGGATTATTAACTTGGATGATGTTTTTCTTTATTATTATCATGAACTAAACTTTAATTAAGATTGCAACGGAACTTGGTATGTAGTTTAAATTGCAAGCTTCCCATTGAATGAAAGTTAGTTTTTATTGAATTGTTTATTATATCTTATGTTTATTGATTAATTATTTGGCCAACAATTACTGTGATAATCTATATAAAATTGGAAGATGGAGTATAGATTGAGATCTGGATATGATAACATCTGTTCATATAATCTGAATAGGATTAATATGATTAGCATGTAGGATAGGAATATACCTATGTGTCTTTTGTATCCATTGAAAGAATTTGTGCGTAAACCCTAATTAACTTGATTCACATAGGAATATAGTGAGTTGATTAACTGGGGTGTTCCTTATAATTCCGCATCTTAAAGATTGGATTTAGGAGGATTTGTTCACGTGTCTTTGGAAGAAGTGCGTGAATATTCATAAAGCATTCTTGGATAATGATTCATATTAATTGATTTATTTTAAATGGGAAGTAAGTTAGTTTAAATAAAATACCAAGGGAAGTTGTAATCTTAACCTGTTAAATCTGCAGTTATTCTTGTGAAATTTTGGTTTTAATTATTAGTTTGTTAAGTTTAAATTTCAAATCATAAACAAAATTTTCTTAGTTTAAAATAGGATTAATTGCATTAGAGTTAGTAATTGATAAATATTAGTCTATTTCCTCGTGGGAACGATATCCTTGCTTGCTGAATATTACAATTGAACGCGTATACTTGCGTGGTAAAGTGCTATTAAAATTTAGGCAACAAGTTTTTGGGGCCGTTGCCGGGGAAATTAGTTTAATATTTTGTCATTATTGATTTTTATAGCGTTAATCTTAATTTAAACTTTTTCTGTTCTGTTCTATTCAGGTGTTCTTGACTAGTGTATGCAAACGCGATCGAAGAAGCCAGATTTATTGCCTCACGAGGACGACATCGAGAAAAGATTTCAGCGGTTGCGTAAGTGGGTTAAAGAAACCAAAGAAGCACTTGATAAGGAAGATACTATGGCTGAAGAAGAGCAAAAAGCACTGCGGGATTATGCTACACCGCGGGTTACTAAAATTCAGTCGAGTATTACGAGACCTGCTATTACTGCTACAAGTTTTGAGATAAAACCGGGGACAATACAGATGATTCAAAATTCATGTCAGTTTGGAGGGTTACCAAACGATGATCCGAACGATCACATAGTCAGCTTTATAGAAATCTGCGATACTTTCAAGTACAATAATGTGTCAGAAGATGCAATAAGGCTAAGGCTATTTCCATTTACTCTCAGAGATAAGGCTAAGAGTTGACTCCATTCATTACCACCAGCCTCGATCACTACATGGAATGATCTAGCCCAGAAATTTCTTGCAAAGTTTTTCCCGTCTACAAAAATAGCAAAGTTGCGGAACGATATCTTCTCTTTCGTTCAACACGATTCAGAATCACTATATGAAGCTTGGGAGAGATTCAAAGATTCATTGCGAAAATGTCCACACCATGGGATTCCTAAATGGCTTCAGGTGTAAACTTTTTATAACGGTTTATTCAGCACAGTGAGATCGAGTATAGATGCTGCAGCAGGAGGAGCTATTATGGCCAAGAATTGTAATGAGGGGTATCAGTTGCTTGAAACCATGGCAGCTAATAATTACCAATGGCCAACAGCAAGAACAACTCAGCTAAGGACAGTCGGAGTGTATGAAGTGGATGCGATGACAACATTGTCAGCTCAAGTGACAGCTCAGATTTCTGCTCTTACAAAGAAGATATATGCACTTGGGGTACAACCAGTTCAGAAAATGGAAACGATATGTGAAATATGTGCGGGTAACCACTCAAGTGATCAATGCGCAATAAATCCTGAGTCAGTCCATTTTGTTTCCAATTATAACAGGCAGCAGGGCAGTTATTCAAACAACTACAATTCAGGAGTGAGAAACCACCCGAATTTTTCTTGGAGTAATAATCAGTCACATGCTCAAGCCCAAGCTCCAAGGCAAACATATCCACCTGGATTTCAGCCACATCAACAAACTCAACAACACCCACAACCTCATCAACCTGATAAGTTATCACAAATGGAAGAATTGTTGGCAAGATTGGCAACTCAGTTTGAAGCCACAACGAAAAACCAATCGGCTGCAATAAAGAATCTTGAGAATCAAATGGGGCAAATGGATAATGCTTTGAATACTAGAACTCCAGGTTCTTTACCTAGTGATACGGAGAAAAATCCAAGGAATGATGGAAATGAGCACTGTAAGGCAGTTACACTCAGAAGCGGGAAGGAGTTGACTACAGATTTGGACGGACACAAGAAAATAATTTCTGCTGAGGATGGTGAACAAGAGATTGGAAATTCGAAAGTTATATCTGGGGAAAAAGTTGTGACAAAACAACAAGAAGATAAGCAAACAACAGTTATACCACCTGTGCCGTTTCCTCAAAGATTTCAAAAGCAGAAATTAGATAGACAATTTTCAAAATTTTTAGAAGTGTTCAAAAAGCTGCAAATCAACATTCCATTCGCAGATGCTTTAGAACAAATGCCTAGTTATGCAAAATTTATGAAAGATATTTTAGCAAGAAAGAGGAAGCTAGGGGAGTTCGAAACAGTAGCATTGACAGAAGAATGTAGCGCAATTCTGCAAAGAAAGTTACCACCGAAGTTGAAGGATCCGGGTAGCTTTACAATACCGTGCACGATTGGGCCCCAGTTCTTTAACAGATGTTTGTGTGATTTGGGGGCAAGTATTAACTTGATGCCACTTTCGATCTACACTCAGTTGGGATTACTAGCCCCAAAGCCAACAAATATCTCTCTACAGCTTGCAGATAGATCAGTGACATACCCTAGGGGCATTGTGGAAGACATATTAGTGAAGGTGGACAAATTCATATTTCCAGCTGACTTCATTGTGTTGGACTACGAAGAGGATAAAGACATACCCATTATCCTTGGAAGACCGTTTTTAGCCACTGGAAGGACATTAATTGATGTACAAAAGGGAGAGTTAACAATGAGAGTTCAAAATGAAGAAGTAACTTTTAATGTTTTCAAGGCTATGAAATTTCCGAAGGAAGAGGAAGAGTTCTTAAGAGTTGATCTAATTGAAGAAGCAACTGAAGAGGTATTTAGTGAATCTGTGAATGCAAACCCTCTTGAAACTGCATTGGTTAGTGAAAATTTATTTGATGATTCAACGGTGATAGAATGGGTCCAAATGTTAGATTCAACTCCAAAGTTCACACGATGTCTACAAAAATTTGAAACTCTGGATTATCGGGAAAAGCTAGATGAAAAGGTGACATCATCCGTAGAAGAACCGCCTGCCTTGGAACTTAAGCCATTACCTAACCACCTCCGGTACACCTACCTTGGTTCTTCTTCCTCCTTGCCAGTCATTATTTCTGCATCACTTGACAAGGTTCAAGAAGAAAAGCTACTAAGGGTACTTCGACAATACAAGACTGCTCTTGGATGGACTATTGCAGATATAAAGGGAATAAGCCCATCAATTTGTATGCACAAGATCTTGTTGGAAGACGAAGCAAAACCGACTATTGAACAACAACGAAGACTCAATCCCATCATGAAGGAAGTCGTTAAAAAGGAGATCATTAAATGGTTGGATGCGGGAATTATCTACCCTATCTCAGATAGCTCATGGGTAAGTCCGGTTCAATGCGTGCCAAAGAAAGGGGGAATGACAGTAGTTGCGAATGAGCAGAATGAATTGATCCCAACGCGAACAGTTACTGGTTGGCGGGTGTGTATGGATTACAGAAAGTTGAATAAGGCCACTCGTAAGGACCATTTTCCTCTACCATTCATAGATCAAATGTTGGACAGGCTTGCAGGGCACGAGTATTATTGCCTCTTGGATGGATACTCAGGCTATAACCAGATTGCCATTGCACCCGAGGATCAGGAGAAAACAACATTCACATGCCCATATGGCACCTTTGCTTCTCGCAGAATGTCTTTTGGGTTATGTAATGCACCAGCGACATTTCAACGGTGTATGATGGCTATTTTTTCAGATATGGTTGAACAAAATCTTGAGGTATTTGTGGATGATTTTTCAGTTTTTGGGGATTCGTTTGATTATTGTTTGGAAAATCTCACTCTCGTGCTCAAAAGGTGTATGGAAACGAATTTGGTTTTAAACTGGGAGAAATGTCACTTTATGGTGCAAGAGGGGATAATCTTGGGTCACCGAGTATCATCAAAAGGAATTGAGGTTGATAGAGCAAAAATCGAAACCATTGAGAACCTGCCACCACCAATTTCCGTAAAGGGTATTCGAAGTTTCTTGGGACACGCTGGTTTCTATAGACGATTTATAAAAGACTTCTCCAAAATCACAAAACCACTTTGCAATCTTTTGGAGAAGGATATCCCATTCAACTTTGATCAAGCATGCTTAGAAGATTTTGATGTGTTAAAGAAGAAACTTGTTACCGCACCTGTAATCATAGCACCAGATTGGACTATACCGTTCGAATTAATGTGTGATGCTAGCGACTTTGCGATTGGCGCAGTTCTTGGCCAACGAAAGGATAAAATTTTTCATGCTATATACTATGCTAGTAAAACATTGACGGATGCTCAACTGAATTATACCACTACCGAGAAGGAGCTATTAGCAGTTGTTTATGCATTTGATAAATTTCGTTCATATTTGATTGGGACAAAGGTGATTGTGTTTACAGATCATTCGGCAATTAAGTACTTAATAGCAAAGAAAGACGCGAAGCCGAGATTAATTAGATGGGTATTATTGCTACAAGAGTTTGACTTGGAGATCCGGGACCGAAAAGGAACTGAAAATCAGGTTGCTGATCATTTATCACGGTTAGAGAATTCAGAACTAAAGAAAAATGACACAACAGTTATCAACGAATTTTTTCCGAATGAACAGCTATTTGCGGTAAGGATGGATACACCATGGTATGCAGATTATGTAAATTTCATTGTCAGTAAGGTGTTTCCGCCTGATTTGACAAGCCAGCAGAAGAAGAAATTTCTCCATGATGTGAAACAGTATTTATGGGATGAGCCATTCTTATTTAAACAATGTGGCGATCAAGTAATAAGAAGGTGTGTCCCGGAAGTTGAAATGGAGAGTATTCTATACCAATGTCATGCATCTGACTATGGTGGACATTTTGGGGGAGAAAGAACGGCAGCTAAAGTGCTTCAATGTGGATTTTTCTGGCCAACACTCTTCAAAGATGCCCGTGTGTTTTCGTTAAAATGTGACAGATGCCAAAGAGTTGGTAATATATCAAAGCGACACGAGATGCCACTTAATATGATCCTGGAAGTCGAATTGTTTGATGTTTGGGGAATTGACTTCATGGGACCATTTCCACCATCTTTCTGTAACTCCTATATACTTCTAGCGGTGGACTACGTTTCGAAGTGGGTAGAAGCTATAGCATCACCCACCAATGACGCGAAGGTTGTGATTAAGTTCATTCAGAAGAACATTTTCTCTAGATTCGGCACTCCTCGCGCAATCATTAGTGATGAAGGAACACATTTCTGTAATAAGCAGTTTTCAGCTATCCTTACTAAGTACGGAGTCACTCATAAGATAGCTACTGCTTACCATCCACAAACAAGTGGTCAAGCCGAGGTATCTAACCGAGAAGTGAAACGAATCCTCGAGAAGATAGTGAATCCTAGTCGGAAAGATTGGTCTAGCAAGTTGGACGATGCTCTATGGGCATACCGTATAGCTTACAAAACTCCGATAGGAATGTCTCCGTACAGGTTAGTTTATGGGAAGGCATGCCATCTTCCAGTTGAACTCGAACACAGTGCTTATTGGGCAATTCGGAAGTTAAACTTTGATATATCTGCTGCGGGGGAGAAGCGCCTCTTACAATTGAATCAAATGGATGAATTAAGACTCCAATCGTATGAGAACGCGAAGTTATATAAAGAAAAGATTAAGAGGTGGCATGATGAGAAAATTCTGGAAAGAAAGTTTGAAGCAGGTCAAACAGTGTTATTATACAATTCAAGGCTTAAACTGTTTCCTGGAAAGTTCAAATCTCGTTGGTCTGGGCCATTTATAGTTTCAAAAGTCTATCCTCATGGAGCTGTAGAAGTGGAAGACTCGTATTCAAAACGTAAATTTAAAGTCAACGGTCAAAGATTGAAGCACTACTATGGGGGTTGTTTTGATCGTGAAAAGACGTCGTCAACCTTGCCGATTAGAACAGAGGAGAAAGTCAGGCTGAAGACTATAAACCAAGCGCTAACTGGGAGGCAACCCAGGAAGTTTTATTGTTATTTGATATTTTTACTCTTATTAATTTACTTTACCATTAGTTATTTAGTGGTTAAACTTTGCTAGTTTAGGACTTGTTGCATACCTTGTTCTCTAACAGAGATTCAATTGATTGCAGGAAAGGAAAACAAGTAAAAGTTTAAGATTGGGGGTATTTGACGAGGTTTGGGACAAAAGTTACATGGATCGACGTTTGGGGTGGCTAGATTCGCGTTTTCGGTTTGTCATTTACAAAGAAGTCACTTCAGAGCCAATTTGACCATAGCTCCGGATATTATTTCGTGAAACTTCAAGAATGAAAGTTGTAGATCTACTTTTCCTCTTTCCAGAACATCTTGAATCATCTAAATCGGATTTCGGACGAAGAAATTATGGCCATTTTCCCAAAGGACGTCGGAGCAGAAAATGTTGGAAAAAGGACCAAGCGCCTAGGCGCTCCATACAAGCCTAGACCAAGCGCCTAGGCGCTCCAAGTCAGTAACATTATTCAGCCCAAGCGCCTAGGCGCTCCTCCTCAAGCCAAATCAAGCGCCTTGGCGCTCCAAGTCAGTAACAGTTTTCCTTCCCAAGCGCCTAGGCGCTCCAGACTAGTACAAACCAAGCGCCTAGGCGCTCAACAGATCCAAACCATTCTGCAAGCCACCGCCTAGGCGCTCCAAAGAGCACAACAACCAGCGCCTAGGCGCTCCAATGTAAAAAAAATAATAATAATAAAAGCCCCAAATTCGGGCCAAACCTCTCCTATTCCAAATCAAAGACTCTCTTACTCTCCTACTCCATCTCTAACCCTCCACAACTCTAAACCCTCATCTAATCTAGCCTAAACAACCAATCTTTCTCTTCTAAATCCTAATCAAACACTATATCTCTACCCAAACCAAGGCAACTAAGTTCCATATTGTCATCCTTCTTCACCAATTCGGGATTCCACTTGCATTCAAGCCACATCTACTTAAAGTAAAGGTTCAAAGCTCAAATTGCTCATCCAACTTTGATTGAACATCGTATTTGGCTATACCCAAGTAAGTACACAAGATTTGATTGCAAATTATTTGGATTCACTTGGATAATAGTTAGGTTAGTACTTTGAAGCTAGTTTCTATCATTGTGTTGTCTCAATTGGGTGTGGGTACTCTTAATTGTTGCTTGAATTGCCTTGGATGTATAGTGTGTTTAGTAATTGCAAAAATTGGTGAAAATTAAGTTTGGGGGAGTGTATACCAATAGTGTTCCAAATCTGTGCACACAAAGTATTTGATAAATTGTCACAAAGAAGATTTTGGCTCTCCTAAGTCATTGAGTATCATTTGGGTTGGCAAGAACTTAGTACATAATACTATGGCAACTAAGAGACAAAGAGGAGAGACTTCGGGCACTTCGCAAAAGTATGACAAAAAGAGATTTACAAGTGCTAAAGCGTCCGACAGATATTACAATGTACTTTCTAATAAAGCACTAATTCCCGAGCGTGGATTATTACCCGAGATAGAAGATGGGGAATTATTACAAATGATTGGGAGTAGAAGATGGGTGAACTTTACAGCCCAACCGGATGCATCTGTTGTTAAGATTGTTAAGGAATTCTACGCCAATGCAGTAGATCATGTTGGTAACGTAATTTGGGTTCGAGGTAAATCTGTGGAGGTCAGTTTTGGGTCAATAAATGCTTATTACGGCTTGAACACGATACCCAACAATGGATACATGCAATATTTACAACACGAGCTAGACTACAGTGAGATCATTCAAGCCTTGTGTGTCCCTGGAACGACATGGAAATTAACAGATCAACAAGAAGCTGTGCTGTTCCCCGCATCCAAACTAAGCAGTTATGGGAAAGCATGGCATGCCTTTATTTGTGCCAAGATGATGCCATGTAGGCATATGAGTGATGTTGTAAATCAAAGGGCAGCACTGCTTTTCTGCATTGCATCAGGAAAAATTATAGATGTGGGCCAAGTTATTCATGATTCCATTGACAAAGCAATTCGAGGAGGGACCTCGGGTGGATTACCACACCCATCTTTGATCACAGGACTATGCCAACAAGCTGGGGTAAAATGGGATGCCGAGGAAGCTACACAGCCTCCTTTAGCCGCAATTGACCACTCGCTTATTAAGAAGTACAAGGTATGGGGTGGGGGATACCACACCCGAGAGGGTTAGGATTCATTATTGCTCCTCCCGAGCCTGCAGCCGAGCCTATTCACCAATTACACGAGAATCCTCCTGCAGCTGGAAGTTCTGAGCAACCACCTAATTTTTATGAAGATATCCGTCGCGATTTGAGAAATCAAACTAGAAGAATCGACATGGTTGCCACTCGAGTTCAGGAAGGTTTTGACCGAATGGAAAGAAATCGGGATAGTTTAGCTCAGCGGCAAACGGAGGTGTATCAGAATTTTAGGGCAGCATTCCTTGAAATGTTTGCCCGCATGAATCCAGGTGCCGCTCCCTACCAATTCCCACCATTGTCTGCATACCCCCAAGAAGAAGAAGAAGAAGAAGAAGAGGAAGAAGATACTGACGAGGAATAAAGCTTCGATTTTTCAGGGAAGTCCTCAATGCTTAATTTCTTAAATTGTATTTGTTATATACAATAAGGACATTGCATCGGTTAAGTTTGGGGGTGTAATTGTCCAGCTCCAGTTCATGCATGTAGTATTCATCTAGTGCATTCATATAGTATTTAGTTAATAGTTTTTCATGTAATTTGCATTCATTTAAAAAAAAATTGTAGTTTTTGCATGTTTCCAGCCGTTAGATAGTTTAAGTCTGTTTTGGCCAGTGATGAGTTTGGAATTGAGTAGACAAGTATAGTATTATCTGTTAAGACTTTGATGTGATTTCTTGTCATGATTTAAATCTATACCTGTTTGAAACTGGTATAATAAGGATAGCACAGTAAAAACAACTATGTTGACTGATTGAGTTTAAATTGACACATAATGGACTTCTAGAGGATAATGCTAGTTTGAATGAATGAAAGACATGAATAGGCGAAGATGACTGAATTTAGATAAAAACTTAAGTTTGGGGGAAAAATTTGGGATATATAAGCTTAAAAAAAAAGAAAAAAAATGTGAAAAAAATAATACCGTGGCTAGTTTTGTTTCGGGGCCTTTGTTACTTGAGCAAGTACGCCCGAAGGGGTATCTTAAAACCTAGCGCCCTAAGGTCTTATAGGGTCTGGGAGTCGTTGGTCGAAAGCTCGCTAAGGGGTAGCACTGTTAGCCTAATGGAATGAGCCATTGCACAGTCATGGTTAAAAAATATATATATATGAAAAAAAAAAAACAAAAACAATAAAACGGAAAAAGAGCAAAAAGCCCCCGTAAAGCACAATAAAGCATAAGTATCCCGGATTAGACTCTTAAATTTTGGTGGATATTTGTCTTTAGTTGGTTTTAGCTTGTTCGTGAATTTTGTGAGTTTAAACTGTAAGATTTCTTTAAAGAGATTTATTATGTGTTGTATTTAGCATCATATCAGTTAGCATGGATGTTAAGCACACATACACTATATCAATAATAACAGGTTAAGATTTGATGATTGACGAGAAGATTATTAATATGTATTGATATGATGTACTATCATGTTTATTGTGATTTCTCTGAGGCTTGATGAATAGATTTTGTTCTATTTGACTGCTGGAATGTAGGCATTTAGATAGCTGCATTAGCATTGCATATTTAGCTGTTGCATTGTGTTGTGTTGCTTGGGGACAAGCAATTGGTTAAGTTTGGGGGTATTTGATGAGTAGGTTTTATACCTATGAATCTGATATTATTAAACTTAATTATTGTTATCTTTTATTATTTTTTAGTATCTTTTTATGTGTTTTGTGTTTATTTGTTGTAGGTTGGAGTTGGAGAGACAAATTGGTCATTTCGGAGAAGAAAAAGGTCAAAAATCATGAAAATTAAAGCTGAGTGGCATTTCTGTAATTACGTGGTCTTGGCCGAGCGCCTAGGCGCTTGGAATTAGCCTATGTTGAGCGCCTAGGCGCTCTAGTGCGTAAAAAGGTGCGTTTTTCTGCTGCCAAGTGGGTTTTTGAAGCCAAATAGGAGTCTGAATGAGGGCTGAGACCAATACAAATAGGAGAGGACTCTAAAAAGGAAAGGAGGACGAATTTTGCAAGCAATCAATCAATTTTTCAAGAGATTTGCAGAGAGAGAACAACAAAGAAAAACACGAAGGAGAATTGCAAAGGCTGAAGATCTAAGAGAAAGTTCAAGAGCAAATTCAGAGTTTCTTCTTCTCTTCTCTAGTTTTATCTTTTGTAACTATCTGGGATGTTTGGATTATTAACTTGGATGATGTTTTTCTTTATTATTATCATGAACTAAATTTTAATTAAGATTGCAACGGAACTTGGTATGTAGTTTAAATTGCAAGCTTCCCATTGAATGAAAGTTAGTTTTTATTGAATTGTTTATTATATCTTATGTTTATTGATTAATTATTTGGCCAACAATTACTGTGATAATCTATATAAAATTGGAAGATGGAGTATAGATTGAGATCTGGATATGATAACATCTGTTCATATAATCTGAATAGGATTAATATGATTAGCATGTAGGATAGGAATATACCTATGTGTCTTTTGTATCCATTGAAAGAATTTGTGCGTAAACCCTAATTAACTTGATTCACATAGGAATATAGTGAGTTGATTAACTGGGGTGTTCCTTATAATTCCGCATCTTAAAGATTGGATTTAGGAGGATTTGTTCACGTGTCTTTGGAAGAAGTGCGTGAATATTCATAAAGCATTCTTGGATAATGATTCATATTAATTGATTTATTTTAAATGGGAAGTAAGTTAGTTTAAATAAAATACCAAGGGAAGTTGTAATCTTAACCTGTTAAATCTGCAGTTATTCTTGTGAAATTTTGGTTTTAATTATTAGTTTGTTAAGTTTAAATTTCAAATCATAAACAAAATTTTCTTAGTTTAAAATAGGATTAATTGCATTAGAGTTAGTAATTGATAAATATTAGTCTATTTCCTCGTGGGAACGATATCCTTGCTTGCTGAATATTACAATTGAACGCGTATACTTGTGTGGTAAAGTGCTATTAAAATTTAGGCAACATCACACTATTTTATAAAATAGTGAGGACTACTACAGCCACCATCTCGGACCGTCACTCCATTCTTCAACTAGTCCCGGCTATGTTATCATTTCCTGAAGAGAACAATGAAAGCAAAGGGTGAGTTTAACTAGCGCATTAAAGAATATTATGACTAAGATAATGCAGAATAAATTATCGTTAGCCTTCAACAGTGTTAAACTGATAGAATACAATAGACAAGAAGTTTAACTGCAGCGGAACAAATAATCCATTAGAAGAGTCAAGTAGAGCATAATATCTACTATCTTCTATGATTTAAAAGATCATCATCAATATTTTATTGATATAACATAGCTCAATAAATAATTCACATCATCGAATTATCCATGCACTATAGGCCAAGAATATTAATTATTTTCACATCCACGAATTCTCCATGCACTACGGGCTAAGGATATTCGTTAGTATCACCAGTGGTCATGATCTTGCCAACAACTGTTCATCAATGCACTACGGGCCAATGAGGACTTTTACCACATCATCTGTAACATTACATGTCATGATTATACCGATACATAGTCATAATTATACCAATCAATAGTCCATCTATGCACTACGAGCCAAAGATAACTTTCATCACTATATAAGCACGAGGATGATGACAATGATATAAGTATCAATCAAACGAAATTAAGGATAAATATTAAAGAATTTTAATTTATTCAGAATTTAAAAATGTCTAAATTTTTAACTTGATAACTGCTTTGTGGAGTAAAATTCAAGTATAATATTCATGTATCAAAAATAATTTAGACAGAAAAGAAATCAATTTTTATCATGAATAGCACCCCGGGTGAATAGTACCCATGTAAATAGTACCTCGTGAATAGTATTTCGGGAATAGTACCCCGTGAATAGTACTTCGGTATGAAAAGATTAAAATTTAACAAGAATATTCAGAATAATATTTTCTTGAAAAGATACTAGATTAAGCGTAAATTCAAGGATATTATACTAATTTCAAGGAGTATAGAAGCAATACTTAACAAAATGAGTGTAGAATTTGGAATATGAAACGAAATAATATTACTTATGTGATGTGACGCCCCCAAAACAGATATACATCACCCATCTTGAGTCGCCAGATACAAGGTACTGAATACAAATACAACTTAATTATACAACAGTCGTGTAAAATATGACAAAACATAGGCTGTGAGTTTTAATACAAATATTGTCATCTAGACAATATCTACACTCAATGGAGTCCTCATTACATTTATTATCACACTATTTCACAGAATAGTGAGGACTACTAATGCACCATCTAGGATTATCACTCTATTCCCCGACTAGTCTCAGCTACGTTCTCATTTTCTGAAGAGAACAGTGAAAGAAAGGGTGAGCTCAACTAGCCAGTAAGAAATATTATGACTAAGATAATGCAGAATAAATTATCATTAACCTTCAACGGTGTTAAACTAATAAAATATAATAAACATCAAGTTTAACTGCAGCGGAACAAGCAATCCATTAGAAGAGTCAAGTAGAGAATAAAATCTACTATCTTCTATGATTTAAAAGGTTTTTCATCACTTTTATCGTTGAGACTCAGCTTAATAAATAAAATCGAATCATCCCTGCTCCACAGCCAAGGATATTCATGTAATCATCAATGGTCATGACTATACCGAATAATCCCTGGTCATAATCATACCAACAACTGTCCACCAATGAACTACAGGCCAATGAGGACTTTTACCACATCATTCGTCACATTACGATCATAATTATACCGAATAATTCCTGGTCATAATCATACCAAGTCCATCTATGCACGTAAGCCAAATGTGACGCTCCCAAAATTAAGTTCTACATCACCCATCTTGAGTCGCCAGATATAAGGTGCTGAATTCAAATACAACTTAATAATACAACTATAGTGTACAATACGACAAAATATATACTGTGAGTTTTAATATAAATATTGTCTAATAGACAGCACTAAAACTCAAAAGGAGTCCTCATTATCTTTATTATCACACTATTTCACAGAATAGTGAGGACTACTAATGCAAACATCTAGACCGTCACTCTATTCTCCGACTAGTCCCAGCTACGTTCTCATTTTCTGAAGAGAACAGTGAAAGAAAGGGTGAGCTCAACTAGCCCGGTAAGAAATATTATGACTAAGATAATGCAGAATAAATTATCGTTAGCCTTCAACAGTGTTAAACTGATACAATATAACAAACATCAAGTTTAACTGCAGCGGAACAAACAATCCATTAAAAGAATCAAGTAGAACATAATGTCTAATATCTCATCTCGATTAAAAGTCCATCGTTGATATTTTATTCCTGTAATACTCATCAATAGTTCTTTGTTATACTCAAGATAAATAGAACTTTCATCACTTGTCTTCACCTGAACCACCAAAGATGTTAGTTAAATTCACAATTCATATTTATAATAATGTGAATTAACAGTTCTTTCTTGTCATAAAGGCTTAATAGAACGTTTACTCAATATCCTTACCCCAATGGCCGAAGATATTCAAATGTAATAACAGTGATCATACCAATCAGTTGTTTATCTTTGCACTACGGGCCAAAGATATTCAACTATAAAATTAATGGTCATGATCATACCAATCAATTGTCTGTCAGTGCACTACGGCCAAAGACATTCAACTGTTAATTAATGGTCATGATCCTGCCAATCATATCATTGAATTATCCATGCATTATGGCCAAGGATATTCGTTAGTATCACTAGTGGTCATGATCATGTTATACACCTGTCAATCTTCGCACTACAGGTCAAAGCTATCAAACAACAGATCATCTTTGAACTACAGGCAAAAGATATTCAACAACATATCATCTTTGCACTACAGGCCAAAGACATACGACTGTAAAACAAATAACCAACAATATAATAAAGAATGGAATAATAAAAGAATTTCACCATGTATGCAGTACTTCGCATAGATAGGTTATTCTAACATAATAATAAAGAATGAAATAATAAAAGAATTTCACCATGTATGCAGTACTTCGCACAGACAGGTTATTCCAACATAATAATAAAGAATGGAATAACAGAAGAGTTTCACCATGCGTGCGTAATCCGCACAGACAGGTTATTCAAACAGAATAATAAATAATGGAACCAGGTCATGCGTAATCGTACAGACATGATATTCCAACATAATAAATAAGAATGGAAAAACAACAGAATTCACCATGCATGCGATAGATCACACAGACAGGTTATTCCAACAGAATAATAAATAATGGAACCAGGTCATGCGTAAACGCACAGACAGGATATTCCGACAGAATAATAAAGAACGGAATATTAGAAGAATTTCACCATGTATACAGTACTTCGCATAAACAGGTTATTCCAACATAATAATAAAGAATAGAATAACAGAAGAATTTCACCAAGTATAGGGTAGTCCGCGTATACAGGTTATTCCAACAGAATAATAAAGAATGGAATAACAGAAGTTTTCTACATGAATAAGAAGAAATAATACCCCTTATGAGTACAACAAATAATATCCCCTACCTTTGAAAGAAGAGTATTCCGACTGGTAGGGCGATGATATACTCAAAGAACACTTGCACTACGCTCAAATATTTTTTAAACTCTAAAGAAATACGCTCAAAATTATAGAAAAAGAACTCTCTCTATAGTTTCTCTCTCTAGAGTTTCAGTGAATTCGTAAGAAATAATGAAGGAATGGGCTTCTATTTATAGAAGAATGGACTGCATAGTAATTAATTCATGAACGGTCCAGATTGATTTATTTTTAATCGGACGGTCCATATTTAAAGCAAAATCTTTTAAATAAAAAATAATATATTCTATTTATAATCTAATAAAACGATTAACTTTATAAAAGTATTCTGTTTTATATAAAAAGATTTTACTATACAAACACTATGCAGGCACTATGCAATAATATGCATAATAAAATATAATATATTCTATTTATAGAATAACTTTATAAAAGTATTCTGTTTTATATAAAAAGATTTTACTATGTAAAATACTATGCATAATAGAATATAATATATTCTATTTATAGAATAACTTTATAAAAGTATTCTGTTTTATATAAAAAGATTTTACTATTAAAACTTTAAATCAACGACCCATATTGATTTACTATTTTAATTTCAACCAACGGTCTGAAAAATTAGCACATCTCCTCATGGAATAATATTGTACCCAAAAATAATTTGGACCGAAAAGAAATATATTTTTCGGGTGAATAGTACCCCGTGAATAGTACTTCGGGAATAATATCCTGTGAATAGTACCCGACACAAAAAGTGTCTCAAATACCCGAGTGAACAATACTAGAGTGAATAGTAATCAGGTGAATAGTAACTCGTGAATAGTACTCCGACATAAAAAATATCCCAAATATCCAAGTGAATAATATTTGGATAAATAGTAATTTAGGTGAATATTAATTCGTGAATAGTACACCGACACAGGGTAGTCTACTTTGAAAAATTTTCACATATCACCCTTAACTTGAAATTTTTATCAATTTAACTATTTACCAAAATAGAAAAATTAAATACTTTTATTTTATAAAATTTAGGGTCTCACACCAAAGATGACTTTCAACATAATATAATCATGAGGATGATGTCAATTCAATAAAACAAGTTCAAGAATAAATTTTAAAGATTTATAAGTTAATTTATTCTGAACTCAATAACGTCCAAATTATCAACAGATACTGCTTTGTGCAGTAAAATTCAAGAATGCTCAGAAGAATATTTCCATGAAAAGATACGGGATGAAGCGCAAATATCAAGGATATTTCACTAATTTTATGGAGTATAGAAGCCAAAACTTTAACCAACTAGGTATAATAAAATATATGAAACTGCAAATGAATTTTTACCCGCCATGCAGTAATCCACGTAGACAGATCATTTCCACAATTTAATAAGGAATGAATACGAAGGATCATTCACCATGCATGTGGTAATCCACATAGACATACTATTCTAACAGAATAATAAAGTATGGAATAATAGAAGGATTCACCATGCGTGCGATAGACTGCACAGACAGGTTATTCCCATCAGAATAATAAATAATGGAACCAGGTCCAGCATAAACGCACAGACAGGATATTCTGACAAAATAATAAATAATGGAACCAGGTCCGGCGTAAACGCACAGACATGATATTCCGACAGAATAATAAATAATGGAATCAGGTTCGGCGTAAACGCACAGACAGGATATTCCGACAGAATAATAAATAATGGAACCAGGTCCGGCGTAAACGCACAGACAGGACATTCCGACAGAATAATAAAGAACGGAATATTAGAAGAATTTCACTATGTATGCGGTACTTCGCATAAACAGTTTATTCCAACAGAATAATAAGAATGGAATAACAACAGAATTCATCAGGCATGCGATAGACCGCACAGACAGGTTATTCCAATAGAATAATAAAGAATGGAATAACAGAAGAATTTCACCACGTATGCGGTACTTCGCATAAACATGTTATTCCATCATAATAATAAAGAATGGAATAACAGAAGCTCTCTTCATGAATATGAAAGAATAATACCACTTACGGGTACAACAAATAATATCCCCTACTTTAGAAAATCGAATACTGGAGTAGTGAAGTAGCATAATACTTTTCTTTTTTCTCTCTATATTTTCTCTCTCTAGAGTTTCAGTGAATTCGTAAGAAATAATGAAGGAATGAGCTTCTATTTATAGGAG
Source organism: Panax japonicus (assembly GCA_020205505.1). NCBI lineage: Eukaryota > Viridiplantae > Streptophyta > Magnoliopsida > Apiales > Araliaceae > Panax > Panax japonicus. The sequence continues at coordinate 41,538,089 of CM035111.1, forward strand.
AATGGACTGAATAGTAACTAGTTCATGAACGGTCCAAATTGATTTACTTTTAAACGTACGGTCCATATTGATTTAATATTAAAACTTAAAGCAACGGTTCATACTGATTAACTATTAAAACTTTAAACCAGCGATCTATATTGATTTACTATTATAACTTTCCACCAGCGGTCCATATTAATTTACTATTATATCTTCAACCAACGGTCTGAAAAATTAACACATCTCCTCATGGAATAATATTGTACCCAAAAATGATTTGGACTGAAAAGAAATATATCTTATGGGTGAATAGTACTCCGTGAATAGTAACTCATGAATAGTAACTCGTGAATAGTACTCCGGCACAAAAAGTGCCCCGAATACCCGATTGAACAATATAACCACCAGACATCAATTATTATCGAAACAAATATTGATTTCCACTAACACAAATAATTCCAACAAAATGGAATAATCAATTTCATCTTTAATCAACACGAACTTATTCATCATTAATATTATAACTCACAATATTTAACAACCAGGTCGTTCCCAGGAAAGAGAGGGCTTTCCGATAAGGATTTCTCTTTATTGGCGCGCAATTAGGTGACCAAACCTCTCCTTGACAGAACTTCTAGACATTGTCAATATTGTAAATAATAATATGAATAACTTTGCTGTCTCAATTATTGATTTAATAATATAACATATTATGCAGATGATACTGTGACAATAATTGAATCAATAATACGAGAGATATGATGCAGCAATTACTGTAGCAATAATTGAGTATAACTGAGTGACTTCTTACGTAAGCATCAATAATCAATACCGTGTGCTACTATGCAACCACGCGTATTACTGTACTTTTACTACCGGGTAGTTCAACAGTTTTAACGGTAACACTTTCGCCGTTATTTTTATAAAAAGATAATTCTGTCATTTTCTAACTACGACAATACTTCCGTTGTGGGGTCCACCAATGATTGTGCCGTCGTACGGATATTCCCCGACATAAAAAATATTTCTCGACCAAACGAATATTTTATAACCACTTACTTACTTTTGTAAGACCCCAAATTATTAATAAATGAAATTTATTTTTCTCTATTTATTATTTTGAAATAGTAAGGATTGATTTGATTAATGTGGATAGTTATGGGTAAAATACGCAAATATTTCGAATAAGCAAGTGGTTATAAAATATTCATTATTGTCGGGAAATATTCGTTTGGTCGTGGAATATTCGTACTGTCGGGGAATATTCGTACGACGGCGCAGTCTTTTGTGGGCCCCATAACGGAAAGCGATTAGAGGAAGAAAATGACAAGAATAAGTTGTTTATATAGTAATGCGCGTGGATGCACAGTATTGATGAATTATTGATTCTTACGTAAGAAGACACTACTCAATAATTGTTATAGTAGTTACTGTTCAATATTTTATTTTATTGATTCAATAACTGCTGCGTTGATATTTTCTATTATTGTTGTTTCAATAATTATCATTGCACAGTATTTTCTATTATCAGATCAATAATTCATATTATTTGAATAATATTATCAGATAATATTATTGGCAATGTCTAGAAAGTTCTGTCTAAGGAGAGGTTTGGTCACCTAATTGCGCGCCAGTAAGGAGAAATCCTTATTGGAAAGCCCCCTCTATCCTAGGAACGGCCTGGTTGTCAGTATTGTGATTCTGTAATATTATTTTTGAATAATTAATTATTGATTATTATGATAAAGAAAATATTCATTTTATGTGGATATAAATGGAGAAAATTTTTAATGTGACAATTGTTGAAAATTAATATTTTATCTTTTTCTGATAAAATAATTCATTTAAATATATTATTTTAATAATATATTAACGGTGATATTTTTATAATGAATGTGGGATATATGAGTATATGAGGAGGAAGAGTATTTTTGTGGCATTAAATGTTTAACACATGTTTTGTGTGTCGGTGGACACAATTCTTGACCGAAAATTGATTATAGACTGTAAAATCACCCGTTTGTGGATTTCGGATAATTTCTGTTTAGAATTTGGAAAAACTTCCTTCTACAAAGTTGTAGATAATGGAATTTCCTTTGAAAAGTCGCGTGTTTCGAATTTTCTGATAACCGAGCTATTTTCTATGAATTGTTGAAGTTTCGGAGAATAAAATGATTTTTATTAATTTATGGGTGGGACCCACTTTTTGGTTGGTGTGGAATACACATATGGGCTTCTATTTTTGTACAAAGATGGCTGATGGCTTTCAAAATTGGTTGGTGTGGAAAAAGAAAAAGAAAATAATATTTTATTATTTTAGTCTCCTTTGGCGTTCTATCGTTTTCCTATAAATAGAGGGCTAAGTTAGAATTGAAAATCACACCAGAAATAAATTTTCTCTCTTTCTCTCTCTATATTATCGAGCGTATTCTTGTGAGTATACTTTGAGTGTTGCTATACGGTGCGAGTTTCTGTCAGCACTGTACCGAAATTCTGTCAGAAGTACGGTTATTTTGAGGTAAGGGATGTTGTTTCTTCTTAAATGATATTATCTTCTTCAATATCATTATGCCAAAAATATTGGTTAAACTTTTTATCAAATTTTGAACTTTTTGTGCCGGGGTTACTATTCACGTATACGGCTGTAACACCCCCTTTCCAAAATAGAAAGAGAGGTTACTCAAAACACAACAGAACTAAGGAAGATCACAAGGCTCTAAACCACAAAAAAAAATAATCTCATAATAATTTAATATCATAAGACAAACCATAATAAATGCCACACTAGCTCAATCCACAATCTAAAATAATTATTACAACTTAAATAAATCAATGTATCAAAGCCTAACAAAATATATCAAAAGTATTGGATTAAAGGAAGCTCTCGTCACACTTGCCCTTGATCCCCCTGATTACCTGTCGGAAGAAAAACACAGCATGAGCCAAATGCCCAGTACGGATAAAGAATACAAATAATGAACCGAAATAACTAACTCAATTAAATGAAATGAACGAATTGAAACGAAACGAACAAAACTAACACAACGAAATAATAGGCTGAATCAAATGGCTGGGTGTTATTTCATACCGAGCTCAAAATAAATAGTAATATACCTTGCCACACAGGCAAGTCAAATAATGCCACACAGGCAATCACACATCGGACTGCGCAATTCAGATGCGTGCAAATCGGAAGGTGTGTTTGGCACAAACATCACCAATCCGCAGAACAGAACAGAACAGAAAACTAGGGTCGACCCATACGCTTCCCACAACAAAACACCAAATGGTCAACTCCCACCGGAGTACAAAACGGAGACGCCGTGGACTGATCACACCGCCACGGAAGGTGTCATGCCTCGGTGCCAAGAGGACATGCATGTGGTACCCCCACAGGTGGTTATAGCTCAGGTATACCCTAAGGTATTCTAACAAAATATAATGTCACAACACATGCAACAAAATATCAACACAAAGGGGTTCTAACATGTACATGTTAAATCGAACAAATCGTCAACACAAGTCTCTAAAATATACTAACATGTACATCACCATAAATATAAAAATAAAATTTAGACATGACACACTAGTCTAAAGAGTACAATGTGAGTTCTAATACAACGCCAAAATAAATTTATCACAATAAATTGACAAGGAATAATTATGAGAGACAATACTAAATTTCGAAACGAATAACGAAACGAACGAATTAAAAACAAAAGAGTCTTGCTGAAAGAGTACGGAATCCGTACCTGGATTAAGCAATGTAATACCCAAAATTTAAATATGATTATGTTAATCTCCTTCAATCCGATCTAATAAAATAAAATAAAATTTATTACAAATTTATCCATTAACAACATAATATTGTTGAATTTTATCAAGTAAATTTTATAATTTTATCAACAAGATTAACAAGTTTAAATTAATATAAATAACTACAATTATATTTACCAATTCTGATTTATAAATTTTATGGTTAAATATTTATTATAATATATATATATATATATATATATATATATATATAATAACGAAAATCATGCCTGTGAAGCTATTCAATCAACTCCGTGAACTCAAATAAACGAAAAGAACAAACCTGATGGATGATGCTTCCCCTTTTTTTTCGTCTGATTATTTCATACGCAATTCACGAATACAATAAGGGGCGGCTGACTTCTCCTTTTCTTTCTCAGATTGTATAATAAAAATAAGATTAGGTTTAGTATATATATATATATATATATATATTTTTTTTTTTTACTTAAAACATATTTTTTTTATTATAATATATTTATTAACTCTCCAAATTTTAATAGAATTTTAAAATTACACAATTATTAATTTGACCCACTTAATTTAAAGCCCAATTTTACCTATTTAATTTACCCATCACTTATTATTACCTAGCCCACAAAAATTAAATGATTATTTTTAACCCAAAATAAATGACATCCAAAAATATGTTTTAAAACAAGGTGATTTTATTATTTAATATTATTATTATTATTATTATTATTTTTCAAGTATTACAACGGCACTATTCACGAATACGACACTATTCACCGAAAAATAAAAAATTTTCTTTTTGTCCAAGATGTCTATTTTGGCTACTACCTTTGATTGTATCCATGTTTTGATCGTTATTTTTGAATCCTGCTTCAAAATTGGTTATTATAGAGTACTATTGATCTTGGATAACACTGTTATACGAATCCCTAATATTTGTCCTTCTATCTCACTGGATTCATTCTTAAAAATGTTTTTCATCATCCTCGGTCCTTAATGATGATATTATTGAATATCTTTGGCCTGTAGTGCAAAGATAAATGATTACTGATGAATATCTTTGGTCCGTAGTGCAAAGATGAACAGTTGTTGAGATGAACATGACCAACTGGTGATACAAATGAATATCTTTGGCCTGTAGTGCAAAGATGATTAAAGATGTATATTGATTGTTGTTACAAGGATGAAATATTGATGATGAACTTTTAAATCTTAGAAGACAGTATAATTCATTCTCTACGTGACTCTTCTAATGGATTGCTGTTTCCGCTGCATTTGTTGATCTAAAACTTGTTGTCTATTATATTTTATCAGATTTTTCCCTGTTGAAAACTAACGATAATTTGTTGTATATTATCTTAGTCATAATATTCTTTACTGGGCTAGTTGAGCTCACCCTTTCCTTTTTGTTCCATTTTTCTTCTCAGAAGGTGAGAACATAGCAGGATCGAGTCGGGGTATGGAGTGATGATTTTAGGAAGATGTTTTAATAGTCCTCACTATTTCTATAAAATAGTGTTTGAATAATTGTAATGAGGACTTATTTACGTGTGGATATTGTCTAGAAGACAATATTTGTATTTAAACTCATAGTATGTATTGTCGTATTTCACACGACATTTGTATTATTGAAGTTGTAGTTTGTTTTATGTACCTTGTATTTGGCGACTCAGAACGGATTGGATGGAATAGACCTATTTTGGGGTCGTCACACTTTTGCAAAATTTGTAAATATTATCCACAACTATAACATTATATCAAATTAACACCATAATTTTAAAAAAATTATTTCGAGAAAATTAAATATTTATTAATAAAATCCGGGGTCTCTGACGCCCCAAAATAGGTATACACAACTCATTCTGAGTCGTCAAATATATAGTACAAAATTCAAATACAAGCTTAATTATACAACTGTCGTGTAAAATACAACAAAACTTAGCTAAGAGTTTTAACACAAATATCCAAACTCAAATAGAGAACAGTGAACCCCCTTATTTCTTCTTCCACACAATTTTATCAGCCAAAACAAAACTGCTCAAACATAGCTCACCAAAAAAACTCTGGTCGATTTCGTCCGGCCATCTCGTCGATTTCTTCTGGCTCACCAATTCGGTCAGAGAAGATCTCCTAAATTCGAAACCATCTCGAAAAATTCATTTCCCAATTCGGTCGGAGCAACAAACCTCTATCAAATTTTTTGTTTCACCGATCTGCTAAGGTAAAACCCCCTACTTTGTCTGTGCCCGTAAGAGTTCGAGGTATTAATTGTTGATTTTTGCTATGGATTGTAGTTTGATGGGTATTGCATAAAGTTGGGATTTTTGTGTGGGAAGGTTGTCCCTATTGGGCTTATAGAGGATAAATTGGGTGTCATACGGTTCTTTTAGTATATATTCTTAATAATGTCGTATGGTCATTTTGATGCTTGAATCGTCTCATGTTAAGAAAATTTGAAGTGGGTTTATGCATTTTCTTGCTGTTAGTGTTGAATTATGCTCAAGTTTTTAGATTTTGTGTTTTGGTTTTCAATAATTGCTTTTAGGTGTTTGACCCAGTTCAATTCATGAAAGTTTGGTTGAATTTTAGGGATTTTCGAATTTTTCTTTGTTTTGAGTTGACAATAGTTTGAATTCAAGATTTTTCCTTTGTTTTGAGTTGACAATAGTTTTAGTTTTAGGAATTTTTCTTTGAAAAATTTATAATTTATTTAGTGGAGGATGTGCATACTTACTGGAGGAGGTCCCTAGTGGTATAATTTGTTTAGAGAGCTATATACTATTTACCGGAAGGTATAGATGCTATATGCCATTTTTTGATCCATAACAAATAGATACTATGGATCATTGCCCTATATATAGCCAACCAATCTCAAAACATGCCCGTCGAAATCATTTTTAATTTGGTGATAATTTTTTTTTCTTTTCTAACTAGGATAAATAAATTTGTACTTTTACATTTTTATAATTTGTATCAAATAATTTTTAATTTAATTTTATCAAATAATTTTTATTGTAATTTTAATTTTATCAAATAATTTTAATTTTAAAATTATACAAAATTTAATTTAATCAAATTTAAAAAATAATTAATTTTATTAAAACAAGCGCAATTTTTTTAATTAAAAAAAAGGCAGTTTTTTTTAATTTTTTAATAAAAGAATAATTAAAAACGCACTTTTTTTAATAAAATAATTATTTTTTTTATTAAAAAAAACTACGTTTTTTATTTTATTTTTATATAAAAAAAAAAAGCTGCGTTATTTATTTATTTTTTATTAAAAAAAACTGCATTTTTATTTTATTTTTATTAAAAAAATAAAAAAATGCATTTTTTTAATAAAAATAATTATTTAAATTTGATTAAATTAAATTATAAAATTAAATTTTGTATAATTTTAAAATTAAAATTATTTGATAAAACTAAAATTACAATAAAAATTATTTGATAAAATTAAAATAAAAATTATTTGATAAAATTATTTGCATGTAAAAGTACAAATTTATTTATCCTAGTTAGAAAAGAAAAAAAATTATCACCAAATTGACTCAATTCTAAATTTAATGTCCGAATTTGAAAAGATTTTTAATTTTAAAATATTTTAATTTTGTAAATTTTATAATTTATATTATACTTTAAAACATTTTTTTTTATTTTTTTCAGTTATATTAGTTGTAGTTATATTAGTTGCAGTTATAAGGTGATTCTGAAAAAAATTTATACTGCAAATTAAATTCAGGTGAACATCACATTTATAAATACAGCAATAAGCAATTGTTTGGGGGAACGAGACAAGAAACAATAACATATGACACAAGTAAACACTTTGTACTCTCCATATTATTATAGTGGATTTCTCTCTTCGTGATTTTTTTCCAATTGGGTTTTCACATAAATTTTTGTGTTTATAGTTTATATCTACAATCAATCGTTAGCGCGATTTTGACATGTTGTTTTGGTGATTTCATCATGCATACAAAAATTAACGTTAACACGTCCTTTTAAAGATTGAGAGAGTATACAATAAATAATAATAATAATAATTAAAAAAAAAGGAATCCTTCTTCCACTCCCACCTTCACTGTGTATTAATTTGGAAAACCCTCCACCACATCTTCTTAACTAAATTCTAATTGCAAACATCTTCTTTACCGATCCGGTTTTGTTCACCAATTCCGGTTAACAGCGTTATCCAAAAATTGGTGGCTAAGGCGCGTTGCGTAAAAAATGTAAACCACGAGAGATAATTTGGAGGTTTTTTAAACTATAGGCGGTGAGTTACAACTATCACTAAATTACCATAAACAAATCTTTTCAACTCTTCCTGCATAAATAAGCAATCATCCTTTCCCAAATTGCAACTTCAACAAATCCCTAACTACCTATCAACTAACAATCACACACCAAACACAAGTCCATGGATCACAACACCGGATATCTAACTACTAGTATCTTTCTATCTATATCTTCCCCTTTAAATTTTCCATTTCTCTATCACGTTACTTACATTTTGAGGAATATCCCTTGCATCCAGTAAAACACCCCACACCAGACCCTCTTGGCCTCCCATACCCATGGATTATGGAACAAACTATGATTTTGGGTCTCATACAATTAATAGTGGATGAAGTGGTTCATTTGAACCAGCTGCCTACTCTATGGAACAGTTCCCTCAAAAGAATTTTCTCTGTAAGTTCCATTCCTTTCCTGCAACTTAAGTAGTTTGCTTGCTTCTTATTTATCTATTTATTTTCCCAAAAGATCGCAGGTGTTTATGAATTCATCTACTATTTCAATCTCTAATTAGGCCAGGAATTTGATTTGATTTTATTATTTTTTATAAGTTCGACATCAGTTTTTCATTTGCATTACTGTATTGTTTGTAGGAGCAGTAATATATTAAAAAATACTCTGTCAGCTATAGGTGTGTAGGCAACATCTTTTTGTTTGAACTTTTATTATTTTTTATTTTTATTTAGGGGATTTTTGATATTTTAACGTGGTTCTTTTTTCACATGAAAGTGGGATCCTCTGCATTCTTATTTGAGGACCATGTGGAAATATCAAAAATACATATGAAAATATTAATTCCCTTTATTTATTGTTATTACTACAAAATCTGTCACCTAAATATTTTCTTGGATGTGGAAAGATAACCTATTTGACATATATATTTTCGATATAACTGAAATGTCAATACTAATTGTTGAACAGGGTATCAGTAGTATAACTGGGCTAAGATCTCATTAAACCAAGATCAAATATTTTTAAGATTTCTGTGGAATCATCAAGCCTTCCAGGTTTGTACATGTTGAAGTTCAGTACTTGTAATTCATGGATTTGAGCAGAAGGGCAACATATGTAAGTTAATTATATTGTGGGAATTCACTAGATCTATAAGCTAGCTAGCTAAACAATATTTATTACGTACTCACAAATTAACTCTTTTGGCAGGATCACACTATTACTTGGGCCTCCGGGCTGCCAGAAAACCACTTTGCTGCTGGCACGTGCAGGGAAGCTCAACAAAAATCTTAAGGTCCTCTTTTCGGCTTCTGTTTAAATAATCACAGAGAAATAATTTATAATTAATCAAATACTGATTACTTCTTGCAAAAAAAATGTATGTAGGTCACTGGAGACATCTCGTACAATGGTTATAAGTTAAATGAATTTGTTGCTCATAAGGCATCAGCATATGTTAGCCAGTTTGACCGCCACTTTTTTGAGTTGATGGTAAGGGAAACTCTCGATTTTGCAGCAAGATTCCAGGGTATTTTATTGGAAGGAGAGCAGGTAATTATATTAATTAAGTGTTTTTTAAAAATAAATAAATAATTTAACTAATTTATGATTGATATATCGAATTAATTATGTTTAATATTGAAGAAATTGTTGACGAAGTCATCAGAAGGGAAAAACAAGCTGAAATTATCCCTGAACTAGACATTGACACCTACATGAAGGTAAAACTTATTAAGTTAATTAATTCCTTAAGTATAAGTTGTAGCTAATTTGAGCTAATATATTAATTGCCATGCTCCTGCTCACTAACCTATTTTTATTGGAAAATTAATGTTCTAACAGGCAACTGCAGTCAAAGTATTAAACTTGCTGACTCTTCAGTTGAAGGTAATTTTTATTTTTTAAAACAAAGTACTTATCAATCGATAAATCAGACTAATAAACACTTTCAGATGTTGTTATTCAATAGACAGCTTTTCTAATATATACCATGTTTAATCTCGGTCTGGTCAGATACTTGGATTGGATAATTGCGCTAATACAGTTGTGGGAGATGCGATGAGAAGAGGAATTTCAGGTGGTCAAAAGAGGAGGCTGAGAACAGGTGATGTATATGGGCATATTAATAGATCATGTTTAATTCGTTTAAATATCGTATCTTATGGTATTTATATTCATAAAAATCTCTAACTGCGCACTCAAATCTATTGGCTATAAATGCATGCGTTGTTTTGGTGTGCGTGTTTTACTTTCAAACTTTTATAACTACTGTATTTCCTATGAACATTGTATATTTCTTTATGTTGTGATGTAATATAGTTAATTAGATTGTTGGTTAATTTTAAGTTCAAATATATATCAGGTCACCCACACAAAATGCTTGGTTTCAAAATAAAATATTCACTCAAATCAGCAAATGAGGTACTTTTCCAGAGAATTAAACCTCAAAAAGGACCCCTGCCTATTTGCTCAATGAGGTACTCTGTTCATCCCTATATGCAGGTAGTTTCTAAGAATGATCAAGCACAGTACCAGAAACATGAAGACAATTCCCCAATGTACGTATCTGCTGAGAAGTTGGTGAGGAAGTTCAAGGAATTCCATATAAGACACGAGTTGCATGATGAACTCTCTCATCCTTCTCATAAAACTGAGCAAGACATTGCTTTGTCCTTCAATGCTAATGCCTATGTGAGGAATTGGGTGGTATTCAAGGCATGCATGGCTAGAGAATGGCTTTTTATGAAGCGCAATTCATTTATTCATGCTTTCAAGTCTGCATAGGTGTATATGGATATTTAATTATTTTTATTGACACTTGCTCTGGAAGCAGCCTATATTAAAAACTTTTAAAAGGTTTAATTTTATGTCTGTTTTAAGAATGTTTATTTAATTTGTTGATGCAGTTTGTGGTTACTGCACTTATAATGATGGTCATGATGCACATTCTTTCATGTTATCTTTATTTTATTCTCTCATTAGACTTATTGCTAATGTCATACTAGAACTTTCCGTGACTCTCTCCTTGATCACCGTCTTTTATAAGCAGATGAATTTTTACTTTTACCCGGCATGATCATATTCGCATATTCCATTATTGCGACCATTTGATCTCAAGATTCCATTTTTCTGTTTGCATGCTGTTTTTGGACAACACTTATCTATTATGTTAAAAATGTAAAATTTTTATTTTATGGTAAACACAAAGTTCTCATCCTTAACTTTTCAAGTATTGATGTTATAAACTTGTAAGTTCTTCCGTCAATTTCTAATCCTCTGTATGTTAAATCAAGTATCTGGGCTGATATAACTTCCGTCTTCCCAAACCAGTCGGCTATTACATTTTGTAGCCTATTCTACTTGGTGACAATGTTTTTATTATGCGGATTTGTAATTCTACAACGTATGTAAGCTCATTGAAAGAAAATGAATTACCTAATGAAAATATAAATAATCACCTCCAGACTTATGTATATCAGCCGGAAGGGAGTAGAAAATACTTGATTTAACATAAAGACGATTAGAAATTGGCGGAAGAACCTGCACACGTTTATAACATCAATGAAAATTTTAGGATGAGAGCTTTGTTTTTAACATAAAATTAGAATTTTATGTTTTTACGTACCTTTCTGGACGGTAACCTATGACATAATAGGTAAGTGTTGTCCAAAGAGAAACATGAAAATAAAATCTTAAGATTGAATGGTTGCAGGAATGGAAATTCCCATGTCGGGTAAAAGTAAAAATCTCTCTACTTATAAAAGACGGTAAGTTGACATTGACAGTAAGTCTAATTAGAGAATAAAATTAAGATGTCATTAAAGAATGACCATCAATGTTTGTACGCCCAAACACTCATCTCCACAACTCTGTCAGCAGCTTTGAGTCTGAGCATCTTTCCCCCTCTGAACACGTCTTTCGGTGTCTCTTTATCTCTACAGGTTTGATGTTTTTCATTTTAATAACCTATCCGCTTATCTATATGCTCATTTTTGTGGTTTTCTCTTTTTTCTTCCCTACAAATTAAGCCTAGGGTTTGAACTTCTTTATGAGCAATTTCTAGATTAGGGCATGTATTGGACTGAATTTTAGAATTTCTAGCTCATGAATTGGACTGAAACGGGAACCCTAAGTTAAGTATATGTCATGGACTGAAATTAACTTTGTAGTTTCTTAGATCATTATGATTATCCATTTGTGTCAAATTTCATGTTTATATAGGTCCTTTTTGTTCATAGTTTTGGTTATTTTAAATGAATTGTGTGTGTTAACAAGTGTTCAATAAAATTTTCCTCTATAAAATAAATAAATAAATTGTGCTCATGAAGTGTTTGATAAAATGTTACAACTCTGCTAGTCTAAATTCTTAGACTTGGATAACCATTGCTTTGAGAGACCTGTGCTTTTTTCTATATTTTTGTTCATCACACACTAACCATGTGCCTACATTTTTCTGTGCTTCCGACAATATTTGGAGTGAAATTTCCCAAAATACTATCATTTAGATCAATTATTATTGATCGGTGGCTAAAAGGTTTAATTTATACAAATTTAAAGACATTAAGGTTCTGTCTTAAAGTTGACATATTACTGTTTAAGTCGTAAAGAATGAAAAAGTTACAGATTTAAAGTGTATTTAAGCCAAGTAATTCCTCAAGGCCTCTGCCATTCCTTTCATGCCATATGATTAAAAATACTACTTGAATAATTATGCTACAGCTAGAATCAACTCTAGTCAGATGTAGGACAAACTACCAAAACTTGTTGTATTTGGCAATTAATGAACAAGTATGACTCTTTGGATGAATCATGTGTAATTGGTTAGAATCTTAAACAAAGTCTGTAATAAACTGAAATGTGAGAATTCAACTAATGAAATGGGAGGATAAGAACAAGACATTATTCAACATATTAGTATTACCATTCATATTATTAATTGCTTCCTTGCTATGTTACTCGGACTCGTGTGCGGGTGTCGGGTGCGGGTACGAATTTAGGTGTCGGACACGTGAAGTCAAAAAATAGAGGATACGCGTATATGGATCCGAATTTGGACACGGGTACGGGGATACGATATGTTATGATTTTTTAACAATAATGTTTTTAATTATATCACCAAGTTTTTTTGCTCTAGGGACTGAAGTGCAAAAATATAAAGAAACAGGGGCAGAAATGGAAAAAAACAAAACTACATGGACTGATATGTAATTTTTCAAGGATTATTTTCAACTTTCAGAAAATCTAGGGGACTAAATTAAAAAACTTTAAAAACTATGGGGTGCCTAATTGTAATTTTTCATGGGATATTCTATATCGATCTGATCTCACGCCTCTCTTTTTCTTCCCCTCGACAGACTTCTCTTACGCGTCTCTTCTTCCTCTCGACAGACTTATCTTCTTCTTCCTCTTCTTCCTCCTCGACAGTCGACAAGCGCCTCTTCTTCTTCCTCCTCTCGCGTCTCTTCTTCGCAAACAGCCGTATCTGTATCCGGATTTCTGTAGTCGAATCCCGCACCCGTACCCGTGTCGTGTCATGTCGACACGGGTACTCCACCAAAAATGGCGAGTCCGAGTAACACAGCTTCCCTAATATTGTCGTGCGTATTTTTATTCCAATCCCTCAAAGCCTTTCTTATATTCTGGTTGTACAATTAAAAGATGAAGCAGGCGCTCTTTTGAGATGGAAAGGAAGCCTCGACAACCGATGCCAATCATTGTTGTCGTCATGGGTTGGAAATAGCCTTTGCAATAGTTGGACTGGTATTGGTTGCAACAAAGCTAGAAGTTTCCAATTATGTGTACTCATAGAAAGTAGTGTATAATCGAGTGTTACGATGCTGAAAAGTACGGTGCACACACACACACATAGGCCCAATGGCCCCAGATTCCCATCCCCTTGTGCGATGCCCAACACAATTCCTTAAGCCACCTTTACTAAGCCCAACAAGAGAATGTACATAAATACTCGAAGAAGTTTTACAAAATGAGTAATGTGGGATTTTGTTTTACACAAGAAATTTTGAAGCATAACTAATAATCCCCCATATGAATTAAAAAAATTCAATTTAATAATTAAAAATTACAAAAGAAATAAAATAGGCAATGAATTTTAGGTACATAACGTCAATATCTTGTGGTTTGAATCGACACTTGGTGGAACCAGCTAATGATTGCAGATTATAAGTGAATTATATTCTTGAACTTGCTCTCTTTGATTCAACCAGTTGAACTTGCGCACACACCAAAAATCCTGAATCCACACAAGTATGCGGTTGGGCGCGTTCTCGGCCATGTGCCATATCCCCCAGATTTTCATAAAGGCTCTAAAAAATTTATATAGTAGAAAGCGAGCACCACCTTCACCTTTATATTGGTGAACCTATCAAGTGTAAATTAACAAACACTACCCTTTCGGGCTATGCGTTTCATTAAGAATCTAAATGATTCATCCTATCACAATTTGTCAGTAAGCACCACACGCACACAGGGAGAGACATAAATAGTTGTAGTGTCATAACCAAATAATTTATTGACATTTTCGTTATAAATATCCGAGATATTAAAACCATTGGTTGTCATCTTCTATGTTCTTTAGAAGTTTGTTAACAAGTGACGGACTTTCTGAATATTGTACCAGATTTTGACAATTATCTTCATCAATGTGTATAGCATTCTCCCCCCTAGGACTTGTATCTCTCTAAATTAATTTACTACATTGTAATAGTCTAGGTTCTCAACAAAAAAAAATAAAAAAATCAAATCTTCCCCTCTTCAAATTTTGTTTACCCACACTTCCTCTCAAGATAAGAAAACCAAAAGAACACTACAAACTATTGATGTAGCATTGATGAATAATAACAATTAACCAAAATTTATTTTTAGATTAAATAATAAATACATTTTCATCATATAAAAGAGCTGTATAATGTTAAGATATCCACTTCTATATAACACATCTATACATATATAGATGTTTTAGTTGTGGAAATTGTTAAATCCACGACTGAAAATGGTATTTCCACAACAAAAGTGTCGCTATAAATCCTATAGCGACGATTTCAATGTCGCTATACATCTACATTGACACCTTTGTTGTGGAAATAACAAAAAGTGTTGTGGATTTAACTATTTTCTTTAGTTGTAAGTTGTGCAATTAATGTAATTAAAATGGTTACTACTTACTAATTAATACAAGAAAATGGACAACTATTAATTATCATGTCATCACTTTACCTCCTAATAAATCTACTATCACATAAAAATCGCTCACATACTGTTTACATACACTCACATGCATATTGATATGATCCACGTGCAGAGCAAGTCATGTGGGTCATACCAATATGTATGTGAGTACATGAACGATATATGAACATTTTTATGTGATAGTAGCATTACGCATTTACCTCATCCCCTCATCCACTATAATGCCAAACGCACCAACCATGAACATAGTGGTGCACGGTGCAGGCAGAGAGTTGCACCAATCATACACACAATGGTGCATGGTTCAGACAGAGAGTTGCACCAATCATGCACGTAATGGTGCATACTAAAAAGGGGCACTTATGTCACAGATGGTTGCGTTGGTGATCCAAGAGCCTATAGATAACTTTGGTTAAGAACAGTGAGGAAGCCAGTAAAAAAATATAATGGGGTCAAAATTATTTCAAGGTTAAAAATAATTCTAGCAGTGTTTTCATACATAAATTTATAAGCAATTTTAGAATTACAGATATGTTTTACTTGTTAGTCCGTTTGAAAATAAAATATACATTTTTACTTTTAAAGTATTACGTACTAGGAAAATTAAGTCTAATCATGCCACTATTACATTTGTAACAAATGCATTTTAGGCATATCATATTGTTTATGAAAGTAATTTTTTTTCTTAAAAATCATTATTCTAAAAATGTTTACCTAATTTTGAAAATGAAGAAATATTTCATTACAATGAAATATAATCAATAGTAATGTAATGTATACAACCTAATAACCACTTGCACTCTTTTTTATTCACAAATTTGTTTATTAATGTTCTATTCCTTAAATATTTTTAAAAAATATAATAAATCATATTATTATCTAATTTAAAAATATTAAAGGAAGATGTATATATAAAGGCAATAGATTGCAGTATATAAGATCAAGATTTGATGGATAAAATTATTATCTATGTTTTCATAAAGTTATTATTTATTGTTATTTTGTAGTATACTATTTGTGATTCCTATCGTATCTAATAATATCAATAGACAATAATACACACTTGAAATATGTGTGAGGATTTTGGTTCATCATATTTAGAATTTTGAGAATTTAATAGACAACAAGCTTACAACTCATGCGAGACACCTGTTAACTTTTCTATATGATCCTTTGACGTAGTGTGAACAGTTTTGCTATTGTAAATTTTGTATTCACTTTTATGTGCAAGTACTTTTCCCCTTCTTTTCTTTTCTTTTTTCTCGACAATTGAGATTCATTTCAATTTTGGTTCGATAAATGTTATGGAGATTGTAAGAGTTATTTGTTCCCAAGCCGGTTGTGGTCCTCTTCCTACTTGTTTATACATTGATTACTGCTCAATACCAAAAGTATGTGATTTCATGTTGAATGATTAGCAAGAGTAAACATATAATTGCTATATGTATGTATATATGTAAAAGATAAAAACTTGTTCTATAAATTATAAAAAAATTATTGTGCAACCAAAAAATCACATAAATACCTCTTCATCCAATAAGGGTTTCGTGATTCATCATGCTAAAATCTGAGCCGATCGTTCGTTAGGGACGGTTTATAGATCATCAAATTCTCACAAATGGAATGAAAGCTCGATCGGATTCCCATCCCAGGAAGTCCTTCTCTTTTGAGCCAAAAACTTGTTCTGTAATCATAAAAAAATTTACTGTGCAACCAAAAAATAACATGAATATATTTTCATCCAATAAGGGTTTCGTGATTCATCATGCTTAAACCTGAGTCGATCGTTAATTAGGGATGGTTTATGTTTGGACTTGTGATTCATAACTGAAAAGTTGTTGCAGCACTGGCGTGGGGAGCGCCAGTGACAATTTAAAAGCGGCGCAGGGAACGCCGGACGGACGTGAAAAGAGAGTGCGTTGTTACAAGGTCATTATGGGTATTAAGCTATAATGAGAATTAGGGTTGAAATAGAAGTAGTCGTCATATATACTCTCTATTGTAAAATCCTATGTAACTCGGTGAATAACAAAAGGAACACCGCTCCAGTGGACTACCCAAATTGGGTAATCACGTAAATCTCTGTGTTATTTCTTTACTACCGTGTGCGTGTGTGTGATCTAATTCTAACAAATTGGTATCAGAGCTCGGTTGGATTGAGCACACGAAGAACGATGGCATCAAATTCGTCAATTACAAAGTTTGATGGGACTGGGAATTTCAGACTATGGCAACAGAGGATAAAGGATATATTGGTACAACAGGGATTGGTGAAGGCGTTAAAGAAGAAACCAGCGACCATGTCGACCGATGACTGGGATGAACTTCATGCGAAGGCGGTGAGTACAATTCACTTGTGTCTTGCAAACGAGGTTATGTATCACGTGATTGGTGATGAATCGCCATCGGGTGTATGGAGTAAACTGGAATCCAGGTATATGTCAAAGTCGTTAACCAACAAACTGTTTTTGAAGCAAAAGTTGTTTGGGTTAAAGATGATCGAGGGTTTCGAACTGATTAAACATATTCATACCTTTAATCAGATTATCAACGATTTGCTAAGGATTGAGTTGAAATTCGAAAAGGAAGACCAAGCGCTAATGTTGTTGTGTTCCTTACCGGGTTCTATGGAGAATCTTGTTACAACCCTCCTATGGGGAAAAGGGACTCTAAAATTGGAGGAAGTCACTTCTGCTCTACTGATGTTTAACCAGCGTAGCCTACAAACCGAGGGTGTTTCGGGTGAAGGGCTGGTGGCAAAAAGGGGAGAGCGACGTGGTAGAAAATCGGAAAGAGGAAAATCGGGAGCGCATGGGAAATCAAAGTCAAGGAGCGCAGAGAGCACTGAAAAGAGGTCAAGTGGATATTCAGATATTTGAAAGGTACTGCAGATCATGAGATTATGTTTTCTAGGCAACATGATCAGATATCAGTTGTGGGGTATGTAGATGAGGATTATGCTGGAAGGTCGGATGACTTGAGGTCTACAATAGGGTATGTGTTTACACTAGCAGGTGGACCGATTTGTTGGAAATCCATGGTACAATCTCTAGTGGTTCTATCCACTACTGAATCTGAGTATATGACATTGGCTGAGGCTGGGAAAGAAGTATTGTGGTTAAAAGGAGTTGGGCATAAATCAAGGTGGAGTACAATTGTATTGTGATAGTCAGAGTGCCATTTATTTGGAAAAGCATCAAGTGTAGGAGTGATCAAAAACCAGATGAAATTGAATTACAGAACTGAACCGAATTTTTTTAATCGATTTATTTCGCTTTTTTGGTTCTTTTTCTAATTTTGATTATATCCGATTTAATGCTCAGTATTCGGTTTCAGTTTCGGTTTAAAAAAACACATAATTTGGATACCCGAATAACCGAACTTTAATACTTAAAAAAATAATAATTTTATAATATTATCTAATATCTATGACTGTATCATTATGTTACATCATTTTGCCTTAACCCGCTCCCAGATCTCAATTCCTCAGCCTCTTGCCTCTCGACTGTCTATCTCACATCCTCTTTGGCCTCCGTCTCTCTCCGTCTTAAACACTAGCCTCCACCTCTATGCTCTCATTGTCTGTCTCGCCGTCTCACCTTTCGCAGCTCCGCGCCTCGGCCGACGGCCTCTCTCCCCGCGACTCGGCGACACTGTTCTTCAACCTTGACGGCTCGACCTCTCTTCCAAGTTCCGACTCCAGGTAAATTTTCATTCACTATCAAGGATTCAAGATTCGAGTGCATGACTGCATGTTGTTTTGATTAGTAGTTTAGACTATGTTCTTCTTTGTACTCTTTTTTTTCTCTCTTAAAAACTAACTCACAAGTCATAGGGATAGTGTAAAGAGAGAGGGAGATCAGAGGGAGAGGGAGAGGGAGAGAGAATTAGGAATTTGGTATTGAAGTTTCACAACTTTCAGGTGTGTTTAAGTTTAATTTTCTACATATATCTTCCAATTTTCTTAACAACCAAATGGGTTTCTTTTTTCTAACTCTGTTTATGTGTATCTTTTTCAAATTTTTATACAACAACAAAGAAATCAGTAGCATTGAGAGGCTTTTTGAAAGTATATTGTTTTGATCCATCTCAAGTTCTTGAAAGCCTCTTCAAAGAGATGTTTTCCCACTATTTTTTTGTACTTTTATACCCTTTTGCATTTTACAGTTATATATACATTAACATATATTTTGTCTACATTTATGCAAAGATATGTAATGTAGCATTCACTTGGCTTGATTAGGCATAGTTTTTTTTAGTATAATATTGATACACTATATATCCATGAATCAGCAGCTTATTGTATTTAATATGTTTTTTAGGAACTAATTATGCAGTTTTTTTGTTGGTTGTTGATTTTTCTCACAAACCCACTTAGGCATAAATGTTATGTCTACATTTTTCTTGATTAGCCCTTCTGCATAATTTGTCCTCGTGACCACTGTTGTTATGTTACTTTGGCCATTAATGGAGCTAATTTTGTGGATTTAATACTTTCAAGTTTCAATCACTAATTACAATGTTCTGACCAAATTTACACGAGGTTGTTGAATAAAATGAAGGCTCAGCTATTCAAAAGAAGTTGATTGTCCAGTATATATTCAGCCATTAACTATATATTATTGTTATGCAGTGCATTAAGTCATTAAAGTCAGTTAAATCCGGGGAGTCCCTAAGTGTCTCACCTGAAGAAGGCCGACTCATTCATGTTTCCCTGGTTAATAATAGTTTTGCTTGTAGTTTTTTGTGTCAAATTGTTCAAGTTTAATAATTTTCTGTCATAAGTTTATCTATAAATCTTTTGTTTGAGGATTTTTTGGAATGTTGAAAATTTAGGTTGCACTGGGAGAAGTAAAGAACATCGAAGGAGCCCAGTATGTGCCAATCCGTATGAAGATTGATGACAAGAAGTATATTATAGGGTCACTGTCAGCAGAGAGTAGACCACATTTGACATTTGACTTGGTGTTTGAGAAAGAATTTGAACTCTCACATGACTGGAAAGATGGCAGTGTCTACTTTTGCGGATACACAGCTGATAATCCATATCCTTCTCATTCCTAATCTTAATCTTGTGTTCTATATCTTTTACTCAAATGCATTTTCACATTGTTTTGAATCTGCTCTGCAACCTATAGAAAAAGTGTCTATTAATTGTGTCATGGCATCAACTTTAAGACACTGTTTATCAGTTTATGTTTTGAGTTATATTCAATGTTTCCTTGACTCGCCGTCTTCTCCACGGATCAGGAGGAATTTGGTCCTGGTGAGTATTGCACCTTGATTTATACAGGTTTCTATCATTTTATTTTATATGTTGATGCTTGACTAAATTTTGTTTTCAAAAGACTTTTCTGATGAGGATGAGGACGAGGAAGAGGATTTAATCCTTGAGAATGGTAGATGTAGTATATTTGATTCTAGAATATAGTGTATTTTACTTTTGTTGTTTAAATATATTGATCTAGAAACATTGTATATTTGGTTGTTTCTTTATCAGGTAAAGTTGAGCCTGATGTCCAGGTAGCAAACCCTACTAAATCTGTGTTAAAGATCAAACACCATTCTTCACTACCTAACTGCCATCTACTACCTAACTGCAGTTACTGGAATATCTCTTGCTTGCTTGTGTTGCATGTTGATGTTGTTGTTGTTGTTGCTGTTGCTCGTTGCTGTTGCTGTTGCTGTTGCTGTTGCTGTTGCATGTTGTTGTTGACTCGATGAATAACTGCTTGTTCATGTTGTTGTTGGCTGTTGCACAACTGCTGGGTGCTAGCTGCTAGTAGAATAAGTTCATGTAGGGTGCTAGCAGTTTTGTTAAGTCATAAACTTTGTTAAGGACGGTTAATTTGTTGGCTTGTTGCTGCTGTATTTTTAATTTGTTGTGTCATAAACTTTCTGTTGAAAACATAATGTTTCTAGTTGGATGTTGGATGTTGCTGTTAAGTTACTTTGTAATTTTAAACAATTAAACTGTTGTTGTATTCTTAATTTTAAAAAGTGCACATGTTCGGTTATTACCCGAATACCCGAATGTACAATTTCGTAATTCGGTAATTCGGTTAGTTGCAAATTTCAGTTAGTGTTTCGGATAGTAGAATTATTGATAATTCGGTATTTAGTTCGGTTATAACCGAATGATCACTCCTAATCAAGTGTATCATGCAAGGACTAAGCATATTGAAGTAAGGTTTCACAAGGTGAGAGAGTTAATTGCTATAGGTGATATGATATTGGAAAAGGTGCACACTTTTGAAAATGCAGCTGACATGTTGACAAATATTGTGATCGCGGACAAGTTCAATCATTGCTTAGACTTGGTTAATGTCTCCAAATGTTAGTAAGAAGGATTCCCCCCAAAATTGGTTGGAACAAATGGCTTATCTTTTGAATGGGTGAGGTTATTCGTCAAGGTGTAGTTTGTTGGGACTCGTGACTCATGACTGAGAAGTTCCTAAAAAGAGAGTGCGATGTTACAAGGTCATTATGAGTATTAGGCTATAATAAGAATTAGGGTTGGAATAGAAATTGTCGTCATATATGTTCTCTATTGTAAAATCATATGTAAGTCGGTGAATAACAAAAGGAACGCCGCTTCCGTGGACTACTCAAATTGGGAAACCACTGTATTATTTCTTTACTGTCGTATGCGTGTGTGATCTAATTCTAACAGTTTATAGATCATCAAATTCCCAAAATTGGAATGAAAGCTCGATCAAACGAACTCCCATCCTAGGAAGTCCTTCTCTTTCGAGCCAAAAAAGGATATTGGGAAAGCTGGTTCCTTAGCATTAGAAGCTGAAGAAGGAATGAGGAAAATTAAGTAAACTGGAGTTCCGTGACTTATGATGTCAAACCCAATTTTATTTTATTTTTTGTCATTTAATACTCTACTACTATCACTGTAAAGTGATTCTTTTTTCTATTTGTAACTATTTTTGTGAAAGGCTCATACTAGTGATTAAAATATTGCCAGGATCAGAGGTGGAATTTTGTTCCCCTTGCCATTCTTTTTGCTCATAATTATAAATAATTAAAAATAAAGTTATATTATTTATATGTTTTTATGGATAACATTGATACCAGTAGGTGGATACCAGGAACAAAACCTAGCCCAGCTTTTCTCTCTCTCTCTCTCCATCTCTCTTATTTGAAATATTAGTAACAGACAAAGAGAAAGCAACTAACATGCATGTCTTAACTTTGGAACAATATATAGTCTCATTTCCTCGCACAATGAACCAACTGATTACAGAGCAGTTGACAGATAAGCACCCTCAAAATTCATTGCGGATTATTATAGGATTTGAAAACATAAAAAATGATAAGGTGGCGACTGAGAATTCATTTTCTTTTCATAATTTTATATTTGAAATATCCATTAGAACCAATGAATTACATAAGTATAATGAATGTATGAAATAATTAAATATCAAGAACCAGAAAAACAAGCATTAAAACCCAAAATCCAAAACATTTTCCTCACAAACCAGATTTATAAGGAACACCTGCAGCTTGAATCCAGTCTGATCCATTAAGAAATGAATTCACCGTAAACATCTGTGCTTGGTTCTCTGTAATATTCCTCAGTCCCTCCCACTTAACTCTGTTTTGGGTCGACGAACCGGGACCATAATTCATATATTCGGCATAAAAAATGGTGTTTGGTGCGCCATTTCCAGTCCACGGTAGCCAGCCCTTGGGATCAATCAAACTTCCCATCATGGTATTCATGTACACGGTTGTGGAGTAATATTTCCAAGGGCGGCCTAGGAATGTATGCACATTGGCCAAGTCTCCAAATGGGGAAATGTTACAGTTTTGTATAGAAATCCCAGTGTTTTGACGCGGGTCGGTTTTGCCTTGTGCCGTTATCGTGTTTTGTTGACCACTCATTGGTACTCTTGGTCGTATGTTACAGTTCTGAAAAACAGCGGCGGAGTTCCCAAAAATGAAATCAACTGTCCCGTATATGTCACACTCGCGGTAGAATTGGCGGTTGGCGTGCGCGTACAGGGTGTCCTGAAAAGCGTCGAATCGACATTTGTAAAAGACTGAACGGTCCGCAATTGACATTAGGGCAACAGCCTGGTGCTTGATTGCTCCAGCAGTGTTGTAAAATCCCATGTCACGAGCAATAAAACCCTTACCAAACACGGCTGCATGCAGCGGCGGAACCAGGGGGGGGCGGGCGGGGGCATCTGCCCCCGGTAGCAGCGGCGGTTCAGGCGGCAGGGGCGGGGACGGGGGGCGGGGGCAGTGGCGGTGGCGGGCGGGGGCAGGAGTCGACAATAATGGCGGAGGCGGTGGAGCGTGAGCTACTGATGAGCAGGAAACCAACCAAACGAAAACAGAGCTTTCAAAAATAAGGGACTCGAAGCCTAGCAGCGCCTCGGATGGGAAACACTGAGATTCCTCCGGAGGATGGCTATACTTGGAGGAAATACGGTCAGAAAGAGATTTGACAGATATGGACATGTATGGCAGTGAGAAAAATATTTTTTCAAATCTTTTAATCATGAAATTTAACAGATAAGGTGCGAACCCCGATACAATAAAATTTACAGTCCCAATTCCCAAACAGTTCATTATATTCTTTTATTTTATTTTAAAATTAGAGATTAAATTAAACTTTAAAATTAATTTGATTCATAAAAATTTAAAATTAAATTGTTTTTATGATTAATATAATTTTTATATATTATACAATTATAATAATTATATTAATTAAAATTAAATAAATTGCATCAATTTAAAATTTAATATACGTGTTATTGTTTTTTGAAACCAAAAGAGTAGTATTTAAATTTAATGTTTGATTTTCCAGACACAATAAATAAATTACACTTTTAATTTCTATATGAGAGCGTAAAATGACATAATACCTTAAGTTTAACGTCACTAATATTATGTTACCTGAATTAAACACTCAATATATTTAATATAATAAACATGAAAAAAAATATTCTCTTAAAATTTTAAAATTTTGTAATTGGGATTTTTTTTTTATTTTTTTGGGAATTATATAGGATTACTCATAAAGAAAAGAGTTGGAAGCAATAGAATATTATGGACTCCGGATCTACTCGCCTCTTCAACCTATACGTCGCTGCTCCAGAAACCGCTCTCAAATTTTGACCCCCCTCAATTTTTTCTCTGGTTCCGCCACTGGCTGCATGCATGTGCAAATATAAACAAGTTAGCACACAATGTTTTGATAATGTTAACTGTTCTAATATTATCATTACTTATTTAATTATTATCTCCTAAAATACTACTTTTTTAATCCCAAATTAATATTTTGAATTTATAATCCCCTAAATCACTACAAATCTAAATTATTTTGGTAATATCGACTGTTCTGATATTATCCTTTCTAATTTAATTATTATATCCTAAAATCACTACTTTATGATATTATCATTACTGAGCTATTATCATTACTCTTCATTATTTAACCTAATTTTCTCTTTATAAATACTACATAATATTATACCATTTATAATTATATTACAACATAATATTATACAGTTTAAAACATTTAAAATAAAATTAAAATAACAAATAATATCAACCATAACTTACTATGTTGATTTTATAATCCCCAAAATTCACTACTTTTCTAAACATAATTATTATATCCTAAAATCACTTTTTCTAATAATATACCATTCATAATTATACCATACATTATATCATACATGTATGATATAATATTATAATACACGTATATAACAAAATAACAAAATCATCACCTATCTATATAAATTATACGGATATTATCATTACTAATTAAATTATATTACAACATAATATTATACCATTTATAATTATATTACAACATAACATTAGACAGTTTAAAACATTTAAAACAAAATTAAAATAATCAATAATATCAATCATAATTTACAAGTAAGTAAACAATATCATCTTACCTAATATTAATTTGTTCATATTATATAATGTGAGTTTTAGTAAGATTTATATATAACTACTATAATTATATAACTTGAGAGTTTAGAAGGAAATAATTTTATTCTTAAAATCAACCTATCTAGTAAGGAAATAATTCTCTTCTAAAAATCATCGTATCTATTAACTTTGAGTCTTAGTAGGATTGTTACTAGATTATCTTACCTAATAGTATGAGTATGAGTATTAAATTGTTACTATTATTAAAAATAAAAGTATATATATATATATATATATATATATAATCTTAAGCTCACCCATTATCCAACTCACTCGAGCTAACTCCCCTTTAGCGACGGACCCGACGACAGTTCGGTCATACAATGTGAATATTATATAATGTGAGTTTTAGTAAGATTTATAACTACTATAATTATATAGCTTGAGAGTTTAGAAGGTAATAATTTTCTCCTTAACATCATTGTATCTAATAAGGAAATAATTTTCTCGTAAAAATCATCGTATCTAATAACTTTGAGTCTGAGTAGGATTGTTACTAGATTATCTTACCTAATAGTATGAGTATGAGTATTAGATTGTTAGTATATAATATATACATATATATATATATATATTAACTAACTATATGATTCAATTATTAAATAATAAAATAAAATTATTTACTCTAACCAATAGGAATTTGTAACAATAAAATTAAAAATATCAACAATATTATAAATATTTTAAATATATTAAATTGCAGTACATAACACTATTGCATAATATTTGCCATTCTCAAATTGCAACACTTGTCCTACCTAATTAATGTACTCATCCATTACTCCAGTTTTTATATTATTGTTACTTAATTATTATCTTTTTAAAATCACTACTTTTAATCCAACATTAATATTTTTATTTTATAATCTCATAAATCACTACAAATTTAAAATTGTTCTAATATTTTTATTACAAATTTAATTATTATATCCTAAAATGACTACTTTTTTAATCCCAAATTAATATTTTGAATTTATAATCCCCTAAAGCACTACAAATCTAAATTTTTTTGGTAATGTCAACTGTTATGATATTAGCCTTTCTAATTTAATTATTATCTGTTAAAATCACTACTTTATGATATTATCATTACTGAGCTATTATCATTACACTATGTTATTTAACCTAATTTTCTTCCTATAAATACAACATAATATTATACCATTTATAATTATATTACAACATAATATTATACAGTATAAAACATTTTAAACAAAATTAAATTAAATAACAAATAATATCATTTATAACTTACTGTGTTAATTTATAATCCTCTAAATCACTATTTTTTCAATCTAAACGGTTTTTATATTATCGTTACTTAATTATTATCTCTTAAAATCACTATTTTTTAATCCCACAATAATATTTTGATTTTATAATTCCATAAATCACTACAAATCTAAATTGTTTTGATAATGTTAACTGTTCTAATATTATCATTACTTATTTAATTATTATCTCCTAAAATACTACTTTTTTAATCCCAAATTAATATTTTGAATTTATAATCCCCTAAATCACTACAAATCTAAATTATTTTGGTAATATCGACTGTTCTGATATTATCCTTTCTAATTTAATTATTATATCCTAAAATCACTACTTTATGATATTATCTACTGAGCTATTATCATTACTCTCCATTATTTAACCTAATTTTCTCTTTATAAATACAACATAATATTATACCATTTATAATTATATTACAACATAATATTATACAGTTTAAAACATTTAAAATAAAATTAAAATAACAAATAATATCAACCATAACTTACTATGTTGATTTTATAATCCCCAAAATTCACTACTTTTCTAAACATAATTATTATATCCTAAAATCACTTTTTCTAATAATATACCATTCATAATTATATCATACATTATATCATACATGTATGATATAATATTATAATACACGTATATAACAAAATAACAAAATCACCACCTATCTATATAAAATATACAGATATTATCATTACTAATTAAATTATATTACAACTTAACATTATACAGTTTAAAACATTTAAAACAAAATTAAAATAACCAATAATATCAATCATAATTTACTATGTTGATTTATAATCCCATAAATCACTACATTTTCAATCTAAACAGTTTTTATACTATTGTTACTTAATTTTTATCTCTTAAAATCACTACTTTTTAATCCTACGTTAATATTTTAATTTTATAATCCCATAAATCACTACACATCTAAATTGTTCTGATAATGTTAACTGTTCTAATATTATCAGTACTAATTTAATTATTATCTCCTAAAATCACTACTTTTTTAATCCCAAATTAATATTTTAAATTTATAATCCCCTAAATCACTATAAATCTAAACCTTTTTGGTAATGTCAATTGTTATGATATTATCTTTTTTAATTTAATTATTATCTCCTAAAATCATTACTTTATGATATTATCATTACTGAGCTATTATCATTATTCTCCGTTATTTAACCTAATTTCTCCCTATAAATACATACCAACTATTAGGCAAAAACTCATGCTACAAATAATTCCAAATACTATTGAAAGTGCAAAGGAGTTATATGGAGACCTTCAGATTATGGTTATAGTGCATTCAATGGGAGGGGATATGACTTCATTTTGTGGACTATATCTCAGGGTGTTTTTATTTATGGCTTCTTCATCTATTGCATTCTATTATCTGGATTGTGGCTTTGCATGATTTGTTAAGTACTAACACCCAGTAAATCATTTTCATCATCATTAATAGTTTTTTTTGGCATTATGGTAATACTGTGAGTGCCCCTACAATTGCCAAAAAAATGGATAAAAAACTAATGAGACAATGTATTCGTTTTTTAACTATAACATTGTGTTATGTATGACACAATGCTATACTGCTATGTTTTTTGCCATGGTGAGATCCAACATAATTATTAATGCTCGTACTTTTCAGTTTCAGCATGTAACATGTAATTTCCCTTAAGGTCTGAGGACAGAAACTGGGACATTCTGTGATGCCCCCAAAATTAGGTATACGTCACCCATCTTGGGTCGCCACTTACATGGTACAAAATTAAAATACAACTGTCGTGTACAATTCGACAAAATATAAACTGTGAGTTTGAATACAAATATTGTATACCAGAGATTATACAAACTCAAAAAAAGTCCATATTACAATTATTATTACACTATTTCACTGAATAGTGAGGACTACTAATGCTATCATCTGGTCCGTCACTCCGTTCCTCGACTAGTCCCTGCTACGTTCTCATTTCCTGAAGAGAACAATAAAAGTAAAAGGGTGAGCTCAACTAGCCCAGTAGGAAATATTATGACTAAGATAATACATAATATATTATCGTTAGCCTTCAACAGTGTTAAACTGATACAATATAACAACCATCAAGTTTAACTGCAGCGGAACAAGCAATCCATTAAAAGAGTCAAGTAGAGAATAAAATCTACTATATTTTATGATTTAGAAGGGTTTTCATCACTTTTATCGCTGGGAATCAGCTTAATAAATAATCCACATCATCGAATCACCCCTGCACTACGGCCAAGGATATTCTTTAGTATCACGACCACAATTATCCATGCACTACGGGTCAAGAATATTTGTGTATTCAATAATGGTCATGATCATGCCAACAACTGTCCATCAATGCACTACGGGCCAATGATGACTTTTACCACATCATTTGTAATATTACGGTTATGATTACACCGAATAATCCCTGGTCATAATCATACCAAGTCCATCTATGCACTATAGGCCACAGATGACTTTCAACAAAATATAAACATGAGGATGATGAAAATGATATAATAATTCAATAAAAAGTTCAAGAATTAATTTATTCAGGAACTAATAACGTCCAAATTGTCAACGTGATACTGCTTTGTAGAGTAAAATTCAAGAATGCTCAGAAGAATATTTCCATGAAAAGATACTGGATAAAGCGCAAATATCAAGGATATTCCACTAATTTCATGGAGTATAGAAGTCAAAACTTTAACCAACTGAGTATAATAAGGAATGGAATAACAAAAGAAATCACCAGGCATGCGATAGACCGCACATGCAGGTTATTCCAACAGAATAATAAATAACAGAATCAGGTCCGGCGTAAAACGCATAGACAGGATATTCCAACAGAATAATAAAGACGGAATCAGGCCCGGCATAAAACGTACAGACAGGATATTCCAACAAAATAATAAAGACGGAACCAGGTCCGGCGTAGAACGCACAGACAGCATATTCCAACAGAATGATAAAGACGGAATCAAATCCGACGTAGAACGCACAGACAGGATGTTCCAACAGAATGATAAAGAATGGAACAACAGAAGAATTTCACCACGTATAGGGTAGCCCGCGTATATAGGTTATTCCAACAGAATAATAAAGAATGGAATAACAGAAGTTCTCTTCATGGATAAGAAAGAAATAATACTCCTTTCGAGTACAACAAATAATATTCCCTTCCTTGAAAAAACTGGATACTGGAATAGTGAGTAGCAGATTTCTCTTCTTCTTTCTCTCTATAATAATCGCTCGAAAGCTTTTGTGAATTGGTGAGAAATGAAGGAAGAATGAGCTTCAATTTATAGGAAAATATAGTTTCGATAATTGCACATTTTGGGGCTCAAAAATTACAATATAATACCTCCAACTTTTCTTTCAAATAATAATTTAGTCCTGCAAGTATTATCAATCTTGCACCAACTCCCCTAATAGTAAATAATGTGAATTAATAGTTCAATCATGTGAATCAATAGTATAATCATGTGAAAAATACGAATTTCAGTATAGTACCTCAATCTATACCTCCATTTTTAATTTAGTCATGCAAGTATTATCAATCTTGCTCCAACTCCCCTAATAGTAAATAATGTGATTCAATAGTACACATATGTGAACAAATAGTTTTATAAGCATGTGAATTAGTAATAATTAATTGCTCATTTATCTGATAAATTACCCGATTTATCAATATAACCCCTAGACATCAATTATCATCGGAATAAATGTCGATTTTCACTAACACAAACAATTCCAACATAATGAAACTATTTTTATCAAAAATATAAATTTTGAAATTTCGAAGTTTGACTTTTCCCGAAAAAGTCAACTGTTGACTTTTTGACCAAATAGTGAATCCCGGAAAATTTTGTGTTTATAGACTATTTTTACTAATTTCGTCATTCCGGACTCAAATATCACGTCCACGTCTCCAAATTCAACTCCGAACAACATTAATTATTAATATTATAACTCACAATATTTATCAATCAGGTCGTTCCCAGGAAAGAGGGGGCTTTCCAATAAGGATTTCTCCCTATTGGCGCGCAATTAAGTGACCAAACCTCTCCTTGACAGAACTTCTAGACATTGTAAATATTGCAATTTATAATATGAATAACTTTGTCGTCTCAAGTATTGATTTAATAAAAAACATTTTATGCAGATGATACTGACCATAATTAAATCCATAATATGATAGATATGATACAACAATTACTGTAGCAATAATTGAGTATAACTGAGTGACTTCTCACTTAAGCATCAATAATCAATACCGTGTGCTACAATGCAACCATGCGTATTACTGTATTTTTAACACCGGGTGTTTCAACAGTTAACGGTAAAACTTCCGCCGTTATTTTCATAAAGTATTTTTGTCGTTTTCTCAATCCGACAATAATTCTGTTGTGGGGGTCCACCAATGATTGTGCCGTTATACGAATATTCCCTGTTAAAATGAATATTCCTCGACCAATCGAATATTATATGACAACTTGCATACTTTGCAAAATTTATAAATATTACCCACAACTATAATATTATATCAAATTCACACCATAATATTCAAAAAATTATTTCGAGAAAATTAAATCTTTATTCATTAAATCTGGGGTCTTACTTATTTTTCATCTGTTTGAATTCTGGTGCAAGTAAGCGTATATGAGACATTGACTCTTTAAAATGCATCAAGTACCTGTGTCAGATATTTGAGGCTTGATGAGATTTATGTAATGTGTAACAGATTTCAAATATGCCACTAACAATTATATCAATATAACAACTAGATGACATTGTGCATTACACTTTCTAAATATTTGTTAGTGCTTTAGAATGAAAGAGGTACCCATTTTTAATCATATTGGTTACATTATAAATATTTTTATCAAGAAACTAATATATATATATATATATATATATATATATATATATAAAGAGAGAGAGAGAGAGAGAGAGAGAGAAAGGATCAATGACATACCCCTTTAAATTACATACCTTGCATTCCCCCTTTAAAGACGGACCGGTGACGGTCCGGACTGTCGCTATATCAGAGATCCGTCGCTATATGTTATCTGTCGCTAAAAGTAAAGACGCCAATTATGACGCCCCCAAAATAGGTATACATCACCTATTCTGAGTCGTCAAATACATGGTACAGAATATAAAAACAACTTAATTATACAACTGTCGTGTAAAGTACGACAAAACATAAGCTATGAGTTTTAATACAAATATTGTCGTCTAGACAATATACAAACTCAAATTCAATATTATTACATTTATTTTCCACTATTTCACTGGATAGTGAGGACTACTAGTGCTATCATCTGGTCCATCACTCTGTTCCCCGACTAGTCCCTGCTACGTTCTCATTTCCTGAAGAGAACAATAAAAGTAAAAGGGTGAGCTCAACTAGCCCAATAGAAAATATTATGACTAAGATAATGCAAAATATATTATCGTTAGCCTTCAACGGTGTTAAACTGATACAATATAACAACCATCAAGTTTAACTGCAGCGGAACAAGCAATCCATTAAAAGAGTCAAGTAGAGAATAAAATCTACTATCTTTTATGATTTAAAAGGTTTTTCACCACTTTTATCGCTTGGACTCAACTTAATAAATAATCCACATCATCGAATCACCCCTGCACTACGGCCAATGATATTCTTTAGTATCACGACCACAATTATCTATGCACTACGGGCCAAGAATATTTGTGTATTCAATAATGGTCATGATCATGCCAACAACTGTCCATCAATGCACTACGGGCCAATGAGGACTTTTAACACATCATTTGTAACATTACGGTCATGATTACACCGAATAATCCCTGGTCATAATCATACCAAGTCCATCTATGCACTATAGGCCACAGATGACTTTCAACAAAATATAAACATGAGGATGATGACAATGATATAAGAATTCAATAAAAAAAGTTCAAGAATTAATTTATTCAGGAACTAATAAAGTCCAAATTGTCAACGTGATACTGCTTTGTAGAGTAAAATTCAAGAATGCTCAGAAGAATATTTCCATGAAAAGATACTGGATGAAGCGCAAATATCAAGGATATTCCACTAATTTCATGGAGTATAAAAGTCAAAACTTTAACCAACTGAGTATAATAAGGAATGGAATAACAAAAGAAATCACCAGGCATGCGATAGACCGCACAGGCAGGTTATTCCAATAGAATAATAAATAACGGAATCAGGTCCGGCGTAAAACGCACAGACAGGATATTCCAACAAAATAATAAAGACGGAATCAGGTCCGGCGTAAAACGCACAGACAGGATATTCCAACAGAATAATAAAGACGGAATCTGGTCCGACTAGAACGCACAGACAACATATTCCAACAGAATAATAAAGACGGAATCAGGTCCGGCGTAGAACGCATAGACAGGATGTTCCAACAGAATGATAAAGAATGGAACAACATAAGAATTTCACCAAGTATAGGGTAGTCCGCGTATACAGGTTATTCCAACAGAATAATAAAGAATGGAATAGCAGAAGTTCTCTTCATAGATAAGAAAGAAATAATACTCTTTACCTTTAGAAAAACTGGATACTGGAATAGTGAGGTAGCAGACTTCTCTTCTTCTTTCTGTAATTTCTCTCTATAAAAATCGCTCTAAAGCTTTTATGAATTGGTGAGAAATAAAGGAAGAATGAACTTATATTTATAGAAAAATATAGTTTCGATAATTGCACGTTTTGGGGCTCGAAAAATTTCATTACAATACCTCCAACTTTTCCTTTATTTTTAATTTAGTCATGGAAGTATTATCAAACTTGCACCACCTCCCCTAATAGTAAATAATGTGATTCAATAGTAAATTATGTGAATCAATAGTTCTAAACATGTGAAAATACGAATTACAGTATAGTACATCCATCTATACCTCCATTTTTAACTTAGTCATGCAAGTATTATCAATCTTGCATCAACTCCCCTAATAGTAACAAGAATGTGAAATAATAGCAATCAATTGCTCATTTATCCGGTTAAATATCCGATTGGTCAATATAACCTCCAAACATCAATTATTATCGAAATAATTATCGATTTTCACTAACACAAATAATTCCAACACAATAAAACCATTTTTATCAAAAATATAAATTTTGAAATTTCAAAGATTGACTTTTCCCGAAAAAGTCAACTGTTAACATTTTGACCAAATAGTGAATTCCGGAAAATTTTGTGTTTATAGACTATTTTTACTAATTTCATCGTTCCGGACTCAAATATCACGTCCGCGTCTCCAAATTCAACTCCGAACACAATTTTAATTTTAATAGCATTCATCATTAATATTATAACTCACAATATTTATCAACCAGGTCGTTCCCAGGAAAGAGGGGGCTTTCCAATAAGGATTTCTCCCTATTGGCGCGCAATTAGGTGACCAAACCTCTCCTTGATAGAACTTCTAGACATTGTAAATATTGTAATTTAATAATATGAATAACTTTGTCGTCTCAATTATTTATTTAATGAAATAACATATTATGTAGATGATACTATGATAATAATCGAATCAATAATATGAGAGATATGATGCAGCAATTACTGTAGCAATAATTGAGTATAACTGAGTGACTTCTCACGTAAGCATCAATAATAAATATCGTGTGCTACTATGCAACCACGCGTATTACTGTATTTTTACTACCGGGTAGTTCAACAGTTAACGATAAAACTTTCGCCGTTATTTTCATAAAGTATTTTTGTCGTTTTCTCAATCCGACAATAATCTCGTTGTGGGGGTCCACCAATGATTGTGCCGTTGTACGAATATTCCCTGTTAAAATAAATATTCCCCGACCAATCGAATATTATATAACAAATTGCGTACTTTGCAAAATGTGTAAATATTACCTACAACTATAACATTATATCAAATCCACACCATAATATTCAAAAATATATTTTGAGAAAATTTAATCTTTATTCAAAAAGTTGGGGTCTTACAACCTCCCCTTCTTATGAAATTTCGTCCTCGAAATTAGGGTGCGTACCTGGTATATCGAAGAGGTAAGTATACTTTGATTTCATTTCAGATTCTAACTCCCAGGTCATTTCCTTAACATTGTGGTTTCTCCACAAAACTTTGACTTGAGATATAACCTTGGAGCGTAGAATATGTTCCTTCTTATCCAAGATTTTAACAGGATCCTCTTCATACGTTAAATCTTCCTCTATTTCGTCCGGTTCTAACTCAATAATGTGGTTCGGGTCTTTCACATATTTACGTAACATGGATATGTGAAAAATATTATGAACACGAGACATACTTGGCGGTAACGCAAGTCTATAGGCCACAGTTCCTACTCGATCGAGGATTAAAAATGGGCCAATGAATCGAGGATTGAGCTTTCCTCTCTTTTCAAATCTTGTAACTCCTTTCCATGGAGCAACACGTAACAACACATGGTCTCCAATATCGAATTCTACGTCCTTTCGATGAAGATCAACATAACTCTTTTGTCGATCTTGTGAGGTTTTTATACGTTGTCGGATCATTTGAATCTTTTCTATAGTCATACGTACCAACTCTGGTCCCAACAACGTTACTTCACCCACCTCATCCCAGCATACTGGAGAACGACACTTTCTTTCATACAATGCCTCGAATGGAGCCATGCCAATACTTGCTTGATAACTGTTGTTGTAGGAAAACTACACCAATGATAAGAACTTGTTCCAACTTCCCTTGAAGTCAAGGACACAGAATCTTAATAGATCTTCAAGAGTTTGAATCGTCCTCTCCGACTGCCCGTCCGTCTGAGGATGATATGCCGAGCTAAATCGTAAATCCGTGCCTATAGATTTTTGCAAACTAACCCAAAATCTTGAAGTGAATCTTGGGTCTCGATCAGAAACTATGGATACTGGCATATCATGCACTCTTACAACCTCGTTTATGTACATACAAGCAAGAAGTTCAAGTGTGTAAGTTTCTCGTATCGGTAAGAAATGAGCAGACTTGGTCAATCTATCAACAATGACCCAAATCGCATCTATGCCTTGAGAAACTTTGGGAAGACCGGTAACGAAATCCATGGTAATGTGTTCCCACTTCCATTCTAGAATTTCAAGTGGTTGCAATGGACCTTTTGATACTTGATGCTCCGCTTTAACTCGTTGACAAATTAGACACCTTGAGATAAATAACGCTATCTCTCTTTTCATATTGCTCCACCAAAATGTATGATGAAGATCACGATACATTTTGGTACTCCCAGAATGGATTGCAAACGGTGTGTTGTGCGCGCCCATCATGATTTTATACTTTAAATCAAGGTCATTAGAAACACAAAGTCTGGAGTTGACTCGAAGTATTCCTTTTTCATCGATTCTTGCTTCTGGTATAGCATATTCTTGTACTTTTTTCCTCATACACATCAGCTTCGGATCTGTAACTTGAGCAATATTAACTTTATCAATTAAAGTCAGTTCTACTCGTATATTCGCCATCATCACATGGGTCCCTAGAGCCTTTAACTCTATCTCCATCCTTTGCAAGTCACACAAAATGGGCTTTTGGGTTGTGAATTTTGCACTCGTACCTGCATATGATATTCTACTCAATGCGTCAGCTACCACGTTCGCTTTTCCAGGATGGTATTGGATGGTATGATTATAATCTTTCAACAGTTCCAGCCAACTTCGTTGTCGCATGTTGAGTTCCTTTTGAGTGAAGAAATATTTGAGGCTTTTATGATCCGTAAAGATCTCCACTCTCTCTCCATACAAGTAATGCCTCCAAATTTTAAGTGCGAAGACAACAGCTGCCAACTCTAGATCGTGAGTAGGATAATTCCTCTCAAATTCTTTGAGTTGTCTTGTGGCATAGGCTATAACTTTCCCATATTGCATGAGAACTCATCCTAACCCTTTGCCCGAAGCATCACTGTAGATGACAAATCCCTCCGAACCAGATGGTATTGTCAGAATAAGTGCTAAAATGAGTCTCCTTTTGAGTTCTTGAAAACTCTTCTCACATTCCTCGCTCCAACCAAACTTTGTATCTTTTTGAGTCAGCTGAGTTAATGGAGTAGCGATTCGAGAAAATCCTTCCACGAATCTCCGATAATAACTAGATAAACCGAGAAAGCTACGTACTTCGGTCACTGATTTGGGTTGCTCCCAGCTTTGAATAGCTTCAATCTTTTCTGGGTCAACGGATATTCCATGACTTGATACTACGTGCCCAAATAATGCTACTTCCTCAAGCCAGAACTCACATTTCTTTAACTTGGCATAAGGCTTATATTCACGAAGCTTTTGGAGTATCAGCCTCAAGTGTTGCTCATGATCTTCACGGCTTTTGGAATAAATAAGGATGTCATCAATAAAGACGACCACAAAGTGATCCAAATATTCCTTGAATACTCGGTTCATCATATCCATGAAGGCAGCAGAAGCATTAGTCAATCCAAAAGATATGACTAAGAATTCTTAATGCCTGTACCGAGTTCTGAAGGCAGTCTTTGGAATATCCTCAGTTTTAACCTTCAGCTGATGATATCCAGAACGAAGATCGATCTTTGAAAAAAATTGTGCTCCTTGTAACTAATCAAACAGGTCATTAATACGTGGCAATGGGTACCTATTTTTGATGGTGACATGATTCAACTCCCGATAATCAATACAAAGTCGCATACTCCCATCTTTCTTCTTCACGAATAGAACAGGAGCACCCCAAGGAGACGTACTAGGATGAATGAAACCAATGTCTAACAATTCCTGCAATTGGGTTTTTAACTCCTGAAGTTCAATAGGAGCTATTCGATATGGGGCTTTGGAAATGGGTTTTGTACCGGGTTCAAGGTCGATACAAAATTCAACTTCACGCTCTAGGGGTAGGCCATGAAGTTCTTCAGGGAATACGTCAGGAAATTTATTAACAATAGAAATATCCTTCAAATCTGACGTATTTTTGTTTAAATCCGTGACATGAACTAAGAAAGCTTGACATCCATTTTTCAATAAACGAATAACTTTATGGCTTGAGATGACCGTGATTGATTTTAATGGTTTGGTCGCTTAAATTCGCATAATAGGTTTATTAGGAATATGAAAGCTAACAACCTTACGAAAACAATTAATTTTAGCATGATGAGTAGTTAACCAATCAATCCCTAGAATCACGTCAAATGCAAGTATTTTTAAGGAGATAAAATCGACAGGTAACGTGCGGTTACCGATTTGAATCAAACAAGACTTATAAACAGTGGATGTAATGAAGGTTTCTCCTAATGGAGTTTCAACAGATAAGTCAAAGTCTAATTTCTCTGGAGTCAAATTTAAACGTTGAGCGCAAGTAGGAGAAATAAAAGAATGGGTAGAACCGGTATCAAATAAGGTATAGACTTCACTAGAGTTTATGATAAGCTTACCCGTGATAACCTCGTTCGGGTTCCTTGCTTTCTGGGAGGTCATAACAAACGCTCTCCCTTGCACTATCGGATTTGACTTTTCTGGGACGGCCTTTGGTGCCTCCATCCTAGCTGAATTTGTCTTCGGTGAACGACAAAATTGAGCTAAGTTCCCTTCTCTTCCATAATTATAACATGCTTTGGATGGCATCGCGCAGTTTGGACTGATGTGTCCCTTTCCTCCACATTTGAAGCATATGATAGGTGGTCGTTCTCCTTCCTTAACAACGAGTGCTAGTGCTGACATCTTTCCATCATTGTTGAATCTCCTTTTCTTGAAATGTCCATTTTTATTGTCTTGGCTATGATTACCACCGAAGTGGTTACCATTTCTGACATGTTGATTCCATCCACGTTTGTTGTCACCGCTTCGATGACTGTTACCACTGGTATTTTTATTCTGCCGGCTGCTTTCTCTTGGTTGCATTGACTCATTATCGCGCTCCAACAACTGAGCCATATTTACAACATCTGAATACAAACACAATTTATGAGAAATAAGATATTGTCGTATCTCCGGTTTCAAACCTCTTAAAAACATTCGGGTCATTCGCTCCTCATTATCA
This sequence comes from Panax japonicus, assembly GCA_020205505.1. NCBI lineage: Eukaryota > Viridiplantae > Streptophyta > Magnoliopsida > Apiales > Araliaceae > Panax > Panax japonicus. The sequence continues at coordinate 41,576,613 of CM035111.1, forward strand.
ACCAAATGGGATGCAACCCGGGATAACTCCACAAATTTAGCCTTGTATTGCGACACAGTCATATTATTTTGTTCCAACTTGATAAACTCCATCTCCTTCATGTGACGAATACTTTTGGGAAAGTACTTGTCGTTGAACAGCTCTTGGAACTTCTCCCAAGACATCTTGAGTGCGTCAGGCTGGGTACGTTTTACAGATTCCCACCAGTAATCTGCCTCTTCACGCAACATAAAGGTGGCGAAGGGAACCTTTTGTTCCTCGGAGCATCCCAAGACATCAAATATCTTGGTTATCAGCTTTATCCATGCTTCCGCCTTAAGTGGTTTTGGCTCTCCAATAAACTCCGGTGGTCTCAGCTCCTTGAACTGTTTGGCGGTGATCATCTGATAGTTGTCAGTGTTTCCACCTGTATTTTGGACAGGAGCCGCTCTCGCCTGATGTTGCATGAATTGCATGAAGACTCGGAAGATTCCATCGTTCATCATTTGGTCAGTGTTGTTGTTTGCATGAGGATTTTCGCCTTCCTGATGCACATTGTCCTTGTTATTGATCTGTGGAGACTCAACTGTCTCTTGTGCTCCATTGATGTTCTCAACATTCTCGGATGCCATTTTCAAATACTGCCACAAAACAAGGGTTAATTGACATGAAACATATTATCCCTACACTCTGACTGACCAATTAAATACCAAATAAACTTAGGTAGGTCATAGTAGCGAAGGAATTCACCGTCTCTCCCCTCCTAGTTCTAGTCTCACATCTTAGCCAGGGATCATATCCCTAATCTTTGATACCAACTGTGACGCCCCTAAAATAGGTATACATCACCTATTCTGAGTCGTCAAATACATGGTACAGAATATAAATACAACTTAATTATACAACTGTCGTGTAAAGTACGACAAAATATAAGCTGTGAGTTTTAATACAAATATTGTCGTCTAGACAATATACAAACTCAAATTCAATATTATTACATATATTTTTCACTATTTCACTGAATAGTGAGGACTACTAATGCTATCATCTGGTCCGTCACTCCGTTCCCCGACTAGTCCTGCTACGTTCTCATTTCCTGAAGAGAACAATAAAAGTAAAAGGGTGAGCTCAACTAGCTCAGTAGAAAATATTATGACTAAGATAATACAGAATATATTATCGTTAGCCTTCAACAGTGTTAAACTGATACAATATAACAACCATCAAGTTTAACTGCAGCGGAACAAACAATCCATTAAAAGAGTCAAGTAGAGAATAAAATCTACTATCTTTTATGATTTAGAAGGGTTTTCATCACTTTTATCGCTGGGACTCAGCTTAATAAATAATCAACATCATCGAATCACCCCTGCACTACGGCCAAGGATATTTTTTAGTATCACGACCACAATTATCCATGCACTACGGGTCAAGAATATTTGTGTATTCAATAATGGTCATGATCATGCCAACAACTGTCCATCAATGCACTACGGGCCAATGAGGACTTTTACCACATCATTTGTAATATTACGGTCATGATTACACCGAATAATCCCTGGTCATAAACATACCAAGTCCATCTATGCACTATAGGCCATAGATGACTTTCAACAAAATATAAACATGAGGATGATGACAATGATATAAGAATTCAATAAAAAAAGTTCAAGAATTAATTTATATAGGAACTAATAATGTCCAAATTGTAAACATAATACTGCTTTGTAGAGTAAAATTCAAGAATGCTCAGAAGAATATTTCCATGAAAAGATACTAGATGAAGCGCAAATATCAAGTATATTCCACTAATTTCATGGAGTATAGAAGTCAAAACTTTAACCAACTGAGTATAATAAGGAATGGAATAACAAAAGAAATCACCAGGCATGCGATAGACCGCACAGGCAGGTTATTCCAACAGAATAATAAATAACGGAATCAGGTCCGGCGTAAAACGCACAGACAGAATATTCCAACAAAATAATAAAGATGGAATCAGGTCCGGCGTAAAACGAACAGATAGGATATTCCAATAGAATAATAAAAACGGAATCAGGTCCGGCGTAGAACGTACAGACATCATATTCCAACAGAATAATAAAGACGGAATCAGGTCCGGCGTAGAACGCACAAACAGGATGTTCCAACAGAATGATAAAGAATGGAACAACAGAAGAATTTCACCAAGTATAGGGTAGCCTGCGTATACAGGTTATTTCAACAGAATAATAAAGAATGGAATAACAGAAGTTCTCTTCATAGATAAGAAAGAAATAATACTCCCTACCATTAGAAAAACTGGATACTGGAATAGTGAGGTAGCAGGCTTCTCTTCTTCTTTCTGTAATTTCTCTCTATAATAATCGCTCTAAAGCTTTTGTGAATTGGTGAGAAATGAAGGAAGAATGAGCTTCTATTTATAGAAAAATATAGTTTCGATAATTGCACGTTTTGGGGCTCGAAAAATTTTAGTACAATATCTCCAACTTTTCCTTTATTTTTAATTTAGTCATGGAAGTATTATCAAACTTGCACCACCTCCCCTAATAGTAAATAATGTGATTCAATAGTAAATTATGTGAATCAATAGTTCTAGAAATGTGAAAATACGAATTACAGTATAGTACCTCCATCTATACCTCAATTTTTAACTTAGTCATGCAAGTATTATCAATCTTGCACCAACTCCCCTAATAGTAACAAGAATGTGAAACAATAGTATACAAATGTGAACAAATAGTTATAATCATGTGAAATAATAGCAATCAATTGCTCATTTATCCAGTTAAATACTCGATTGGTCAATTTAACCTCCAGACATCAATTATTATCGAAATAATTGTCGATTTTCACTAACACAAATAATTCCAACACAATGAAACCATTTTTATCAAAATATAAATTTTGAAATTTTGAAGTTTGACTTTTCCCAAAAAAGTCAATTGTTAACTTTTTGACCAAATAGTGAATTCCGAAAAATTTTGTGTTTATAGACTATTTTTACTAATTTCATCGTTCCGGACTCAAATATCACGTCCGCGTCTCCAAATTCAACTTAAAACACAACTTCAATTTTAATAACATTCATCATTAATATTATAACTCACAATATTTATCAACCAGGTCATTCTCAGGAAAGAGGGGGCTTTCCAATAAGGATTTCTCCCTATTGGCGCGTAATTAGGTGACCAAAACTCTCCTTGACAGAACTTCTAGACATTATAAATATTGCAATTTAATAATATGAATAACTTTGTCGTCTTAATTATTGATTTAATAAAATAACATATTATGCAGATGATACTATGACAATAATCGAATCAATAATATGAGAGATATGATGCAGCAATTATTGTAGCAATAATTGAGTATAATTGAGTGACTTCTCACGTAAGCATCAATAATCAATACCGTGTGCTACTATGCAACCATGCGTAGTACTATATTTTTACTACCGGGTAGTTCAACAGTTAACGGTAAAACTTCCGCCGTTATTTTCATAAAATATTTTTGTCGTTTTCTCAATCCGACAATAATTCCGTTGTGGGGGTCCACCAATGATTGTGCCGTTGTACGAATATTCCCTGTTAAAACGAATATTCCCCGACCAATCGAATATTGTATAACAACTTGCGTACTTTGCAAAATTTATAAATATTACCCACAACTATAACATTATATGAAATCCACACCATAATATTCAAAAATATATTTTGAGAAAATTTAATCTTTATTCAAAAAGTAGGGGTCTTACACCAATTTTCTGATATAGCGACAGACCGAATCGTCGTCCGATCTGTCACTAAAGGGAGTATGCAAGATATGTTGGATAAAAGGGTATGCCCTTGAAATGGACTATATATATATATATATATATATATATATATATATATATATATATATATATATACACACACACACACACACACACACACAATTGTTATATAATATTTCGGGATTTAGTGATCAGATTAATTCTATACTTGGATATGTATTTGCGCACAAAACTTTTATCCAACTCTATGTAACAGATGCTAACAAAATTTGATCATTGCACAAAAATCTACCATCTTCTTATTATATTTTAATTTATTAATTGCACGTATAAATTTATTATTAACAAAATAAATAATCTCGCCGCAATGCGTGGGTTTATATCTAGTTTATATTCTACAACAATGTTCGTTCAGTTCAATTGAGTGTGAAATAAGAATTAGTAATATTATTTTACAAGCAAATAATCATATATTACTTAAGCCTAAATATGGATTAATATACTAAACTTTTAATTTTTTTTTATTTTGGGGTTTGTCTTCTCAATTTTTTTCATTAAGGGATTAAACTCTTAATTTTTTTTCCACTTTGAGGATTAACTTTGTCAGGAATAAGCATGTGAATGATATTCCTATTTATATATGATTTGATTATGATATATATGAATGAATATGCAAGTATGCTTGCATTAAGAAAAGTTGTAAAGTCATTTGATAGATAATAGGAAAATTTGTACAAGGACTTAGAATGAATTGATCAAATGTGTTAGGTTGATCCTACATAAGCAAAACAGCGTTGTAAAGTCCTTAAAAAGAAATGATGTACAAGGACTATAAATATAGAAAGATCAAGCTTGTTAGGATGATCTTATAATGTAATAGATAGGCTTGTCTGATCGTCGAGCACTGCACCAGAAATCAGTGAGAACTCGTTGAGTGAGAACCGAACATAGAGTACTTCAAGTGCAATTGCTAAAGTCATATTAAAGAGTATCTCAAGGACCGTTCGGTAAAACGAGATTGCAGAATCAGCTTCAAAATCGTAAAGTACATTCATCTATCTTATCATAGAGCAATCATCGTAGAAGCATAGGACGTAGAGTAAACACTACGATCCTTCAACTTCGTAAATTAAATCAAGTCTAACAACATGACTGACAGTGGAGTGTTGCTGATTGAAGGTCCCAATGCATTCATCAAACATCCTTGGTTGAAATCAAAGATCAGAAGATGTGTTTAACAACTAGGTTGTTGAAGCCTAAAAACGACACGTCAGTGGTGTTAGGTTACAAGGTAGACTGATGTGACAGGCAAACTAAATTAAAATGAGTTGACACATAAGCTCAAAATGTCTACATCAAGTATCCAAGAATATCTAAGCATTAAATGCACCAACGGGCATCCAGCAACGGGAAGATTTTCAACAAATTATAAAAGGCAACAAAGATTCAAACTTAAAACGACGAGCATTGATTAAAAGAATGTTATAGACAAACTATTCTACAAACATTTTACAAACTATTAATGTGGCATACTCCACCTCAGCATATTGTGTGGGACCGAAGACTACATTGAAACAATTTGTTGATCAATATGCTGAGGTGGAGTATGTCATATCAGCAGTTTATAAATGTTTGTAAAATAGTTTGTGTCTTTAGCATTACTCCTAATCAAAAAGACAAAGCTCTGCAAAAGTCAAAACAACGCACTCTACGATTATTGAATATCTAGTTCAAGTTGCTACGTACTTGAGAAGAAGAAGCTTAACGCAAATCTTAGCAGCACCTTTTAACATCAAACAAATAAACAATCGTCGTACAGGGTTGGGAGTCCTTCTCTTTGTGACTAAATATTCAAGTCTGTTGGGTTTGAAGAGATCTTTGTGTATTTGTCTGTGTGACTAAAATATCCAAGTTTGCTGGACTTAAAGAGGGCAGAGTGTCATTGTCTAAGTGACTAAACTCTTAGTGGATTTCTTACTCGTAGAGTAAAAGAGTGGATTAGGAGTTGTTTAGTCTCTGAATCACTTAAAATTTGTCGTGTTCTTTATTTTTCCTGTTCTTACTTTCTATCAGATTATTTATCTTGCTTAAGGTTGCATATCAAACTGAATTCAGAACTGAGATCTTATATTAATCTTTAAGGGGAATTTCAAATAATATATTCAGATATGCTTAATCAATTTGATTAACAAATTAATTGATAATATTTTTTAAATCAAAAGTTTTAAAAGATTTATTCAACCCCCTTTCTAGATCTATAAGTGCCTTTTGGAAACAATAAGTACCACGTCAAAAATTGATGACATGACACCGACATGTAGCTAATAAATACTTATGTATAATATTGAGTCTCATTTTAACATTTATTTCATTAATTTTTTATACCAAAAAAGGTAAATATAAGACCATTATTAAAAAAATTGAAGTAAAGTTAATACATTACAAACTCAACTTAAATTTTCTATTAATAATCAATATAATGATAAATATTTTAAAATGTATAAATATACTACTAATTAAAATCTTGTTATTTCATAATCATTAATAATCAATATAACGACAATTTTATCCTTTTTGGTATAAAAAAAAAAATTAAGGCTTAAATATAGATTAACACCCTAAACTTTATGTTTATTTCATAATCATCAATAATCAATATAATTAATTTTTTATACAAAAAAGAATAAAATTGTCATAAAATTAAATTTAAAAAATAATAATGATCTTATATATATTTACCTTTTTTGGTACAAAAAATTAATGGTTGAATGATACTCATATCCCTCCAAGTTGTCACCCACTTTTAAAGTCTTTCATAAAGTTCATTTTTGTCAATTAAGTCTTTGAAAAGTGACATTTTTTTGGCGATTTTGTTCCTTCTACCTGATTTGACCCAATCTGACCTAGTTTGACCTTACCCTAATTTTTAATATTTTAAAATAAAATATTATTATTTTAATATTTTAAAATAAAATATTATTTTAATATTTTAAAATAAAAAATTATTTTAAAATAAAAATTTTAATATTTGTAAATAAAATATTGTTTTTAGAATATTAATTATATATAATATTTTAAAATAAAATATCTTTTCAAAAATAATTTAAAAATAATAATTATTTTTAATATTATAAAATAAAATATTATTTTTGAAATAATAATTAATTTATATTTTAAATAAATATTATTTTTAAAAAGTTTTAAAAATAATTATTATTTTAAGGAAAAAATATTAAAAACTTTTATTTTTTCAAAATTGAGAAAAATTTCATAAAATATAGATTCAAAAAAAGTAAATTTAAATTTTTTTTAATTCTTAATTATTTTTATGAAAATTTACACATCTTTTAAAAAAACCTAATTTTTTTTTTGAGTCTATATTTTATAAAACTGTACTCATTTTTTTTAAAAAATTTAAAATTTTCTTCTTTTTTCCTAAAAATTTTAATTCTTTTTTACTGTTGTATGTATTTTAATTTCTATTTTTAGTTTTTATTTTTAAAAATTCTAATATTTAGAATACATATAATAATGGTAAAAACATAAACTTTTTTTTTCTTCTAAAAATAAGTTTTTACATAAAAAATGAAAAAAATTTACTGTTTTTTTGAAAATAAAGTTTTATTTTCTTATTTAATTTTGTTGAATCTATATCTTATGAAACTTTACATATTTTATGAAAAAGATAAAATTTTCTAATAATATTTTCCTTAAAATAATAAATATTTTTAAAAATATTTATAATAATAATAATTTTTAATATTTTAAAATAAAACATTATTTTAAAAATAATTTTACAACTTTTGATTTTTTTTTTATAAAAATTTTATTGATAAAATTGGTGTCGGGTTGGTTCAAAATTGTTCGAGTTTGAGTCAAATCGGGTAAAAAGAACGAGAATGCCAAAAAATGTCACTTTAATTGAATAAATATTAAAATGAGACTCAATATTACACATAAATATTTTTTAGTCACATATCGCTATCATATTATCAATTTTTGGATGTGACAATATCAATTAAACATAATCCGAAAAAACTTAAAAAATTTAATCCAGTAATTAAAAAAATTGAGAAGACAATCCCCAAAGTCGAAAAAATAAAAAATTTGTCCCCTACTTTAAAATTTTGAGAAGACAATCTATAAAGTGGGAAAAAATTAAAAATTTTGAGTATTAATCCATATTTAGGCCTATTACCTAATATTCATTTGTTACTATTACCAAATAAGAGTTTATTACTATTTCGATTAAATAGTTTGAATAGAAAACCATTTTTTTACAAATATCATCTTACTTAATTTGAATTTATTATTATTATTAAAATATAAATATAATTATATTCAAGTATACATACAATTTTATTATTACATAGATAATATAATTTTAACAGAAAACTAATTTATTACAAAAATCATCTTACCTATTTGTTAAGTTGTTACTATAGTAAGTCTAATATCACATAAAACCGATAGCACACGTGTCACGTGAGCCATGTATATTCACGTGGGACATCAAAATATACATGTGAAGTGAGCTGTTTTATGTGATAGTAAACTTATTTTTGTTACTATTAGTAAAATATGAATTAATTAATTACTCTATCCAATTGAACAATATCAGAACTCTAAATATATAAATCCTTGGCTTCATTCCAAAACCAGCCAGGCAAAAATTACCACAAAATATCACAAGATATGGAGACCTACAATTCTCATTTTTTTGGTTAATTCACTGCCTCAACAATTTGTACTTTGAAATTATCTTATTATTTTAATAACGATAAATAGCCACAAGTATATTCTGAAACTTTTGCAGACTTTCTTCAGTACTGTTATGGCAATCCCTTTTTCCTTTTGTTAGTTCAACAACTATTTCTAAGGAGTCCTGGTTTTATTTTGCAGTTTAGGCATTAATCTGCACATTTTTACTTCTTTCTTCAGTACTGTCATCAGTTGTTGGCCATACAAAAGAATAATGAGTTGTATGCAAACACTCTGCTAGTATAAAAGTATCTGGATAATAGATTGTAAAGAAATTTCATCTAATGGTACCCGTTGTTGACATCAGCCTTGACTACACAAATATCATTGTCCTGTTCAACTACGACAGATTTACTTTTAGTTTTTACCTGTTTGCCGAACGGTTTCGTCTTCTGTAAGGGCTTTTTACTCTTCTCCGCCTGCAATTCCAGCACTTTTTCTGAAGGTTTCCTTCTTCTTTTCAAGCGTGTTCCTCCCGTGTCCTCTGCAGCAGAATTATCCATCGCTACATTACAGTACAGACCCGATTAAGTATCAAAACAAACAAAAAGAAACCCACTTGGATTATAATGAGAACTTCTAAGAATTCACACATGTCATTTTTTGAGGAAAATTGCAAACTATACTTGTTTGGCTGAAATACTCGCTAGACATCTTCACTTAGTTCACTATGATTACATGTTTTACCTCAAACCAATTTCATTTGGATTATAACCACAGACAAGTAGCTTATTCAGTAAGGGTCTCCATCCAATATTCAGATAACAATATAAATCTGCCTATCTGATTACAGATTAGATCAGGATATGCTTGGGTCTGGTTTTATAAAAACCCAATTCGAGAATAAAAACTACACAATACCTACAGAGCGAGTGTGTATATATTTTGTGTTTTTCGTCAAGCTAACAGGTAGAAACGTCATCCCAAAAGGACTGAGGCTCAAACTGACATACACAAGTGGACAGTCTCAGCACTACTGCGCTTTCCCTCGACCTCTGATACTAATGTCAGCTATCAAATGAAACCTCTAGGATCATCTAATGTAGGCTATGGGGTTTTACCAGGATCTGAATGAACTTTTTAACCTTATGAAAAAATCTGTAATGCCAGATAATTGTGCTCCCAAATTACCAGAAAATGCTTTAAGAGTGTTGTACTGTAATTACATAGTGCAACACTTAAAAAAAATTGGTAATTTGGGCACACAAAATTCGAACATTGTAGCACTGATCTTCCCTTATTTATGTTGCCTTTGTTTCATTCCAAATCTTCCTTTAACTGTTCTGTCTCAGTTTTCACTTTCATCATTTTTATTTTATTTTTTTGATAGGTGGCCAGGTATGGGGATTAGAACCAGCTTTTCATAATTCAATTTCTTGTACGTGTTTTAAACATTATTTGGATAAGTAGTTTCATTGAAATGTTTGAAACACTATTACCTGATACGGACAAGGTGGAGCTTAATTTTGAATCTCTTCCACTGATTTTATAGATAAAAGAAGAATACCTATCAGAAAGAAGAGAAATTACCCTCCTATGGATATCCAAAGGGGACAAGTAGTCCAACAAACAAACAAAAGTGGAAAGACTACATGTCCTTAACAAAGGAGAGCTCCCCAATCCCTATGAATATCAGAAAGAATCTTTTCCACTGATTCATGTTGCTCCCTCTTTGGATTTGTATTCTTTCTCTTCTCATATTTGAGATTTCTTTAACAATGGAGAAGAGGAAGTATGATGTTTGGTACCAGTTTTAATGGGTTTGATTTACGAGTTCTTCCGCTTTCTTTTACTGCAGTTGAAAAAAAGAAGCTCAGTTCATTATTATTTTTTTCCTACAAATATTGCCATAAACCAATTGGATTATCATTTCAGATCAGCATCAACTTAATAGACAAGGATGGTACGTAGTCAAATAAAGGGTGACAATTTGATCATAGTTAGTAACAGGCAGGTTTAGATCAAATCATGATAGGTCGCACATTTACGCAATGTTCTAAAAATTCCCGCCTAGGACCCCCTTTGCGCCCCGCCTAGGTGCTAGGCCCCTCCTTAGCACCTCGCCTAGGTGTTAGGCTCTCCTGACACCTCACCTAGGCCCAAGACGGCAAAAAAATCCCTCTAAAAAATTAAGCGGGGTCTAGGCGGAGAGTTTTTTTATTTTATTTTAATAACTACCCAAACCAGATCTTGATATATTTATTTTTCTAATTATTTACCATATTCATAATACAGTTTGTAGCATATCAAATCACAACAAGAAGTGAACAATATCAAGTCAAAATAGATAATTTTATTATAGTTGTAATTTTTTGAACTTGTACCAACTTTAAATTATATAAATGATGATACATTTGTAATATTTAATTTAATTCAATATAATTCTTAAATTTATGTTTAGTTTCTTAAGTTTTAATATTGAATTAAATTCTTGAAATTTAAAATTTTATTACTCCCTCCGTCCCATGATAAAAGTCCTTATTACTATTTTGGGTAGTCCCATGTTAAATGTTCATTTTCCTTTAATAACCAAATTTTTATAAATTTTTTCCTATTATGCCCGTAGCATTAAATATCTCATATTTTTCTTATTTTAATTCCCTCTCCATATTTAATAAGTACAGAGACAGAATATTTTGAAATGAATAACTAGAAAGACACTCTCTCACTTACATTGAAAATAATTAATGACATTATTATGGGCAATTTTATCATTTCATTCTTATTCTTAATATGAGTGAAAAGTCCACCAGAACTTTTATCCTCGGACGGAGGGAGTATTTAATAGCAATCTTGTTTATGAATAAAACTAATACGTTAAAAATATGTTTGAACTTTGACATTAACAATATGAATGTGTTTGAACTTCAAGCAAATGCATTTATTATCTTTATTATAGGTTGTTTTGCTTTATATTATTGTTTTGTTTGAATAAATGTTAGATAAAATATTAAAATTGGCTTACAATAAAAAATCACGCCCAGGCCCCCTAGGCGCTAGGCCTCCCGCCTCCCGCCTTTTAAAACATTGCATTTATGTAATGTATATCGGTTACAAACTGGAAGCTGGTGGGATGAGAAACATTAGTGCCACAAGGGAAAATTTAAAACCTAGCTGAATCACCAAAATGAGACGGTAACAAAGTAGAACTGACTAATTTGGGCTTGATGTCTTGATGACCTCTATTGAGGAATTAAATAGTGCTAGGCAAATGCATCAGTACAAGACCTTGTGCATGAACCACAATATTATGTTTAGGTGAAAATTACTCTTTAAGGTACATCCACCATCAGATTTTGTTGGATTACTACATAAATAGTTTAGGTATAAAAATAAATAAAATGGGAAAATGATATATGGGGAAAGACTGATTTTAGCTGACTGGAAGTTATAATTTAGCACATCTGTTTTTCTTTACAATATTTTCCTTTCTGGATAAAAAGAGAAGTCTTATTAGAAAGAAGAAAGAAACAAAAGAAGACCAAGGAGTCCTCCGAAAAAGAAACAAGCGGTAAAAATACATCTTAATAGAGGGCTGCCCACCAATCACAATGGAGCTCTGAAACAGAAAATCTTCTAAAAGCCTCAATAGCTTATTCCAAAAGTGACACAAGGAAAGAAACTATATCCCCTAATAGAGGGAAAAGAAGGGCCCTCGAATACTTATTTCATATATTTTGTGGAACAAAAATGAAACTGGAAAACGTTGCAAGGAATTTTTTTCACAACCTCATCCCACAAGGAATTTGAAGCAAAATATTCTAAAATGAAACTGTAGAGGCCAGACAGGTAACCTTTCAGAAGAACATTTAATATAGACATCCAATTATCCATTGATCACATAAGCTTTGCAAAGACTAGGATAAAGATAGACTTGCAGCTTGCAAGAGATGTAAGTATTCATGTTCAATTGGAGTTGAGGAAAAGAAAGCTACGAGGACAAATGCATGAAGAATACGTAGATAATTTGAGAGTGTACAAGATAGAGAGGGCTATTTGGTAATAGATTTTAAGCCATGTCTTGGTTTTCTATGGAACACTAACAATTCAGGTAAAAAGAGCTTATGTTCTTTCAAGTGTGTGCGATAATATATGTGCATTGTAAGTATTATGTTCTGTAATTGAGGACAAAATAAGTATAATAGATTTTTACCAATTGCGTACTTATAAAGTTCCCAATAGGTCATCAAGAATCAACCAAACTTTCCTTAAATAGACTTCGTCAGAGACATGTATCCTCAAATACCATTAGAGTTAAAGATGAGATATACTAGAACTAAACATAGATGCATGTTTGGGCTGAGAAATCTATTCTAGAATTCATGCCACACTCAGCGAGTGCAAGCATCCTTGTCAAAGTCCAGTTGTTGAGCTTTACAAGGCAACCATAACACATGCACACCCTCTACCTCCCCCCTCCCACAAAAAAATGGTCACAATTTTTTAGGCCCGTATTTTACTGTACCCTAACATAAGTCTTATTTGCTGGTCTTCATCACATACTATAGTATATATACTCAAACAAAAGAGAAATTTCAAAAAAAGAACAGCTTTCCAAATCTCTACAAAGACCAGAAACAGAATCCCTGTAAAGGTAGTAACATTATTATTATCTCGCCATATTTCTATAAACCATTCATAATAAAGACAGAGAATTTAAGCACTTCAATTTCTAAGTGAGAATCATCCTAATTCTTTCATTACTTCTATCCCGTACTCCGACCCAAAAAAGAAAAACTCCAAAACTTTCTCAACGGAAAAAAGTCAAAAAAAAGCCTTGTCCCTATGAACATTTTTTCCCAGAAGAAGTCTAACAATGTTTTCCGCAAGTTGTCAACTACCTAATGCAATCTCCTTTCTTTGGGCTCCTGTCCAACAGAGTACTAGATAAGATATAAGCATGCCACCATCAGAGGCTGCAGAGCTCCAGAAAAAGATGAGATAAGGAAAAAAAGATTGAAAAGAAGGAACCTATAAATCATATCACAAGACCTAGTCCTATTTACCTCATCCCATTTAAATGTTGTCTGCCGAATACATCGGTCGGTGATAGTGTAGCATGGTCTAGAATTTCTCATGATTTCGATTGTTTTTCCTTTTTGTTTTTTTTGCCTTCTTATTTCCTTTAAGGGCCACCAAATGATGTATATTTCACAGCTCAAGTCTAGGGTAGGTTACCTAAATTTGGATATGTAAATAAAATAGAACTATTTCGATAATTTATTATAGAGATGTCATTAACAGTGTTACTTGGTCCATAGCAAAACCTACTTTTATTTGAGGTAATTTTAATTTTGGTGTGTTAAAACATGAGCACTCACAAAAATTATCAGATAAGCTAGCAATGTACATAGTCCTATAAAATCTTAATTAAAAGATAAGTTGATCGATATATGGAAGTTTTATTATCACCTTCAATCAGACTGGATGTGTATTTCATCACATGCCCATTATGTCCTGCGTCTTCTGAAAGAGGGGATCCAGAGTGGTTGCTATCTCCCAGCTTTGAACTACTTTCAACACACTTGTTCTGTTGCTCAGGAATATCTGGACAAGGATCTGCAGGCAAGAAGCAAATTTCTTCCTGTGACATATCTGAATCGCTGAAAGCAGAATCCTTCTCCACTGTCACAATATCGACTTCATCATCTTCATTAACATCTGATTCTTTCATCTGCAAGAACATATGTAAGGAAGAAGAATATAAACAAATACCAATTTTTACATGCCAAAAAATAATAACAATACAAATATACTACTTTCCCAACAAATCATTCCAGTTTTACCTTTTCAGTTTCAGGCACGAGATCGAATTCATCCTCACGTTCCACATACTCCTCATTTTCCTCAAGCTCCTTGAAATCTGGAGCAAATGCACTCCAATTCTCGGTGTAATCTTTGGCCCAAATATAAACCAAGCCAGCTAGTGAAACAGAAACCACAATAGGGTGAACAGGATGCCATGCTAAATCTATCAAGGCCTCCTTTGGACCTTCAAGAATTTTTACAAGATGCCCAGCCCTGTCCCATATGTAGATCTTGTGCTCTCCTTTGTTAGCAGAACCACCAACAACCCACTCGCCATCACCACTGAAACATGGTGCCTTCCAGTGAACTCTGGTAATGGAATCTTGGAACTCCCGGAATAGCGTCAGACACTTTGAGCCAACAGCTTTTAACTTTTCAACCTCATTAAGCTCATTTAGTGTCTCGTTTGATTCATCGAGGGCTTTAAGTCCATCTTTCAATGGAAGAAGGTTCTCATAGATCCTGATTGTACGATCACTTGAATTTGTAAGAAGATATTGTCCACTCCTGCTGAAAACAATATTCTTTATCACAGCACCTCCAGAAATGGGAACAATACCACGCACTTGGTTGTTTTTGTGATCTATTACAAGTATTTCCCCTTTTGAGTTCCCAACGTAAACTAGATCCCCGTATTTGTTAAAGCATGCTGCAGTTGGAGTAAAAGGTGCTGATCCATCAGAGAATTTATTGCGTGAAGGAGGTGCTAGTCCAGTGCCAATTTCAGACAATGAGAGTGGAAGTATAGTTGTGCTTCCGGTGTTCAAATCGACAATCATGGGAGCAGATGACAGAGAGCATGCTAAGCAATAAGATGGAGTGGAGGAACCAGGATGTAGTCGAGCTTGTAACGGGGTTTGCTGAAGGGTTGTTCGTGCAACCTTTTCTCCTTTGACAACATCCCAAAGTGTCAACGATTTATCAGCAGCGGACACAAGTATGCGGTGACCATGCTTTGACCAGCAAACACTAGTTATGGCAGCAACACAATCCTTGTCCTTGAGTACCGTTGCAATGCCTCTAGTCTCAAAATCCCAGATAACACAGCTTCCATCAGAGCATCCAGCTGTTAACAATCAGCCAATACAGGTATGAAATGACAAACAGAAACCAGCTATACTTTAGTCCATTAAAAAATAAAGCTACGGTTTAATATAGTTAGCAATTAATACTTAACAAAATATTATTTACGTGTATTAAATGCACAGAGCTCGATTAGGCTAGGAAACTAAAAAATACAAGAGGAGAAGCAAAGGTCTGCCTAATTTGTGAAGGATTAAAATAAAGGCCACGACTACCTTTTTAACTGTTCAATAAATAAATGATAAAATGGAAATATGCTGTTATAAATAATATTTAAATGATAGAGAGAGGCAGAGAATTCAAGCTCTATCCACAAGAACCCAGGACAATTAAGTTTTTAACTAAATTGCATTTCTTTAATAATAAAAGAATGGATTAAAGTATAAATTTTGTTAGAAAGAACAGAAAATTAAAGTTGTTCTCCAAACGAGAAACAAATGGAAAAATGCACTGTCCTAATAAAGGACTACGTGCCAATTGCTATGGAGATGTGAAACAGAAAATCCCTTAAATCAATAATAAATTGTATATTGTTAATTTTTTCGCTTTGGAAAGTAACAAAGTTGTATTGAAAGCATAATTGTCATATCCTGAATCATATCGCATATAAGAAATACATTATCCTGTACCATATCCTGACTCGCATTTATACAAAAAAATATACTCCCTCCAACCCATAAATTTTTTTGACTTTTCAAGTCAAATTGATCACTTTTAAAATTAAAATTTATACTACTACTTACAAATATAGATGGATAGACTATGACATAAGAAACAAGATTGAATTTACTACAAAATCCAATGTTTCTAAATTCAAAAATGTGAATAACAATGCTTAATTATTAATTTGATAATGGTCAATTGATTTAAATCCTCAAACTAGGCCTGTTTGTGTGGGAAGGAGGGTGTATATAGAAAGAAAAAATATATATATCTGCACACTGAGAGCACAGTTCATAACTTCATAAGAGTTAAACATATAGACAAGAATACTAAGCAGATAATTAAACAAGTTTAACTTCCATGTTTTAAGTTGTCAAAAGGCTCAAAACATACTAAATTAGTAACTAAAGTTCATTACAGATGATACTACCATGCCAAAGCACATTAGTGACCCAGCCAAACAATGTCCTCGCTCCTCAAAATTGTTATGTGGGGGACTTCTATTATTTCCTCTACTCGCGACTCCAAAACTTGTCTATATATTTCTTTTCTTTTTCTTTATTTTATTTATTTTTAGTATATTTGTTCCTTTCGCACTCTCTCTCTCTCTCTCTCTCTCAGTTTCCTATTTCTCCTTGTAGTATATCAATCTATTCGACACCTTTTATTTTATGTCTACAAGTGGGGTTCATGTATCTCATTGTATTGCAAAATTGTATGACATACATGACATGATTACAATATGGACAATCGTGCACTATAAGGTTATGATACGTACACAAGATTCTCTCAATTACAAATCTTGTGTGCAACCGTATTTGTGTATTATTTTATGTCCGAATTGTATAGCATACAAGAAACCAGTGGCGAAGCCACGTCACTTTTGTGGGGTCAATTGACCCCACTCGAAAAAAAATTTGTTTTATAATATAAGATAAATTTTAAAAATTTTAAATAATATATATAAATTGATCCCACTAAAATTTTATAAATTTTCTATTATACGGGGTCAAATTTTAAATTTATAACTTTGTCAATCAAATTTTAATCATATATGACTCATATCCTTTCAATATATATATATATATATATATATATATATATATATATATATATATATATATATATATAATATTTTAAACTAAATAATAATCTAATTTATATTATTTTTAAAAATAAATAATAAATTACTTACTTATGAACAGTTGTGATTAAAAAAGTTTATTATGAGTCAATATAGTGTATATATACCATATATTATTACTCATTATATTTTCATTGTAATATATATATATATATATACACCCGAAAGTATAAAGTATTAAAAAAATTGTCTCGGGGGCGCTGCCCCCGAACCCCCGTCAATTTTTTTTATAATTTAGCAATAATTTTGACCCCACTGTTAAAAACTTCTGGCTTCGCCACTGCAAGAAACATATTGTGTATCCTATCATCCTTGTATGACATTTACAACTATGATTTAATAAAAAAATTCATTTAATTTCCAAATATATTTTTTATTTACGTTGATGGAGGCAATAAAAACAGCTTGCAATTTTTCTACAGGGGGTGGTGGAGTGAGGCATGAACCCATGCCACGTGCCTTCTCCATTTAGTAAATAAACCATATATAATATATGAACCAAGAGACTTTGAAGACAACTAACATCATCAAAAAATATCCACAAACAAGTTGGCCATTACCAATGGGGCAAGAAACTAATATTATGTGGTTCAACGACATATACGTCAGTTAATTCCATATTTTTAATATTTGATGTTATTTGCAGTCACCACATCTTGCACTGATTCTGAACTTACCTGAAAGCTCACCCAAGCAACCCCATTTCTCTGCAGGTGTAGTAGGTTAACCCAGTGTGAATGAATTAGTCTTACACTCAAATGGATGAAGATGTATTTTCCCACATGAATGATACAACTATTATGCCCGAAAGGATACCTTAAACATTGCACTCTTCCTCTATCTGTGCATTTAGAGGAGATAATACTCAACTAACGGATTGGTGGTCAACTTAAGTAATTAATATGACTAGGTATTTTGAATGTGTATTATTTTATTCCAAAGCTACACTATTTCCAAACTTTTATGTTGGTACCGCCCTTGCAAGTGACATTCCAAATATGAACACTAACTGGTAGCTGATTACCTTAAACAAATAAAAGTGAAGGAAAACCAAAATTTTTAGAAAGCTACTCAAATGTTAGCACATTGATTACATCTTCAACGGAATTAACCTCCTTTACACTTTGTTTGGAACTCAAAAAACTGTAAACATCTTGAAAGGGAAGAATAGCTGTATCTAATTTGAGTGTGAGCTACTAAGCAAAGTGCAACAAAAATATAATATTTTTTGATACCCAACTTAGCACATTGTAAAATTTGTCATAAAACGGCCCAAAATACTTAACAAAATAAAGTTGCAACTAAAGAGATGAAACCCAAAACGACAGAAGAAAAAAAAGCGGTCAATGTAAGTTAATGATTCAACTAAAACACAAAGTGTATCCACCTCTATATCTTCTTATAAAATTGCTGCAAAGAGAACCCCATATAATTAAAAAAATAAAAAGATGAAATCTTTTCACAAAAATTGCAAATCCCAAAAGCATAATTTGATAATAAAGTGCACAATTATGAAGAAAGATGTTACCAGCAAGGAGAGTTCCTCGACGATTAAAGGCGATGCATTTCATTACCCCATGCTCCAAATATTCCTCTATCACTTCCGGGAAATCCCCCTGCAATGGATCTTCAAAGAACAACAAAAAAAGAAAATAGATTATTAATTTGTATATGCATACACATATCGGAATGTAAATTTATATCTCTAATTACCGATTATTGGGGCGTTCATGATGTGACGGAATCGGGGTTTCAGAAAAAATCGGAAGCTTGAGGTTTGATCTCCCTCTTCAACCAGTCTTCTCTTTCTCAATGTTCCAATGTCGTTGTATTCTCTTTCTCCACTGGACTTAATTTCTTTCTCACAGTAGATACTCTCCGAACGAGAAGGGTAAATGGGATATGAAAAGAGAAATTAGGGTTCCTATTCAAATAAGGAGAAGACGATAGATATTAGGGCCCGTTCAACACCGACTTATTTTAAAATGACTTAAATTTAAAATATAAGTTAACTTAGAAGTTATTTTAAGTTGTGACTTATATGTAAAAGCGTCCGGCGTCAATTTGACTTATAAATTAGAAATTAAGTTAAAACAAGTTATGTAGGTGCTCGGCTGATAATAACTTATAAGTTAAAATTAAATGTAAAATTTACTAACAAGGACATTAATAAAAAGATACATTGATTCAATATAATATCATAACAATCATCCACAATTTCATTAAATAAAACACTAAACAAATTCTCTAAACATATCAATTTCAATCTTATTCCAAGTTGGAGATTCTTAATGCAATATTATCTCTTACTGTTTGCACAATTAAACCATTACTAATTGAAGTAGATCCACCCCAATGTACAACATTGTCATCACCGCCACCAATAATATCTTCTGGACGATATCCCTCCTCAACTACTTGAAATGCATCGGATGATATTTCATGCAAACATTGGTTGCCCATTGACATGAAGACGAGCATATTCTGTGTAATTAGCAAGTGTTGTTTATTAAAGAAATGAGGTTTATCAGCAGACAGTATGCTATGCACTTATTACAAGTATTCATATGCATAAAGGTTAAGGTTTTGTATGCTATGTAATGCAACTACTCATTATTTGGGCTTTGGAACAAATCAAGTATTATTTCTAAATGAATGCAGTGGATCAAATCCTAAGAGGTTGAATTCTTTTGCTTATACATTCATACTTAATGCACTAAGAAAACTGTTATAGATTTCCTGAAAACTGATATAATCTTAACATTCTTTTACAAAGCATCATACATATATTTATCTTAAGAAACTGAATCTCTTTATGACACTATTCTACAATCAAATTACTAATTTTCTTTTCATACAACATTCACCAAATACTCACTATCTAGTATGTACATAAAATGCCAAAATGCTCATTCATTCACAACAAAAACAAACCCAATATTCTTAAACATAAAAATGAACACATCAAGAGTGGCAAAGGCAATCAGAAGCCTTTGAAATTACATTCGTAGTATAAAAATTACAATCTCTTCAGAAAAATATAATCTTAATAGTTCGATCCAAAGAGACAAGTCTTACAAATTTAATAAAACATCTCATTACAACAACAATTAAAATATTTCATTTCACATGTTCCAAATGAGAAGATACATTATGATTATAAACTCAAAATTTCTAACTAACTTCCCCTCCAATGAAAATAGAACAATTAATGGAAATGACCACTTTGATATAGACTAACTGACTTAACATTTGTTTTGTTACAATGCAGTACACAAACCAATGAATGTCAGATACTGTATGCATAAACAGGAAAGAGAGAATCTATCTAATATAATCAGCTAATTAAGCTACTAATTGTAACACCCATACATGAACTAGTAAAAAGATTTACGATTTCCTGATGATATTTATAAGTCCATTTGTGCTCAGCTCTTGTAACATACTCATTTTAAGTATCATTTATCAGAAATATCATAGAGTCCTTTAAGGTTTAAAATATTAGACTACATTTAACTCTTACTTGTTCAACTTCCTCTTGGGATATCCTCATTTAATCGAAACATGGAATTAACAACCGAACCAGATAATATAATAAGAGAAGTTAATTTTTTGTTAAGCTCCGAAGAAACAATCACCATGAATAACAATCCATCAGCCAATAAGGTAGAATTCCAAACCCTCAACTTGCATTATTTTTTGTATAATTATTAATTTGCATTCGATGTTACAGGTTACTAAGAGTACACCCATGTATAGCGCAAAAATATAATTTTGCACCAATATATTTATATCCAATTGTTAAGCAGAACCAGGTTATCTATATAAGCAGAACCTAAGTTACTGAAAATTACTAAAATTAAGTTGCTCACATATTCCTAATTAGGCACAACCCATTATACAACAATTCATTCAATCAATCAATCAAACATTTGAACCACATAAATTAACAAAAAAATGGAATTGAGTCGAAACCCAAATCCTCTAAAACTACAGTCAAAATTAAAGAGAAGAAGAAAAACCACATGCCAAAAAAATCAAACATAACATAATACACACATATACATATCGAATATGTGGTCTAGGGTTTGATACCTAACAGCAATCGAAAGAGTAGCAGCAATCGAAGGGGTAGGAGGAGTAGCAGGAATCGAAGGGGTAGGAGGAGTAGCAGCAGTAACAATCGCGGAGGGCAGGAGGGAGAAATTGACGGATCGAGCGCAGAGCAGAGCTTCAGATTTTAGCCGTTTGGTTTACGTCGGAAGAACGGGCGTTTTAGGTTGAAACTTGAAAGGGAAACGGACGAGTAATTAACAAAACTATACAGGGCCATAGTCAATACATTTGGTAAAATGACTTATTAAAAATAATTTATAAGTCATTAAAATAAATTACAAAATGTTACTTACTTTTTTTATTTAAAAATTAATTTATAAGTTAAAAAATAAATTAATGTTTTGACCAACTTATAAGATACTACCTTATATTGAGTACTGAGTATAGAGATGGAGAGCAGCGCAGAGAGTAAAGGAGTGTTTGTTTAGAGCTGAATGAAGCTGAAGCTGAAGCTGAAGCTGAAGCTGAATTGTTGAATCGGTCAGTGCGTTTGTTTTGGTCTGAATGGCTGAATCGGTAAGATAGACTAGCTGAATGTCTAAGTCAGATTTTTTGAGCTGAATAACTGAATGAGCAACTGAATGAAGTAAAAAAAATTAAAAAATATTAATTATTATATTAAGTAATATTAAATAAATTTACAATAATTTTGATTTTTTTAGAGGGAGTAAAATAATAAAGTTTGTCATTCAGATGTTTCAAACATGTCAATTATCAAATAACTTTTTTCATTAAGATTCAGATTCAACTCATTTAGATTCAGATTCAGATTCAAATTTATTCAATTTTTATCAAACATCCTTAACATATCTTAATCCGGAAACAGCCTCTTGTTGTCGGGAAGAGTTGAAGTTTTTTTAGGTTGAAAGGGTAAGGTTGTCATTTAGGAAAATAATGGAGGATAGAGTTGTAATTATATTTAGTCAAAATTACTTGTATAAAATAACTTATAAGTTATTTTTTAATAAGTCCGAATTTTTTACTTATGTAAAAAAACTTATTAAAAAAAAAAAATTAAGTCACATAATAAGTGAGTCCCCAAAACCTCAACAATAAAAATCAACTTATATTATAAGTTATTGCCAACCGCCTCTAAAAGTGATTTCAAAATAAGTTGGTGCCGAACGGAAGTGCTCGATCTCTGCTCTTTGATCTCTCTCTGTTCAATCTTCTCTCGGTAAAAATCATCTGCTTTCTCCATCTTTTTTGCTGATTTTAAGTTTTGTGTGTTTAATTTTAAGCCTGTTAAAATTGTTGGAAGAAGAATTGTGTTCGTTAGGATTTGTTTTGAACTGTTGCAGAGTCCTCTTCTTAAACTATCGGAATCGGTACCTTTTACAGAATCTCTATTTATCTATCTTTGAAGTTGGGTGAGTTTCCAATTGTTAATTTACTGTAAAGTTTGTGCCTTTTTATACATAATTGGCTTTTTGTTTTGATAAATTCTTTTTTCCTAGATTATGCATAGTGGATGGTAATGAATTGGTGAATTAGCTTTGGTGAATGGTGTAATTACATGTCTAGCTGTAGGGGAATTACTATCCCCTTTGAATTGATACTATCAATTCAATTCCCGTTTGAATTGATACTATCAATTCAATTAAATTTTCTTCAATTTATGCTGAATTCTGGCATTACATATGTTATTTTCCCTATAGACTCACAATATATTGGTAAAAGCAATTCCACTTTTTATATGCTGGAGTAACTAACTGTCAGCTATTAATTACCCATTGTCCATTACATCTTCGTGTAAAGTGTTATTAAACGGATTTCGTATTCTCAGTATCAGTTTAACTAATTGGTAATGAAAAGATTATGATCAGATAAGTTTTACCCTCAACCCTACTATATTCTCAAATGATGATTTGAGAAAAGAAAGACATTGAGGTAGCATTTTTTTACATGTTCAATTGATTTATATCTGATTAGCTAATCTCGTACTGGTGGAAGTTACCAGATTGTACTTCTAAACCGCCTGTAGCTATTGATAATTACAGTTCGAATGATCTGATTAAGAAAAAAATATTTCTTGGTAGGAGGTTTTTGTAATTTGGAATGTGTGGTGGCTTAATAACTTGGCGAAGTAGAGATGGTTAATAGTTGATTAGGAGAGATCTTATAGTTGTGTGGTTGCAATTAACAAAACTGAGAACTGTTGCATGGAGAAGTTGCATGAGCTTCGGATGATATTAGGTTGTTATTTATTGTCAATATATTATTTTATATTTCCATTTAAATTTTCTTTCTTGACATGCTACTTCCGTAATTTCTTGTTTATAGCTGAGGAAATGAAATGAGAAGTGGTGATCTTAGGCTCAACAACAGGGAAGATGGAATACAACTAAGATGTTGTGCATCAATAAATAAATTTAGCAAGACAATACAAAATATTGATAGTGTTTACAAACTCTCATATATAGCCTAAATTTAAGAAACTTGTTTATATCCAAGCAGACGATACAAAATATTGATAGTGTGCTGCTATGGTTGTTAATTTTCAAAACTCTTCTGCTGAAATCCTTATGGTCGTTTATGTTGTAATTGGACTACTATGGTTTTTAATTTAAAGCCCCTTTATTATTCTCTCTCTGTTTCTTTTAACTTTTCATAGTTATCATAATGAAATTTCTCGGGCAATTCAGTTAAGAGAGATTGTAACCTCTTTAGGTGCATATACAAAACTTGGGCAAGCAATGACTGAGCTGCAAAAGCTTTGTGATAAGATAATAGCAATTCTCAAATATATTATTACCTGGTATAGGTATCATGTCCAATTTTATTTTGTACAAGAACTCTAGTGTTTATTTGCATTTTCATTTTAAAAAACTAATGTTGTACTCTGTATATGTAAAGCTTATCCTGTTGCTATATGTTTCTTTAAGTTTTGTTCTTACTTTGGACATAAAATAATTGCAACATAAAATATTTTGGGAGGTCAGTGCAAGTGTTCAAGAGCTTGTACTAAATATATCTTGACTTTGTCCCATGTACTATTGGATGTTTTTGTTATTGTGCATATGGTCGGTTCATTTTCAAAACTTCATTTTGATACTTGTTCTTGCAAGAAGATCACTTTTAAAACTTCATTTTGATACTTGTTCTTGCAAGCAGATTTTTTCAATACTTCAGTTAGTAATGGTTTAATTATGGTAATGACAATGTTGTACATTGGGGTGGATCTATTTCAGTTAGTAATGATTTAATTATACAAGCAATGAGAGATAATGTTGCCTTGAGGATCTCTAACTTGGAATAAGATTGTAGTTGATATGTTTAGAAAAATTGTTTAGTGTTTATTTAATGAAAAAAATGATGATTGTTATGATATGATATTGAATCAATGTATCTTTTTTTATTAATGTCTTTTTTAGTAGTCTTTACATTTTATTTAACTTATAAGTCATTATCAGTAGAACACTTTTACAAATTCTTTTAACTTAATTTATGACTTATAAGTCAAACTTGTGCCAAACGCTTTTACTTATAAGTCACAATTTAGAACGACTTATAAGTCAACTTAAAGTTTAACTTTATCGTCTTCTCCTTTTTTGAATAGGAACCCTAAAAAAAATCATATCCCATTTACCCTTCTCGTTCGGAGGGTGTGTCTATTGTGAGAAATACCATAAGACCAATGGAGAGAGAATACAGCGGCAGTAGAACATTGAGAAAGAGAAGACTGGTTGAAGAGGCAGAACAAACCTCAAGCTTCCGATTTTTTCTGAAACCCCAATTACGTCACATCATAAACGCCCCAATAATCGGTAATTAGAGATATAAATTTACATTCCGATATTTGTATGCATATACAAAGTAATAATCTATTTTCTTTTTTTGTTGTTCTTTGAAGATCCATTGCAGGGGGATTTCCCGGAAGTGATAGAGGAATATTTGGAGCATGGGGTAATGAAATGCATCGCCTTTAATCGTCGAGGAACTCTCCTTGCTGGTAAAATCTTTCTTCATAATTATGCACTTTATTATCAAATTATACTTTTGGGATTTGCAATTTTTATGAAAAGATTTTATCTTTTTATTTTTTAAATTTTATGGGGTTCTCTTTGCTGCAATTTCATAAGAAGATATAGAGGTGGATACACTTTGTGTTTTAGTTGAATCACCAACTTACATTGACCACTTTTGCTTCTTCTGTCCTTTTGAGTTTCATCTCTTTAGTTGCAACTTTATTTTGTTAAGTATTTTGGGCCGTTTCATGACAAATTTTACAATGTGCTAAGTTGGGTATCAAAAAAGATTATATTTTTTTTGCCCTTTGCTTAGTAGCTCACACTGGAATTAGATATAGCTATTCTGCCCTTTTAAGATGTTTCCATAACAAATCATAAGGGTCAATTCCGTTGAAGATGTAATTAATGTGCTAATCTTTGTGTCACAGTCTAAAATTTTTGGTTTTCCTTCACTCTTATTTGTTCAAGGTGATCCAGCTACCAGTTTGTGTTCATATTAATTACTTAAATTGATCACCAAGCTGTTAGTCGAGTATTATCTCCCCTTAATGCACTGATATAGGAAGAGAGCAATGTTTAAGGTCTCCTTTTGGGCATAATAGTTGTCTCATTCATGTGGGAAGATAGATCTTCATCCATTTGAGTGCAAGACCAATTCATTCACACTAGGCTAACCTACTACACCTGCAAAGAAACGGGGTTGCTTGGGTGAGCTTTCAAGTAAGTTCAGAATCAGTGCAAGATGTGGTGATTCCAACTTGTTTTGTGGATATTTTTTTGATGATGTTAGTTGTCTACAAAGTCTTGTTTATTCATTAAGGCATGCAGGTGGCATGGGTTCATGCCTCATTCCACCCCTGTAGAAAAATTACAATCTGTTCAACGTAAATAAACAATATATTCGGAAATTAAATGAAATTTTGTATTAAATCATAGTTATAAATGTTATACAATAATGATACGATATGTATCTTGCATATGATACAATTCGGACGTAAAACAATACACAAATACGGTTACACAAGATTTGTAATTGAGAGAATCTTGCGTAAGTATCATAAATTTATAGTACACAATCGTCCATATCGTAATCGTGTCATGTATATCATACAATTTTGCAATATGATGACATACATATCGAGATTGTGTTACACAATATTAAATAATATTTTATATTTTTTTATTCTTATATTAAGTAGAAGGAAAATCACACGACTACTCTCTCATTCCATCGTAGTTTAACAAGATAAGAAAACAAATACATGTAACATTTGGTAACTGTTTTGAATTTTTTTTATGACTATTTGCTTACCCATAAAAACTAAAATGGTTACCTTTGTATGAAGGTTTGGCTATCAATTGCACCTTTTTATTGATGTAAGGTAACACAGATTGTGTTACACAATATTGAATAATATTTTGCATTTTTTTCTTCTTACATTGAGGAAAATCATACGATTATTCTCTGATTCCACATGGTTTAACAAGATAAAAATATTAAATACATGTGACACGTGGTAACTGTTCTGGTTACCCGCAAAAATTAAAATGTTTACCTTTGTATGAAAGTTTGACTACCAATTGCACCTTATACATGATGTACTAATTTTGTAAATAAAATATTGAAAATGTATTAATTCTGTAAATATTTTTTGGATGCACTTTTATTACACATGTTGAAGAAAATAAATACAGGTAACAATTGGAAACTGTTCTTAAATTTTTTATATATAATTAATTGGTAACCCAATAAAACTGAATTGGTTACCTTTGTATAAAAGTTTGGTCGCGTGCGGCACGGCCGAGGTGCATGGTGGCAAGCTATGGAAGATTGCGACGACAACATGTGGGATGATAGCACTGATGATTAGAGTAGTGTGCCAATTATGGCAATTGCCAAATACACTAATTTTGTAAATAAAATATTAAAAATATATTAATTCTGTAAATATTTTTTCTAGATGCATTTTTGTTGTGAATTTTTTTTAAATATACTAAGAAGTGTAAATAACTCATAATTTTACATGACTTTCTCACATGAATACTATGTACTAGTAGGTGGATCACACTTATAAAAATCTTATAAAATTATCAATTTTAACTTGTGAAAAATTGTTGGACCATGTCATGATTCGTGATCTCATACGCACATAATTTGGATGAGTAAATTACTATTTATTTATTTATAAATAACTCATTCGTATGAAATGTTTTTTTTTTATTTTGTCTCTCTTTGGCTTTATTCCTACAGTTATATATTTGGGGAGAAGTAATGTGTTTCTAGAATTATATAATGGCATACATTTTTATAGCACCTAAATTTAATATTCTGTTAGACATAAGATTCCCTCCTCAGGAGGGAACCCGTGAGTACTCTTTCACTCTCCCTCCCCGTGACTCCCTTTCCTTTCTGCTTTCCTTCCTAACCCGTGAACCTCATCTATATAAAGGAATGCTGCTGAATGAAAATGTAGATATAGAATTTCTCTGAAGAATTCCTCTCTTTTCTCTTGCTTATTCTCTCTAAATTTATACAGCAATTATAAAAGTATCTTTATATACTTTACTAAAGTTTTATAACATATTCTAGTTAGATTGTAGTAATGGGCATCAAACTTTTTAAGATTATGAAAGGCACCAAGATATAAGATATCGGAGGATATTAATTAAATTGAGTTTTGTTTTTTTATGTATGGTTTTACGATATTAGCACCCCTAATAGTAGTAGGGGTTGTTAACTTGACAAGTTTTATAAACATAGAGGTACACATTTTTTTGTCTCTAAAAAGATGAGATAAAGTATATATAATGAAAGCTATATATATAGTTTGTTTTTTATGCAACACCTTTAGCGACGTATAAAACCGTCGCTAAAGCCGTCGTCATAGGATTAGGATCTAAAGTGGGCTATAACAACGGTCTTGGACTATGACGACGGTTCAGACCCTATGACGACGATTTTAGCAATAATTTTATCAGTCGCTAGCGGACCACCCACATGAGAAGCTCTCTCCTTATGTATTTTACATGTGTGTGCTATGGAATCTCAAATACCATACACTCCAAAAATGTACAATGAAATTATTGAATGACTACATAGAGCTTCTATGTTCAGATAGTGTTTTTGGACAACATTTATTAGTATATTACACAAGAATGATAGGTGTTAGACATAAGATTCCCTCCTCAGGAGGGAACCGTGAGTTTTTTTCCTTCTCCTTCACTCTCCCTCCCCGTGACTCCCTTTCCTTTCTGCTTTCCTTCCTCACCCGTGAACCTCCTCTATATAAAGGAATGCTTCTGAATGAAAAAGTAGATATAGAATTCTCCTGAAGAATTTCTCTCTTTTCTCTTGCTTATTCTCTCTAAATTTATACAACAATTATAAGAGTATCTTTATATACTTTACTAAAGTTTTATAACACGTTATAAGCACGAAGCTCTATCCAACTGAGACGGTAAAATTAAATTCTTGCAATTTATTATTATATTACCAGTTTGGCTATGCCACCAATAATATAATTTTATTCTTATAATTGCCTTTAAATTTTTGTAATTTATTTTTATGTTGGAATAACCTGTATATGCGAAGTACCGCATACATGGTGAAATTCTTCTATTATTCCATTCTTTATTATTATGTCAGAATATCATGTATGTGCGTTTTACGCCGGACCTGGTTCCATTATTTATTATTCTGTTGGAATATCCTGTCTGTGCGTTTACGCATGACCTGGTTCCGTTATTTATTATTCTATTGGAATAACTTGTCTATGTGGATTACCACATGCATGATGAATGATCCTTTGTATTCATTCCTTATTAAATTGTGGGTATGATATGTCTATGTGGATTACCGCATTACGGATGAAGATCTATTTGCAATTTTGTATATATATATATATATATATATATATATACAGAATGGATCCTGTCCGGGAGTCCGGACAGGACCCAAAATCCGGACCCAAAATTTTTTTTTTTTTTTTTTTTTTTTTTTTTTGTAGAACAACTAAAAAAAAAAAAAAAAAATTTATGGAATTGAAATTTTTCAATAATACAGTGTTTTGGGTGTGTTTTTAACACCCACACCAACCAATGTATGTACAGTCTGCCCAGACTGTACAGACATGTTTCGTTATAGGCATCCAAATCACACCCAAAACACTGTATAATGTAAAAATTCCAATTCCATAAATTTTTTTTTTTTTTTTTTAGTTGTTTCAAAAAAAAAAAAGCAAAAAAAAAAAAAAAAAAAAAAAGTCCGGATTTTGTTAAAATCCGGACTCCCGGACCTGAACCGGTCCCTATATATATATATATATATATATATATATATATTTTGTAGTTGTATATATACATTAACGATTGCATATTCTTTTTACTAAGATAATATGCTAATAACATATATATATAAGAATATTTATATTTGCACTTTATTACCACTTGAAGTCATGATTTTTTTTTTTTTTATATATATCATACATGCAATTATTTATTGTTTTAATAAATAATAATTGTGTTTTAACCCAGAATAGATGGCAAACTTGGCAAAAATAGATTTTTCTATTTTTGAAAATCTCTGGAGACAACTATTTGGCTTGGGCACTTGATGCAGAATTGCACCTTAGTGCAAATGAGTTAGAAAAGACCATTGAATCAGGAAATACAACAACTTCGGCCACAAAATACAAAAGTCATAATTTTTCTTCGTCACCATATTGATGAAGGATTAAAGACTGAGTATTTAACAGTCAAAGATCCTTTATCTTTATGGACACAACTGAAGGAAAGATTTGATCACCAAAAATTGGTTGTTCTCCCTAATGCCAAATTTGAGTGGCTTAATTTAAGGCTACAAGATTACAAATCAATTACGGAATATAGTTCCAATGTTTATAGAATAACCTCTACTTTGGCTTTGTGCGAAGATTCAGTTTCTGAAACCCAAATGTTAGAGAAAACACTCTCAACTTTTCATCCCAGCAACATGATTCTGTCACAACAATATAGACATAGTAAGTTCACAAAATTCAGTGACTTGTTGTCTATCCTCCTTGTTGTAGAAAAGAATAATGAATTGTTGTTGAAAAACCATCAAGTACGGCCAACGGGTGCTACCCCATTGCCAGATATTAACAGCAAGTCATTCCAGCAGAATAAACGTGACAAGAGATGGTCATATAATAAGAAGCCTTGGGGACGAAAGAATAAACGAGGCCATCATAACAATAAATTCCAGAACCGCGACAATTTAAGCCACTAGAAGAAAATGCAACACAGATAATGAACAAACAAGATGTTTGTTTTAGGTGTGGGATGAATGTGCATTGGTCGCGTACCTGTCGTACGCTGAGGCATCTGGTTAATTTATTCCAGGAGTCTCAAAAGAACAAAGTAATGGAGGCAGAAACAAACTTTGTTAATCATCAATTGAATATTGTTGATATTCCACCAATGACCAACATTGAGGAAAAGGTTGTTGATATTACTGAACCTTCTGAAAGTATCTTTTGGAATATCGTTTAATTTCTTATTTTAATTAAACATCCTGCATGTATAATATTATTAGTTTTCATTCTATATGTGATATGTGTTTCTCATGAATAAAATTATATTTGAAATGTAACTTTTCTTATTTATGTTTTTATGTGTCAGACCATCTTTAATGGATATGGAGGATATATATTTAGCAGACAGTGCAACAACTCATACAATCCTTCAAAGTGAGAAATATTTTTCACAACTAATCAAATCTAAGGGATGAAATGTAGGAACTATCTCTGGCACATCAAATTTAATCGAGGGATTTGGAAAAGCTAGTTTTTTGCTACCAAATGAGACACAAGTTTTTATCAAAAATGCTCTATATTCTAGTAAATCAAGAAGAAATTTGCTTAGTTTTAAAGATATTCGACTAAATGGTTTTCACATTGAAACAACCAATGAGAATGATAATGAATACCTTCTCATCACTTCTACTTTTTCTGGAAAAAAGAATATCTTAGAAAAACTTCATTCAATTTCTTCTGGATTATATACTATAAAAATTAGAGCAATTGAGTCTCATAATGTTATGATTCCAAAAATCATAGATCCCAAATCGTTTATGCTTTGGCATGAAAGACTCAGTCATCCAGATACTTCTATGATGCGTCGTATTATTAAAAATTCTACTGGTCATCCTCTCAAAGATAAGAAGGTTTTTCCTAGTAGTGAATTTCCTTGTGCTGCGTGTTCTCGAGGAAAATTAATTGTTCGACCATCACCAGTAAAAGTTTATAAAGAAGCTCCAAAATTCTTAGAGAGAATTCAAGGAGACATTTGTGGACCTATTCAGCCATTGTCTGGCCCATTTCAATATTTCATGGTTTTAATAGATGCTTCAACTAGATGGTCTCATGTTTGTCTTCTTTCTTCTCGAAATTTTGCCTTCTCAAAACTTCTTGCTCAAATAATCAAGTTACGGGCTCAGTTCTCGGATCATCCAATCAAGTCAATTCGACTTGATAACGCAGCTGAATTTTCATCAATGACTTTTACTGATTTTTGTATGACTATTGGAATCTCTATTGAGCATTCAGTTCCTCATATTCATACACAAAATGGTTTAGCTGTATCTTTAATAAAAAGGCTTCAACTAATTGCACAACCATTAATGTTAAGGGCTAACTTACCTACCTCAGTTTGGGGTCATGCAATTCTTCATGCTGCAGCTATCATTCGAGTAAGACCAACGTCTCTTCATAAATTCTCTCCTCTACAGTTAGTTCTTGGACAGATACCCAACATATCACACTTTCGAGTTTTTGAAAGTGCAGTATATGTTCCAATTGCACCTCCACAAAGAACTAAGATGGGAACCCAACGAAGAATAGATATTTATGTTGGTTTTGATTCTCATTCTATTATCAGATATCTTGAGCCTTTAACAGGAGATGTTTTTACTGCACGTTATGTAGATTGTCATTTTGATGAATCTGTATTTCCAACATTAGGAGGAGCAAAAGTTTTAAATAAAAAACCCTCTGAAATATCATGGAATGCATCAGTTTTAAATTCACTTGATCCTCGTACAGGACAATGTGAAATTGAAGTTCAAAGAATTATTCATTTACAAAATATTGCAAATCAAATGCCAGATGCATTTAATGATGCTAGAAAAGTGATAAAGTCACATACACCTGCAGTGAATACTCCAGCAAGGATAGAAATACCTATTGAAAAATTAATTCCTGGAGAATTGACGAATAAGGTAATTGAAGAATCTAAACCACGCCAGAAGCGTGGAAGACCGGTTGGTGCAAAAGACACTGTACCATGAAAATCAAAAGCAAATAAGGGAATCCTAGAAGGAATACCCGCTCCAGAAGCAGCACATATTCCAAGAGTGGGAATAGCCCTAAAAGAGGTACAAACCGCTCCAGAAGCAGCGCATATTCCAAGAGTGGGAATAGCTCCATAAGAGGTTCAAAATCTCAGTGAAGGGATAAGAGATGAACACCAAGAGATCTCAATAAATTATGTACATGATGAGAAAATATGGGATCGAAGCAAAGTCATGATTGATGACATATTTGCTTTCTCTATAGCATCAGATATTACTTTGATTCCTAACACGGATCCTGAACCACAAAACGTGGAAGAATGTCGGAAAAGAAAAGATTGGCCAAAATAGAAAGATGCTATTCAAACTGAGCTACAATCTCTATTGAAAAGAGAAGTATTTGGACCAGTAGTCCAAACATCGCTGGGTGTAATCCCGGTTGGAAACAAATGGGTATTTGTACGAAAGTAAAATGAGAAAAATGAAATTATGAGATACAAAGCCCGACTTGTAGCTCAAGGGTTTTCACAAAAACCTGGTATTGATTATCAGGATACATACTCTCCAGTAATGGATGGAGTCACTTTTCGCTTTCTGATAGGTATGGCAACCATGGAAGGTTTGGAAACACGTCTGATGGATGTTATAACATCATACCTATATGGCTCACTTGATAGTGAGATTTACATGAGAATTCCTGAAGGATTGAAAATGGTTGAATCACAAAGGCCACGTCACATATATTCAATCAAGTTACAACGCTCATTGTATGGGTTGAAACAGTCTGGTCGTATGTGGTATAATCGACTTAGTGATTATTTAATAAAAGATGGATATATAAATGATCAAGTATGTCCATGTGTTTTTATTAAGAAATCACAAAGTGGATTTTTCATCATTGCTGTATATGTGGATGATTTGAATCTTATAGGTACTCCTGAAGAACTCACAAGAACTACTACTTATTTAAAAGATGAATTTGAAATGAAAAATCTTGGAAAGATAAAATTCTGTTTGGGAATACAAGTGGAACATTTAGCATCTGAAATTTTTGTTCATCAATCCACATATGCTGAAAAGATTCTCAGTCGTTTTCATATGGATAAAGCTCATCCTTTGACTACCCCGATGGTTGTTCGATCTTTAGAGGTTGATAAAGATCCATTTCGGCCTCTAGAAAGTGGGGAAGAAGTTCTTGGACCTGAAGTTCCATACCTAAGTGCAATAGGTGCTCTTATGTATCTTGCAAACTGTACACGACCTGATATTACTTTTGCTGTCAACTTGTTAGCAAGATACAGTTCTTCTCCTACTAAGAGACATTGGGATGAGATCAAACACATTTTGAGATACCTCCGTGGAAGTATAGATCTTGGGTTATTTTATCCAAGAAATTCAACATCGCAATTGGTTGGATATGCCGATGCAGGATATTTATCAGATCCACAGAATGGAAGATCACAAACAGATTATGTATTTACATATTGTGACACGGCTATATCCTGGAAATCCACAAAGTAAACCATGACAGCTACATCTTCAAATCATTCCGAGATTCTCGTTATACATGAAGCAAGCAGAGAGTGTGTTTGGTTGAGATCAATTATTCAGCATATTCAAAAGTCATGTGAATTACCATCAATCAAAGACATTCCTACAATTCTGTATGAAGATAACGCTGCATGCATTGCTCAACTTAGAGGAGGGTACATCAAGGGAGATAGAACAAAACACATTTCACCCAAATTCTTCTTCACACATGAGCTACAAAAGAAGGGTGATATAGATGTGCATCAAATTCGATCATGTGATAATATAGCAGACTTATTCACAAAGTCGCTGCCATATGCAACGTTTGCAAAACTTCGAAAAAGGATCGGAATGTGTCGACTGAAAGACTTATGACAACATTTCATCAAGGAGTAATGAAACCTTTTGAGGGGAAGACTGTACTCTTTTTCCTTAGTCACAGTTTTTATCCCAATGAGTTTTTCTTGACAAAGTTTTAACGGGACAGTCAATTAAAAGATATTTATGTAAAAGATATGTAATCTTTTTCCCTTCATTAAGTTTTTTCCTACTGGGTTTTCTTAACAAGGTTTTTAATGAGACATAATCTTCTATCGTAGGGAATCAGGGGAAATGTTAGACATAAGATTCCCTCCTCAAGAGGGAACCCGTGAATACTCTTCCTTCTCCTTCACTCTCCCTCCCCGTGACTCCCTTTCCTTTCTGCTTTCCTTCCTCACCCGTGAACCTCCTCTATATAAAGGAATGATGCTGAATGAAAATGTAGATATAGAATTCCCCTGAAGAATTTCTCTCTTTTCTATTGCTTATTCTCTCTAAATTTATGCAGCAATTATAAGAGTATCTTTATATACTTTACTAAAGTTTTATAACATATTCTAATTAGATTGTAGTAATGGGCATCAAACTTTTTAAGATTATGAAAGGCACCAAGATATAAGGTATTGGAGGATACTAATTAAATTGAGTTTTGTTTTTTTAGGTATGGTTTTACGATATTAGCACCCCTAATAGTACTAGGGGTTGTTAACTTGACAAGTTTTATAAACATAAAGGTACACATCTTTTTGTCTCTAAAAAGATGAGATAAAGTACATATAATGAAAGCTATATATATAGTTTGTTTTTTATGCAACACCTTTAGCGACGTATAAAATCGTCGCTAAACCCGTCGTCATAGGATTAGGATCTAAAGTGGGCTATATCAACGGTCTTGGACTATGACGACGGTTCAGACCCTATGACGATGATTTTAGCAATAATTTTATCAGTCGCTAGCGGACCACCCACATGAGAAGCTCTCTCCTTATGTATTTTACATGTGTGTACTATGGAATCTCAAATACCATACAGTCCAAAAATGTACAATGAAATTATTGAATGACTACATAGAGCTTCTATGTTCAGATAGTGTTTTTGGACAACATTTATTAGTATATTACACAAGAATGATAGGTGTTGCCAAGAGGCGCTACACTTGGCTTTTTATATATATATCACGTTTAAGTTGTTTTTATTTTTTTCAAATTATTTAACGTTTTATATAATTTTAGAGAATTATTTATAATTTTTTTTAAATTATCTTTCATGGGAAAATATTACAGATGAAAGAGGGAGAGTATGAGATAAATATATTGTAAATGGTATTATAGACAATTAATACTATAATTAATGTTATACAATCATTTTCTTAATTTTGGTGAACAACTCTAAAACGTCATATATTATGGAACGGAGGGAGTAGTAAATATGCTTGACGGCATTTATTTATCTTTTTATTTGATTATTTATTTAATAATTTTTTTTACCATATATGATATAAAATTAATTAACAATTTATAATAATACAATAATATATTATTATGCACTTTAAAATTTTAAGAATTACTATATGTACTTTGTCACAAATCTTCATCAATATCGTATAGCACTTTCCCCGATCTAAAATATAAAATTATTATTAAATTTTTTAAAATTAATTTGAGATATTTTAAATGGGTTAAATATTTTTTTTTCATCATTGAACTGACAGTCAATTTACATTTACATCGTTGAACTCATTATTTTTGTCAACTTATATATATATATATATATATATATATATATATATTAGAGTAATATACTTATAGTTAGGTTTTGCTTATTTATTGATATATGTTATTAACCCTCCTAATATTAATAGAATTTAATAATACAAAACACAGATTGGATCCAATTAATTTAAAGCATAATTTTACCAAGTTAATTTATCCATCACTTATTAATATATTATTAGCCACCATAAATTTAATGACTACTTTGACCGAAATAAAATACAAAGCCCAAACAATATATTTTTAAAATATATAATTTTATTTTTTTATGTATTTATTTACTACATGGTAAATTCACATGTATGCTGGACTGGGTTTTGGTAATTTGAAGTTGTTTGGTGAAATGGCTGAGAGAGATTTAATTTAACGGGTATTTTAATTTCTGGGTGTGATATTACGATTATACAACAACAAAATATTACTCCATAATTAGTTATATCTTTCAGATGATTTATAAACTAAAATTAAATAGTAATATCAATTTTGAGTTTAAAATGTCCGTATATATAAATTTTAAAAAGTCAATATGTAACACCCCCTTCCCGAAAAGGAAAGGGAGGTCACGTGCAAAGCACAACAAACATCAAAATTAGTAAACAGAGCACTAATAACTTCAAAAAACTAATAATGATATCCATCAATAAAGTACAAAATACAATTATTCAAATAGAGTCAAAATAACCAAAACCAAAATTCAAAATAACCTAGATGGTCAAAGACAACTTTCTCATCACACTAGCCCCGAATCACCCCTGCAAATCTGCCAGAAGAAAAATACAATATGAGCCAATTGTCCAGTACGGATACAAACATACAAAAGATATACAACTAATATATGAAAACAACTGAGACAAAATACTGAACAAAGTCTCAAGTGTAAATACTGACGAAAATATATTCTCCAAAGATCTTAATGAAATATATCTGAATCAACAGAATTGATGAAACCAATAGAAGAATAAAGAAATAACGAACTGAAGGAACTAACTCAATGAATTGAACTGAACAGAAACAAACAAAACTAATATAATGAAATAATAGGCTGAATCAAATGGTTAAGTTTTATTTCATACCGAGTGAGCTCAGAAATATACATTGCCACACAGACAAGTCAAAATAATGCCACACAAGCAAGTCAAAATAACGCCACATTGGCAAGTCAAATGATGTCACACAGGCAACCAAAATAATGCCACATAGGCAAATCACACATTGGACTGTGAATCCAAATGTATGCAAATCAGATAGGTGTGTTTGGCACAACATCACAAATTCGAAGAACAGAAAACTAGGGTTAACCCATACACCTCCCACAACAAAACACCAAATTACCCACTTCCTCCGAAGCCCAAAATAGAGACGCCGTGGACTAATCACACTGCCATGGAAAATGTCATGCCTCTTGTGCCAAGACGACATGCCTGTGGTACCCCCACAGTTGGTTATAGCTCAGGTATACCCTACGATATATTCTAAAAAAAATACTATGTCACAACACATGCGACATAATACCAACAAAAGGGTTCTATATGTACATGTTGAACCAAATCAAATTATAGTCACAAGGTCTCAAAAAGAAGGTAACAACATGTACCGCTCTACAATTATCAAAAATAAGTACTAAACATGATAACCTAACTCAAAGAGTACAAATACGAGTCATATATATCAACTCCAAAATGAAACTATTATATAAATTTCACAAGAAACAATTATGTGAAATAATAACGAAATTCGAAATAAGGGACAAAACAAACAAATCAAATTTAACAAGAATGTCGCTGAAAGAGTACGAAATCCGTACCTGATACTTTCAACCCATTTATAGCACACTACACAAAGTCTTACCCTCAAGTGCCAACAATATCAAATACGAAACGTTATTCACCACCTAAACATATTCACCTCAAATTAAATATAATCCGGCTCATAAACTCCAAAATAATTCGCAATTCATTCAAGGTACATTTAATCATCATCTTAAATCAATTATTAATACTCCAAAATTTATATACTAAATATAACTCTTTTAATTCTTTCCGTTCAATTTAAATAATTTAATAAGATTTTATTACAATCCAATCATTAATAACATAATATTATTAAATTTATTATTAAAACTTTTATAACTATGTCCACAAAATTAATTAATTCAAATTAATAAATATAAGTTCAATTGATTTATTAATTCTGTATACAATTTCATAGCAAAATATTAATATATATATATATATATATACATCAAGTTGATTTCAACTTTCCTGACATGATTCCGTTATTTTATTTTATATATATATATATATTATCTTTACTATAGTACACCAATATAGTAGCCTTCATCACACTAACGTTTTTTTTATTTAGGAAAAAGAAATCATCAATTCATACATACATATAGAACATATAACTTCAATTCATTATTAATAGTAAAGTTACAATACCTTTTTGCTTTCTATGCAGCAAAGTGAATCTACTAATTTTCTCTTCTCCAAATTGCAGTGCAAAAATATTTTTCTTCTCTTTTTCCCTGTGCCGCCTCACGCCCAAAGTATATGATATAATATAATGTCGTGCAGTTAGGTTTTATTTATTGTCTTATTATTTCTCATAATTATAATAGGATTTAGTATTACCCACATTTAATTAAATTAAACCCAATAAATTTTAAGGCCCAAATTGTACTAAATTAATTTACTTATCTCTTATTAATACTTATTAGCCCACACAAATTAAATAACTAGTTTGACCCAAATAAATGACAAAGTCTAATTAATATGTTTTAAACAAAATAATTTTTTATGATTTAATATATTTTTTTTCCGGGTATTACATCACCTACCCCTTAAAAAGGATTCCGTCCTCGGAATTAAAAGAATGAACGTACCTAATTATCAAAAGATGCGGATACTCCGCTCGAATAGGCTACTCTATCTCCCAAGTAGCTTCCCGCTCAGAATGATTTTAACACAAGACTTTAACAAAAGAAATAATCTTCCTCAATTTTAATTTCATCAGTTATTTAATTATCTACTAAAAGAATTTAATTTTCCAAACAAAATAAGGAAGAAAAGAGGGAAACAAAATTATTTACCTTTTCTAATTTAAATACAATTGTATACAATAAAATTAATTAATATTTAATTTTTTAAAAAAATATGGGTTATTACATTTTTCACCCCTTAAAAATAATTCCGTCCTCGGAATTCAAATAAGCTACAAAATAAATAAATAAATTTAGTTACGACGTAGCGTCGCCATTTGTAACGATCAACACGGATAAGTCATCGGTCCACTTAATTATCAATGTACTTGTAAAAGATTCGTCAGCTATCGTGTCAAGCCTTAGTAAGGTTGTTGGTGTTGCATCAAATTAGATCACATGAGCCATCGTTGGTGTGGCTGTCGCTAATATCTTTGAGTTTAATTCATGTAAACGTACTCTTCGGAACATAATTCAAAATCAACAAATTTTTTTTTTCATCTAAATACGATTTGAATACCCAAAATATTTAAAATTATCTTTAATTCGTAAAACGTTTTTCCACACATGACAAAGATTTAACAAATTAATTTTATTTATATTTATTTATTTTACATAGATTCATGCAAAACTTCAATGATATCGGATAAACAAAAAAATTATGCAAACTATATTACCAACTCTCTCCAAGTTCTCAAGAGCTTCAAAATATCTCATCCTTAATTTGAACTAGTCCTCAAATATTATTACACCGAAGAATGTACTACTACTATCTCTTTATCACCATATCAAACTCTTAGTCAAATATTCTACTATCTGCATTGTGACGCCCCCAAAATAGGTCCATTCCATCCAACCCATTTTGAGTCGCCAAATACATGGTACAGAAATAACCACAACTTTTACAACCCATAAACTGTGAGTTTGAATACAAACATTGTCATCTAGACAATATACATACCCAACTATGTCCTCAATACGATTATTGATATATTATTTTACAAAAATGGTGAGGACTACTAAACAACTCTCTCAAGGATCATCAATTCATACCCCGACTCGTACCCGCTATATTCTCGTCTCCTGAGAAGAAAAATGGAACAAAAAGGAAAAGGGTGAGCTCAACTAGCTCAGTAAAGAATATTATGACTAAGATAATATACAACAAATTATCGTTAGTCTTCAACAGGGAAAAAAATCTGATAGAATACAATAGACAACAAGTTTTAAATCAATATTCGCGGCGGAAAATATTAATTCATAGAAGAGTTACGTAGAGGATGAAATCTACTAATGTCTATGAATTTAACAGTCCATCAACAGTATTTCTTTATCCCTGTAACATCAATCAATGCACATCTTGAATCATATATTCATCCTTGCACTACAGGCCAAGGATATTCATCTGTTGGTCATGTTCATCTAAACACATGTTCATCTTTGCACTACGGGCCAAAGATATTCATCAGAAGTCATTCATCTTTGCACTACAGGCCAAAGATATTCAATAATAACATCCTTTAAGACTGAAGATGATAAAAAATATTTTTAAAGAAGCGAATCCAGTGAAACAAAATGACAAGGATTAAGGATTAAGGATTCGTACTTTGTTTTATCCGTGTCCAAAAATACCTCAAAAATAATCATAGTGGTGTAAAATTCAAGAATGATCAAAACATGGATACAATCAAAGCTAGTATCCACAATAGATAGTTTGGACGAAAAGAAAAAAAATAATTTTTCTGTGAATAGTGATGTATTCGTGAATAGTGCCGTATACGTGAATAGTACCGTATACGTGAATAGTAACTCCGGCACAAAAAGTTCCAAATTTGATAAAAACGTTCACCAATATTTCGGCATAATGATATTGAAGAAAATAATATCATTTAAGAAGAAGATAACATCCCTTACCTCAAAATAACCGTACTTCTGACTGAATTTCGGTATAGTGCTGACAGAAACTCGCACCGTATAGCAACACTCAAAGTATACTCACAAGAATACGCTCGATAATATAGAGAGAGAAAGAGAGAAAACTTTGTTTCTGGTGTGATTTTCAATTCTAACTTAGCCCTCTATTTATAGGAAAATGTTAGAACGCCAAAGGAGACTAAATTAATATAATATTAATATTTACAAAACATTCAAGCCAACCACCAAGGAATCTGATTTTAGCCATCAAACACATGTTAAAGATGCCCACCAACCTTTGAAAAACGTTTTTGTTGAAAATAATAATTAAAACTTCCAAAAATCAATTATTTCGGAACTCCGGAACTTCAATAATTCACAATAAATAGCCCTTTTGTCAGAAAATTCGAATCTCGCGACTTTTTTATAGGAATTTCAATTCTCTACAACTTTGCAGAAGAAAATTTTTCCAAATTCCAAACAGAAATTATCCAAAATCCACAAACGAGCGATTTTACAGTCTATAATCAATTTTCGGTCAAGAATTGTGTCCACCGACACACAAAACATATGTTAAACATTTAATGCCACAAAAATACTCTTCCTCCTCAAATACTCATATATCCCACATTCATTGTAAAAATATCACCGTTAATATATTATTAAAATAATATATTTAAATGAATTATTTTATCAGAAAAAGATAAAATATTAATTTTCAACAATTGTCACATTAAAAATTTTCTCCATCTATATCCACATAAAATAAATATTTTCTTTATCATAATAATCAATAATTAATTATTAAAAATAATATTACAGAATCACAGTACTGACAACCAGGCCGTTCCCAGGATAGAGGGGGCTTTCCAATAAGGATTTCTCCTTACTGGCGCGCAATTAGATGACCAAACCTCTCCTTGACAGAACTTTCTAGACATTGCCAATAATGTTATCTGATAATATTATTCAAATAATATGAATTATTGATCTGATAATGGAAAATACTGTGCAATGACAATTATTAAAACAATAATAATATAAATATCAACGCAACAATTTTTGAATCAATAAAGTAATGAACAGTAACTCCTGTAGCAATTATTGAGTAGTGTCTTCTTATGTAAGGATCAATAATTCAAAATACTGTGCAATACCGTGTGCTACTGTGCAACAACGCGTATTACTGTATTTTAACCACCGGGTATTCCAACAGTGTAAACGTTAACAACTACGCCGTTATTTTTAAACAACTTATATTTGTCGTTTTCTTCCTCCAATCACTTTCCGTTATGGGGCCCACACATGGCTGCGCCGTCGTACGAATATTCCCCGACAGTACGAATATTCCACGACCAAACGAATATTCCCCGACAACAATGAATATTTTATAACCACTTGCTTATTTTGAAATATTTGCTTATTTTACCCATAACTATCCTCATTAATCAAATCAACCCTTACTATTCAAAATAATAATTAAAGGAAATTAAATTTCATTTATTAATTATTTGGGGTCTTACAACCTCCCCTCCTTATGAAATTTCATCCTC
This sequence comes from Panax japonicus, assembly GCA_020205505.1. Taxonomy (NCBI): domain Eukaryota; kingdom Viridiplantae; phylum Streptophyta; class Magnoliopsida; order Apiales; family Araliaceae; genus Panax; species Panax japonicus. Next base: position 41,619,313 of record CM035111.1, read on the forward strand.
GAAATTGACATACGTACCTGGTGTTTCGAAAAGGTGAGGATACCTCGCTTTCATTTCCGTTTCCAACTCCCAGGTCATTTCCTCTATAGCATGATTCCTCCACAAAACTTTAACTTGTGGTATTACCTTCGTGCGTAGGACACTTCCTATCCAAGATCTTGACAGGTACCTCCTCATACGTTAAATCTTCGGCTATCTCGTCCGGTTCTAACTCAATGACGTGGTTCGGGTCTTTCACATATTTAAGAAGCACAGATATATGAAAAACATTATGAACACGAGACATACTTGGAGGTAACGCGAGTCTATAGGCTACATTACCTACTCGATCAAGAATTTGAAATGGACCAATAAATCGTGGATTAAGCTTTCCTCTCTTCCCGAATCTTGTAACTCCATTCCATGGGGCAACACGCAACAATACATGATCCCCAACACTAAATTCTACGTCCTTTCGATGAAGATCCGCATAACTCTTTTGTCGATCTTGTGCCGTTTGTATACGTTGTCGAATCGTTTGGATCTTCTCCGTAGTCATACGTACTAACTCGGGTCCCAACAATGTTGCTTCACCCACCTCGTCCCAACATACTGGAGAGCGACACTTTCGTCCATACAATGCTTCAAATGGGGCCACACCAATGCTTGCCTGATAACTGTTGTTGTAGGAGAATTCCACCAATGGTAAATATTTATCCCAACTGCCCTTGAAGTCTAGGACACAGAGTCTTAATAAATCTTCAAGAGTTTGAATAGTCCTCTCTGATTGTCCGTCCGTTTGAGGATGGTATGCCGAACTGAATCGTAACTCCGTACCCATAGCTTTTTGCAAGCTAACCCAAAATCTTGAAGTAAATCTTGGGTCACGATCCGAAACTATGGATACTGGCATGCCATGCAATCTTACAATCTCATTTACGTACATTTGAGCAAGACGTTCAAGGGAATAAGTCTCCCGTATCGGCAAGAAATGAGCAGACTTGGTTAATCTATCAACAATAACCCAAATAGCATTGATGCCTTGAGAAACCGTAGGAAGACCCGTAACGAAATCCATAGTAATGTGTTCCCACTTCCATTTCGGAATCTCAAGTGGTTGCAATGGACCCTTTGGCACTTGATGCTCCGCCTTTACACGTTGACAAGTTAAACACGTTGAAATAAACTTTGCAATCTCTCTCTTCATATTGTTCCACCAAAATGTATGTCGAAGATCATGATATATTTTGGTACTTCTAGGATGAATTGCAAACGGTGTATTGTGTGCCTCCATCATGATCTTGTACTTCAAATCAGAATCGTTAGGAACACAAAGTCTGGAGTGGACTCGAAGTATTCCTTCTTCATCAATTCTCGCTTCTGGAATGTCACCTTCTTGTACTTTCGTCTTCATATGCATCAGCTCCGGATCGGTGGCTTGAGCAACCTTAACTTTTTCTATTAAAGTTGGCTCAATGCGTATACTTGACATCATTGCACTCATTCCTGCATATGATCTTCTACTCAATGCATCAGCTACCACATTCGCTTTTACAGGATGGTATTGAATAGTGTGGTCGTAATCTTTCAACAACTCGAGCCAACGTCGTTGCCGCATGTTGAGTTCTTTTTGAGTGAAGAAATATTTGAGGCTTTTATGATCTGAATATATCTCCACTTTCTCCCCGTATAGATAGTGCCTCCAGATCTTTAGCGCAAAAACAACTACTGCCAACTCTAGATCATGAGTAGGATAATTCCTCTCATACTCTTTAAGTTGTCGCGAGGCATAGGCTATGACTTTTCCACGTTGCATGAGAACACATCCTAACCCTTTGCCTGAAGCATCGCTGTAGATAACAAATCCATCCGAACCAGATGGTATTGTTAGAACAGGTGCCGAAATAAGTCTCCTCTTAAGCTCTTGGAAACTCTTCTCGCATTCCTCGCTCCATACGAATTTTGTATCCTTCCGAGTTAGCTGAGTTAATGGAGTAGCAATTCGAGAAAACCCTTCCACGAATCTCCGATAATAACCAGCTAAGCCCAAAAAGCTACGTACTTCAGTGACCGACTTCGGTTGCTCCCAACTTTGTATTGCTTCAATCTTCGTCGGGTCAACAGATACTCCATTTTTTGACACCACGTGCCCAAGGAATGCTACTTCCTCAAGCCAGAACTCGCATTTCTTCAACTTGGCATATAACTTGTTTTCACGAAGCCTTTGGAGTACCAGCTTCAAATGGTGCTCATGATCTTCACGGCTTTTGGAATATATGAGGATGTCATCAATAAAGACAACAACGAATTGATCCAAATAATCCTTGAATACTCGGTTCATCATATCCATGAAAGCAGCAGGAGAATTAGTCAATCCAAAAGACATGACTAAGAATTCATAATGCCCATACCGAGTCCTGAAGGCAGTCTTTGGAATATCCTCAGTTCTAATTTTTAGCTGATCATATCCAGAACGAAGATCGATTTTTGAAAAGAATTGTGCTCCTTGCAACTTGTCAAACAAGTCATCAATACGAGGTAGAGGATACCTATTCTTAATGGTGACATGGTTCAATTCCCGATAGTCAATACAAAGTCGCATACTCCCGTCTTTCTTCTTTACGAATAAAACAGGAGCACCCCAAGGAGATGTACTAGGACGAATGAAACCGATGTCCAATAACTCCTGTAGTTGGACTTTTAACTCCTGAAGTTCAATAGGAGCCATTCGATATGGGGTTTTAGAAATGGGTTTTGTACCAGGTTCAAGATCAATAAAGAATTCAACTTCACGTTATGGGGGTAGACCGGGAAGTTCTTCAGGTAATACGTCAGGAAAGTCAATAACAACAGGAATATTATTCAATTTTGACGTGTCTTTATTCAAATCCATAACATGGGCTAAGAAAGCTTGACATCCGTTTTTCAATAAACGAATAGCTTTATGATTAGATATGACAGTGATTGATTTTAATGGTTTAGTTGCCTGAATTCGAACAACAGGTTGATTAGGAATATGAAAACTAACAATCTTACGAAAATAATCAATTTTGGCATGATGAGTAGTTAACCAATCAATCCCTAAAATCACATCAAAAGCAAGTATCTTTAAAGAGATAAGGTCAACAGGTAAGGTGATGGTGCCAACTTGAATCAAACAAGATTTATAAACAGTGGATGTGATGAAAGTTTCTCCTAACGGAGTTTCCACAGATAAGTCAAAGTCTAATTTCTCCGGAGTCAAGTTTAAACGTTGAGCACAAGCAGGAGAGATAAATGAATGGGTAGCACCGGTATCTAGTAAGGTATAAACTTCGCAAGAATTTATAAATAGCTTACCCGTGATCACCTCGTTTGGGTTCCTCGCATGTTGACCAGTCACAACAAACGCTCTTCCAGGAACCATTGACTTTGGCTTTTCTGGGACAGCCTTTTGATTTACCGTCCCCGCTGAACTAGGTTTCGCTACTGTACAATCTCGAGCGATATGTCCTTCCTTTCCACAATTATAGCATACCTTGAACTGTTGTGGGCAGTTTGGACTGATATGTCCCTCTTTCCCGCACTTATAGCATATAACCGGTGGTCTTTCTCCTCCCTTAGAACCAGTTGCTGCCGGCACTGTCGTCTTCACATGGTCGTTGTTAAATCTCCTCTTTTTAAAATCTCCTCCTGACTCGCTTCTTCTATTTTCATGGCCATGATTACCACCAGAGTGGTTACCATTTTTGTCCGTCTTTTTCTTTCTCCACTGGTTATTGTTGTTTTGCTGACTGCTATCTTCAGTATGATCCTGATTGTGGTACCTTGGTTGACCGTACTCGTTGTCTCGCTCCAACAATTGAGCCCTGTTAACAACATCTGAATAGAGAGAAAATTTATGAGAGATGAGATATTGTCGTATGCCGGGTTTCAAACCTCTCAGAAACATCCGCGTCATACGTTCCTCATTCTCCACCAAATGAGGTGAAAACCTGGATAACTCTGCAAACTTTGCCTCGTACTGAGACACCGTCATGTTATTTTGTTCTAATCTGATGAACTCCACTTCCTTCATATGACGAACACTTTCAGAAAAGTATTTGTCATTAAATAGTTTCTGAAACGTCTCCTAAGACATGCTGAGTGCGGCTGGATGGGTACGCTTCACAGACTCCCACCAGTAGTCTGCCTCGCCACGGAACATAAAGGTGGCGAATGGAACCTTCTGTTCCTCTGTGCATCCCAAGACATCGAATATCTTGGTAATTTGCTTGACCCATGTCTCCGCCATGATCGGATCTGGCTTTCCCTTAAATTCTGGTGGTCCCAACTCTTTGAACTGCTTGGCTGTGACAACCCGTGAATTGTTATCATTTCCTCCTGTATTTTGAACACGAGTCTCCCTCGTCTGATTTTGCATGAACTGCAAAAAGCTTATAAACATTGCGCCGTTCATCGTCTGATCAGTGGTGTTGTTCACAGGAGGAACATTGCCAGCCTGTTGCACGTTCTCCTCGTTGGTGAGTACAGGCGTCTCCACGGTCTCATTTTCATTGTTAATATTCTCAGTCGACATTCTCAAATACTGTCATAAAACAAGGGTTAATTAAGAAAATCAATATATCACATAATATCCCTATATACTGACCAACTAACAAATAAGCTTAGGTAGAACACACTAGCAAAGGATTTACTCGTCTCTCCCCTCCTAGTTCTATTCCCCGATCTCCGCCAGAGATCATATCCCTAAGCTCTGATACCAACTATGACGCCCCCAAAATAGGTCCATTCCATCCAACCCATTTTGAGTCGCCAAATACATGGTACAGAAATAACCACAACTTTTACAACCCATAAACTGTGAGTTTGAATACAAACATTGTCATCTAGACAATATACATACCCAACTATGTCCTCAATACGATTATTGATATATTATTTTACAAAAATGGTGAGGACTACTAAACAACTCTCTCAAGGATCATCAATTCATACCCCGACTCGTACCCGCTATATTCTCGTCTCCTGAGAAGAAAAATGGAACAAAAAGGAAAAGGGTGAGCTCAACTAGCTCAGTAAAGAATATTATGACTAAGATAATATACAACAAATTATCGTTAGTCTTCAACAGGGAAAAAAATCTGATAGAATACAATAGACAACAAGTTTTAAATCAATATTCGCGGCGGAAAATATTAATTCATAGAAGAGTTACGTAGAGGATGAAATCTACTAATGTCTATGAATTTAACAGTCCATCAACAGTATTTTTTTATCCCTGTAACATCAATCAATGCACATCTTGAATCATATATTCATCCTTGCACTACAGGCCAAGGATATTCATCTGTTGGTCATGTTCATCTAAACACCTGTTCATCTTTGCACTACGGGCCAAAGATATTCATTAGAAGTCATTCATCTTTGCACTACAGGCCAAAGATATTCAATAATAACATCCTTTAAGACTGAAGATGATAAAAAATATTTTTAAAGAAGCGAATCCAGTGAAACAAAATGACAAGGATTAAGGATTAAGGATTCGTACTTTGTTTTATCCGTGTCCAAAAATACCTCAAAAATAATCATAGTGGTGTAAAATTCAAGAATGATCAAAACATGGATACAATCAAAGCTAGTATCCACAATATATATTTTGGACGAAAAGAAAAAAAATAATTTTTCTGTGAATAGTGCTGTATTCGTGAATAGTGCCGTGTACGTGAATAGTACCGTATACGTGAATAGTAACTCCGGCACAAAAAGTTCCAAATTTGATAAAAGCGTTCACCAATATTTCGGCATAATGATATTGAAGAAAATAATATCATTTAAGAAGAAGATAACATCCCTTACCTCAAAATAACCGTACTTCTGACTGAATTTCGGTATAGTGCTTACAGAAACTCGCACCGTATAGCAACACTCAAAGTATACTCACAAGAATACGCTCGATAATATAGAGAGAGAAAGAGAGAAAACTTTGTTTCTGGTGTGATTTTCAATTCTAACTTGGCCCTCTATTTATAGGAAAATGTTAGAACGCCAAAGGAGACTAAATTAATATAATATTAATATTTACAAAACATTCAAGCCAACCACCAAGGAATCTGATTTTAGCCATCAAACACATGTTAAAGATGCCCACCAACCTTTGAAAAACGTTTTTGTTGAAAATAATAATTAAAACTTCCAAAAATCAATTATTTTGGAACTCCGGAACTTCAATAATTCACAATAAATAGCCCTTTTGTCAGAAAATTCGAATCTCGCGACTTTTTTATAGGAATTTCAATTCTCTACAACTTTGCAGAAGAAAATTTTTCCAAATTCCAAACAGAAATTATCCAAAATCCACAAACGAGCGATTTTACAGTCTATAATCAATTTTCGGTCAAGAATTGTGTCCACCGACACACAAAACATATGTTAAACATTTAATGCCACAAAAATACTCTTCCTCCTCAAATACTCATATATCCCACATTCATTGTAAAAATATCACCGTTAATATATTATTAAAATAATATATTTAAATGAATTATTTTATCAGAAAAAGATAAAATATTAATTTTCAACAATTGTCACATTAAAAATTTTCTCCATCTATATCCACATAAAATAAATATTTTCTTTATCATAATAATCAATAATTAATTATTAAAAATAATATTACAGAATCATAGTACTGACAACCAGGCCGTTCCCAGGATAGAGGGGGCTTTCCAATAATGATTTCTCCTTACTGGCGCGCAATTAGATGACCAAACCTCTCCTTGACAGAACTTTCTAGACATTGCCAATAATGTTATCTGATAATATTATTCAAATAATATGAATTATTGATCTAATAATGGAAAATACTGTGCAATGACAATTATTGAAACAATAATAATATAAATATCAACGCAGCAATTATTGAATCAATAAAGTAATGAACAGTAACTCCTGTAGCAATTATTGAGTAGTGTCTTCTTACGTAAGGATCAATAATTCAAAATACTGTGCAATACCGTGTGCTACTGTGCAACAACGCGTATTACTGTATTTTAACCACTGGGTATTCCAACAGTGTAAACGTTAACAACTACGCCGTTATTTTTAAACAAATTATATTTGTCGTTTTCTTCCTCCAATCACTTTCCGTTATGGGGCCCACACATGGCTGCGCCGTCGTACGAATATTCCCCGACAGTACGAATATTCCACGACCAAACGAATATTCCCCGAGAACAATGAATATTTTATAACCACTTGCTTATTTTGAAATATTTGTTTATTTTACCCATAACTATCCTCATTAATCAAATTAACCCTTACTATTCAAAATAATAATTAAAGGAAATTAAATTTCATTTATTAATTATTTGGGGTCTTACATGCATAAGCAAACTATAAATATTTAAGATCTCTCAAAATCAATTGAATTTTATCACTACTATCTAATTATATAATAAATCATTCATCCCTTATTGCAAACCTTAATCTAATAAATTTAAATGTCTCCCCATATTATCACAAATAAACTTCATAGAACATAACTCCAATATCCTACTAGAAATAGACACAAAATTGATCATTAACTCCAAATAATTCACCTAATTATATAAGCAATGAGAGATAATGTTGCCTTGAGGATCTCTAACTTGGAATAAGATTGTAGTTGATATGTTTAGAAAAATTGTTTAGTGTTTATTTAATGAAAAAAATGATGATTGTTATGATATGATATTGAATCAATGTATCTTTTTTTATTAATGTCTTTTTTAGTAGTCTTTACATTTTATTTAACTTATAAGTCATTATCAGTCGAACACTTTTACATATTCTTTTAACTTAATTTATGACTTATAAGTCAAACTTGTGCCAAACGCTTTTACTTATAAGTCACAATTTAAAACGACTTATAAGTCAACTTAAAGTTTAACTTTATCGTCTTCTCCTTTTTTGAATAGGAACCCTAAAAAAAAAATCATATCCCATTTACCCTTCTCGTTCGGAGGGTGTGTCTATTGTGAGAAATACCATAAGACCAATGGAGAGAGAATACAGCGGCAGTAGAACATTGAGAAAGAGAAGACTGGTTGAAGAGGCAGAACAAACCTCAAGCTTCCGATTTTTTCTGAAACCCCAATTACGTCACATGATGAACGCCCCAATAATCGGTAATTAGAGATATAAATTTACATTCCGATATTTGTATGCATATACAAAGTAATAATCTATTTTCTTTTTTTGTTGTTCTTTGAAGATCCATTGCAGGGGGATTTCCCGGAAGTGATAGAGGAATATTTGGAGCATGGGGTAATGAAATGCATCGCCTTTAATCGTCCAGGAACTCTCCTTGCTGGTAAAATCTTTCTTCATAATTGTGCACTTTATTATCAAATTATACTTTTGGGATTTGCAATTTTTGTGAAAAGATTTTATCTTTTTATTTTTTTAATTTTATGGGGTTCTCTTTGCTGCAATTTCATAAGAAGATATAGAGGTGGATACACTTTGTGTTTTAGTTGAATCACCAACTTACGTTGACCACTTTTGCTTCTTCTGTCCTTTTGAGTTTCATCTCTTTAGTTGCAACTTTATTTTGTTAAGTATTTTGGGCCGTTTCATGACAAATTTTACAATGTGCTAAGTTGGGTATCAAAAAAGATTATATTTTTTTTGCACTTTGCTTAGTAGCTCACACTGGAATTAGATATAGCTATTCTGCCCTTTCAAGATGTTTCCATAACAAATCATAAGGGTCAATTCCGTTGAAGATGTAATCAATGTGCTAATCTTTGTGTCACAGTCTAAAATTTTTGGTTTTCCTTCACTCTTATTTGTTCAAGGTAATCAGCTACCTGTTTGTGTTCATATTAATTACTTAAATTGATCACCAAGCTGTTAGTCGAGTATTATCTCCCCTTAATGCACTGATATAGGAAGAGAGCAATGTTTAAGGTCTCCTTTTGGGCATAATAGTTGTCTCATTCATGTGGGAAGATGGATCTTCATTCATTTGAGTGCAAGACCAATTCATTCACACTAGGCTAACCTACTACACCTGCAAAGAAACGGGGTTGCTTGGGTGAGCTTTCAAGTAAGTTCAGAATCAGTGCAAGATGTGGTGATTCCAACTTGTTTGTGGATATTTTTTGATGATGTTAGTTGTCTACAAAGTCTTGTTTATTCATTAAGGCATGCAGGTGGCATGGGTTCATGCCTCATTCCACCCCTGTAGAAAAATTACAATCTGTTCAACGTAAATAAACAATATATTCGGAAATTAAATGAAATTTCGTATTAAATCATAGTTATAAATGTTATACAATAATGATACGATATGTATCCTGCATATGATACAATTCGGACGTAAAACAATACACAAATACGGTTACACAAGATTTGTAATTGAGAGAATCTTGCGTAAGTATCATAAATTTATAGTACACGATCGTCCATATCGTAATCGTGTCATGTATATCATACAATTTTGCAATATGATGACATACATATCGAGATTGTGTTACACAATATAAAATAATATTTTGTATTTTTTTATTCTTATATTAAGTAGGAGGAAAATCACACGACTACTCTCTCATTCCATCATAGTTTAACAAGATAAGAAAACAAATACATGTAACATTTTGTAACTGTTTTGAATTTTTTTTATGACTATTTGCTTACCCACAAAAACTAAAATGGTTACCTTTGTATGAAGGTTTGACTATCAATTGCACCTTTTTATTGATGTAAGGTAACACAGATTGTGTTACACAATATTGAATAATATTTTGCCTTTTTTTCTTCTTACATTGAGGAAATCCATATGATTATTCTCTGATTCCATCATGGTTTAACAAGATAAAAAAAACATGTGACACGTGGTAACTGTTCTGGTTACCCGCAAAAATTAAAATGGTTACCTTTGTATGAAAGTTTGACTACCAATTGCACCTTATACATGATGTACTAATTTTGTAAATGAAATATTGAAAATGTATTAATTCTGTAAATATTTTTTGGATGCACTTTTATTACACATGTTGAAGAAAATAAATACAGGTAACAATTGAAAACTGTTCTTAAATTTTTTTTTTATATAATTAATTGGTAACTCAATAAAACTGAATTGGTTACTTTTGTATGAAAGTTTGGTCGCGCGCAGCACGGCCGTGGTGCATGGTGGCAAGCTATGGATGATTGCGACGGCAGCATGTGGGATGATAACACTGATGATTAGAGTAGTGTGCCAATTATGGCAATTGCCAAAAACACTAATTTTATAAATAAAATATTGAAAATATATTAATTCTGTAAATATTTTTTCTAGATGCATTTTTGTTGTGAATTTTTTTTAAAATATACTAAGAAGTGTAAATAACTCATAATTTTACATGACTTTCTCACATGAATACTATGTACTAGTAGGTGGATAACACTTATATGACTTATGAGTAAAAATCTTATAAAATTATCAATTTTTACTTGTGAAAAATTGTTGGACCATGTCATGATTCGTGATCTCATACGCACATAATTTGGATGAGTAAATTACTTTTTATTTATTTATAAATAACTCATTCGTATGAAATGAATTTTTTTTATTTTGTCTCTCTTTGGCTTTATTCCTACAATTATATATTTGGGGAGAAGTAATGTGTTTCTAGAATTATATAATGGCATACATTTTTATAGCACCTAAATTTAATATTCTGTTAGACATAAGATTCCCTCCTCAGGAGGGAACCCGTGAGTACTCTTCCTTCTCCTTCACTCTCCGTCCCCGTGACTCCCTTTCATTTCTGCTTTCCTTCCTCACCCGTGAACCTCCTCTATATAAAGGAATTTTGCTGAATGAAAATGTTGATATCGAATTCCCCTGAAGAATTTCTCTCTCTTTTCTATTGCTTATTCTCTCTAAATTTATGCAGCAATTATAAGAGTATCTTTATATACTTTACTAAAGTTTTATAACATATTCTAGTTAGATTGTAGTAATGGGCATCAAACTTTTTAAGATTATGAAAGGCACCAAGATATAAGTTATTGGAGGATACTAATTAAATTGAGTTTTGTTTTTTTAGGTATGGTTTTACAATATTAGCACCCTTAATAGTAGTAGGGGTTGTTAACTTGACAAGTTTTATAAACATAAAGGTACACATCTTTTTGTCTCTAAAAAGATGAGATAAAGTATATATAATGAAAGCTATATATATAGTTTGTTTTTTATGCAACACCTTTAGCGACGTATAAAATCGTCGCTAAACCCGTCGTCATAGGATTAGGATCTAAAGTGGGCTATAGCAACGGTCTTGGACTATGACAACGGTTCAGACCCTATGACGATGATTTTAGCAATAATTTTATCAGTCGCTAGCGGACCACCCACATGAGAAGCTCTCTCCTTATGTATTTTACATGTGTGTACTATGGAATCTCAAATACCATACACTCCAAAAATGTACAATGAAATTATTGAATGATTACATAGAGCTCTATGTTCAGATAGTGTTTTTGGACAACATTTATTAGTATATTACACAAGAATGATAGGTGTTAGACATAAGATTCCCTCCTCAGGAGGGAACCCGTGAGTTCTCTTCCTTCTCCTTCACTCTCCCTCCCCGTGACTCCCTTTCCTTTCTGCTTCCCTTCCTCACCCGTGAACCTCCTCTATATAAAGGAATGCTGCTGAATGAAAATGTAGATATAGAATTCCCCTGAAGAATTTCTCTCTCTTTTCTCTTGCTTATTCTCTCTAAATTTATACAGCAATTATAAGAGTATCTTTATATACTTTACTAAAGTTTTATAACACGTTATCAGCACGAAGCTCTAACCAACTGAGACGGTAAAATTAAATTCTTGCAATTTATTATTATATTATCGGTTTGGCTTAGCCACCAATAATATAATTTTATTCTTATAATTGCCTTTAAATTTTTGTAATTTATTATTATGTTGGAATAACCTGTATATGCCAAGTACCGCATACATGGTGAAATTCTTCTATTATTCCATTCTTTATTATTATGTCGGAATATCATGTCTGTGTGTTTTACGCCGGACCTGGTTCAATTATTTATTATTCTATTAGAATATCTTGTCTGTGCGTTTACGAATGACCTGGCTCCGTTATTTATTATTCTGTTGGAATAACCTGTCTATGTGGATTACCACATGCATGGTGAATGATCCTTTGTATTCATTCCTTATTAAATTATGGAAATGACCTGTCTACGTGGATTACCGCATTGCGGATGAAGATTCATTTGCAATTTTGTATATATATATATATATATATTTGTAGTTGTATATATACATTAACGATTGCATATTCTTTTTACTATGATAATATGCTAATAATATATATATATAAGATTATTTATATTTGTACTTTATTACCACTTGAAGTCGTGATTTTGTTTATCTTTATATATATCATATATGCAATTATTTATTGTTTTAATAAATAATAATTGTGTTTTAACCTAGAATAGATGGCAAACTTGGCAAAAATAGATTTTTCTATTTTGAAAATCTCTGGAGACAACTATTTGGCTTGGACACTTGATGCAGAATTGCACCTTAGTGCAAATGAGTTAGAAAAGACCATTGAATCAGAAAATACAGCAACTTCGGCACAAAATGCAAAAGCCATAATTTTTCTTCGTCACCATATTGATGAAGGATTAAAGACTGAGTATTTAACAGTCAAAGATCCTTTATCTTTATGGACACAACTGAAGGAAAGATTTGATCACCAAAAATTGGTTGTTCTCCCTAATGCCAAATTTGAGTGGCTTAATTTAAGGCTACAAGATTACAAGTCAATTACGGAATATAGTTCCAATGTTTATAGAATAACCTCTACTTTGACTTTGTGCGGAGATCCAGTTTCTGAAACCCAAATATTAGAGAAAACACTCTCAACTTTTCATCCCACCAAAATGATTCTGTCACAACAATATAGACATAGTAAGTTCACAAAATTCAGTGACTTGTTGTCTATCCTCCTTGTTGTAGAAAAGAATAATGAATTGTTGTTGAAAAACCATCAAGTACGCCCAACGGGTGCTACCCCATTGCCAGATATTAACAACACATCATTTCAGCAGAATAAACGTGACAAGATATGGTCATATAATAAGAAGCCTTGGGGACGAAAGAATAAACGAGGCCATCATAACAACAAATTCCAGAACCGCGACAATTTAAGCCTCCAGAAGAAAATGCAACACAGATAAAGAACAAACCAGATGTTTGTTTTAGGTGTGGGATGAATGGGCATTGGTCGCGTACCTGTCGTACGCCGAGGCATCTGGTTAATTTATTCCAGGAGTCTTAAAAGAACAAAGTAATGGAGGCAGAAATAAACTTTGTTAATCATCAATTGAATATTGTTGATATTCCACCAATGACCAAAATTGATGAAAATGTTGTTGATATTACTGAAACTTCTTAAAGTATCTTTTGGGATATCGTTTAATTTCTTGTTTTAATTAAACATCCTGCATGTATAATATTATTTCTATATGTGATATGTGTTTCTCATGAATAAAATTATATTTGAAATGTAACTTTTCTTATTTATGTTTTTATGTGTCAGACCATCTTTAATGGATATGGAGGATATATATTTAGCAGACAGTGCAACAACTCATACAATCCTTCAAAGTGAGAAATATTTTTCACAACTAATCAAAGCTAAAGGAAATGTAGGAATTATCTCTGGCACATCAAATTTAATCGAGGGATTTGGAAAAGCTAGTTTTTTGCTACCAAATGAGACACACGTTTTTATCAAAAATGCTCTATATTCTAGTAAATCAAGAAGAAATTTGCTTAGTTTTAAAGATATTCGACTAAATGGTTTTCACATTGAAACAACCAATGAGAATGATAATGAATATCTTCTCATCACTTCTACTATTTCTGAAAAAAAGAATATCTTAGAAAAACTTCATTCAATTTCTTTTGGATTATATACTATAAAAATTAGAGCAATTGAGTCTCATAATGTTATGATTACAAAAATCATAGATCCCAAATCGTTTATGCTTTGGCATGAAAGACTCGGTCATCCAGGTACTTCTATGATGCGTCGTATTATTGAAAACTCTATTGGTCATCCTCTCAAAGATAAGAAGGTTTTTCCTAGTAGTGAATTTCCTTGTGCTGCGTGTTCTCGAGGAAAATTAATTGTTCGACCATCACCAGTAAAAGTTTATAAAGAAGCTCCAAAATTCTTAGAGAGAATTCAAGGAGACATTTGTGGACCTATTCAGCCATTGTCTGGTCCATTTCGATATTTCATGGTTTTAATAGATGCTTCAACTAGATGGTCTCATGTTTGTCTTCTATCTTCTCAAAATTTTGCCTTCTCAAAACTTTTTGCTCAAATAATCAAGTTACGGGCTCAGTTCTCGGATCATCCAATCAAGTCAATTCGACTTGATAACGCAATTGAATTTTCATCAATGACTTTTAATGATTTTTGTATGACTATTGGAATCTCTATTGAGCATTCTGTTCCTCATATTCATACACAAAATGGTTTAGCTGAATCTTTAATAAAAAGGCTTCAACTAATTGCACGACCATTAATGTTAAGGGCTAACTTACCTACCTCAGTTTGGGGTCATGCAATTCTTCATGTTGCAGCTATCATTCGAGTAAGACCAACGTCTCTTCATAAATTCTCTCCTCTACAGTTAGTTCTTGGACAGATACCCAACATATTACACTTTCGAGTTTTTGGAAGTGCAATATATGTTCCAATTGCACCTCCACAAAGAACTAAGATGGGAGCTCAACGAAGAATAGATATTTATGTTGGTTTTGATTCTCCTTCTATTATCAGATATCTTGAGCCTTTAACTGGAGATGTTTTTACTACACGTTATGCAGATTGTCATTTTGATGAATTTGTATTTCCAACATTAAGAGGAGGAAAAGTTTTAAATAAAAAACCCTCTGAAATATCATGGAATGCATCAGTTTTAAATTCACTTGATCCTCGTACAGGACAATGTGAAATTGAAGTTCAAAGAATTATTCATTTATAAAATATTGCAAATCAAATGCCAGATGCATTTAATGATGCTAGAAAAGTGATAAAGTCACATACACATGCAGTGAATACTCCAGCAAGGATAGAAATACCTATTGAAAAATCAATTCCTGGAGAATTGACGAATAAGGTAATTGAAGAATCTAAACCACGCCAGAAGCGTGGAAGATCATTTGGTGCAAAAGACACTGTACCTTGAAAATCAAAAGCAAATAAGGGAATCCCAGAAGGAATACCCGCTCCAGAAGCAGCACATATTCCAAGAGTGGGAATAGCCCTAGAAGCGGTACAAACCGCTCCAGAAGCAGCGCATATTCCAAGAGTGGGAATAGCCCCAGAAGAGGTTCAAAATCTCAGTGAAGGGATAAGAGATGAACACCAAGAGATCTCAATAAATTATGTACATGATGAGAAAATATGGGATCGAAGTAAAGTTATGATTGATGACATATTTGCTTTCTCTATAGCCTCAGATATTACTTTGATTCCTGACACGGATCCTGAACCACAAAACGTGGAAGAATGTCGGAAAAGAAAAGATTGGCCAAAATAGAAAGATGCTATTCAAACTGAGCTACAATCTCTAATGAAAAGAGAAGTATTTGGACCAGTAGTCCAAACACCGCTGGGTGTAATTCCGGTTGGAAACAAATGGGTATTTGTACGAAAGCAAAATGAGAAAAATAAAATTATGAGATACAAAGCCCGACTTGTAGCTCAAGGGTTTTCACAAAAACCTGGTATTGATTATCAGGATACATACTCTCTCCAGTAATGGATGGAGTCACTTTTCGCTTTCTGATAGGTATGGCAACCATGGAAGGTTTGGAAACACGTCTAATGGATGTTGTAACATCATACCTATATGGCTCACTTGAAAGTGAGATTTACATGAGAATTCCTGAAGGATTGAAAATGGCTGAATCACAAAGGCCACGTCACATATATTCAATCAAGTTACAACGCTCATTGTATGGGTTGAAACAGTCTGGTCGTATGTGGTATAATCGACTTAGTGATTATTTAATAAAAGATGGATACATAAATGATCAAGTATGTCCATGTGTTTTTATTAAGAAATCACAAATTGGATTTTCCATCATTGTTGTATATGTGGATGATTTGAATCTTATAGGTACTCCTGAAGAACTCACAAGAACTGCTACTTATTTAAAAGATGAATTTGAAATGAAAAATCTTGGAAAGACAAAATTCTGTTTGGGAATACAAGTGGAACATTTAGCATATGAAATTTTTGTTCATCAATCCACATATGCTGAAAAGATTCTCAGTCGTTTTCATATGGATAAAGCTCATCCTTTGACTACTCCGATGGTTGTTCGATCTTTAGAGGTTGATAAAGATCCATTTCGGCCTCTAGAAAGTGGGGAAGAAGTTCTTGGACCTGAAGTTCCATACCTAAGTGCAATAGGTGCTCTTATGTATCTTGCAAACTGTACACGACCTGATATTACTTTTGCTGTCAACTTGTTAGCAAGATACAGTTCTTCTCCTACTAAGAGACATTGGGATGAGATCAAACACATTTTGAGATACCTCCGTGGAAGTATAGATCTTGGGTTATTTTATCCAAGAAATTCAACATCGCAATTGGTTGGATATGCCGATGCAGGATATTTATTAGATCCACACAATGGAAGATCATAAACAGGTTATGTATTTACATATTGTGACACGGCTATATCCTGAAAATCCACAAAGCAAACCATGACAGCTACATCTTCAAATCATTCTGAGATTCTCGTTATACATGAAGCAAGCAGAGAGTGTGTTTGGTTGAGATCAATTATTCAGCATATTCAAAAGTCATGTGAATTACCATCAATCAAAGACATTCCTACAATTCTGTATGAAGATAACGCTGCATGCATTGCTCAACTTAGAGGAGGGTACATCAAGGGGGATAGAACAAAGCACATTTCACCCAAATTCTTCTTCACACATGAGCTACAAAAGAAGGGTGATATAGATGTGCATCAAATTCGATCATGTGATAATCTAGCCGACTTATTCACAAAGTCGTTGCCATATGCAACGTTTGCAAAACTTCAGAAAAAGATCGGAATGTGTCGACTGAAAGACTTATGACAACATTTCATCAAGGAGTAATGAAATCCTTTTGAGGAGAAGACTGTACTCTTTTTCCTTAGTCACAGTTTTTATCCCAATGGGTTTTTCCTGACAAGGTTTTAACGAGACAGTCAATTAAAAGATATTTATATAAAAGATATGTACTCTTTTTCCCTTCGTTAAGTTTTTTTCCACTGGATTTTCTTAACAAGGTTTTTAATGAGACACAATCTTCTATCGTAGGGAATCGGGGAAAGTGTTAGACATAAGATTCCCTCCTCAGGAGGGAACCCGTGAGTACTCTTCCTTCTCCTTCACTCTCCGTCCCCGTGACTCCCTTTCATTTCTGCTTTCCTTCCTCACCCGTGAACCTCCTCTATATAAAGGAATTTTGCTGAATGAAAATGTAGATATCGAATTCCCCTGAAGAATTTCTCTCTCTTTTCTATTGCTTATTCTCTCTAAATTTATGCAGCAATTATAAGAGTATCTTTATATAGTTTACTAAAGTTTTATAACATATTCTAGTTAGATTGTAGTAATGGGCATCAAACTTTTTAATATTATGAAAGGCACCAAGATATAAGATATTGGAGGATACTAATTAAATTGAGTTTTGTTTTTTTAGGTATGGTTTTACGATATTAGCACCCCTAATAGTAGTAGGGGTTGTTAACTTGACAAGTTTTATAAACATAAAGGTACACATCTTTTTGTCTCTAAAAAGATGAGATAAAGTATATATAATGAAAGCTATATATATAGTTTGTTTTTTATGCAACACCTTTAGCGACGTATAAAACCGTCGCTAAACCCGTCGTCATAGGATTAGGATCTAAAGTGGGCTATAGCAATGGTCTTGGACTATGACGACGGTTCAGACCCTATGACGACGATTTTAGCAATAATTTTATCAGTCGCTAGCGGACCACCCACATGAGAAGCTCTCTCCTTATGTATTTTACATATGTGTACTATGGAATCTCAAATACCATACACTCCAAAAATGTACAATGAAATTATTGAATGACTACATAGAGCTTCTATGTTCGGATAGTGTTTTTGGACAACATTTATTAGTATATTACACAAGAATGATAGGTGTTGCCAAGAGGTGCTACACTTATCTTTTTTTATATATATCACGTTTAAGATGTTTTTATTTTTTTTCAAATTATTTAACGTTTTATATAATTTTAGAGAATTATTTATAATTTTTTTAAAATTACTTTTCATGGGAAAATATTACAGATGAAAGAGGGAGAGTATGAGATAAATATATTGTAAATGGTATTATAGACAATTAATACTATAATTAATGTTATACAATCATTTTCTTAATTTTGGTGAACAACTCTAAAACGTCATATATTATGGAACGGAGGGAGTAGTAAATATGCTTGACGGCATTTATTTATCTTTTTATTTGATTATTTATTTAATAATTTTTTTTACTATATATGATATAAAATTAATCAACAATTTATAATAATACAATAATATATTATTATGCACTTTAAAATTTTAAGAATTATTATATGTACTTTGTCACAAATCTTCATCAATATCGTATAGTACTTTCCCCGATCTAAAATATAAAATTATTATTAAATTTTTTAAAATTAATTTGAGATATTTTAAATGGGTTAAATATTTTTTTTCATCATTGAACTGACAGTCAATTTACATTTACATCGTTGAACTCATTATTTTTGTCAACTATATATATATATATATATATATATATATATATATATATATATATATATATATATATATATATATTAGAGTAATATACTTATAGTTAGGTTTTGTTTATTTATTGATATATGTTATTAACCCTCCTAATATTAATAGAATTTAATAATACAAATCACAGATTGGATCCAATTAATTTAAAGCATAATTTTACCAAGTTAATTTATCCATCACTTATTAATATATTATTAGCCACCATAAATTTAATGACTACTTTGACCGAAATAAAATACAAAGCCCAAACAATATATTTTTAAAATATATAATTTTATTTATTTATGTATTTATTTACTACCTGGTAAATTCACATGTATGCTGGACTGGGTTTTGGTAATTTGAAGTTGTTTGGTGAAATGGCTGAGAGAGATTTAATTTAACGGGTATTTTCATTTCTGGGTGTGATATTACGATTATACAACAACAAAATATTACTCCATAATTAGTTATATATTTCAGATGATTTATAAACTAAAATTAAATAGTAATATCAATTTTGAGTTTAAAATGTCCGTATATATAAATTTTAAAAAGTCAATATGTAACACCCCCTTCCCGAAAAGGAAAGGGAGGTCACGTGCAAAGCACAACAAATCTCAAAATAAGTAAACAGAGCACTAATAACTTCAAAGTACTAATAATGATATCCATCAATGATGTACTAAATACAATTCTTCAAATAGAGTCAAAATAACCAAAACCAAAATTCGAAACAACCTAGATGGTCAAAGACAACTCTCTCATCACACTAGCCCCGAATCACCCCTGCAAATATGCCGGAAGAAAAACACAACATGAGCCAATTGTCCAGTACAGATACAAACATACAAAAGATATACAACTAATATATGAAAACAACTGAGTCAAAATACTGAACAAAGCCTCAAGTGTAAATACTGACGAAAATATATTCTTCAAAGATCTTAATGGAATATATCTGAATCAACAGAATTGATGAAACCAATAGAAGAATAAAGAAATAACGAACTGAAGGAACTAACTCAATGAATTGAACTGAACAGAAACAAACAAAACTAATATAATGAAATAATAGGCTGAATCAAATGGTTAAGTTTTATTTCATACCGAGTGAGCTCAGAAATATAAATTGCCACACTAGACACGTCAAAATAATGCCACATTGGTAAGTCAAATGATGCCACACAGGCAACCAAAATAATGCCACACAGGCAAATCACACATTGGACCGCGAATCCAAATGTATGCAAATCAGATAGGTGTGTTTGGCACAACATCACAAATTCGAAGAACAGAAAACTAGGGTTAACCCATACGCCTCCCACAACAAAACGCCAAATGGCCCACTTCCTCCGAAGCCCAAAACGAAGACGCCGTGGACTAATCACACTGCCATGGAAAGTGTCATGCCTCTTGTGCCAAGACGACATTCCTGTGGTACCCCCACAGGTGGTTATAGCTCAGGTATACCCTACGGTATATTCTAACAAAAATACTATGTCACAACACATGCGACATAATACCAACAAAAGGGTTCTATATGTACATGTTGAACCAAATCAAATTATAGTCACAAGGTCTCAAAAAGAAGGTAGCAACATGTACCGCTCTACAATTATAAAAAATAAGTACTAAACATGATAACATAACTCAAAGAGTACAAATACGAGTCAAATATATCAACTCCAAAATGAAACTATTATATGAATTCACAAGAAACAATTATGTGAAATAATAACGAAATTCAAAATAAGGGACAAAACAAACAAATCAAATTTAACAAGAATGTCGCTGAAAGAGTACGAAATCCGTACCTGATACTTTCAACCCATTTATAGCACACTACACAAAGTCTTACCCTCAAGTGCCAACAATATCAAATACGAAACGTTATTCACCACCTAAACATATTCATCTCAAATTAAATATAATCCAACTCATAAACTCCAAAATAATTCGCAATTCATTCAAGGTACATTTAATCATCATTTTAAATCAATTATTAATACTCCAAAATTTATATACTAAATATAACTCTTTTAATTCTTTCCGTTCAATTTAAATAATTTAATAAGATTTTATTACAATCCAATCATTAATAACATAATACTATTAAATTTATTATTAAAACTTTTATAACTATGTCCACAAAATTAATTAATTCAAATTAATAAATATAAGTTCAATTGATTTATTAATTCTGTATACAATTTCATAGCAAAATATTATTAATATATATATATATATATATATATATATATATATATATAAACAAATAATGAAATTAATCAACACTTGCAGTAGTGCTGCAGGCCTCACCCACGAAACATATATATATATATATATATATATATATATATATATATATATATATATATATATATATGTATATATATAAATAAAATAAAATAACGGAATCATGTCAGGAAATTTGAAATCAACTTGATATGTGTGTGTGTGTGTGTATATATATATATATATATTTATATAAAATCTTTACTTTAGTACACCAATATAGTAGCCTTCATCACACTAACGTTTTTTTTTATTTAGGAAAAAGAAATCATCAATTCATACATACATACAAAACATATAACTTCAATTCATTATTAATAGTAAAGTTACAATACCTTTTCGCTTCCTATGCAACAAAGTGAATCTACTAATTTTCTATTTTTCCCTGTGCCGCCTCACGCCCAAAGTATATGATATAATATAATGTCGTGCAGTTAGGTTTTATTTATTGTCTTATTATTTCTCCTAATTATAATAGGATTTAGTATTACCCACATTTAATTAAATTAAACCCAATAAATTTTAAGGCCCAAATTGTACTAAATTAATTGGAACAATTACATTTTATAGTACATTTAAAAATATAATTACAAGAAAAGTGCCCTCATTAAATATTTACATAATTAATATCTTTAAAATTTTATTTTCATTATTAGTACATATTTATGATTCCTTTAATTATGGGATGTGTTTTAATTATCAACATCTCTCCCACAATTTTTTCCCCATCTCTCCCACGATTTTCTCCCACTCCATTTATGTTTCCCTTCTTCTTCTTCTTCTCCTCCCTCTCTCCTCCTCCTCATGTCCAACCCCTCCCCACCCTCCGCCTCCCCTTCCTCTGCCTCCCGCCTCCCCTCCTCCCCTCCTCTCGCCTCTGCCCCCCGCCACTACTCCTCCCGCCCCAGCCCCACACCCTCTCCTTCCTCTTCCTTCTCCTCCTTTCTCCACCCACCCCCTCACTCCGCCACCCCCTCCTCCCTCTCCCTCTCCCTCTCCCTCACCCTCCGCCCCTCTCCTCCTCCTCCCCCTCCATCCGCTACCCCACCCCCTCCCTCCGCCACACCCTCCCTCCGCCACACCCTCCTCTTCCCCCCTCCCTCCGCCTCCCTCCTCCTCCCCCCTCCCTCCGCCACCCCCTTCTTCTCCTCCCACTGCCCACGCCCCACCCACTCCCTCTGTCATCATCGCTCTGTTTCTGCAGTTTTTTTATAATGCAGTTGGTAGCCAAACCTTTATATCAAGGTAACTAATTCTGTTTTATTAAGTTTCCAATTTATTTTGCATGTAATACAGTTGGTAGCCAAACCTTCGTGCAGTTGGTTGCCAAACTTTCAGATCAAGTTAACTAATTCATACTGCAGGTGTGAAGGTAGATTGATTATCTTGGTATAAAAGTTTGATTACTTTGGTATAAAAGTTTGGTTACCTTGGTATAAAGTTTTGGTTACCTTGGTATAAATATGCAGTGTTCTATTTTTTATTTACCAACATGAAATTGGTTGTCAAACTTTTAGACCAAGGTAACCAATTCAGTTGTATTTGATTACCAAATTTATTTTAAATGTGATGCAGTTACTAGTCAATTTTTGTGGTGGCGGCAGCGGCGGCGATGTGGCGGCGGCAGCAGTGGTGGCGAGAGAGGAGGATGATGAACATTAGCTCCTTCATAATTTTTTATTTTTAATTTTCTCATTTTGATTTGAATTTTGAAATATGGATTTGAAATTGTTGTTAGAGACAAGATTTGAATTTGAATTTGAATTATTAGTTATCCTTGATTTTAGGTTTCTTTATTAATGTGAATTGTACTATTTTTGTAATATGAGTCTTAATTACACTCTTTTTGTAATTATTTAGTTGATGCTTTTTTCTTGTAATTACTTTCTATTTGTTGTATACTTATGTAAAGGACCCAAATTAATTTACTCATCTCTTATTAATACTTATTAGTCCACACAAATTAAATAACTAGTTTGACCCAAATAAATGACAAAGTCTAATTAATATGTTTTAAAACAAAATAATTTTTTATGATTTAATATATTTTTTTTCCGGGTATTACATCACCTACCCCTTAAAAAGGATTCCGTCCCCGGAATCAAAAGAATGAACGTACCTAATTATCAAAAGATGCGGATACTCCGCTCGAATAGACTCCTCTATCTCCCAAGTAGCTTCCCGCTCCGAATGATTTTAGCATAAGACTTTAACAAAAGAAATAATCTTCCTCAATTTTAATTTCATCAGTTATTTAATTATCTATTAAAAGAATTTAATTTTCCAAACAAAATAAGGAAGAAAAGAGGGAAACAAAATCATTTACCTTTTCCAATTTAAATACAATTGTATACAATAAAATTAATTAATATTTTTTTTTTTTAAAATATGGGTTATTACATTTTTCGCCCCTTAAAAATAATTCCGTCCTCGGAATTCAAATAAGCTACAAAAAAAATAAATAAATTTAGTTACGACGTATCGTCGCCATTTGTAACGATCAACGCGGATAAGTCATCGGTCCACTTAATTATCGATGTACTTGTAAAAGATTCGTCAGCTACCGTGTCAAGCCTTGGTAAGGTTATTGGTGTTGCATCAAATTAGATCACATGAGCCATCGTTGGTGTGGCTGTCGCTAATATCTTTGAGTTTAATTCATGTAAATGTACTCTTTTGAACATAATTCGAAATCAACAAAAAAAAAATCTTCATCTAAATACGATTCGAATACCCAAAATATTTAAAATTATCTTTAATTCGTAAAACGTTTTTCCACACATGACAAAGATTTAACAAATTAATTTTATTTATATTTATTTATTTTACATAGATTCATGCAAAACTTCAATGACATCGGATAAACAAAACAATTATGCAAACTATATTACCAACTCTCCCTAAGTCCTCAAGAGCTTCAAAATATCTCATCCTTAATTTGAACTAGTCCTCAAATGTTATTACACCGAAGAATATACTACTACTATATCTTTATCACCATATCAAACTCTTAGTCAAATATTCTACTATCTGCATAAGCAAACTATAAATATTCAAGATCTCTCAAAATCAATTGAATTTTATCACTTACTATCTAATTATATAATAAATCATTCATCCCTTATTGCAAACCTTAATCTAATAAATTTAAATGTCTCCCCATATTATCACAAATAAACTTCATAGAACATAACTCCAATATCCTACTAGAAATAGACGCAAAATTGATCATTAACTCCAAATAATTCACCTAATTACCTCGAATATCAACAACTAAAAAAATTTACAAGAGATCCTCTATATTTAATAGTTTTCACCTTATCATAGTATCCCATCAATACACATATATACCTCAAATTATCCACAAGCTTAACATAAACAAAATCATCATCAAAATCAAATCCTCAATTCTTAAATCATAATAAATTGTCACCAAAAACAACTCTAACAAATAATTTTCAAAAATTAAAAACTCACTTATACAAATACTCACATCATAATCATATAATCATTTCTTAACTGTACAAAATATCCAACCACAATCACATATTTATTCTCCTTAATGATATCCAATCACAATCCTACTAATATTATTGCTCCAATGCATAACAATAATAATCTTAACAAATTATCTCAACTTTTCAAATCAACTACAACTCGAAGAGAGGATGACACTTAGTCAAAATTAAGACACACCAAACAGAGAACAACATCAAATCAAACTCCTACGTCTACCCAGCGATATACCCACAACTCACAGGTAAAACCTAAATAGGTTTTCTACAAGAAAGAACCTAAGCTCTGATACCATCTCTGTAACACCCCCTTCCCGAAAAGGAAAGGGAGGTCACATGCAAAGCACAACAAACCTCAAAATAAGTAAACTGAGCACTAATAAGTTCAAAGTACTAATAGTGATATCCATTAATGAAGTACTAAATATAATTCTTCAAATAGAGTCAAAATAACCAAAACCAAAATTCGAAACAACCTAGATGGTCAAAGATAACTCTCTCATCACACTAGCCCCGAATCACCCCTGCAAACCTGCCGGAAGAAAAACATAGCATGAGCCAATTGCCCAGTACGGATACAAAAATACAAAAGATATACAACTAATATATAAAAACAATTGAGACAAAATACTGAACAAAGCCTCAAGTGTAAATACTGATGAAAATATATTCTCCAAAGATCTTAATAGAATATATCTGAATCAACAGAATTGATGAAACCAATAGAAGAATAAAGAAATAACAAACTGAATGATCTAACTCAATGAATTGAACTGAACAGAAACAAACAAAACTAATATAATGAAATAATAGGCTGAATCAAATGGTTGAGTTTTATTTCATACCGAGTGAGCTCAGAAATATATATTGCCACACAGACATGTCAAAATAATGCCACATAGGCAAGTCAAATGATGCTACATAAGTAACCAAAATAATGCCACACAGGCAAATCACACATGGACCGCGAATCCAAATGTATGTAAATCGGATAGGTGTGTTTGGCACAACATCACAAATCCGCAGAACAAAAAACTAGAGTTAACCCATACGCCTTCCACAACAAAACACCAAATGGCCCACTTCCTCAGGAGCCCAAAACGGAGACGCCGTGGACTAATCACACCGCCACGGAAAGTGTCATGCCTCTCATGCTAAGACGACATGCATGTGGTACCCCCACAGGTGGTTATAGCTCAGGTATACCCTACGGTATATTCTAACAAAAATAATATGTCACATCACATACGACATAATACCAACAACAGGGTTTTATATATACATGTTGAACCAAATCAAATTATAGTCACAAGGTCTCAAAAAGAAGGTGGCAACATGTACCGCTCTGCAATTATCAAAAATAAATACTAAACATGATAACCTAACTCAAAGAGTACAAATACGAGTCATATATATCAACTCCAAAATGAAACTATTATATGAATTTCACAAGAAACAATTATGTGAAATAATAACAAAATTTGAAATAAGGGACAAAACAAACAAATCAAATTTAACAAGAATGTCGCTGAAAGAGTACGAAATCCGTACCTGATACTTCCAACCCATTTATAACACACTACACAAAGTCTTACCCTCAAGTGCCAACGATATCAAAACGAAACGTTATTCACCACCTAAATATATTCACCTCAAATTAAATATAATCCAACTCATAAACTCCAAAATAATTCGTAATTCATTGAAGGTACATTTAATCATCGCCTTAAATCAATTATTAATACTCTAAAATTTATATACTAAGTATAACTCTTTTAATTCTTTCCGTTCAATTTAAATAATTTAATAAGATTTTATTACAATCCAATCATTTATAACATAATACTATTAAATTTATTATTAAAACTTTTATAACTATGTCCACAAAATTAATTAATTCAAATTAATAAATATAAGTTCAATTGATTTATTAATTATGTATACAATTTTATAGCAAATATTATTAATATATATATATATATATATATATATATATATATATATATATATATATATATGTTTCGTGGGTGAGGCCTGCAGCACTGCTATATATATATATATATATATATATATATATATATATATATATATATAATAACGGAATCATGTCAGGAAAGTTGAAATCAACTTGATGTATATATATAATCTTTACTATAGTACAACAATACAGTAGCCTTCATCACACTAACATTTTTTTTTATTTAGGAAAAAGAAATCATCAATTCATACATACATACAGAACATATAACTTCAATTCATTATTAATAGTAAAGTTACAATACCTTTTCGCTTCCTATGCAACAAAGTGAATCTACTAATTTTCTCTTCTCCAAATTACAGTGCAAAAGTACTTTTCTCCTCTTTTTCCCTGTGCCGCCTCACGTCCAAAGTATATGATATAATATAATGTCGTGCAGTTAGGTTTTATTTATTGTATTATTATTTCTCCTAATTATAATAAGATTTATTATTACCCACATTTAATTAAATTAAACCCAATAAATTTTAAGGCCCAAATTGTACTAAATTAATTTACTCATCTCTTATTAATACTAATTAGCTCACACAAATTAAATAACTAGTTTGACCCAAATAAATGACAAAGTCTAATTAATATGTTTTAAAACAAAATAATTTTTTTATTATTTAATATATTTTTTTTTTGGGTATTACATCACCTACCCCTTAAAAAGGATTCCGTCTCCGGAATCAAAAGAATGAACGTACCTAATTATCAAAAGATGCGGATACTCAGCTCGAATAGACTCTATCTCCCAAGTAGCTTCCCGCTCCGAATAATTTTAGCACAAGATTTTAACAAAAGGAATTATCTTCCTCAATTTTAATTTCATCAGTTATTTAATTATCTACTAAAAGAATTTAATTTTCCAAACAAAATAAGGAATAAAAGAGGGAAACAAAATCATTTATCTTTTCCAATTTAAATACAATTGTATACAATAAAATTAATTAATATTTATTTTTTTAAAAAAATATGGGTTATTACACAATAATAATCTTATTTTGAAATTGAATGATTATATATAAAATTAACTAATGATCTCATTGTAACAAAATATTGCATATTATGCACTATAAAGATTTAGAGAATCAATATATAAATCTGCATAAAAAGAAAAAAAAAAATCTCTTGTTGGAGGAGAAAATATGAGTTTTTAATATGACAAGTATGTTTTATAAGTTTTTTAATAAACTTTTTAGAGATTATTTTCATAAATAACTTTAAAATAATATTCATTTTTCTAAGTTAACTCATGACCAACAAAAAAAATTGAGTTAATACAGTCAACTTTTTGATTATTCTCCTTATATATATATATATATTATAGGGTCCGGATCCTGTCCAGACTCCCGGACAGGTTTAAAATCCGAACCTTTGTTTTTTTTTTTTTTTTTTTGCTTTTTTTTTTGAAACAACTAAAAAAAAAATTATGGAATTGGAATTTTTACATTATACAGTAGTTTTGGGCGTGATTTGGATGCCTATAACAAAACATGTCTGTACAGTCTGGGCAGACTGTACATACATTGGTTGGTGTAGGTATTAAAAACACACCCAAAACACTGTATTATTGAAAAATTTCAGTTCCATAATTTTTTTTTTTTAGTTGTTCTACAAAAAAAAAAAAAATATCAGGTCTGGATTTTCTCCCGTCCGGGAGTCCGGACCTGATCCTTATCCTATATATATATATATATATATATATATATATATATATATATATATATATAGTCCGGATCAGGTCCGGACTCCTGGATTTTAACAAAATTCGGAACTTTTTTTTTTTGCTTTTTTTTTAAAACAACTAAAAAAAAATTTATGGAACTTGAATTTTTACATAATACAGTGTTTTGGGTGTGATTTGGATACGTATAACAAAATATATCTGTACAGTCTGGGCAGACTGTACATACATTGGTTGGTGTAGGTATTAAAAACACACCCAAAACACTGTATTATGGAAAAATTTTAGTTCCATAATTTTTTTTTAGTTGTTCTACCAAAAAAAAAAAAATAGGGTCCGGATTTTGGATCAGGTCCGGACTCCCGGACCTGAATCCGTGTTGTATATATATATATATATATATATATATATATATATATAGGGGGTTGATAATTTTAGAGCAATTAATTTTTATGTTGCTTAAGTAAATATGTATTTAACAACATTTTTATACTTGTTTTAGTGACCCATTAAACTTACAAGGACTCTTATTGCTCTGACAATATTTTTTTTATATAACATTATCATTGACCCTAAATAAGTAATATATGACAAATTTAGAAAATATTATATACGAGTAATGTAAATCGAATGATCTCACTAAATTTTAACCAAATACAGAAGGAGGTCAGCTGATAATGGGTTAATAATATAGGAAGGACTGAGCCAAAAAAAAGATGAAGATAAAACTAAATTATCGAATTTTAACCTAGTTATTTCAGTTATTCGGGTATGTTCGGTTATAATTAGCCCAATCTCTCTACTTCATTCACTAATGTTACGTTTGGATTGAAGGAATGGAATGAAGAATGGAACGATTCATTTCATTCTAATTGGAATGAATTATTCCATGTTCTCTGTCCCCCAAGGAACCAAATACAATTTTTTTTATTCCAGTCGCAATCAAACACACTTTTTTTCATTCCATAAGAATGCGTTATTCCATTCCCTATGTTATTCCACCGATCCAAACGTAGCATAAGTTCTTATCTATTATACACATACCTCTTTAATTTCTTTGGAGTTGAATCACATTGCTTTTATATTGGTTCAATTCTTTTGGGAATGTGAAAATCTATTTCAAAGTAACGTGCAAATTAAATACAATATTTAGATTAACAGATATATGAATTGTATATTTCACGGAATTAATTGTAATTAAGTTTCATTATTTAAACATCTCAAGTTTGCAATTGTTTTCGGTTGTTGTATCAATATGTATTTATCTATTTTCATCTAGTTTCGGTCATGTATCAAATTCGATTTTCGGTACTTCAGTTATTCTATAATTCAGTTATTTATTCGGATAAAAAATATATGCTAATTTTGGTATTCAATTATACAGTTCGATTATAGCTGAATACTAAGCCATAAATATAGGGTAATATAGGAATGACCATTTCCTTGTATTAATTAGTAAGTCGCATTAATTGCACAACATACATATTTAACTAACACAAGTGTTCATAATATTATTTATTCTAAAGTTTTTATTGTGCTAAATGTTCCATATTTAATACACATGACAATCATGATGAAGTATCTGTACTTGTAATTTTTTTTATGAACTTAACCATGCTCTGTCAAAGGAAGAGAATGAGTATTCTGCAGGAGAAAGTAATCTGGAACGTGGAAATAAAATAGCAGAATCCAGACAGCTTAACCATTCCGAATCAGAAGGAAAGACGGCTGAAATCAGACAGCCTGATCTGTCCGTTTTAGTAGAAAACTCAGACATGCAGACAACGAAAAACAGACAGCCAGACCCATCCGATTTAGAAGAAAAATCAGATGAACACTGAGATGCAGAATTTGATATATCACAATTTGAATCTAACGAACAAATGACCACTACCAAGCTTCCTAGATCATCTCGAACTGTAAGAAATCATCCCCCAAATTTGATTATAGGTGACCTCCACATTGGATGATAAAAAGAAGTGTTTTTGAAGAGATTTGAGTATGAAAATCTAAAATCGAAAACTTCAGAGCACATCTAGCAAGCTTACTATCGGTAACAACAATGTTGATATATATGTAACAAATCACAAAGGTATGATCGTATTGTTTATTTGTTATATGTGATTTTGTTATAAGTTTGCTAAATTGATATGAATTAATTTTTGTTAATGACAAAGGGGGAGAGATATTTGGGTAATGATGATTATATTTTAATCAACTTGTGCTTAATGATTTCTTTTTGATAATGACAAAAGGGGGGAGAGATATTTGATATTTGAATCTGTTGGTTTAATCTATTTTGATTGGTTAAGTTATATGATTATATGATTCTTCTTTACTGTCATGTTTTGGGTACTATGTGTTTAATATGAGTTATTTGATATACATGCAATTAACATGTGATATTTGATATACATGCCATATTGAAAGATTTTGTTTAACAAATATGCCTAAATTAAGGGGGAGCCATATATTTAGGGGGAGTATGGTATATATATATTGTCATTGTAAGACCTCAACTTTCATAAATAAAGATTAATTTTTCTCGAAATATATTTTTAAATATTATGGTGTGATTTTGATATAATGTTATAGTTGTGGGTAATATTTATAAATTTTACAATGCATGCAAGTTGTTATAAAATATTTGATTGGTCGGGGAATATTTGTTTTAAACAGAAAATATTCGTACGACGACATAATCATTGGTAGACCCACAACAAAATTATTGTCAGAGTTAGAAAACGACATAAATATCTTTTTATAAAAATAACGACGAAAGTTTTACCGTTAACGGTTGAGCTACCCGGTGGTAAAAGTACAGTAATACGCGTGGTTGCATAGTAGCACACGATATTGATTATTGATGCTTACGTAAGAAGCCACTCAGTTTACTCAATTATTGCTACAATAATTATTGCATAATATCTCACGTTATTAGATTCAATTATTGTCACAGTATCATCTGCACAATATTTTATATTATTAAATCAATAATTAAGACAACAAAGTTATTCATATTATTATTTACAATATTGACGATGTATAGAAAGTTCTGTCGAGGAGAGATTTGGTCACCTAATTACGTTCCAATAGGGAGAAATCCTTATCGGAAAGCCCCATCTTTCCTAGAAATGAGCTGGTTGTTAAATATTGTGAGTTATAATATTAATGATGAATAATTATTGAAGTATTAAGAATGTGTTTATTGAAGATAAGTGAATTACAAAAGTTAGAGGGGAATAATGCAAACTTAGAAAACTTTAGGGGTACTAAAGTGTAATAAGTTATATCAATCTGGAACATTGGTGGTGATTTTAATAGTAAATCAATCTGGACCATTGGTGGTGATTTTAATAGTAAATCAATATGGACCGTCGATGGTGGTTTTAATAGTAAATCAATCTGGACCGTCGGTGGTGGTTTTAAAAGTAAATCAATCTGGACCGTCGGTTGTGATTTTAATAGTAATCAATCTGGACCGTCCGTTCTAATAGTAAATCAATCTAGACCATTCGTGAATTAGTTACTATTTAGTCATTTCTCCTATAAATAAAAGCTTAATTCTTCTTTCATTATCACCAATTCACTGAGATTCACAAGAAAAGCTATAGAGAGAGAAACTATAGAGAAAAAGAAGAAGAATATTCTGCTACTTCACTTGTAACACCCCCTTCCCGAAAAGGAAAGGGAGGTCACGTGCAAAGCACAACAAACCTCAAAATAAGAAAACAGAGCACTAACAACCTCAAAACATTAATAGTGGTGATCCATTAATAGCGTACTAAATACAATTCACCAAATAGAGTCAAAATAATTAAAGTTAAAATTTGAAACAACCTAGATGGTCAAGGGCAACTCTCTCATCACACTAGCTAGCCCTGAATCACCCCTGCAAACCTGCCGGAAGGAAAACACAGCATGAGCCAATTGCCCAGTACGGATACAGATATATAAAAGATATACAACTGATATACGAAAATAACTGAGACAAAATACTGAACAAAGCCTCAAGTGCAAATACGAACGAAAATATAATTTCCAAAGATCTGAATGAAATATATTTGAATCAACGTAATGAATATGTCTGAATCAACGTAATTGACGAAACCAATAAAAGAATAAAGAAATAACGAACTGAAGTAACTAACTCAATGACTTGAACTGAACAGAAACCAACAAAACTAATCCAATAAAATAATAGGCTGAAACAAATGGCTGAAGTTATTTTATACCGAATGAGCTCAGAATATATCTTGTCACACAGAAAAGTCAAAACAATGCCACACAGGCAAGTCAAAATATTGCCACACAGGCAAGTCAAATGATGCCACACAGGCAAGTCAAAACAATGCCACACAGGCACATCAAAATAATGCCACACAGGCAAGTCAAAATAATGCCACACAGGCAAATCACACATTGGACCGCGAATCCAAATGTATGCAAATCGGATAGGTGTGTTTGGCACAACATCACCAATCCGCAGAACAGAAAACTAGGGTTAACCCATACGCCTCCCACAACAAAACACCAAATGACCCGCTTCCTCCGGAGCCCAAAATGGAGACGCCGTGGACTAATCACACTGCCACGGAAAGTGTCATGCCTCTCGTGCCAAGACGACATGCCTGTGGTACCCCCACAGGTGGTTATAGCTCAGGTATACCCTACGGTATATTCTAACAAAAATATCATGTCACAATACATGCGACATAATACCAACAAAAGGGTTCTATATGTACATGTTGAACCAAATCAAATTATAGTCACAAGGTTTCAAAAAGAAGGTAGCAACATGTACCGCTCTACAATTATCAAAATAAATATTAGACATGATAACCTCATTCAAAGAGTACAATTACGAGTCCAATGTGCCAACTCCAAAATGAAATAAATATATCAATTTCACAAGAAACAATTATGTGAAATAATAACAGAAATTCGAAACGAGGAACAAAACGAACAAATCAAATTTAACAAAGGTATCGCTGAAAGAGTACGGAATCCGTACCTGATACTTCCAAACCATTTATAGCACATTCCACCAAATCTTACCCTCAAATGTCAACGATATCAACCACGAAACGTCATTCACAACCTAAACATATTCACCTTAAATTAAAAACAATCCAAACTAATAATTCCCAAAATAATTCATAATCTATTTAATATACCTTTAA
The DNA here is from genome assembly GCA_020205505.1 of Panax japonicus. Taxonomy (NCBI): domain Eukaryota; kingdom Viridiplantae; phylum Streptophyta; class Magnoliopsida; order Apiales; family Araliaceae; genus Panax; species Panax japonicus. The sequence continues at coordinate 41,652,869 of CM035111.1, forward strand.
TCATCGCCTTTTATCAATTATTAATACTCCAAAACTTATATTCCAAAAATAACTCTTTAAATCCCCTTCGTTTGAACTAATTACACAAATTAATAATACATATAAGTTACTTAATAATTATAATTTATAATAACATGATTATATTTTCTATTTTACATCAGTTTTATGATATAAATCCAAATTAAATAATAATGATCTTTAATCATTACTCTTTTATTTTTGACAAATCAGAATCTCTAATATATATATACACTCTATACAACACATTTACATAACAGTAGCCATTATTCATTTTTTTTTTGCAGTTTCCTTCCGTTAACATAATAACCAAGACAATTAAAAAAAATATAATTATCAACACTTTGTTCCTAACTGAGTCCACTGCAATATTATTCACGATACTGTTTTTTTTTCAAACCCACTTTTTGAATCTGGCAATCTATTCTTATATATAGATATCATGCCTGTACTAAATTGCCCATGTATACTATCAATCAATTAATTATCTATTAGCATGGGTAGTTTTCATCAATAGATTAATAAACAAATTATAACAAAGACTTGCATTAATAACAACTAAGTCAAAGCAAATAATTGTTTACCTCTTATCTCCTCACAATAACACAGTATGAATTTGTCAACTTCCTTCTCTCTACATATGTGAATAACTTGAGCCTTTGGTTTTTTTGTTTTTTTTCTCAAGTTCGGATACTTAGTGCCGCCTCTGTTCTCCGTTCTTTTACCTTTTTGCATTGGGTGTAATACTGAAGTAGGTTAGGTTTTATTTATTAATTCTCCTAATTTTAATATGATTTAATATAACCCACATTTAAATTAAACCCAATTGATTTTAAGGACCAAATTGATGAAATCTCTTACTTATTTTAGCCCACATAATTTAAAAAACAATGTTTTACCCAAACATAAGAAAGCCCAATTAAAATATTGATTTAAATATTATATAATTTTTTTATTTATTATTATTATTTTATTTTATTTTTACCGGGTATTACATCACTATTGCAGTATCCAGTCTTCTACTAAGGTAAGTGATATTATTTGTTGTATTCGTAAGGGGTATTATTTCTTTCGTATTCATAAGGAATATTATTTTTTTGTATTCATCCTTTAATATGTTGGAATAACCTGTCTACGCGGATTACGTACCGTATAACTGGTGAAAATCCATTTGCAGTTTCGTATGTTATTTATTGTCATATTCTTAAATCTAAACTTACTATGGTAAGTATTGCTTCTATAATCCCTGAAATTAATGGGATATCCTTGAAGTTTTGCGCTTCATCCAGTATCGTTTCATTGGAATATTGATATGAACTTTCTTATTTAGTATCAATATTTTCACCCAGAGTACTATTCACGGGTTACTATTCACCCAATTACTATTCACTAGAATATTATTCACTCGGGTATTCAGGGCACTTTTCATGTCGGAGTACTATTCACGGGTTACTATTCACCCAGTTACTATTCACTCAAATATTATTCACTCGGGTATTCGGGGCACTTTTTATGTCGGGGTACCATTCACGGTGTACAATTCACCTGGGTACTATTCATCCGTAGAACTATTCACGATAAAAATTGATTTCTTTTGTGTCCACGATTATTTTTGATACATAAATATTATTCTTAAATTTTACTCCACAAAGTAGGATCATGTTGACAATTTGGATATTTTTAAACTCTGGATAAATTTAAAGTCTTTAATATTTATCCTTGATCTCGTTTGATTGAATTCTTATATCATTGTCATCATCCTCATGCTTATATTGTGATGAAAGTCATCTTTGGCTTACGTGCATAGATGGATTATTAATTGGTATGATTTTGACCAAGGATCATTCGGTATAATCATGACCTGTAATGTTACAAATGATGTGGTAAAAATCCTCATTGGCCTGTAGTGCATTGATGGACAGTTGTTGGTATGATTATGACCAGGGATTATTCGGTATAATCATGACCATTGATGATTACATGAATATCCTTGGCCCGTAGTGCAGGGATGATTCGATGATGTGGTTTATTTATTAAGCTGAGTCTCAGAGATAAAGTTGATGAAAACCTTTTTAAATCATAGAAGACAGTAGATATCATGCTCTACTAGAATCTTCTAATGGATTGCTTGTTCCGATGTAGTTAAACTTGTTGTCTATTATATTATATCAGTTTAACATTGTTGAAGGCTAAAGATAACTTATTCTGCATTATCTTAGTCATAATATTTCTTACTGGGCTAGTTGAGCTCACCCTTTTGCTTTCATTATTCTCTTCAGAAAATGAGAACATAGCCGGGACTAGTCGAGGAACGGAGTGGTGGTCTGAGATGGTTGTTTTAGTAATCCTCACTATTTAGTGTGATAATAAATGTAATGAGGATTGAATTTGAGTTTAGATATTATCTACGAGACAATATTAGTGTAAAAACTCTCAGCTCTTGTTGTATAATTAAGTTTGTATTTGTATTCTGTACCATGTATTTGGAGACCCAAGATGGGTGATGTATACTTATTTTGGGGGCGTCACAGTTGGTATCAAAGCTTAGGGATATGATCCCTGGCTGAGATGTGAGACAATAACTAGGAGGGGAGAGACGGGGAATTCCTTCGCTAGTATGACCTACCTAAGTTTATTTGGTATTTAATTGGTCGGTCAGAGTATAGGGATAATATGTGACATGTCAATTAACCGTTGTTTTGTGGCAGTGTTTGAAAATGGCATCTGAAAATATTGAGATCAACAATGAAGCACATGAGACCGTTGAGTCACCAACGATCAATACTGAGGATAATGTGCAACATGAAGATAATAATCCTCAGGTAAATAACAATACCGATCAAATGATGAACGATGGGATGTTTAGTGGCTTTATGCAATTCATGCAACATCAGGCGAGAGCGGCTCGTGTTCAAAATGCAGGTGGAAACACTGGAAACTCATAGATGGTCACCACTAAGCAATTCGAGGAATTGGGACCATCGGAGTTTTGGGGAAAGCCAGAACCACTTAAGGCGGGGACGTGGATAAAGCAGATCACCAAGATATTCAAAGTCTTGGGATGCTCTGAGGAGAAAAAGGTTCCCTTTTCCACCTTTATGTTGAGAGGAGAGGCATATTACTGGTGGGAATCAATAAAGCGTACTCAGTCTGCCGCACTCAAAATATCTTAGGAGTAGTTCCAAGAGCTGTTCAACGACAAGTACTTTCCCGAAAGTATTCGTCACATTAAGGAGGTGGAGTTTATCAAATTGATGCAAAACAATATGACCGTGTCACAGTACGAAGCTAAGTTTCCTGAGTTGTCCCGATTTGTGCCCCACTTGGTTGATAATGAAGAGAGAATGACGCGGATGTTTCTAAGAGGTTTGAAACCCGAGATACGTCAATACTTAATTTCTTACAAACTGTGTTTGTATTTAGATGTTGTAAATAGGGTTTAGTTATTGGAACGTGATAATGAGTCAATCCAACCAAGAGATAGCAGCTGGCAAAGCGATACTACCAATGGTAGCAGTCATAGAAGCAGTGATAACAAACGTGGAGGGAATCAACATGCCAGAAATGGTAACCACTCCGGTGGTAATCATGGCCAAGATAATAGAAGTGGAAATTTCAAGAAGAGGAGATTTTATAATGATAGAAAGACGTCATCACCAACACCTGTTGTTAAGGAAGGAGAACGACCGTCGGTCGTATGTTACAAATGCGGAGGGGAGGGACACATCAGTCAAAACTATACGCAGCAGTCCAAAGCATGTTACAATTATGGAAAAGAAGGTCACCAAGCTCGATTTTTTCGTGCACCAAAATCAAGTCCAGCTGGGATGGAGGCATCAAATGCCGTCCCAGACAAGACAAAACTGGTAGTTCAAGGGAGAGCGTTTGTCATAACCTCCCAAAAAGTGAGGAATCCGAACGAGGTGATCACGGGTAAGCTAATCTTAAACTCTTGCGAAGCTTATACCTTATTTGATACCGGTTCTACCCATTCTTTTATTTCTCCTACTTGCGCTCAACGTTTAAATTTGACTCCGGAGAATTTAGACTTTAACTTATCAGTTGAAACTCCGTTGGGAGAAACCTTTATTACATCCACTATTTATAAGTTTTGTTTGATTCAAATTAGTAACCGCACATTACCTGTCGATCTTATTTCCTTAAAAATACTTGCGTTTGATGTGATTTTAGGGATTGATTGGTTAACTACTCATCATGCAAAAATTAATTGTTTTCGTAAGGTTGTTAGCTTTCATATTCCTAACCAACCTATTATGAGAATTCAAGCAACTAAACCACTAAAGTCAATCATTGTCATATCAAGCCATAAAGCTATTCGTTTATTAAAAAATGGATGTCAAGCTTTCTTAGCCCAGGTCACAGATTTAAACAAAAATACGTCAGATTTGAATGATATTTCCATTGTTAATAAATTTTCTGACGTATTCCCTGAAGAACTTCCTGGCCTACCCCAGAGCGTGAAATTGAATTTTGTATCGACCTTGAACCTGGTACAAAACCCATTTTCAAAGCCCCATATAGAATGGCTCTTGTTGAACTTCAGGGGTTAAAGACCCAACTATATGAATTGTTAGACATCGGTTTCATTCGTCCTAGTACGTCTCCTTGGGGTGTTCCTGTTCTATCCGTAAAGAAGAAAGATGGGAGTATGCGACTTTGTATTGATTATCAGGAGTTGAATCATGTCACCATCAAAAATAGGTACCCGTTGCCTGACATTGATGACCTATTTGACTAGTTGCAAGGCACCAAATTCTTTTCAAAGATCGATCTTCATTCTGGATATCATCAGTTAAAGATTAAAACCGATGACATCCCAAAGACTGCTTTCAGAACTCGGTACGGGCATTATGAATTCCTTGTCATGTCTTTTGAATTGACTAATGCTCTTGCTGCCTTCATGGATATGATGAACCGAGTATTCAAGGAATATTTGGATCATTTTGTAGTCGTCTTTATTGATGACGTCCTCAGATATTCCAAAAGTCGTGAAGATCATGAGCAACACTTAAGGCCGATACTCCAAAAACTTTGTGAAAACAAGTTTTATGCCAAGTTAAAGAAGTGCGAGTTTTGGATTGAGGAAGTAGCATTCCTTGGGCACGTGATATCAAATCATGGAATATCTGTTGACCCGGCAAATATTGAAGCAATTCAAAGCTGGCAGCAACCTAAGACAATGACCGAAGTACGTAGCTTTCTCGGCTTAGCTGGTTATTATCGGAGATTTGTGGAAGGATTTTCTCGAATCGCTACTCCATTAACTCAGCTGACTCGAAAAGATATAAAATTCGGTTGGAGCGAGGAATGTGAGAAGAGTTTTCAAGAACTCAAGAGAAGGCTAATTTAAGTACATGTTCTGACAATACCATCTGGTTCAGAGGAATTTGTCATCTACAGCGATGCTTCAGGCAGAGGTTTAGGATGTGTCCTCATGCAACATGGGAAAGTCATAGCCTATTACTCACAACAACTCAAAGAATATGAGAGGAATTATCCTACTCATAATCTAGAGTTGGCAGCTGTCGTTTTCGCACTAAAGATCTGGAGGCATTACCTGTATGGGGAGAAAGTGGAGATCTATACGGATCATAAAAGCCTCAAATATTTCTTCACTCAAAAGGAACTCAACATACGACAACGATGTTGGCTTGAGTTGTTGAAAGATTACTATCATACAATTCAATACCATCCTGAAAAAGCTAACGTGGTAGCTGACGCATTGAGTAGAAGATCATATGCGGATACGAGTGCGATATTGTCAACGCAAAGGCCCATTTTGTATGACTTACAAAGGATGGAGATAGAGATAAAGACTCCAGTGACCCATGTGATGATAATAAATATACGAGTAGAACCTACTCTAATCGATAAAGTTAAAGTTGTTCAAGCTATGGACCTAGAACTGATGCGTATAAAGAAGAAAGTTCAAGAAGGTGTTATTTCGGAAGCAAGAATCGATAAAGAAGGAATACTACGAGTCAACTCCAGACTTTGTGTTCCAAATGACCCTGATTTAAAGTATAAGATCATGATGGAGGCGCACAACACACCGTTTGAAATCCATCTTGGGAGTACCAAAATGTATCATGATCTTCGACATACATTTTGGTGGAGCAATATGAAGAGAGAGGTAGCAGAGTTTATCTCAAGGTGTCTAATTTGTCAACGAGTCAAGGCGGAGCATCAAGTTCCAAAAGGTCCATTGCAACCACTTGAAATTCTAGAATGGAAGTGGGAACACATTACCATGGATTTCGTTACTGGTCTTCCCAAGGTTTCTCAAGGCATAGATGCAATTTGGGTCATTGTTGATAGATTGACCAAGTCTGCTCATTTCTTACCTATACGAGAAACTTATTCACTTGAACGTCTTGCTCGTATGTACATAAATGAGATTGTAAGACTGCATTGCATGCCAGTATCCATGGTTTCTGATCGAAACCCAATATTCACTTCACAATTTTGGGTTAATTTGCAAAAATCTATGGGCACATATTTACAATTTAGTTCAGCATATCATCCTCAAACAGACGGGCAGTCAGAGAGGACTATTCAAACTCTTAAAGATCTATTAAGACTCTGTGTCCTTGACTTTAAGGGAAGTTGGGACAAGTTCTTGCCATTAGTGGAATTCTCCTACAACAACAGTTATTAAGCAAGTATTGGCATGGCTCGATTTGAGGCGTTGTATGGACGCAAGTATCATTCTCTAGTATATTGGGACGAGGTGGGTGAAGCAACGTTGTTAGGACCGGAGTTGGTACGTATGACTACAGAAAAGATTCAAATGATCCGACAACGTTTAAAAACCTCACAAGATCGACAAAAGAGTTATGTTGATCTTCATCGGAAGGATGTGGAATTCAATGTTGGAGAGCATGTGTTGCTACGTGTTGCTCCATGGAAAGGAGTTAAAAGATTTGGAAAGAGAGGAAAGCTCAATCCTTGATTCATTGGGCCATTCGAAATCCTTGATCGAGTAGGAACTATGGCTTATAGACTCGCATTACCGCCAAGTATGTCTTGTGTTCATAATATTTTTCACATATCTATGTTACGTAAATATATGGAAGACCCGAACCATATTATTGAATTAGAACCGGACGAGATAGCGAAAGATTTAACGTATGAAGAGGTACCTGTTAAAATCTTGGATAAGAAGGAGCATATTCTATGCTCCAAGGTTATACCTCAAGTCAAAGTTTTGTGGAGAAATCACGATGTTGAGGAAATGACTTGGGAGTTAGAATATGAAATTAAATCAAAGTATCCTCACCTCTTCGACATACCAGGTATGTACCCTAATTTTGAGGACGAAATTTCATAAGAATGGGAGGTTGTAAGACCCTAACTTTCATAAATAAAGATTAACTTTTCTCAAAATATATTTTTGAATATTATGGTGTGATTTTGATACAATGTTATAGTTGTTGGTAATATTTATAAATTTTACAAAACATGCAAGTTGTTATAAAATATTCGATTGGTCGAGTAATATTCGTTTTAAACAGAAAATATTCGTACGATGGCACAGTCATTGGTGGACTCCACAACGAAATTATTGTCGGAGTTAAAAAATCACAGAAATATCTTTTTATAAAAATAATAGCGAAAGTTTTACCGTTAACTAGTTGAACTACCCGGTGGTAAAAGTATAGTAATACGCGTGGTTGCATAGTAGCATACGATATTGATTATTGATGCTTACGTAAGAAGCCACTTAGTTTACTCAATTATTGCTACAGTAATTATTGCATTATATCTCACGTTGTTTGATTCAATTATTGTCACAATATCATCTACATAATATTTTATATTATTAAATCAATAATTGAGACAACAAAGTTATTCATATTATTATTTACAATATTGGCGATGTCTAGAAAGTTCTGTCAATGAGAGGTTTGGTCACCTAATTACGCGCCAATAGGGAGAAATCCTTATCGGAAAGCCCCCTCTTTCCTGGGAATGATCTAGTTGTTAAATATTGTGAGTTATAATATAAATGATGAATAATTGTTGAAGTATTAAGAATGTGTTTATTGAAGATAAGTGAATTACAAAAGTTAGAGAGAAATAATGCAAACTTAGAAAACTTTAGGGGTACTAAAGTGTAATAAGTTAATTCAATCTGGACCATTGGTGGTGATATTAATAGTAAATCAATCTGGACCATTGATGGTGGTTTTAATAGTAAATCAATCTGGACCGTCGGTGGTGGTTTTAATAGTAAATCAATCTGGACCATCGGTGGTGGTTTTAAAAGTAAATCAATCTGGACCGTCGGTTATGGTTTTAATAGTAATCAATCTGGTCCGTCCGTTCTAATAGTAAATCAATCTAGACCATTCGTGAATTAGTTACTATTTAGTCATTTCTCCTATAAATAGAAGCTTAATTCTTCTTTCATTCTCACCAATTCACTGAGATTCACAAGAGAAGCTATAGAGAGAGAAACTATAGAGAGCAAGAAGAAGAATATTCTGCTACTTCACTATTGAAGTATCCAGTCTTCTACTAAGGTAAGGGATATTATTTGTTGTATTCATAAGGGGTATTATTTCTTTCGTATTCATAAGGAATATTATTTTTTTTGTATTCATCCTTTAATATGTTGGAATAACTTGTCTATGCGGATTACGAACCGTATGACCGGTGAAAATCCATTTACAGTTTCGTATGTTATTTATTGTCATATTCTTAAATCTAAACTTACTATGGTAAGTATTGCTTCTATAATCTCTGAAATTAGTGGAATATTCTTGAAGTTTTGCGCTTCATCCAGTGTCGTTTTATTGGAATATTGATATGAACTTTCTTATTAAATATCAATATTTTCACCTGGGGTACTATTCAGTGTTACTATTCACCTAGTTATTATTCACTAGAATATTATTCACTCGGGTATTCAGGGCACTTTTTATGCCGGGGTACTATTCACGGGTTACTATTCACCCAATTACTATTCACTCAAATATTATTCACTCGGGTATTCGGGGCACTTTTCATGTCGGGGTATTATTCACGGGGCACTATTCACTCGGGTACTATTCATCCGTAGTACTATTCACGATAAAAATTGATTTCTTTTATGTCCAAGAATATTTTTGATACATGAATATTATTCTTGAATTTAATTCACAAAGCAGTATCATGTTGATAATTTGGATATTTTTAAACCCTGGATAAATTTAAAGTCTTTAATATTTATCCTTGATCTCGTTTGATTGAATTCTTATATCATTGTAATCATCCTCATGCTTATATTGTGATGAAAGTCATCTTTGGCTTACGTGCATAGATGGACTGTTAATTGGTATGATTATGACCAGGGATCATTCAGTATAATCATGACGTGTAATGTTACAAAAGATGTGGTAAAAATCCTCATTGGCCTGTAGTACATTGATGGACAGTTGTTGGTATAATTATGACCAGGGATTATTCGGTATAATCATGACCATTAATGATTACATGAATATCCTTGGCACGTAGTGCAGGGATGATTCGATGATGTGGTTTATTTATTAAGCTGAGTCTCAGCGATAAAGTTGATGAAAACCTTTTTAAATCATACAAAATAGTAGATATCATGCTCTACTTGACTCTTCTAATGGATAGCTTGTTCTGTTGCAATTAAACTTGTTGTCTATTATTTTCTATCAGTTTAACATTGTTGAAGGATAATGATAACTTATTCTGCATTATCTTAGTCATAATATTTCTTACTGGGCTAGTTGAGCTCACCCTTTTGCTTTCATTATTCTCTTCAAAAAATGAGAACATAGCTGAGACTAGTCGGGGAACAGAGTGAAGGTCCGAGATGGTTGTTTTAATAATTCTCACTATTTAGTGTGATAATAAATGTAATGAGGATTGAATTTGAGTTTGGATATTGTCTATGAGACAATATTAGTGTAAAAACTCTCAGCTCTTGTTGTATAATTAAGTTTATATTTGTATTCTGTATCATATATTTGGCGACCCAAGATGAGTGATGTATACCTATTTTGGGGGCGTCACAGTCATCATCAAAAAGGGGGAGAATGTTAGTATATATACTTTGTGTTTTTAATGATGACAATATTTATATGGGCTAAATTGATTTTATATTGGCTTATAATTTAATTGAGTCATGTTAATCAAATATTTTTATGCATATTAATTATATAATATATTATAGTTTGCATGGATCAATTACTTTGTATGCTAGCTCACAAAAGTTACTGCAGGTTGGAGTGAATAAAACAAGTTGGTTATTTTTGTCACATGCTCTCAGTTTTTATAACTAGAATATATATATATATATATATATATATATATATATATATATATATATATATATATGTCTAAACCTATTTTGCTTTGAAGACTTATTCAGATATGAATTGGAGTATAATTAGGAGATTGAAATCTGGAGGTTATAAAAGGTAACAGTGTCTTGAAACAGAAATTGAAATCTTATATGTTATATTCCTTAAGTTCATTAATTATAGTCTATCATGTTTATAGAAATATATCTTTCTAATATATAAATATATAATACATCTGCTGGTACTTATATATATATATATATATATATATATATATATTTGGTTACGTGACTTTTTCAAAGTAAGGTATACTTGGAGAGTTTTTAGGATTTGGTATAATTAAATACTCTTATTCAAAGTTACTAACATCAATTGTTTTTTCTAAGGATATATGCTAACAGTGAGTTGGACTCTTTCAACTAGTCTTTGGATATTATATGACCCTTTCATAGCAGTATTCCCTTATATATCTTCTGAGGCTATTATTACTAACGTATATCTTCTTTTGAAAAGAATTAGTCGTTGCTTGGATTGAACGTTACATGACATAGTCGTTGCTCTACTCCTTTATATATATTGTTGCTCGGCTACAAGGAAAAATAAGAGACTGCAGAACAGAAATTCTTCAAGAAAGCTAATCTGAGATACATTTATAGCATACAGTGTTCTTGTATTCCTTCTTTTATATCTATTGTAAACATAGTACAAGTCTAGGTTGGCTTGGGGGTTTTTATTTTAGTAATATTCAGTCTGTACAACGAAGCTATCAAAGTCTCAGAGGTGAGAGGTGTTACAGAGGTGCAAAGGGGGCAGAGGTGTCCAATCGATCGTCGTTGTAACATGGAGTTTTATTTACTTTCTAATTACTGAGTATTATTTTAATAAACTGAGTCTCCAATCCTAGTTTGGATTAGACGTGGATTAGGCTACTAGACTAGAGGATAGGGGATGAACCACGTAAAAATCTTGGTGTGATTTATTGTACTTTTATTTCTGTTTAAAGCTTTAATATTCTGCATATTTTGGTTTAAGTCGGAAAAATTTTATACTAATACGGACATGTATTAGCTATCCGTTTATAACAGATAAAAAACATAACTAATACGGACAGGGTTAGACCGTCTGATTATAGACTGCTATAGTAAACTTCAAAAATTGGCCACTATAGATCACTTCTGAGTATTTACACATATTCACCCCCCTCTAGGTGTGCTTAATTGCAGAATTACATTTGGTATCAAAGCAAGGCTCTATTAATATTGATCTTTGCAGGTCATAGGGAAAGATCCTATGGTACACCTCAATTTTCAAGAAGGTCAATCCACAAGCCGGCCACCTTTGTTGCTCGGAAGTGAAAACTTCAACTTTTGGAAGTTTAGAATGATGATCTATCTCAAACGAGACCCATGGGAATGGTGGGTTGTTGAAAATGGTCATGTCATTCAAGGACATAATGATGGAAAACATAAGACTCTCATGGAAATGGATTCAAATGAATCATACATGGTATCCTACGACTCCAAAGCCATGAACACACTGCTAAGTGGGATGATTCAAGCTGAAATTGACAAAGTTTCTACATGCACCACTACTAAAGAAATATGGGATACAATCATCATGAGCCATAAGGGAACTACTAAGGTAAAAGAAGTCAAATTAAGTATGCTAATGCAAGATTTTGAGCTTTTCAGGTTAGAGAAGAATGAATCTATCAAAGAAGCACAAGCTAGATTCCTCACTCTTATGAACTCTCTAAGTATGTTCGGCCGAAAAATTGATCAAATGGAGATAAATATAAAGATACTTGTATTGGGAGAGCGCATATTTTGATTTGATATTTAAATATAAATGCTCATGATTATTTATAAAGTCCTTCAAGGAATATTTGTATAAGGACTTAGTGATTGATAAAAAAATTTAGGTTGATCTAAGCTCTTAATGTATATCATTCTGTAAATGAATGTATAGAAAAGAAGATCAAACTTGTTAGGTTGATCTTGAGACGTAATAGATAGGCTTCGAAAAGATCGTAGTGTATCAAGCTGATCAAGATTACAGAAGCCAAGGCAGAACGTAGAGCTTCGAGGATCGTAGTGTGCAAATCTTTAAGGGAAATAGTAGAGTGGTCCCAACGTTTGCCGAGCCAACTTAGAGATCGTAGTGTACTCTCTGAAACGTAGAGTTTGCAAAACAAGCAAGTGAAGATTGTAGTGTGCTAGTCTTTAAGAGAAATCATAGTGCTCTTTATTGATAGAATCAAACCAAGCACCAAGGTAACATGACACCACGATCTAGATCATAGAGTATCATCTGTCGTGTATCAGAAGCATCGAGCCCTACCTTTGTGTTTCCAACAAATAAGGAATGGGTTTCAAATGTTGAAGAACTCACCAGTTCCAACGGTACAAAAGATATCTTTAGTATGCAACAAAGAAGCATATTGAAGAAGCTAAGGAAAGTACCATTAGTAAGAGTAAAACACCTTTTCAGGTGTTAAGTGAGAAAGCAGTCTGTTGTGTCAGTGGGCCAGAATGCAATTCAGAAGATGTGCAGAAAAGTCTCCATCAAAGTACAAAAATGTGAAACGCATTTAATGCTTCAACGGATGGATCAAATGGATAGATTTCAAGATACATATATGCAAAAGATATGTAGATAAAAGAATCAGGCAAGCATTGAACAAAATGTACAAGAACACTCAACGCTCACCTCTACGATCTGAGAAAAAGAAAAGCTTGCTCAACTACTCAGTTCTTTCGAATAAATGCTTAACAGCAACTGAGTAGCAACCATCAAGAACTCAACAACAACCATCAATTGAAGTAAGAGTTCCAAGTCAGAAGGACTTGAAGAGTTCTAAGTGAATTGTAAGAAGCCAAGTCTGCTGGACTTGAAGAGTTCAAGAGTGAACTAAGAAGTTCATAGACTGCTGGTCTAGAAAGAATCTGAGTGATTCAGAAAAGTGTAAAAGACATCCTTAGTGGATTTCCTACTCGAGGAGTAGAAGAGTGGACTAGGAGCATTAAGTGCTCTGAACCACTTAAAATGACTGTGTCTATTACATTCTTGCTATATCTGCCATATCTGCCATAACTGTCTCACTCTCATAAACCCATTATCTTAAGGAAATTAAAACAATATTAATTCCACTAAGTTTTAATCATTATCAACTAACAAGTTAAAATGAATAGATTTTTAAATATCTATTCACCCCCCATTCTAGATAACTATTGTGCCTCCGGGAACTAACAGTTGGTATCAAAGCAGGTTCTATTATACAACCTACAAAGCTTAATTAGATCCAATGGTACACTTACCAAGCAAATTAAGGACTGGAGGAGGCAGCAAGCCACCAATGTACAACAAAGATAAATTTTCAAACTGGAAAGTTAGGATGCAAGCATATATGGACTCAATAGATGAAGATCTATTTGAGACTGTTCAGAATGGTCCCTATGTTCCAACAAAGCTTGCACCAACTACAGAAGATCCAAACATAATACATATCAAAGTCAAAGAGGAGTGGACAGACAACGAGAAGAGAGCTGTTCAACTTGACAAGAAAGCTAAGAACATTTTGTTTCAATCATTAGAAGATGATCAATTCAAAAATGTGGTCAACATCAAAACAGCAAAGGAGGTTTGGGAAGCACTTATCATCATGCATGAAGGAATGGAAGAAGTAAGAGAAAACAAACAATCTCTCCTAACGCAACAATATGAAATGTTCGTACACGTTCAAGGAGAGAACGTCACTGCCACCTACGAGAGATTCTACGTTCTACTCAACTCTCTACTAGTATATGGAAAGATCTATCCAAACAAAGATCTAATTATAAAGTTCATGAGAGCCTTACCAAGCAGGTGGGATGCCAAAACCACTGCTATCAGAGAGTCAAAGAATCTCCATGAGATGACTATTCAACAGCTATACGGCAACCTTCTGACATACGAATTGGAGCTTACTCAACGAGAAAAAACTCTATCAGAAGGAAGAAAGAATGATAAGAGTGTTGCTCTCAAACCAACTAAAAGTACCTCAAAGGTCAACACTAAAATTGACTCTGACTATGATGAAGACGATGATGAGGACTTTGCAATGCTGGTAAAAAGACTAAGAAGATTCATGCGTCAAGGCAAAACCAGCAAGCCAAAGAAGGTCAGCAACTACAACAGCCAGGAGCAAATGAATGATCTATGCTACAACTGCAAGAAGCCTGGCCATTTCTTTGCTAACTGCAACAAACCTCTTAGAGAAGAACTGAAGAATAAATCACATGCAAAGAAGGAATACAAAGGTAACAAAAGGCCTCAGAAGAAAGAAAAAGGCCTTGTAGCTGGAGGATCGTGGAGTGATTCAGACAATGACTCAAATCCTGAATCTGGAGATGATGAAGACCCTCAAATGGCTAATCTGTGCCTAATGGCCAAACATGCAAAGGACAAACTGAACTCCAACATACATGAAGTAAGTATCGATGAGGTATTTGATTTTAACTCTTCTGATGTAGATATTAATAATTTAAGAACTGCACTGCATGGCATAACAACTGTTCTGCATCAATATATGAAGTGGTTCAGAGTTCTGTCGAAGGATTATTCACTTCTTCAAGAGGAGAAAAAGAAAGTTCAAGAAGAACTAGAAATAGCTCTTCTAAGTACTAACTTTCTCTCCAAGCTTGAGGCTGAGAATGAGATCTTAAAACAGACCAATGAGCTCAATACATAAAGAGAGTCCAATCTAACCTCAAAAATTGAGGAACTAGAAAGACTATCTCTACATGGAACAAATCCTCATCATCCATGGACTCCCTGCTCTCTAGTCAAAGAAGTGCATTTGACAAAACAGGCTTAGGCTTTGGTGAATCCACCTCAGAGCCATGTGTGGAAAAGATAAAGAAAACTAGCACTAGTAATGCTTCAAGTTTCAGTAGAGGCATTACATTTGTGAAATCCTCACAGAAGGAAGAACCAGCCCAACCCTGTTCTACTGTTTCCATCCATACTCAAAGGAGTAAAGGATCTTATGTTGGCCTGGGCTTCAAAAAAGAGAAGAATAACCCATCCTCTAATCACCAACCTCTAAGGATCGTAGAGTCAAATAAAACCAACTCTACGAACCAACTGGGAAGGTACATTAGAGGTAAGATACACTCCTCACATTTCATAAGACCCAAGGACATGTGGAAGAATAAAAATCAGTTTAATAGAAGGATGACTAAAGAACCACAATAGTCCAAATGGAGGATGAACTCTCTCACACACACAATCATGCATCATACTAAGTGTTTTGTGTGCAATGGAATTGGTCACAAGGCTGGAAAGTGTTATTATAATTCCATGCATGTGAGACCCAAGATCAAACAGATTTGGGTCCCCAAGGGTACTAACAAAATAGGACCCATGCAAATATGGGTACCAAAATGAAGGTTTGATTTTACCTCAGGAAAAGAGCTCCACGGTTACGACCTGGTATCTGGACAGTGGATGCTCAAGGCACATGACTGGGAACGAAGCCCTTTTGTCTAACTAAATAGAAAATGAAGGTACCTCAGTCATCTTTGGCGACAACGGCTCCGGCAAGACAAGAGGATATGGCTCAGTTGGAAATGAAGTAGTATCCTTCAGTAGAGTGGCCTATATGGAAGGACTACAACACAATCTTCTGAGCATTAGCCAACTCTGCGACAAAGGCCATCAAGTAACTTTTCTCAACAATTAGTGTCAAGTCAGAGATCTAAAGACATCTGTTGTAAAGCTTACTGGAACAAGAGAAGGAACTGTATGCACAGTGAATCTTGGACAGCTAAGCTCAGATGAGATAATATGCTTTCTGGCTAAAGCATCTGAAGAAATGAGCTGGCTTTGGGATAGAAGATTGTCTCATCTCAATTTAAAGAGCATGTCCAAAGTGGCCTCAAAAGATCTTGTTGCAGGTCTACCCAAGTTCAGCTTTGTCAAAGAAAGGCCATGCAATGCCTGTCAGCTGGGAAAGTAGACCAGAAGTTCATTCAAGAGCAAAACTGCCAAATCAATTGACAAGCCCCTGCAGTTGCTCCACATAGATCTATTCAGGCCAATTCCAATAACAAGTCTCGGAGGGAAGAGATACTCACTTGTCATAGTCGACGACTACACCAGGTTCACATGGGCGTTCTTTCTAACCTCTAAGGATGAAACAAGCTCCCAACTGATCAATATGTTCAAACTAGTAATGAACGAGAAAGGAGAGAAAATTAAGGCGATAAGGAGTGATCATGGTAGAGAATTCGACTTCTCAGAAATGGACCAGTTTTGTACAGACAATGGCATCAGTCATAACTTTTCAGCTCCACGAACTCCTCAACAAAATGGATTAGGATGAAAGAAAGAACAGAACTTTGATAGAGGCTGGAAGAACTCTACTAGCAGCAGCCCATCTGCCTGAATATTTCTGGGCAGAAGCTGTCAACACTGCGTGCTACACTCAAAACAGATCACTCATACACTGTACGATCAAGAAGACACCCTACGAACTGTGGAAAGGAAGAAAGCCAAGTGTCAGCTACTTTCATGTATTCGGTTGTGCATGCTACATTCTCAACAATGGAAATCAGTACTTGATAAAGTTTCAACCCAAGTCAGACGAAGGGATCTTACTTTGATATGCCACAGACAGCAAGGCCTACAGAGTGTTCAACAAAAAGACACTGAGTGTTGAAGTCTCGATTCACATCATCTTTAATGAAACAGACTTGGACAAAATAGTGCTTTAAGACACTACGACCAACAGTTCAGACACTACGAACGAAGCCGTCGAGCTTAACACTACGATCGTAGTGCCATATAGTAAAATCGTTGAGCAAAGAAATGAGATCGTAGAAAGGCCTATGCCAGACAACGAACCACCACACCAAGAAGAAGAAATAGATCTTGAAGGCCTAAGACAAGAAGGCATAAGGACAGATGTCCCACCAGGAAACAAATGGGCAAGAGATCACACTCAAGATCTAATCATTGGAGATCCGAGTGCGAGAGTCAAAACAAGAGCTGCCACCCAGAATAAATGTTTTTATCTAAGCTTCCTATCACAAATGGAACCTAAAAAGATAGATGATGCTATGGAAGACTCCATCTGGATAGAAGCCATGCAAAAAGAACTCAACCAATTTGAAAGAAGCAAAGTATGGATATTGGTACCAAGACCAAAGAGTCACCCTGTTATTGGAACCATGTGGGTCTTCAGAAATAAGATGGATGAAGATGGAGTAATAACCAGCAACAAGGCAAGACTAGTGGCCAAGGGCTACTCTCAGGAAGAAGGCATTGACTACAATGAGACATTTACACCTGTTGCCAGACTAGAAGCCATCAGAATCTTCTTTGCCTTTGCTACTCACATGAAATTCAAGGTCTTTCAGATGTCAAAAGTGCATTCCTGAATGGTGAATTTCAAGACGAAGTCTATGTAGAGCACCCTCCAGGTTTCATCAATCCATCTCTTTCTAATTATGTTTATAGATTATACAAAGCCTTATATGATCTTAAACAAGCACCTAGAGCATGGTATGAAACTCTAACTAATTTTCTTATTGAAAATGGATTCACAAGAGGTAAAGTAGATACCACATTATTCCTTAGAAAGCACAAAGACAAAGTCTTATTGGTTCAAATATATGTTAATGATATTATTTTTAGAATTACTGATGAAAAGCTATGTAAGAGATTCTCCAAGCTTATGTAGAGCAAGTTTGAAATGAGCATGATGGGTGAGCTGAACTTCTTCCTTGAACTGCAAGTAAAGCAGACTGATGAAGAAATATTCATAAACCAAGCCAAGTACATCAAAGATTTACTTAAGAAGTATGACATGGAATCAGCCTCTCCCATGAAAACCCCAATTGCTCCTGCAAACAAGCTTGACAAAAATGAAAAAGGTAAAAGTATTGATATAACTCAATACAGAGGTATGGTAGGCTCTCTTCTATACCTAACTGCCAGTAGACCAGATATAATGAATGCAACATGCATAATTGTAGATTTTAGGCTAATCCTAAAGAATCACATTTAACTGCTGTAAAGAGGATTTTCAGGTATCTCAAGGGTACACCTCACTTGGGGTTTTGGTACCCCAAGGAGTCCTCTTTTGAACTAACAGGATACACAGATGCTGATTTTGCAGGCTGTAAAATAGATAGAAAGAGTACCAGTGCCACCTGTCAATTGCTAGGAAACAGACTTATATCCTGGTTTAGCAAGAAACAAAACTCAGTATCTACCTCAATTGCAGAAGCTGAATACATTGTTTTTGGTAGCTGCTGTGCTCAAATCCTATGGATGAAAAATTAGCTAGCTGATTATGGGTTTGATTTCAAATCCATTCCCATTCACTGTGATAACACAAGTGCCATAGCAATAACTCATAATCCTGTCATGCATTCTAGGACTAAGTATATAGAAATAAGGTATCACTTCATTAGGGATCATGTGCAAAATGGAACTATATCTTTACAATATATCCCTACTGAAAATCAACTTGCTAATGTCTTTACAAAACCTCTAGATGAATCCAGGTTTAACAAGTTAATAAGTGAGCTAGGAATGCTTAATTTATAACCATGAAATATATGCTCTAGTATGTGCTAACCATACAGATACAAAGGCTATGGTTGAAATTGTAGACATGATCAAGGAAAGTCCACGATCGTAGAGCTGAAGTGATACAAAAGACAACGATCGTAACATAGACTCAACAATCATAGTGCAGACTCAACGATAGCAGAACCCCATCAACAAAACAAAAGGAGCATCCTGTGATGATAAGCTTCAAAACAAAGCAATCTCTCTGATAAGCGCCTCAGGAACAAACCTAACCCTTGACTCACTCCAAGAGGTTGGCCCTTCCTGAGCTACCTTAAAAGAATGCTAAGTCAAAATCTCATCACAAGGATCCAGTCAGACTCGACGATCGTAGTTCAGACACGACGACTGCTGGACAGACTCAACGATCGTAGCTCAGACACGACGAATGCTGGACAGACTCGACGATCGTAGTTTAGATTCGACGAATGCAAAGGCTACCTCAACGATCGTAGTCCTCTCTAAGGACACATTAGCTCTGAAGGAGCTAAGGGCAAATCAGTACAATCCTCCTCAGTCAAATTCGTAGAGCCAAGCAAAATTTGACACCTGCCCCACTAAACAAAAATGGAGAGAGGGAAACTACAAGTACAGTTCGAAAACGCCTTTTTGAAATCAAAAGTTCAAAAGGCCTATCTCTCGTCTCTCTCTCTACAAGCAGAAACCCTAACCCCAAAGAAAGCTCAAACAACCATACTCCCTTCAACGATAGAAATGGAAGCCTCCAACGTCATCTCTGGCTACAGACTATGCTTCGATGAGTTCAAAATCGCTGAACCCAAATTTCACAAAATTCTGACGTTATTAAAGATGGCCGATCTCGAAGACGCTCTGGGTACGAACACATGGATCTACCCAAAGTTAATAAAAGAGTTTTACAAAAATGGAGTATACGAAAATGAAGTCCTCACGACGAGAGTCCAGGATGTGGAAACCAATCTAAAGGCTGAGAACGCCAATCTAGCCCTAGGCTTCAAATTCGAAGGTTTTTGATTTTTAGATGGCATCGATTTCCATGTAGGGCTTAAGAAGATGCATCAAAATAAATCCCTCATTGTCAAAGGATACAAGAAGAAGGAGTTTCCTCAGAGGTACGAATTTCTAACTAACATTATTGGGAAGTGTATATGTTGCAAAAGCACTGGGCACGATTCTGTAAATAAGGTACAGCTAAATCTCATGACTGCAATAAGCTGTGGGATACAGCTTAACTATGGAGCTCTACTGTTAGAATGGATAGAAAAATGGATTCTCAACTCTAAGAAGACAAAGGGATCTCAAAAGATGCTCTACTTCGATTTATAAGCATCATCTTACAATCTGCACTGGGTGATAAGATTGGGGATGATGAAGGAGATTCCATCAATCCAAACAAACGAATGACCCAGTAACTGTTTGAGAATTGGTAAAAGAATCCAGCTGAGTATGTACGCATGATGACTGAGTCCAGTAGAAGAACTGGTGATCTAAAGGAATCAGGGATTCCAGGAAACATATCAGTTGTCAAAGAGACTGCAGAAGAAGAAGAAACCAATAAAGGAGAACCCACTGCCCTCATCAGAAAAAGCATGGGCAGGAGGAAGCTAAAGACTAGGATGGTAGAAGAACCTCAAGGGTCCACTACTGATATACCTATAGAGTCCTCTGATATTGAGACTCTGAGGATCCTAAGAAGGAAAGAAAGGCAGCCTGAGGCTGATGAAGATAGAGCTACCATAGCACAGTTGCTGAAGAAGAACAACAAAATCAGTCACAAGTTCAAGAGGCCATCTTTCTCTTCGATCGTAGAGTCTCTACCGATCGTAGAGACCAGATTGAACACCTCGAGCAAGGAAGCTGCTACACCTGATAGTCTGGCTGATCAACAAGACAAAGCTGAAGCTAAAGAAAGTCTTGAGGCTGTGGCTCAGCCTAGAAAACCAAGACGAAAATTGGTTAAGAAGTACATCCTTATCAATGAAGGAGTACTCAAAGAGGAAGACAAAAAGATGGCTGATAAAAAGGAACTGAACAAAGAAAGCCAAGAGGACATATCACAAGCTGAGGGGGAAACACCTGAAGTTCTCACCTTAGAAAATACTCAAGCTGAGGAAATACCTGAAGTTCTCATGATAGAAAATACTCCAGCTGAGGGGGAGCCATTAGTCCTATAAATGGATGATCATGTTGAGAGGGAAGCCTCATGATATCCCCTTTACCGAAGAAGCTACTCATGCAAAAAATGAGGGAGAGCCTGACCAAGAAAGTTAAAAGGAAGTGATTGACATAGTGGAATCCTCAAAAGAAGATGGAGAAGAAGGAAGACAAAGATGATGATGAACTTGAGATCACAAGTGTGACACCCCCAAAATTAGGTATACATCACCCATCTTGAGTCACCAGATACATGGTACACAATTCAAATACAACTTAATAATACAACTATCGTGTACAATACGACAAAACATAAACTATGAGTTTGAATACAAATATTGTCTACTAGAGAGTATAAAAACTCAAAAGGAGTCATCATTACAATTATTATCACACTATTTCACAGAACAGTGAGGACTACTAATGCAAATATCTAGGACCATCACTCTGTTCCCCGACTAGTCCCAACTATGTTCTCATTTCCTGAAGAGAACAATAACAGAAAGGGTGAGATCAACTAGCCAGTAAGAAATATTATGACTAAGATAATGCAGAATAATTTATCGTTAGCCTTCAACAGTGTTAAACTGATACAATAGAACAAACATCAAGTTTAATTGCAGCGAGACAAGAAATCCATTAAAAGAGTTAAGTAGAGAATAAAATCTACTATCTTTTAGGATTTAAAAGGTTTTTTTTATCACTTTTATCGCTGAGACTCAGCTTAATAAATAATCCACATCATCGAATCACCCCTGCACTACGGCCAAGGATATTCTTTAGTATCACGACCACAATTATCCATGCACTACGGGCCAAAGATAATCATGTTTTCATCAATGGTCCTGATCATGCCATAAAACAATTCATCTTTTCACCATTGACCGAAGAGAATCCATAGCCATAATTATACCAAAAACTGTCCATCAATGCACTACGGGCCAATGAGGACTTTTTTCACATCATTTGTAATATTACGGTCATGATTATACCGAATAATCCCTGGTCATAATCATACCAAGTCCATCTATGCACTACAGGCCACAGATGACTTTCAACATAATATAAACATGAGGATGATGACAATGACATAATAATTCAATAAAACAAGTTCAAGAATTAATTTATTCAGGAACCAATAACGTCTAAATTGTCAACATGATACTGCTTTGTGGAGTAAAATTCAAGAATGCTTAGAAGAATATTTCCATGAAAAGATACTAGATGAAGCGCAAATATCAAGGATATTCCACTAATTTCATGGAGTATGGAAGTCAAAGTTTTAACCAACTGAGTATAATAAAGAATGGAATAACAAAAGAAATCACCATGCATGCGGTACTTCGCATAGACAGGTTATTCCAACAGAATAATAATTAACGGAACCAGGTCATGCGTAAAACACAGACAGGATGTTCCAGCAGAATAATAAAGAACGAAATAATAACAGAAATCACCATGCATGCGGTACTTCGCATAGACAGGTTATTCCAACAGAATACCAATAAAGACGGAACCAGGTCCGGCGTAAAACGCACAGACGGGATATTCCAACAGAATAATAATAAAGACGGAATCAGGTTCGGCGTAAAACGTACAGACAGGATATTCCAACAGAATAATAATAAAGACGGAACCAGGTCCGGCGTAAAACGCACAGATAGGATATTCCAACAGAATAATAAAGAATGAAATAACAGAAGAATTTCACCAAGTATAGGGTATCCCGCGTATACAGGTTATTCCAACAAAATGATAAAGAATGGATAACAGAAGTTCTCTTCATGAATAAGATTGAAAGAATACCCCTTATGAGTACAATAAATAATATTCCCTACGAGTAAAACAAATAATACTCCCTACCTTAAGAAGAAGAGTACTGGATATATGAGTAGTGAAGTAGCATAATACTTTTCTTATTTCTCTCTATAGTTTCTCTCTCTAGAGTGTCAGTGGATTCGTAAGAAATAATGAAGGAATGAGCTTCTATTTATAGAAAAATAGATTGCATAGTAACTAACTCATGAACGGTCCAGATTGATTTACTTTAATCTGACGGTCCATATTTAAAGCAAAATCTTTTAAATAAAATATAATATATTCTATTTATAATCTAATAAAATGAATAACTTTATAAAAGATTTTACTATACAAATACTATGCAGGCACTATGCATAATAAAATATAATATATTCTAATTATTGTCTAATAAAACAAATAACTTTATAAAAGTATTCTGTTTTATATAAAAAGATTTTACTATTAGCCTAATAAAACGAATAACTTTATAAAAGTATTCTGTTTTATATAAAAAGCTTTTTGTTTTATTACACTAATAATACCAATAAAACAAAATTGAGTGACTTATCACGTAAGCATCAATAATCAATACCGTGTGCTACTATGCAACCACGCGTATTACTGTACTTTTACTACTGAGTAGTTCAACAGTATTAACGGAAAAATTTTCGCCGTTATTTTCATAAAATATTTTTGTCATTTTCTCAATCTGACAATAATTCTGTTGTGGGGTCCACCAATGATTGTACCGTTGTACGAATATTCTTCGACAAAAAGAATATTCCCGACCAGTCGAATATTATACAACAACTTGCATACTTTTCAAAATTTATAAATACTACCCACAACTATAACACTATCTCAAATCCACACCATAATATTTAAAAAAATATTTCGAGAAAATTAAATCTTTATTCATAAAATATGGGGTTTCATAATCTCCCCTCCTTATGAAATTTCGCCGTCGAAATTTACGTACGTACCTGGTATGCCGAAGAGATGAGGATACCTCGACTTCATTTCAAATTCTAACTCTTGAGGTATAACCTTTGAGTGTTGAATACGATCATTCTTATCCAAGATTTTAACATATATCTCCTCATACGTTAAGTCTTCTACTATTTCGTCTGGTTCTAATTTAATAATATGGTTCGTGTCATCCACATATTTACGTAACATCGATACGTAAAAAACGTTATGAACACGCGATAAACTTGGCGGTAAAACGAGTCTATAGGCCACAGTTCCTACTCGATCGAGGATTTCAAATGGGCCAATAAAATCGAGGGTTAAGATTTCTTTTCTTCATCGATTCTTGCTTCTAGAATAACGCCCTCTTGAACCTTCTTGTTCACATTCATCAGCTCCGGTGTGTGTAGCTTGAGCCGCTTTAACTTTATCGATTAAAGTCGATTCTACTCGTATATTCATTATCTTCATGTGGGTCCCTAGAGTATTTAACTCTATCTTCATCATTTGTAAGTTATACGAAATTAGTCTTTCTGTTAACAACATCGCACTCATAAACGCATACGATCTTCTACTCAACACGTCAAACATCTTTGGCGCATGCTACGTTCATTTTAGTTGAAGAAATATTTGAGTGTTTAAGAAATGGTTTTTGTAATGGGGTCAATACAAAATTAGATTTCACGCTCTAGGGGTAGGCTAAGAAGTCTTCAAGAATACGTCAGGAAATTTATCATTCAAAACTGTGACCCTCATCCAAGACTTAGTATGTCACATTGATACCTATCAACTTGCCATCGTCATTCACGACATCGCCTACAGAAAGTCTGACTTCGGTGCATTCCACATAAGAAAGTCAACAACGAAAGGACCGAGGCTCTTTACTTATGGCTTGATATGACAATGATTGACTTTAGTGGTTTGATTATTTGAATTCGCATAACAGGTTGGTTGAGAATATGAAAGCTAATAACCTTATGAAAAACATGATGGGTAGTTAACCAATCGATTCCTAAAATTGCATCAAAGGCAAGTATTTTCAAAGAGATAAGATTGGCACGTAACGTGAAAGTGTCAATTTGAATCAACAAGATTTATAAATAGTGGAGGTAACGAAGGTTTCTAGCTAACGAAGTTTCAACCAATAAGTCAAAGTCTAACTTCTCCGGAGTTAAATTTAAACGTTGAGCGCAAGCAAGAGAGATAAAAGAATAGGTAGAACCGGTATTGAATAAGGTATAGACTTCGCAAGAATTTATAATTAACTAACCCGTGATAACTTCATTCGATTCCTCGTCACTAAAAACGCTTTCCATTAAACTACCGAATTTAACTTGTTCGGGACAGTCTTTGGTGTCGTCATTACCACTGGAATTAACTTTTGCTATAGGGCATATTCCACCCTTAACTGCTTTGTCGTACTCCTGCTCCATGATCTGAAACATTAGTCTTCGATCCATATCGAATTGGGGTTGACCACAATGTGTAGGGTAATTCAAAACTCGATGATGGGTTCTCCCAATTGCTGTCAAAAAAGAGAAATACATATAATCTATTTTAGCTTTCTTGGATCGGACTTCTCTTTCCACAATATCAACTCGTCGTGTGGCTTTTATCCATGCATCTTTCATTCTCACTCGTTCAGTTATTTCTTCTTTCACCTGCTCCTTGACATTTGGATTCTCAGATTCCAGCTTTAATATCGTATACTCTGTCAAAGAGCGCTCCTGTTCAGCTATCGCACATCGGGTAATACAATTTTGAATTGTTACATTCCTTTGCTCCACGACCGCCTTCCGTTCTTCAGCCTGCTCTTCTAACTCATGAATACGATTTTGAAATTCTACATTTTGATCAATAAGTTCTTCTAATACATCCTCCTCAGGTTCCTCTTCTTACTCCTTCTCAGTTACTACCTTTGCGACTAGCTTGAGTGTAACTTTTAATTCCTCAATCACCACATAGATATCTCTAATCACATTATCTTGGTTGGTGATTAGAGGTGTCTCTACGGTCTCATGTGCTCCATTGCCATTCTTAACATTTCCGGATGTCATTTTCAAATACTGCCACAAAACAAGGGTTAATTAACATATCACATATTATCCCTATACTCTGACCGACCAATTAAATACCAAATAAACTTAGGTAGGTCATACTAGCGAAGGAATTTCCCGTTTCTCCCCTCCTAGTTCTATTCTCACATCTTAGCCAGGGATCATATCCCTAAGCTTTGATACCAACTGTGACAGCCCAAAAATTAGGTATACATCACCCATCTTGAGTCGCCAGATACATTGTACACAATTCAAATACAACTTAATAATACAACTATCGTGTACAATACGACAAAACATAAACTATGAGTTTGAATACAAATATTGTCTACTAGAGAGTATAAAAACTCAAAAGGAGTCCTCATTACAACTATTATCACACTATTTCACAGAATAGTGAGGATTACTAATGCAAACATCTAGGACCATCACTCTGTTCCCCAACTAGTCCCAGCTACATTCTTATTTCCCGAAGAGAACAGTAAAAGAAAAGGTGAGCTCAACTAGCCTAGTAAGAAATATTATGACTAAGATAATGCAGAATAATTTATCGTTAGCCTTCAACAGTGTTAAACTGATACAATATAACAAACAAAAAGTTTAATTGCAGCGGAACAAGCAATCCATTAAAAGAGTTAATTAGAGAATAAAATCTAATATCTTTTATGATTTAAAAGGTTTTTCATCACTTTTATCGTTGGGACTCAGCTTAATAAATAATCCACATCATCAAATCACCCCTGCACTACGGCCAATGATATTCTTTAGTATCACGACCACAATTATCCATGCACTACGGGCCAAAGATAATCGTGTTTTCATCAACGGTCTTGATCATGCCATAAAACAATTCATCTTTGCACCCTTGGCCGAAGAGAATCCATAGCCATAATTATACCAAAAACTGTCCATCAATGCACTATGGACCAATGAGGACTTTTTCCACATCATTTGTAATATTACGGTCATGATTATACCGAATAATCCTTGGTCATAATCATACCAAGTCCATCTATACACTACAGGCCACAGATGACTTTCAACATAATATAAACATGTGGATGATGACAATGACATAATAATTCAATAAAACAAGTTCAAGAATTAATTTATCCAGGAACCAATAACGTCCAAATTGTTCAACATGATACTTTTTTGTGGAGTAAAATTAAAGAATGCTTAGAAGAATATTTCCATGAAAAGATACTGGATAAAGCGTAAATATCAAGGATATTCCACTAATTTCATGGAGTATGGAAGTCAAAGTTTTAACCAACTGAGTATAATAAAGAATGGAATAACAAAAGAAATTACCATGTATGCGGTACTACGCATAGACAGGTTATTCCAATAGAATAATAATTAACGGAACCAAGTCATGCGTAAAGCACAGACAGGATGTTCCAACAGAATAATAAAGAACAGAATAATAACAGAAATCACCATGCATGCGGTACTTCGCATAGACAGGTTATTCCAACAGAATACCAATAAAGACAGAACCAGGTCCGGCGTAAAACGCAAAGACATGATATTCCAATAGAATAATAATAAAGACGAAACCAGGTCCGGCGTAAAACGCACAGACATGATATTACAATAGAATAATAATAAAGACGGAATCAGGTCCGGCGTAAAACGCACAGACGGGATATTCTAACAGAATTATAAAGAATGAAATAACAGAAGAATTTCACCAAGTATAGGGTATCCCGCATATACAGGTTATTCCAACACAATGATAAAGAATGGAATAACAGAAGTTCTCTTCATGAATAAAAAAGAAAGAATACCCCTTATGAGTACAACAAATAATATTCCCTACGAGTACAACAAATAATATTCCCTACCTTAAGAAGAAGAGTACTGGATATATGAGTAGTGAAGTAGCAGAATACTTTTCTTCTTTCTCTCTATAGTTTCTCTCTCTAGAGTGTCAGTGAATTCGTAAAAAATAATGAAGGAATGAGCTTCTATTTATAGAAAAATGGACTGCATAGTAACTAGCTCATGAACGGTCCAAATTAGTTTACTTTAATCTGATGGTCCATATTTAAAGCAAAATCCTTTTAAATAAAATATAATATATTCTATTTATAATCTAATAAAACGAATAACTTTATAAAAGATTTTACTATGCAAATATTATGCAGGCACTATGCAAATACTATGCATAATAAAATATAATATATTCTAATTATTATCTAATAAAATAAATAAGTTTATAAAAGTATTATGTTTTATATAAAAATATTTTAATATTAGCCTAATAAAACGAATAACTTTATAAAAGTATTTTGTTTTATATAAAAAACTTTCTGTTTTATTACACTAATAATACCAATAAAACAAAACTGAGTGACTTATCACGTAAGCATCAATAATCAATACTGTGTGCTACTATGCAACCATGCGTATTACTGTGCTGTTACTATCGAGTAGTTTAACAGTATTAACGGTAAAACTTTCGCCGTTATTTTCATAAATTTTTTTTGTCGTTTTCTCAATCCGACAATAATTCCGTTGTGGGGTCCACCAATGATTGTACCGTCGTACGGATATTATCTGACAAAAAGAATATTCCCCGACCAGTCGAATATTATATAACAACTTGAATACTTTTCAAAATTTATAAATACTACCCACAACTATAACACTATCTCAAATCCACACCATAATATTCAAAAAAATATTTCGAGAAAATTAAATCTTTATTCATAAAATCTGGGGTCTCACAACAAGTGTGGGTCATGATGGGTATAGGAGTTATCTTTACAATTAGCTGTTTTCCTATCTCCCCATGATGCCCTATCATCAAGCTCTAATTCTTAACTCCTGGAGCCACATGTTTTGGAGTTTCAAGGAATATCCCGTCATCTCTATGCTAGCCCATGGATTTCCAGGCAACTTCAACTTTGCCAAGAAGCTCATCAGAAATGGTCCCTCCTCAAGAATAGTGCATGAAGTATTAACTGTCCCAATTCTTTATAGAGTGAATCACTATCCACTGTCTTTTTCCAGCCAATTTTATGAATTTCCAAGCTGGTTGGAAGTGGTTCTAAATCCACCAAGTCCATTCCCAGTTACAGAATCCCAAAATTCTGTAATTGATGAGCCAAACGTGCCAAACTTCATATTGATCCCAAATCCCATCATCTCTACGATCACTGACTCTAGCCCCATCGTAGAGTCCCAAGGAGAAATCGTAGAGCCACCTACTCTAGACACCCAAACAAAGGGTCCTCCGTCAGATATTCCCTCTTCATCCACAAATGAATACTTCAATCTTGATCTTACCCTCTACTCCTCGCAAGATCAATTCAAGAAAAAAAACCCTCTTTTAAACAATCCTCAACTCAGTGAACTACTCTCAGATCTGCCCACTGAAGCTGAGCTAAATGAAGTGTCCAAGAACATAATCAAGGACATCGATGAGAGCCTTGAAGCTCACTCAGAATTCATTCTTCTCAGACTGATAAAAATGATCACTGCTACAAACAAACTCCCAGGCACCCTAAACGCTGAACTTACTAAGAAGCTGAGGGAGATTATCAAGGAAATGATTAAAAGCATAAAGGACAAAGATGATATTCACTTCATAGCCGCCAAAAGACACAGAGATGTTGTTCTTGCATTACAGAGCACTCAAGAAGCCCAGAATACGCTTATGATGGAGACCATCATCAGTTTGAAAACTACAGTCAAAGAATTTCAATAAGCCTACGTAACCCAAGGACAACAAACTGACAATGTTCTAGTCGTTCTCAAAAATAGGGAAACTCAATCTGAAGCTCTGATAAAGGAAAATCGAGAGGACATTTCTCAAACTCAAAGCCAAATATTTGAGTTATGTTAATCAAATATTTTTATGCATATTAATTATATAATATATTATAGTTTGCATGGATCAATTACTTTGTATGCTAGCTCACAAAATTTACCGCAGGTATGAGTGAGTAAAACAAGTTGGTTATTTTTGTCACATGCTCTCAGTTTTTATAACTAGAATATATATATATATATATATATATATATATATATATATATATATATATATATGTCTAAACCTGTTTTTCTTTGAAGACTTATTCAGATATGAATTGGAGTATAATTAGGAGATTGAAATCTGCAGGTTATAAAAGGTAACAGTGTCTTGAAACAAAAATTGAAATCTTATTTGTTATATTCCTTAAGTTCATTAATTATAGTCTATCATATTTATAGAAATATATCTTTCTAATATATAAATATATAATACATATGCTGGTACTTATATATATATATTTGGTTACGTGACTTTTTCAAAGTAATGTATACTTGGAGAGTTTTTAGGATTTGGTATAATTAAAGACTCTTATTCAAAGTTACTAACAACATTTATTTTTTCTAAGGATACATGCGAACAGTGAGTTGGACTCTTTCAACTAGTCTTTGGATATTATATGACTCTTTCATAGCAGTATTCCCTTATATATCTTCTAAGGCTGTTATTGCTAACGTATATTTTCTTTTGAAAAGAATTAGCCATTGCTTGGATTGGAACGTTACATGACGTAGTCGTTGCTCTACTCCTTTATATATATTGTTGCTCGGCTACAAGGAAAAACAAGAGACTACAGAACAGAAATTCTTTAAGAAATCTAATCTGAGATACATTCATATCATACAGTGTTCTTATATTCCTTCTTTCATATCTATTGTAAACATAGTACAAGTCTAGGTTGGCTTGGGGTTTTTTTATTTTAGTAATATTTAGTCTGTACAACGAAGCTATCAAAGTCTAAGAGGTGAGAGGTGTTGCAGAGGTGCAAAGGGGGTAGAGGTGCCCAATCGATCGTCGTTGTAACAGGGAGTTTTATTTACTTTGTAATTGCTGAGTATTATTTTAATAAAGTGAGTCTCCAATCCTAGTTGGGATTGGACGTGGATTAGGCTACTAGACTAGAGGATAGGCGATGAACCACGTAAAAATCTTAGTGTGCTTTACTGTTATTTTGTTTTTATTTTAAGCTTTAATATTCTAAAGATTTTGGTTTAAGTCAGAAAAATTTTATACTAATACGGACAGGTTTTAGCTGTTCATTTATAACAGACAAAGAACATAACTAATACGGACATGGTTAAACCGTCCGATTATAGACTACTATAGTAAACTTCAAAAATTGGCTAATATAGATCACTTCTGAGTACTTACACCTATTCACCCCCTCTAGGTGTGCTTAATTACAGAATTACATTTTGTATCAAAGCAATGTTCTACTAATATTGATCTTTGCAGGTTGTAGGGAAAGATCCTATGGCACACCTCAATTTTCAAGAAGGTCAATCCACAAGCCGGCCATCAATGCACTACGGGCCAATGAGGACTTTTACCACATCATTTGTAATATTACAGTTATGATTATACCGAATAATCCCTGGTCATAATCATACCAATCACTAGTACATCTATGCACGTAAGCCACATATGACTTTTATCACAATATAAGCACGAGGATGATGACAATGATATAAGAATTCAATTGAAAGAAAGCAAAGGATAAATTTTTAAATAGTTATAATTTAATTTATCCAAAATTTAATAATGTCCAAATTGTCAACATGATACTATTTTGTGGAGTAAATTCAAGAATAATATTGTATCAAAAATGATTTGGACTGAAAAGAAATTAATTTTTATCATAAATAGTATCCTGGGTGAATAGTACCCGAGTGAATAGTAACTCGGTATGAAAAGTACCCCGAATCCTCGGGTGAATAATATTCGAGTAAATAGTAACCCGTGAATAGTACCCCAGGTGAAAATATTGATATTTAATAAGAAAATTCAGATCAATATTCCAATGAAACGATACTGGATAAAGCATAAAACTCAAGGATATTCCACTAATTTTAGGAATTATACAAGCAATACTTACCATAGTAAGTTTAGATTTAAGAATATGAAAAGAAATAATATACGAAACTGCAAATGGATTTTCACCCGTCATGCGGTAGTCCACATAGACATATCATTTCCATAATTTAATAACAATTGAATACGAAGGGTTATTCACCAGGCATGCGGTAGTCCGCGTAGACAGGTTATTCCCACAGAATAATAAAGAATAGAATAACAAAAGATTTCACCATGCATGCCGTCCGCGTAGACATGTTATTCCAACAGAATAATAAAGAATGAAATAACAAAAGATTTCACAATGCATGCGGTAGTCCGCGTAGACAGGTTATTCCCACAGAATAATAAAGAATTGAATAACAACCCTTACGAGTATTGAAAGAAAATAACTCTCTTCATGAATATGAAAGAAATAATACCCCTTACCTTAATAGAAGAGTGAATACTGAAGTAGGGTAGTAGCAGAATACTCTTCTTCTTGATCTCTATAGTTTCTCTCTCTAGAGTTTCAGTGAATTCGTAAGAAATAATGAAGGAATGAGCTTCTATTTATAGGAAAAAGGACTGAATAGTAATTAATTCATGAACGACCCAGATTAATTCACTTTTAAACGGACGGTCCATATTGATTTACTATTTAAAACTTAAAGCAACGGTCCATACTGATTTACTATTAAAACTTTAAACCAGCGATCCATATTGATTTACTATTATAACTTCAACCAACAGTTTGAAAAATTAGCACAACTCCTCATGGAATAATAAGCCAAACTTATAACAAATACCTCATAACAAACCTCTCTATTTATATCAAAAATTGAATAAATATTTACCACAAATCACTTATCTTTAATAAACACATTTTTAATTTATTAACAATTATTCATCATTAATAATATTACTCACAATATTTAACAATCAGATCATTCCCAGGAAAGAGGGGACTTTTCGATAAGGATTTCTCCCTATTGGCGCGCAATTAGGTGACCAAATCTCTCATCGACAGAACTTTCTAGACACCGTCAATATTGTAAATAATAATTGATTTAGTAATATTGTAAATAATATTGTCGTCTCAATTATTGATTTAGTAATATAAAATATCATGCAGATGATATTGTGACAATAATTGAATCAAATAACGTGAGATACTATGCAGCAATTACTGGAGTAATAATTGAGTAAAACTGAGTGACTTCTCACGTAAGCATCAATAATCAGTACCATGTGTTACTATGCAACCACGCGTGGTACTGTTCTTTTACCACCGATTATTTCAACAGTTTAATGGTAAAACGTTCGCCGTTATTTTTATAAAAAGAAAATTCTGTCGTTTTCTAACTTCGATAGTTATTCCGTTGTGGGGTCCACCAATGATGGTGTCGGCGTACGGATATTCCCCGACAAAAAAATATTTCATATCAACTTGCTTACTTTTCAAAATTTGTAAATATTTCCCATAACTATAACATTATATCAAATATACACCATAATATTCAAAAATATAATTCGAGAAAAATTAATCTTTATTCATAAAACTTGGGGTCTTATAACCTCCCCTTCTTATGATATTTCATCCTCGAAATTAGGGTGCGTACCTAGTATATTGAAGAGGTGAGGATACCTTAATTTCATTTCAGATTCTAACTCTCAGGTCATTTCCTCAACATTGTGGTTTCTCCACAAAACTTTGACTTGAGGTATAACCTTGGAGCGTAGAATATGATCCTTCTTATCCAAGATTTTAACAAGTACCTCTTCATACGTTAAATCTTCCGCTATCTCGTCCGGTTATAATTCAATAATGTGGTTCGGGTCTTTCACATATTTACGTAACATAGATATGTGAAAAATGTTATGAATACGAGACATACGTTGCGGTAAGTCGAGTCTATAGGCCACAGTTCCTACTCGATCGAGGATTATAAATCTACCAATGAATCGAGGATTGAGCTTTCCTCTCTTTCCAAATCTCGTAACTCCTTTTCATGGAGCAACACGTAACAACACATGATCTCCAATATTGAATTCCACGTCCTTTCGATGAAGATCAGCATAACTCTTTTGTCGATCTTGTGAGGTTTTTATACATTGTCGGATCGTTTGAATCTTTTTCGTAGGCATACGTACCAACTCCGGTCCCAACAATGTTACTTCACCCACCTCATCCTAGGATACTGGAGAACGACACTTTCTTCCATACAATGCCTCAAATGGATCTATGTCAATACTTGCTTGATAACTGTTGTTGTAGGAAAACTCCACATTGGTAAGAACTTGTCCCAACTTCCTTTGAAGTCAAGGACACAGAGTCTTAATAAATCTTCAAGAGTTTGAATAGTCCTCTCCGACTGCCCGTCCATTTGAGGATGATATGCCAAACTAAATCGTACATCCGTGCCCATAGTTTTTTGCAAACTAACCCAAAATCGTGAAATGAATCTTGGGTCTCGATCGGAAACTATGGATACTGGCATACCATGCAATCTTACAATCTCGTTTATGTACATACGAGCAAGAAGTTCAAGTGTATAAGTTTCTCGTATTGGTATGAAATGAGCAGACTTGGTCAATCTATCAACAATGACCCAAATCGCATCTATGCCTTGAGAAACCTTGGGAAGACCAGTAACAGAATCTATAGTAATGTGCTCCCACTTCCATTCTGGAATTTCAAGTGATTGCAATGGACCTTTTGGCACTTGATGCTCCGCCTTAACTCGTTGACAAGTTAAACACCTTGAGATAAACCCCACTATCTCTTTCTTCATATTGTTCCACTAAAATGTATGTCAAAGATCACGATACATTTTGGTACTCCCAGGATGGATTGCAAACGGTGTGTTGTGCGCCTCCATCATGATTTTATACTTCAAGTCAGAATTGTTAGGAACACAAAGTCTGGAGTTGACTCGAAGTATTCTTTCTTCATCGATTCTTGCTTCCGGAATAGTACCTTCTTGCACTTTCTTCCTCATACGCATCAACTCCAGGTCTGTTGCTTGAGCAGCTTTAGCTTTATCGATTAAAGTCGGTTTTACTCGTATATTTGCCATCATTATGTGGGTCCCTGGAGTCTTTAACTCTATATCCATCCTTTGCAAGTCATATAAAATGGGTTTTTGTGTCGACAATATCGTACTCGTACCCGCATATGATCTTCTACTTAATGCGTTAGCTACCACGTTCGCTTTTCCAGGATGGTACTGAATGGTATGGTCGTAATCTTTCAACAGCTCAAGCCATCATCGTTGCCGCGTGTTGAGTTCCTTTTGAGTGAAGAAATATTTGAGGCTTTTAGGATCCGCATATATTTCCACCTTTTCTCCATACAGGTAATGCCTCTAAATCTTAAGCGCAAAAACGACAGCTGCTAACTCTAGATCATGAGTAGGATAATTCTTCTCATATTCTTTGAGTTGTCGTGAGGCATAGGCTATGACTTTCCCATGTTGCATGAGAACACATCCTAACCCTTTGCCTGAAGCATCACTGTAGATGACAAATCCCTCCGAGCCATATGGTATTGTCAGAATAGTTGCTGAAATGAGTCTCCTCTTGAGTTCTTGAAAACTCTCCTCACATTCCTTGCTCAAACCGAATTTTGTATATTTTCGAGTCAGCTAAGTTAATGGACTAGCGATTCGAGAAAACCCTTCTACGAATCTCTGATAATAACCAGCTAAGCTGAGAAAGCTACGTACTTCGGTCACTAACTTAGGTTGCTCCCGACTTTAAATTTCTTCAATCTTTGTCGGGTCAATAGATATTCCATGATTTGATATCACGTATCCAAGGAATGCTACTTCCTCAAACCAGAACTCAGATTTCTTCAACTTGGCATATAGCTTGTTTTCACGAAGTTTTTGGAGTATCAGACTCAAGTGTTGCTCATGTCATTAATAAAGACAACAATGAAATGATCCAAATATTCCTTGAATACTCGGTTCATCATATCCATGAAGGCTGCAGGAGCATTAGTCAATCCAAAAGACATGACTAGGAATTCATAATGCCCGTACTGAGTTCTGAAAGAGGCTTTGGGATGTCATTGGTTTAATCTTCAACTGATGATATCCAGAATGAAGATCGATCTTTGAAAAGAATTTGGCGCCTTGCAACTGGTCAAAAAGGTCATCAATGCGAGGCAACGGGTACCTATTTTTGATGGTGATATGATTCAACTCCAAATAGTCAATACAAAGTCGCATACTTCCATCTTTCTTCTTCACAAATAGAACATGAGCACCCCAAGGAGACGTACTGGGACGAATGAAACCGATATCTAACAATTCCTGTAGTTGGGTTTTTAACTCCTAAAGTTCAATAGGAGCCATTCAATATGGGGCTTTGGAAATGGGTTTTGTACTGGGTTCAAGGTCAATACCAAACTCGATTTCACCCTCTGGGATAGGCCAGGAAGTTCTTCAGGGAATACGTCAGGAAATTTATTAACAATATAAATATCTTTCAAATCTGACGTATTTTTGTTTAAATCTATGACATGGGCTAAGAAAGCTTGACATCCGTTTTTCAATAAACGAATAGCTTTATGGCTTGATATGACAGTGATTAACTTTAGTGGTTTGGTTGCTTGAATTCCCATAATAGGTTGGTTAGGAATATGAAATCTAACAACCTTACGAAAATAATCAATTTTTACATGATGAGTAGTTAACCAATCAATCCCTAAAATCACATCAAACGCAAGTATTTTCAAAGAAATAAGGTCGACAGGTAATGTGCGAGTTCCAATTTTGTAAAACCCCAACTTTTTGAATAAAGATGAATTTTCTATAAATATTATTTTTGAATATTATGGAGTGAAATTGATATAATGTTATAGTTGTGGGTAATATTTATAAATTTTGTAAAGTACGCAAGTTGTTATAAAATATTCTATTGGTCGGGGAATATTCGTTTTAACAGGGAATATTCGTACAACGGAACAATCATTGGTGGACCCCACAACAGAATTATTGTCGGATTGAGAAAACGACAAAAATACTTTATGAAAATAACGGCGAAAGTTTTACCGTTAACTGTTGAAACACCCGGTGTTAAAAGTACAATAATACGCATAGTTGCATAGTAGCACACGGTATTAATTATTGATGCATACGTGATAAGTCACTCAGTTTTGTTGGTATTATTAATGTAACAATACAGAAAATCTTTTTATATAAAATAGAATATTTTTATAAAGTTATCTGTTTTATTAGACAATAATTAGAATATATTATATTTTATTATGCATAGTGTTTGCATAGTAAAATCTTTTATAAAGTTATTCATTTTATTAGATTATAAATAGAATATATTATATTTTATTTAAAAGATTTTGCTTTAAATATGGACCGTCATATTAAAGTAAATCAATCTGGACCGTTTATGAGTTGGTTACTATGCAGTCCATTTTTCTATAAATAGAAGCTCATTCCTTTATTATTTTCTTACGAATTCACTGAAACTCTAGAGAGATAAACTATAGAGAGAAAGAAGAAAGTATTCTGCTACTTCACTACTTATATATCCAGTACTCTTCTTCTTAAGGTAGGGAATATTATTTGTTATACTCGTAAGGGGTATTATTTCTTTTGTATTCATGAAGAGAACTTCTGTTATTCCATTATTTATTATTCTGTTGGAATAACCTGTATACGCGGGCTACCCTATACTTGGTGACATTCTTCTATTATTCCGTCTTTACTATTCTGTTAGAATATCCTGTCATTGTGTTTTACGCCGGACCTGATTCCGTCTTTATTATTCTGTTGGAATATCCTGTCTGTGCGTTTTATGTCGGACCTGATTCCGTCCTTATTAGTATTCTATTGGAATAACATGTCTCTACGAAGTACCGCATGCATGGTGATTTCTGTTTTTATTCCATTCTTTATTATTCTGTTGGAACATCCTGTCGGTGCGAATTTCGCCTGACCTGGTTTCGTTATTTAGTATTCTGTTGGAATAACATGTGTATATGAAGTACCGCATGCATGGTGATTTCTTTTGTTATTCCATTCTTTATTATACTCTGTTGGTTAAAGTTTTAACTTCTATACTCCATGAAATTAGTGGAATATCCTTGATAATTGCGCTTCATCCAGTATCTTTTCATGGAAATATTCTTCTGAGCATTCTTGAATTTTACTCTACAAAACAGTATCATGTTGACAATTTGGATGCTATTGGTTCTTGGACAAATTAATTCTTGAACTTATTTTATTGAATTCTTATATCATTATCATCATCCTCAAATTTATATTTTTTTGAAAGTCATCTGTGGCCTGTAGTGCATAGATGTACTTGGTATGATTATGATCAGGGATTATTCAGTGTAATCATGACCGTAATATTACAAATGATGTGGTAAAAGTCCTCATTGGCCCGTAATGCATTGATGGACAGTTGTTGGCATGATCATGACCATTAATGAATACACAAATATTCTTGGCTCGTAGTGCATGGATAAGTGTGGTCGTGATACTAAAGAATATCTTTAGTCGTAGTGTAGGGGTGATTCGATGATGTGGATTATTTATTAAGTTGAGTCCCAGCGATAAAAGTGATGAAAAACCTTTTAAATCATAAAAGATAGCAGATTTTATTCTCTACTTGACTCTTTTAATGGATTGCTTGTTCCGCTACAGTTAAACATAATGTTTGTTATATTGAATCAGTTTAACACTATTTAAGGCTAATGATAATTTATTCTGCATTATCTTAGTCATAATATTTCTTACTGGGCTAGTTGAGCTCACCCTTTCTTTCACTGTTCTCTTCAGGAAATGAGAATATAGCTGGAACGAGTCGGGGAACAGAGTGATGGTCTTAGATGGTGCATTAGCAGTCCTCACTATTCTGTGAAATAGTGTGATAATAATTGTAATGAGGACTCATTTTGAGTTTGTATACTCTCTAGTAGACAATATTTGTATTCAAACTCACAGTTTATGTTTTGTCCTATTGTACACGACAGTTGTATTATTAAGTTGTATTTGAGTTCTGTACCATGTATCTGGAGACTCAAGATGGGTGATGTATACCTAATTTTGGGGGCGTCACAGTTGGTATCAAAGCTTAGGGATATGATCCCTGGCTAAGATGTGAGACTACAACTAGGAGGGGAGAGACGGGGAATTCCTTCGCTAGTATGACCTACTTAAATTTATTTTGTATTTAAATTGGTTGGTCAGAATTTAGATATAATATGTTACATG
The DNA here is from genome assembly GCA_020205505.1 of Panax japonicus. Taxonomy (NCBI): domain Eukaryota; kingdom Viridiplantae; phylum Streptophyta; class Magnoliopsida; order Apiales; family Araliaceae; genus Panax; species Panax japonicus. The sequence goes on from CM035111.1 coordinate 41,691,924, forward strand.
TCAACTAACCCTTGTTTTGTGGCAGTATCAAAAAATGACATCCGAGAAAGTTGAGAATAGCAATGGAGCACAAGAGACCGTTGAGTCTCCACATATCAATAATCAGGATAATGTGCATCAGGAAGGCGACAATCCTCATGCAAACAACAACACGGACCAAATGATGAATGATGGATTGTTCAGAGGCTTTATGCAATTCATGCAATATCAAGCGAGAGCGGCTCCTGTCTGAAATGTAGGTGAAAACACTGGAAACTCTCGGATGGTCACCGCTAAACCGTTCAAGGAGCTGGGACCACCAGAGTTTATTGGAGAGCCAAAACCACTTAAGGCGGAAGCATGGATAAAGCAGATCACTAAGATATTTGATGTCTTGGGATGCTCCGAGGAGCAAAAGGTTCCCTTCGCCACCTTCATGTTGCGTGAAGAGGCAGATTACTGGTGGGAATCTGTAAAACGTTCCCAGCCTGACGCACTCAAGATGTCTTGGGAGAAGTTCCAAGAGCTATTCAACGACAAGTACTTTCCCGAGAGTATTTGTCACATGAAAGAAGTGGAGTTTATCAAATTGGAACAAAACAATATGACCGTGTCGCAATACGAGACTAAATTTACGGAGTTATCCCGGTTTGCATCCCATTTGGTCGATAATGAGGAGCTAATGACGCGAATGTTATTAAGAGGTTTGAAACCGGAGATACGTCAATATCTTATTTCTCATAAACTGTGTTTGTACTCAGATGTTATAAATAGGGCTCAATTATTGGAGCGCGGTAACGAGTCAACTCAACCAAAAGAAAGCAGCCGACAGCATGAAAATACCAGTGGTATCAGTCATCGAAACGGTGACAACAAACGTGGAGGGAATCAACATGCCAGAAATGGTAACCACTTCGGTGGTAATCATGGCCAAGATAGTAAAACTGAACATTTCAAGAAAAGGAGATTCAACAATGATGGAAGGACGTCAGCACCAACACTCATTGTTAAGGAATGAGAACGACCACCTATCATATGCTTCAAATGCGGAGGGGAGGGACACATCAGTCCAAACTGTGCGATGCCGTCCAAAGCATGTTATAATTGTGGAAGAGAAGGTCACTTAGCCTAATTTTGTCATTCACCAAAGACAAGTTCAGCCAGGATGGAGGCACCAAAAGCCGTCCCAGAAAAGTCAAAGCCGGTAGTGCAAGGGAGAGCGTTTGTTGTGACCTCCCAGAAAGCAAGGAACCCGAATGAAGGTCATCACAGGTAAGCTTATCATAAACTCTAGCGAAGTTTATACCTTATTTGATACCGGTTCTACCCATTCTTTTATTTCTCCTACTTGCGCTCAACGTTTAAATTTGACTCCAGAGAAATTAGACTTTGACTTATCTGTTGAAACTCCGTTCGGAGAAACCTTCATTACATCCACGGTTTATAAGTCTTGTTTGGTTCAAGTTGGTACCCACACATTACCTGTCGATCTTATTTCATTGAAAATACTTGCATTTAATGTAATTCAAGGGATTGATTGGTTAAATACTCATCATGCAAAAATTGATTATTTTCGTAAGGTTGTTGGCTTTCATATTCCTAATCAACCTATTATGTGAATTCAAGCAACCAAACCATTAAAATCAATCACTGTCATCTCAAGCCATAAAGCTATTCGTTTATTGAAAAACGGATGTCAAGCTTTCTTAGCTCATGTCACGGATCTAAACAAAAATACATCAGTTTTGAATAATATTTCTATTGTTAATGAATTTTCTGACGTATTTCCTGAAGAACTTCCTGGCCTACCCCCAGAGCGTGAAATTGAATTTTGTATCGACCTTGAACCCGATACAAAACCCATTTCCAAAGCCCCATATCGAATGACTCCTATTAAACTTCAGGAGTTAAAGACTCAATTGCAAGAATTGTTAGATATTGGTTTCATTCATCCTAGTACGTCTCCTTGGGGTGCTCCTGTTCTATTCGTGAAGAAGAAAGATGGGAGTATGGGACTTTGTATTGATTATCGGGAGTTGAATCATGTCACCATCAAAAATAGGTATCTATTGCCACGTATTGATGACCTGTTTGACCAGTTGCAAGGAGCCAAATTCTTTTCAAAGATTGATCTTCGTTCTGGATATCACCAATTGAAGATTAGAACCGATGACATTCCAAAGACGGCTTTCAGAACTCGGTACGGGCATTATGAATTCCGAGTCATGTCCTTTGGATTTACTAATGCTCCTGCTGCCTTCATGGATATGATGAACTGAGTATTCAAGGAATATTTAGATCCCTTTGTGGTCGTCTTTATTGATGACATCCTTATTTATTCCAAAAGCCATGAAGATCATGAGCAATACTTGAGGCTGATACTCCAAAAGCTTAGTGAATATAGGCTTTATGCCAAGTTGAAGAAATGCGAGTTCTGGCTTGAGGAAGTAGCATTCCTTGGGCACGTGGTATCAAGTCATGGAATATCTGTTGACCCAGCAAAGATTAAAGCTATTCAAAGCTGGGAGCAACCTAAATCAGTGACCGAAGTTCGTAGCTTTCTCAGCTTAGCTGGTTATTATCGGAGATTCGTAGAAGGGTTTTCTCGAATCGCTACTCCACTAAGTCAGCTGACTCGGAAAGATAGAAAGTTTGGTTGGAGCGAGGAATGTGAGAAGAGTTTTCAAGAACTCAAGAGGAGACTCATTTCAGCACCTGTTCTGACAATACCATCTGGTTCGGAGGGATTTGTCATCAGCAGTGATGCTTCGGGCAAAGGGTTAGGATGTGTTCTCATGCAACATGGAAAAGTCATAGCCTATGCCTCACGACAACTCAAAGAATATGATAGGAATTATCCTACTCATGATCTAGAGTTGGCAGCTGTTGTCTTCGCACTAAAGATTTGGAGGCATTACTTGTATGGGGAGAAAGTGGAGATCTTTACGGATCATAAAAGCCTCAAATATTTCTTCACTCAAAAGGAACTCAACATGCGACAACGATGTTGGCTTGAATTATTGAAAGATTATGATTATACCATCCAATACCATCCTGGAAAAGCGAACGTGGTAGCTGACGCATTGAGTAGAAGATCATATGCGGGTACGAGTGCAATATTGACAACACAAAAGCCCATTTTGTGTGACTTGCAAAGGATGGAGCTAGAGTTAAAGACTCCAGGGACCCATGTGATGATGGCGAATATACGAGTAGAACTGACTTTAATTGATAAATTTAAAGCTGCTCAAGCTACAGACCTGGAGCTGATGCGTATGAGGAAGAAAGTGCAAGAAGGTGTTATGCCGGAAGAAAGAATAGATGAAGAAGGAATACTTCGAGTCAAATCCAGACTTTGTGTTTCTAACGACCCTGAGTTAAAGTATAAAATCGTGATGTAGGCGCACAACACACCGTTTGCAATCCATCCTGGGAGTACCAAAATGTATCGTGATCTTCGTTATACATTTTGGTGGAGCAATATGAAGAGAGAGATAGCACTGTTTATCTCAAGGTGTCTAACTTGTCAAAGAGTCAAGGCGGAGCATCAAGTACCAAAAGGTCCATTGCAACCACTTGAAATTCCAGAATGGAAGTGGGAGCACATTACCATGGATTTCGTTACTGGTCTTCCCAAGGTTTTTCAAGGCATTGATGCAATTTGGGTCATTGTTGATAGATTGACCAAATCTGCTTATTTCTTACCAATACGAGAAACTTATACACTTGAACGTCTTGCTCGTATGTACATAAACGAGATTGTAAGACTGCATGGTATGCCAGTATCCATAGTTTCTGATCGAGACCCAAGATTCACTTCACGATTTTGGGTTAGTTTACAAAAAGCTATGAGCACGGATTTACGATTTAGTTCGGCATATCATCCTCAGACGGACGGACAATCAGAGAGGACTATTCAAACTCTTGAAGATTTATTAAGACTCTATGTCCTTGACTTTAAGGGAAGTTGGGACAAGTTCTTACCATTGGTGGAGTTTTCTTACAACAACAGTTATCAAGCAAGCATTGGCATGGCTCCATTCGAGGCATTGTATGGAAGAAAGTGTCATTCTCCAATATGTTGGGATGAGGTGGGTGAAGCAACGTTGTTGGGACCAGAGCTGGTACTTATGACTACGGAAAAGATTCAAACGATCCGACAACGTATAAAAACCTCACAAGATCGACAAAAGAGTTATTCTGATCTTCATCGAAAAGACGTGGAATTTGATATAGGAGATCATGTGTTATTATGAGTTACTCCGTGGAAAGGAGTTACGAGATTTAGAAAGAGAAGAAAGCTCAATCCTCAATTCATTGGCCCATTTTTAATCCTCGATCGAGTAGGAACTGTGACATATAGACTCGCTTTACCACCAAGTATGTCTCGTGTTCATAACGTTTTTCACATATCAATGTTACGTAAATATGTGGAAGACCCGAACCACATTATTGAGTTAGAACCGGACGAAATTGCTGAAGATTTGACGTATGAAGAGGTTCCTGTTCAAATCTTGGATAAAAAGGAAAATATTCTACGCTCCAAGGTTATACCTCAAGTCAAAGTTTTATGGAGAAACCACGATGTTGAGTTTATCAGACAAGAACAAAACAATATAACAGTGTCCCAGTACGAGGTGAAGTTTGCAGAGTTATCTAGGTTTGCACCTCATTTGGTCGAAAATGAGGAATGAATGACAAGGATGTTTCTGAGAGGTCTAAAGTCCGAGATTTGGAAATATCTTATATCTCATAAATTTTCTTTATATTCAGATGTTGTAAACAGGGCTCAACTATTACAGCGAGATAATGAGTATGTGCAACCGAGGGACCACAACCAGGGTCATACTGGTGACAGCAGTCATCAGAGCGATGATAACCAACGAGGAGGGAAAAATACGAACAAAGGCGGTAACCACTCGGGTGGTCATCGTGGCCATGATAATAGGAGAGGTGAGTCAAGTGGAAATTTCTGAAAGATGAGATTCAACAATGACGGGAAGACATCAGCAGCAGAACCAGCACCATCAACAAATTCTAGGGGAGGAGAACGGCCGCCAGTTAGATGTTACAAATGCGGGAAAGAGGGACATATCAGCCCAAACTGTCCACAACAATCCAAGGTATGTTACAACTGTAGAAAGGAAGGCCATATATCTCGGGATTGTTCTGTAGTAAAACAAAGTTCAACGGGGATGGTGACTCCAAGGGCTGTCCCGGATAAGTTGAAATCAGCGGTTCCTGGAAGAGCGTTTGTCGTGACTGGCCAAAATGCGAGGAACCCGAACGAGGTGATTACGGGTAAGATAATCTTGAACTCTTGCGAAGTTTATACCTTACTAGATACAGGTTCTACCCATTCTTTTATCTCTCCTGCTTGTGCTCAACGTTTAAACTTGACTCCGGAGAAATTAGACTTTGATTTATCAGTGGAGACTCCGTTGGGTGTAACTTTCGTTACATCTACAGTTTATAAATCTTGCATGATCCAAGTTGGCACTATCACATTACATGTTGATCTTATCTCTTTAAAGATACTTACTTTTGATGTGATTTTAGGAATTGATTGGTTAACCACTCATCATGCCAAAATTAATTATTTTCGTAAGGTTGTTAGTTTTCATATTCCTAACCAACCTGTCATACGAATTCAAACAACTAAACCACTAAAATCAGTCACTATCATATCAAGACATAAAGCTATTCGTTTATTGAAAAACGGATGTCAAGCTTTCTTAGCACATGTTATGGATTTGAACAAAGACAAGTCGGATTTGAATAATATTTCTGTTGTTAGAGAATTTCCTGATGTATTTCCAGAAGAACTTCCCGGTCTACCCCCAGAACGTGATGTTGAATTCTTTATTGACCTTGAGCCGGGTACAAAATCCATTTCTAAAACCCCATATCGAATGGCTCTTATTGAACTTCAGGAGTTAAAAGTCCAACTACAGGAATTGTTAGACATATGTTTCATTCGTCCTAGTACATCTCCTTGGGGTGCTCCTGTTTTATTCGTAAAGAAGAAAGACACGAGTATGCGACTTTTTTATTGACTACCTAGAATTAAACCATGTCACCATCAAGAATAGGTATCAGCTACCTCGCATTGATGATATGTTCGACCAGTTGCAAGGAGCACAATTCTTTTCAAAGATCGATCTTCGTTCTGGATATCATCAACTGAAGATTAAAACTGAGGATATTCCAAAGACTGTCTTCAGAACTCGGTACGGGCATTATGAATTCTTAGTCATGTCTTTTGGATTGACTAATACTCCTGCTGCTTTCATGGATATGATGAACCGTGTATTCAAAGAATATTTGGATCAGTTTGTTGTTGTCTTTATTGATGACATCCTCATCTATTCCAAAAGCCGTGAAGATCATGAGCACCATTTGAAGCTGATACTTGAAAGGCTTCGTGAAAACAAGCTTTATACCAAGCTGAAGAAATGTGAGTTCTGACTTGAGGAAGTAACATTCCTTGGGCACGTGGTGTCCAAACATGGAGTATCTGTCGACCCAGCGAAGATTGAAGCAGTACAAAGTTGGGAGCAACCAAAGTCGGTGACCGAAGTGCGTAGCTTTCTGGGCTTAACTGGTTATTATCGGAGATTGCTGGAAGGATTTTCTCGAATCGCTACTCTATTAACTCAGTTGACTTGGAAAGATACAAAATTTATATGGAGCGAGGAATGTGAGATGAGTTTCCAAGAGCTCAAGAGGAGACTCATTTCAGCACCTGTTCTGGCAATACCATCTGGTACGGATGGATTTGTTATGTACAGCGATGCTTCAGGCAAAGGGTTAGGAAGCGTTCTCATGCAATATGAGAAAGTCATAGCCTATGCCTCACGACAACTCAAAGAATATGAGAGGAATTATCCTACTCATGATCTAGAGTTGGCAGCAGTCGTATTCGCATTGAAAATTTGGAGACACTACTTGTATGGGGAGAAAGTGGAGATTTATATGGACCATAAAAGCCTCAAATATTTCTTCACCCAAAAAGAACTCAACATGTGGCAACGAAGTTGGCTTGAACTATTGAAAGATTACGATCACACTATTCAATATCATCTTGGAAAAGCGAACGTAGTAGCTGACACATTGAGTAGAAGATCATATGCGAGTACTAGTGCGATATTGTTAGTGCAAAGGCCCATTCTGTATGACTTGCAAAGGATCGAAGTAGAATTAAAGACTCCAGGGACCCACATGATGATGGCGAATATACGAGTAGAACCGACTTTAATCGATAAAGTTAAAGCTGCTCAAGCTACGAACCTAGAGCTGATACGTATGAAGAAGAAAGTGCAAGGAGGTGCTATTCCAGAAGCAAGAATTGATGAAGAAGGAATACTTAAATTCAACTTCAGACTTTGTGTTCCTAACGATTTTGACTTGAAGCATAGAATCATGATGGAGGCACACAACGCACCGTTTGCAATCCATCCTGGGAGTACCAAAATGTATCATGATATTAGACATACATTTTGGTGGAACAATATGAAGAGAGAGATCGCGGAGTTTATCTCGAGGTGTTTAACTTGTCAACGTGTAAAGGCGGAGCATCAAGTGCCAAAGGGTCCATTACAACCACTTGAGATTCCGAAATGGAATTTGGAACACATTACTATGGATTTCGTTACTGGTCTTCCCAAAGTTTCTCAACGCATAGATGTTATTTGGGTTATTGTTGATAGATTAACCAAGTCTGCTCATTTCTTGCCGATACGTGAGATTTATTCCCTTGAACGTCTTGCTAGTATGTACGAGAATGAGATTGTGAGATTGTATGGCATGCCAGGATCCATAGTTTCGGATCGTGACCCAAGATTCACTTCACGATTTTGGGTTAGCTTACAGAAAGCTATGGGCACGGATTTACGATTCAGTTCGGCATACCATCCTCAAACGTACGGACAATCAGAGAGGACTATTCAAACCCTTGAAGATCTATTAAGACTTTGTGTCCTAGATTTTAAAGGAAGTTAGGATAAGTACTTGCCACTGGTGGAATTCTTCTACAACAACAGTTATCAAGCAAGTATAGGCATGGCTCCATTTGAGGCGTTGTATGGACGAAAGTGTCGTTCTCCAGTATGTTGGGACGAGGTGGGAGAAGCAACGTTGCTGGGACTAGAATTAGTACGCATGACTACAGAAAAGATCCAAATGATTCGACAACGTATACAAACAACACAAGATCGACAAAAGAGTTATGCGGATCTTCATCGAAAAGACGTGAAATTTAATATTGGGGATCATGTATTGTTACGTGTTGCACCATGGAAGGGAGTTACAAGATTTGGGAAGAGAGGAAAGCTCAATCCACGATTTGTTGGTCCATTTGAGATTCTTGACCGAATAGGAAATGTAGCCTATAGACTCGCATTACCTCCAAGTATGTCTCGTTTCCATAATGTTTTTCACATATCCATGCTTCGTAAATATGTGAAAGACCCGAACCATATTATTGCATTAGAACCAGACGAGATAGCCGAAGATTTAACGTACGAAGAAGTACCTATTAAGATCTTGGATAGGAAAGAGCATGTCCTACGCACCAAAGTTATACCACAAGTTAAGGTTTTATGGAGAAACCATGCTATTGAAGAAATGACCTGGGAATTGGAATCAGAAATGAAAGCGAAGTATCCTCACCTTTTCGAAACACCAGGTACGTAAGTCAATTTCGAGGAAGAAATTTCATAAGGAGGGGAGGTTGTAAGACCCCAACTTATTATAAATAAAAACGAATTTCCTCTAATTATATTTGTGAATAATAAGGTATTAATTTGATATAATTCTCTGGTTATGGGTGAAATGTGCAAATTTTGCAAAATATGCAAGTGGTTATAAAATAATCATTGTTGTCGGGGAATATTCATTTGGTCGTGGAATATTCTTGTTGTCGGGGAATATTCGTACGACGGCGCAGTCATTTGTGGGCCCCAAAACAAAATAACTGTCGGATGAAGAAAATGACAAGTTTGAGTTTTTATAAATAACGGCGTAGTTGTTACCGTTAACACTGTTGGAATACCCGGTGGTTAAAATACAGTAATACACGTGGATGCACAGTATTGATGAATTATTGATCCTTACGTAAGAAGGCACTACTCAATAATTGTTACAGTAGTTACTGTTCAATATTTTATTTTATTGATTCAATAATTGCTGCGTTGATATTTTATATTATTGTTGCTTCAATAATTGTCACTGCACAGTATTTTCCATTATCAGATCAATAATTCATATTATTTGAATAATATTATTAGATAACATTATTGTCAATGTCTAGAAAGTTCTGTCAAGGAGAGGTTTGGTCACCTAATTGCGCGTCAATAAGGAGAAATTCTTATTGGAAAGCCCCCTCTTTCCTGGGAACGGCCTGGTTGTCATAAATGTGATTCTGTAATATTATTTGTGAATAATTAATTATTGATTCATATGATAAGGAAATATTTATTTTATGTGGATATAAATGTTGGATATATTTATTGTGGTTAAAAAATAAAGGAGTTAATGTTGAAGTGTTTTATCAGTATTTTTGTCGGAATGAAGGTATTAAAAATTAAACCAGTTTTTTTGAGATATATTGTGTGAGTTATAATTTTTAATCCGATCGTTGGATCGTTGTAATTTTTGGATATGTTATACATATATAAGTTGAGTATATATCCACAAATTTTGAACCGTTAAAAATGAACGTATGATTTGTTATGAATTTTAAGAGGTGACTGATTCAGAAATTAGGTTTATAAATGATTTTGGTGGAAAATTCTAGAATTGAGTGGGCCCCTCTTGTGGTTGGTGAAGAAATGTACTGAATTTATTTCAAATGTGGTGGGTGGGAATAGTAGCAGGTAAAGCCATCATGTTGCAGGTCAAGTTTGCTAACATTTTCCTATAAATAGAGGGCTAAGTTAGAATTGAAAATCACACCAGAAACAAGTTTTCTCTCTTTCTCTCTCTAGATTATTGAGTGTATTTTGTGAGTATTTAGATACTTTGTGAGTTTTTATTCATCAGTGCAAGTTTCCTTCAGCCTTATACCGATATTCCGATCAGAAGTACTGATATTTTGAGGTAATGGATGTTATTTTCTTCATATATGATATTATTTCTTCAATATTATTATGCCGAAGTATTGATCTGAATTTTTATCAAATTTGGAAGTTTTTGTGTCGGAGTTACTATTCACGTATATGACACTATTCAGGAATACGGCACTATTCACCGAAAACTGAAATTTTCTTCTTTTTGTCCAAGATGTCTATTATGGTTACTATCTTTGATTGTATCCATGTTTTGATCTTTATTCTTGAATTTTGCTTCAAAATCCGTTATTATTGAGTATTATCAATCTTGGATAAACTGTTATACGAATCCTTACTATTTGTCCTTCTGTCTCACTGAATTCATTTTCTTTAAAATGATGATATTACTGAATGATGATATTACTGAATATCTTTGGCCTGTAGTGCAAAGATGAATGATTAACTGATGAATATCTTTGGCCCGTAGTGCGAAGATGAACAGGTGTTGAGATGAACATGGCCAACTGGTGATACAAATGAATATCTTTGGCCTGTAGTGCAAAGATGAATATTGATTAAAGATGTATATTGTTTGTTGTTACATGGATAAAATTGATGATGGACTTTTAAATCTTAGAAGATAGTAGAACTCATTCTCTACTTGATTCTTCTAATGGATTGATGTTTCCGCTGCAGTTGTTGATCTAAAACTTGTTGTCTATTATATTTTATCAAATTTTTCCCTGTTGAAGACTAACGATAATTTGTTGTAAATTATCTTAGTCATAATATTCTTTACTAGGCTAGTTGAGCTCAACCTTTTCCTTTTTATTCCATTTTTCTCAGGAGATGAGAACATAGTAGGAACTAGTTGGGGTATGGAGTGATGGTTCTAGAAAGATATTTTAGCAGTCCTCACTATTTCTGTAAAATAGCGTTTAAATAATTATAATGAGGACTTATTTGACTGTGGATATTGTCTAGAAGATAATATTTGTATTTAAACTCACAGTATGTGTTGTCGTATTTTGCACGACAATTGTATTATTGAAGTTGTAGTTTGCTTTCTGTACCATGTATTTGGCGACTCAGAATGGGTGTTGTATACCTATGTTGGGGGCGTCACATTTTACGCCGGACCTGATTCCGTCTTTATTATTCTATTTGAATATCCTGTCTGTGCGTTTTACGCCGGACCTGGTTCCGTCTTTATTATTATTCTGTTGGAATATCTTGTTTGTGCGTTTTACGCCGGACCTGATTCCGTCCTTATTAGTATTCTGTTGGAATAACATGTCTATGCGAAGTACCTCATGTATGGTGATTTTTGTTATTATTCCATTCTTTATTATTCTGTTGGAACATCCTGTCGGTGCGAATTTCGCCTGACCTGGTTCCTTTATTTAGTATTCTGTTGGAATAACCTGTCTATACGAAGTACCGCATGCATGGTGATTTCTTTTGTTATTCCATTCTTTATTATACTCAGTTGGTTAAAGTTTTGACTTCTATACTCCATGAAATTAGTGGAATATCCTTGATAATTGCGCTTCATCCAGTATCTTTTCATGGAAATATTCTTCTGAGCATTCTTGAATTTTACTTTACAAAGCAGTATCATGTTGACAATTTGGATGTTATTGGTTCTTGGACAAATTAATTCTTGAACTTGTTTTATTGAATTCTTATATCATTGTCCTCATCCTCAAATTTATATTTTTTTGAAAGTTATCTGTGGCCTGTAGTGCATAGATGTACTTGGTATGATTATGACCAGGGATTATTCGGTGTAATCATGACCGTAATGTTACAAATGATGTGGTAAAAGTCCTCATTGGCCCGTAATGCATTGATGGACAGTTGTTGGCATGATCATGACCATTAATGAATACACAAATATTCTTGGCCCGTAGTGCATGGATAAGTGTGGTCGTGATACTAAAGAATATCTTTGGCCGTAGTGCAGGGTTGATTCGATGATGTGGATTATTTATTAAGCTTAGTCCCGGCGATAAAAGTGATGAAAAACCTTTTAAATCATAAAAGATAGTAGATTTTATTCTCTACTTGACTCTTTTAATGGATTGCTTGTTCCGCTGCAGTTACACTTGATGTTTATTATATTTTATCAGTTTAACACTGTTGAAGGCTAATGATAATTTATTCTGCATTATCTTAGTCATAATATTTCTTAGTAGGCTAGTTGAGCTCACCCTTTTGCTTTCATTGTTTTCTTAAGCAAATGAGTATCATGTGTGACAATTTTTACACCTTTCTGTTTCTGTTGCATTGCATACAAAGTCTTTTGTACTATGGTTACCTGAACCAAAAAAGATTTACTTGAGGTGTTTTCATATAACAAACACCAAGTTTTAGTTTTATGTCAGGAGCATATTCAACTCATATTACTTTTATTTCCTAATTGTTGAATCAGATTGTTTCTTGGATTATCTAACTTGATTGTTATTAGGGTAGTACTTGTAAAAGCTTTGGATCTTATCATCTAGTTATGAATTGTAGCTACTTTAATATTTTTATATATATTCTTACAAAGGAAGGCAGCCAGCCAGATCTTGTCGCCGGTTATAGTTAAGCCTGGGGATTAGGCTGTGGAAGTTTTTATACCTGTTTGAACTAACTGGATCCGTGGGCTACTATATATAACTTTGGCATTCTTTAATTAACATGTACTTCTAAGGCATGATATTCAATTGTTAATGCTATAATGGAGCCAGGTTGTTTAACACAATTTTTTTTTTATTTTTGTTCAAACTTTCTTGTGTTGAAAACGCTAAAGAACTTTTGATTTTTAATCACTGCAGGAATTTAGTGGTTCCAATGACATGGCCATCGCATTCAAAAGCTGTTACTAGAAAAGCTACCATTCCTAACTTTGATCCGAGCCAGTCCTTAGCAATTCAATTTGTTGAACTCAGTCTAAGCGATGAAGCAGGACTTTCAACTACAAGTCTTGGGTGAGTTATGAGTACCATATACTATGAATGAACATGATTTTGTTTCTGCAAGCAAATAACTTGGCCAATTTTTTTCTTTCTTTTGGTTGATGAATATCAGGAACCATTTAAAGGCTTGTAACAAAGGTGGAGTTAAATCCCGAGACAGTTGCATAGTTGAGGTAACTTATCTATCACTAATGTGTTACTATAAAAATGGATACATAATTTTGAGTAGAACATCCCAAGACCATTTGTGGTGAGATATTCCTCCTTCCCTTTTCTCAACACACCAGTGTCAATGAGACTCGGATTGAGGAAGTATAAAAAACTTATTTTAATTATTCAAATTCATGAATGTAACACAAGTATATTAAACAACATAGATCTCAACTATGATGTGAGATTGTGATTTCAAAAAAATGAAAGTAAAAAACAGAAACAGTTACCAAACCACACTAAACTTTGCATTTTGCTGTTTCTGTTTTATTGCAGATTGAGGGCTAGCACAGGGATAAGACCTTACTACTTTGTGACGCAAGGCCTGTTTTCTTTTCTCTCTTTATCTTTTCTTTTTTCTTCAAGGCCTTTAGTTTTTTATATATGAATTTATTGTGCAGGCAACTCTGTTTGTGTGATATGCCTCTGCATTTAATAATAAGTAGGACTATCTCTTTTGATTCCACTGTTACATTGAAAATGCAGCAGGTGTCGACATTGATGCTGGAATTCTATACATACCAGAATAAGAATCAGAAACGCTCGATGAGGACAATTTATCAATAATTAATTTATCAAGGAACTGATAACGTCCAAATTGTCAACATGATACTGCTTTGTAGAGTAAAATTCAAGAATGCTCAGAAGAATATTTCCATGAAAAGATACTGGATGAAGCGCAAATATCAAGGATATTCCACTAATTTCATGGAGTATAGAAGTCAAAACTTTAACCAACTGAGTATAATAAAGAATGGAATAACAAAAGAAATCACCATGCATGCGGTATTTCGCATAGACAGGTTATTCCAACAGAATAATATGTAACGTAACCAGGTCAGGCGAAATTCGCACCGACGGGATGTTCCAACAGAATAATACAGACGGAACCAGGTCCGGCGTAAAACGCACAGACAAGATATTCCAACAGAAAAATAATAAAGACGGAATAATAGAAGAATGTCACCAAGTATAGGTAGTCCTACTACAACAACAGTCCTACTCAATCGAGGATTAAAAATGGGCCGACAGAAAAATAATAAAGAAGGAACCAGGTCCGGCGTAAGACGCACAGACAGGATATTCCAACATAATAATAATAAAGACGGAATAATAGAAGAATGTCACCAAGTACAAGGTAGTCCGCGTATACTGGTTATTCCAGTAGAATAATAAAGAATAGAATAACAGAAGTTCTCTTCATGAATACAAAAGAAATAATACCCCTTACCGTAAAAGAAACTGAATATAAGAGTAGGGAAGTAGCAGAATACATTTCTTATTTCTCTCTATAATTTCTCTCTCTAGAGTTTCAGTGAATTCGTAAGAAATAATGAAGGAATGAGCTTCTATTTATAGAAAAATGGACTGCATAGTAACTAACTCATAAACGGTCCAGGTTGATTTACTTTAATCTGACGGTCCATATTTAAAGCAAAATCTTTTAAATAAAATATAATATATTCTATTTAAAATCTAATAAAACGAATAACTTTATAAAAAATTTTACTATGCAAACACTATGCAGGCACTATGCAAACACTATGCATAATAAAATATAATATATTCTAATTATTGTCTAATAAAATAGATAACTTTATAAAAGTATTATGTTTTATATAAAAGATTTTACTATTAGCCTAATAAAATGAAAAACTTTATAAAAGTATTCTGTTTTATATAAAAAGTTTTTCTGTTTTATTACATTAATAATACCAATAAAATAAAACTGAGTGACTTATCCCATAAACATCAATAATCAATACCGTGTGCTACTATGCAACCACGCGTATTACTGTACTTTTACTACGGAGTAGTTCAACAGTATTAATGGTAAAACTTCCGCCGTTATTTTTAATAAAATATTTTTGTCGTTTTCTCAATCCGACAATAATTCTGTTGTGGGGTCCACCAATGATTGTGCCGTTGTACGAATATTCCCTGTTAAAATGAATATTCCCCGACCGATCGAATATTATATAACAACTTGTGTACTTTGCAAAATTTATAAACATTACCCACAACTATAACATTATATCAAATTTACTCTATAATATTCAAAAATGATATTTATAGAAAATTCATCTTTATTTATAAAAGTTGGGGTCTTACAACCTTCCATTCTTATGAAATTTTCGCCCTCGAAATTAGGGTACGTACCTGGTATGTCGAAGAGGCAAGGATACCTTGATTTTATTTCAGATTCTAACTCCCAATTCATTTCCTCAACATCGTGGTTTCTCCACAAAACTTTGAGTTGAGGTATAACCTTGGAGCGTAGAATATGTTCCTTCTTATCCAAGATTTGAACAGGAACCTCTTCATAAGTCAAATCTTTCGCTATTTTGTCCGGTTATAACTCAATAATGTGGTTTGGGTCTTTCACATATTTACGTAACATGGATATGTGAAAAACGTTATGAACACGAGACATACTTGGCGGTAAAGCGAGTCTATAGGCCACAATTCCTACTCGATCGAGGATTAAAAATGGGCCGATGAATCGAGGATTGAGTTTTCGTCTCTTTCCAAATCTCATAACTCCTTTTCTTGGAGCAACACGTAACAACACATGATCTCTTATATCGAATTCCACGTCCTTTTGATGAAGATCAGCATAACTCTTTTGTCGATCTTGTGAGGTTTTTATATGTTATCGGATCGTTTGAATCTTTTCTGTAGTCATACGTACCAACTCCGGTCCCAACAACGTTGCTTCTCCCACCTCATCCCAACATACTGGAGAACGACACTTTCTTCCATACAACGCCTCAAATGGAGTCATGCCAATACTTGCTTCATTAACTGTTGTTGTATGAAAACTCCACCAATGGTAAGAACTTATCCCAACTTCCCTTGAAGTCAAGGACACAGAGTCTTAATAAATCTTCAAGAGTTTGAATAATCCTCTCCGACTGCTCGTCCGTCTGAGGATGATATACCGAGCTAAATCGTAAATTTGTGCCCATAACTTTCTACAAACTAACCCAAAATCGTGAAGTGAATCTTGAGTCTTGATCAGAAATCTATGGATACCGGCATACGAGAAAGACGTTCAAATGTATAAGTTTCTCGTATCGGTAAGAAATGAGCAGACTTGGTCAATATATCAACAATAACCCAAATCGCATCTATGCCTTGAGAACCCTTAGGAAGACCAGTAACGAAATCGATGGTAATGTGCTCCCACTTCCATTCTGGAATTTCAAGTAGTTGCAATGGACCTTTTGGTACTTAATGCTCCGCTTTAACTCGTTGACAAGTTAGACACCTTGAGATAAACAACGTTATCTCTCTCTTCATATTGCTCCGCCAAAATGTATGACGAAGATCATGATACGTTTTGGTACTCCCAAGATGGATTTCAAATGGTGTGTTGTGAGCCTCCATTATGATTTTATACTTTAAATCAGGGTCGTTAGGAACAAAAAGTCTGGAGTTGACTCGAAGTATTCCTTCTTCATCGATTCTTGCTTCCGGCATAGCACCTTCTTGCACTTTCTTCCTCATACGCATCAGCTCTAGGTCTGTAGCTTGAGCAGCTTTAACTTTATTAATTAAAGTCGGTTCTACTCGTATATTCGCCATCATCACATGGGTCCCTGGAGTCTTTAACTCTATCTCCATCCTTTACAAGTCACACAAAATGGGCCTTTATGTTTACAATAACGCACTCGTACTTGCATATGATCTTCTACTCAATGCGTCAGCTACCACAGTTCGCTTTTCCAGGATGGTATTGGATGGTATGATCATAATCTTTTAACAGTTCAAGCCAACGTCGTTGTCGCATGTTGAGTTCCTTTTAAGTGAAGAAATATTTGAGGCTTTTATGATCCGTAAAGATCTCCACCTTCTCCCCATACAAGTAATGCCTCCAAATTTTAAGTGCGAAGACAACAACTGCTAACTCTAGGTCATGAGTAGGATAATTCCTCTCATATTCTTTGAGTTGTCTTGAGGCATAGGCTATGACTTTCCCATGTTGCATGAGAACACATCCCAACCCTTTACCCGAAGCATCACTGTAGATGACAAATCCCTCCGAGCCAGATGGTATTGTCAGAACAGGTGCTGAAATGAGTCTCCTCTTGAGTTCTTGAAAACTCTTCTCACATTCTTCGCTCCAATCGAACTTTGTATCTTTTCGAGTCAGCTGAGTTAATGGAGTAGTTATTCGAGAAAATCCTTCCACGAATCTCCGATAATAACCAGCTAAGCCGAGAAAGCTACGTACTTTGGTCACTGATTTAGGTTGCTCCCAGCTTTAAATTGCTTCAATCTTTGCCGGGTCAACAGATATACCATGACTTGATACTACGTGACCAAGGAATGTTACATCCTCAAGCCAGAACTCACATTTCTTCAACTTGTCATAAAGTTTGTATTCACGAACCTTTAGGAGTGTCAGCCTCAAGTATTGTTCATGATCTTCACGGCTTTTGGAATAAATAAGGATGTCATCAATAAAGACGACCACAAAGTGATCTAAATATTCCTTGAATATTCGGTTCATCATATCCATGAAGGCTGCAGGAGCATTAGTCAATCTAAAGGACATGACTAGGAATTCATAATGCCCGTAACGAGTTCTAAAAGCCGTCTTTGGAATGTCATTTGTTCTAATCTTCAATTGGTGATATCTGGAACGAAGATCAATCTTTGAAAAGAATTTGGCTCCTTGCAACTGGTCAAACAGGTCATCAATACGTGGCAATGGGTACCTATTTTTGATGGTGACATGATTCAACTACCGATAATTAATACAAAGTTGCTTACTCCCATCTTTCTTCTTCACGAATAGAACAGGAGCACCCCAAGGAGAAGTACTAGGACGAATAAAGCCAATGTCTAACAATTCATGCAGTTGGGTCTTTAACTCCTGAAGTTCAATAGGAGCCATTCGATATGGGGCTTTGGAAATGGGTTTTGTACCGGGTTCAAGGTCGATACAAAATTCAATTTCACGCTCTGGGGTAGGCCAGGAAGTTCTTCAAGGAATACGTCAGGGAATTTATTAACAATAGAAATATCATTCAAAACTGACGTATTTTTGTTTAGATCCGTGACATGAGCTAAGAAAGCTTGACATCCATTTTTCAATAAACGAATAGCTTTATGGCTTTAGATGACCGTGATTGATTTTAATGGTTTGGTCGCTTGAATTCGCATAATAGGTTGATTAGGAATATGAAAGCTAACAACCTTACGAAAACAATCAATTTTTGCATGATAAGTAGTTAACCAATCAATCCCTAGAATCACGTCAAATGCAAGTATTTTCAATGAAATAAGATGGACAGGTAATATTAGGGTACCGATTTGAACCAAACAAGACTTATAAACAGTGGATGTAATGAAGGTTTCTCCCAATGGAGTTTCCACAGATAAGTCAAAGTCTAATTTCTCCTGAGTCAAATTTAATCGTTGAGCGCAAGTAGGAGAAATAAAAGAATGGGTAGAACCGGTATCAAATAAAGTATAGACTTCGCTAGAGTTTATGATAAGCTTACCCGTGATGACCTCATTCGGGTTCCTTGCTTTCTGGGAGGTCACAACAAACGCTCTCCCTTGCACTACCGGCTTTGACTTTTCTGGGACGGCCTTTGGTGCCTCCATCCTGGCTGAACTTGTCTTCGGTGAACGACAAAATCAGGCTAAGTGACCTTCTCTTCCATAATTATAACATGCTTTGGACGCCATCGCGCAGTTTGAACTGATGTGTCCCTCCCCTCCGCATTTGAAGCATATGATAGGTGGTCTTTCTCCTTCCTTAACAACTGGTACTGGTGCTGACGTCTTTCCATCATTGTTGAATCTCCTCTTCTTGAAATGTCCATTCTTATTGTTTTGGCCCTGATTACCACCGAAGTGGTTACCACTTCTGGCATGTTGATTCCCTCCACGCTTGTTGTCACCGCTTCGATGACTGTTCTCATTGGTATTATCATTTTGCCGGCTGCTCTCTTTTGGTTGCGTTGACTCGTTATCGCGCTCTACTAACTGAGCCCTATTTACAACATCTGAATACAAACACAATTTATGAGAAATAAGATGTTGACGTATCTCCGGCTTTAAACCTCTTAAAAACATTCGCGTCAATCTCTCTTCATTATCCACCAAGTGGGATGCAAACCGGGACAACTCGGCAAACTTTGCTTCGAACTATGACACGGTCATATTATTATGTTCCAACATGATGAACTCCACCTCCTTCATATGACGAATACTTTCGGGAAAGTACTTGTCGTTGAATAGTTCTTGGAACTTCTCCCAAGACATTTTCAATGCGGCAGGTTGAGTACGCTTTACAGATTCCCACCAGTAATCTGCCTCTCCTCGCAACATAAAGGCGGCAAAGAGAACCTTTTGCTCCTCGGAGCATCCCAAGACATCAAATATCTTGGTGATCTGCTGTATCCATGTTTCTGCTTTAAGTGGTTTTGGCTCTCCAATAAACTACGGTGGTCCCAGCTCCTTGAACTGTTTAGCGGTGACCGTCCGAGAGTTTCCAGCGTTTCCACTTATATTTTGGACAGGAGCCGCTCTCGCCTGCTGTTGTATGAATTGCATAAAGCCTCTGAACATTCCCTCATTCATCATTTGGTCAGTGTTGTTGTTTGTATGAGGATTGTCGCCTTCCTGATGCACATTATCTTGATTATTGATATGTGGTTAATCAACGGTCGCCTGTGCTCCATTGCTATTCTCAACATTCTTGGATGTCATTTTCAGATACTGCCACAAAACAAAAGTTAATTGACATGTAACATATTATCCATATACTCTGACCGACCAATTAAATACCAAATAAATTTATGTAGGTCATACTAGTGAAGGAATTCCCTGTCTCTTCTCTCCTAGTTCTAGTCTCACATCTTAGCCAGGGATCATATCCCTAAGCTTTGATACCAACTGTGACGCCCCCAAAATAGGTATACATCACCCATCTTGAGTCGCCAAATACATGGTACAAAATTCAAATACAACTTAATTATACAACAGTCGTGTAAAATAATACTAAACATATACTGTGAGTTTTAATACAAATATTATCATCTAGACAATATACAAACTCAATGGGGTCCTCATTACATTTATTATTACACTATTTCATAGAATAGTGAGGACTACTAATGCTATCATCTGGACCGTCACTCCGTTCCTCGACTAGTCCCTGCTACGTTCTCATTTTCTGAAGAGAACAATAAAAGGAAAAGGGTGAGCTCAACTAGCCCAGTAAGAAATATTATGACTAAGATAATGCAGAATAAATTATCATTAGCCTTCAACAGTGTTAAACTGATAAAATATAACAAACATCAAGTTTAACTGCAGCGGAACAAGCAACCCATTAGAAGAGTCAAGTAGAGAATAAAATCTACTATCTTCTATGATTTAAAAAGTTTTTCATGACTTTTATCGCTGAGACTCAGCTTAATAAATAATCCACATCATCGAATCACCCCTGCACTACGGCCAAGGATATTATTTAGTATCAGGACCCCAAATTATCCATGCACTACACCCAAGGACATTCGTGTATTCATTAATGGTCATGATCATGCCAACAACTGTCCATCAATGCACTACGGGCCAATGAGGACTTTTACCACATCATATGTAACATTACGGTCATGATTACACCGAATAATCCCTGGTCATAATCATACCAAGTCCATTTATGCACTACAGGCCACAGATGACTTTCAACAAAATATAAACATGAGGATGATGACAATGATATAAGAATTCAATAAAACAAGTTCAAGAATTAATTTATCCAGGAACTGATAACGTCCAAATTGTCAACATGATACTGCTTTGTAGAGTAAAATTCAAGAATGCTCAAAAGAATATTTCCATGAAAAGATACTGGATGAAACGCAAATATCAAGGATATTCCACTAATTTCATGGAGTATAGAAGTCAAAACTTTAACCAACTGAGTATAATAAAGAATAGAATAACAAAAGAAATCACCATGAATGTGGTACTTCGCATAGACAGGTTATTCTAACAGAATAATAAGTAACAGAACCAGGTCAGGCAAAATTCGCACCGACAGGATGTTCCAACATAATAATACAGACGGAACTAGGTCCGGCGTAAAACGCACAGACAAGATATTCCAACAGAAAAATAATAAAGACGAAACCAGGTCCGGTGCAAAACGCACAGACAGGATATTCTAACAGAATAATAATAAAGACGGAATAATAGAAGAATGTCACCAAGTATAGGGTAGTCCGCGTATACTGGTTATTCCAGCAGAATAATAAAGAATAGAATAACAGAAATTCTCTTCATGAATACAAAAGAAATAATACCCCTTACCGTAAAAGAAACTGAATATAAGAGTAGGGAAGTAGCAGAATACTTTTCTTATTTCTCTCTATAATTTCTCTCTCTAGAGTTCAGTGAATTTGTAAGAAATAATGAAGGAATGAACTTCTATTTATAGAAAAATAGACTGTATAGTAACTAACTCATGAACGGTCCAAATTGATTTACTTTAATCCGACGGTCTATATTTAAAGCAAAATCTTTTAAATAAAATATAATATATTCTATTTATAATCTAATAAAACGAATAACTTTATAAAAGATTTTAATATGCAAACACTATGCAGGTACTATGCAAATACTATGCATAATAAAATATAATATATTCAAATTATTATCTAATAAAACAGATAACTTTATAGAAGTATTCTGTTTTATATAAAAGATTTTACTATTAGCCTAATAAAATGAATAACTTTATAAAAGTATTCTGTTTTATATAAAAAGCTTTTCTGTTTTATTACATTAATAATACCAATAAAACAAAATTGAGTGACTTATCCCATAAACATCAATAATCAATACCGTGTTCTACTATGCAACCACGCGTATTACTGTACTTTTACTACGGAGTAGTTCAACAGTATTAATGGTAAAACTTCCGCCGTTATTTTTAATAAAATATTTTTGTCGTTTTCTCAATCCGACAATAATTCCGTTATGGGGTCCACCAATGATTGTGCCGTTGTACGAATATTCCCTGTTAAAACGAATATTCCCTGACCAATCGAATATAATATAACAACTTGCGTACTTTGCAAAATTTATAAATATTACCCACAACTATAACATTTTATCAAATTTACAACATAATATTCAAAAATGATATTTATAGAAAATTCATCTTTATTTATAAAAGTTGGGGTCTTACAACCTTCCTCTTCTTATAAAATTTCACCCTCAAAATTAGGGTACGTACCTGGTATGTCGAAGAGGTAAGGATATCTTGATTTCATTTCAGATTCTAACTCCCAAGTCATTTCCTCAACATCGTGGTTTCTCCACAAAACTTTGACTTGAGGTATAACCTTGGAGCGTAGAATATGTTCCTTCTTATCCAAGATTTGAACAGGAACCTCTTCATACGTCAAATCTTCCGCTATTTCGACCGGTTCTAACTCAATAATGTGGTTAGGGTCTTTCACATATTTACGTAACATGGATATGTGAAAAACGTTATGAACACGCGACATACTTGGCGGTAGAGCGAGTCTATATGTAAAACCCCAACTTTTTTGAATAAAGATGAATTTTCTATAAATATTATTTTTGAATATTATGGAGTGAAATTGATATAATGTTATAGTTGTGGGTAATATTTATAAATTTTGCAAAGTACGCAAGTTGTTATATAAAATTCGATTTGCCGGGTAATATTAGTTTTAACAGGGAATATTCGTACAACGGCACAATCATTGGTGGACCCCACAACGGAATTATTGTCGGATTGAGAAAACGACAAAAATACTTTATAAAAATAACGGCGGAAGTTTTACCGTTAACTGTTGAAACACCCGGTGTTAAAAGTACAGTAATACGCGTGGTTGCATAGTAGCACACGGTATTAATTATTGATGCTTACGTGATAAGTCACTCAGTTTTGTTGGTATTATTAATGTAATAATACAGAAAATCTTTTATTATTTTGTTGGAATATCCTGTCTGTGTGTTTTACGCCGGATCTGATTCCGTCCTTATTAGTATTCTGTTGGAATAACCTGTCTATGCGAAGTACTGCATGCATGGTAATTTCTGTTGTTATTTCATTCTTTATTATTCTGTTGGAACATCCTGTTGGTGCGAATTTCGCCTGACCTGATTCCGTTATTTAATATTCTATTAGAATAACCTGTCTATGCGAAGTACCGCATGCATGGTGATTTCTTTTGTTATTCTATTCTTTATTATACTCAGTTGGTTAAAATTTTGACTTCTATACTCCATGAAATTAGTGGAATATCCTTGATAATTGCGCTTCATCCAGTATCTTTTCTGGGAAATATTCTTCTGAGCATTCTTGAATTTTACTCTACAAAGCATTATCATGTTGACAATTTGGACGTTATTGGTTCTTGGGCAAATTAATTCTTGAACTTGTTTTATTGAATTCTTATATCATTGTCATCATCCTCAAATTTATATTTTTTTTGAAAGTCATCTGTGGCCTGTAGTGCATAGATGTACTTGGTATGATTATGATCAGGGATTATTCAGTGTAATCATGACCGTAATATTACAAATGATGTGGTAAAAGTCCTCATTGGCCCGTAGTGCATTGATGGACAGTTGTTGGCATGATCATGACCATTAATGAATACACAAATATTCTTGGCCCATAGTGTATGGATAATTATGGTCGTGATACTAAAGAATATCCTTGGCCGTAGTGCAGGGGTGATTCGATGATGTGGATTATTTATTAAGCAGAGTCACAGCGATAAAAGTGATGAAAACCCTTTTAAATCATAAGATAATAGATTTTATTCTCTACTTGACTCTTTTAATGGATTGCTTGTTCCGCTGCAGTTAAACTTGATGTTTGTTATATTGAATCAGTTTAACACTGTTTAAGGCTAATGATAATTTATTCTGCATTATCTTAGTCATAATATTTCTTACTGGGCTAGTTGAGCTCACCCTTTCTTTCACTGTTCTCTTCAGGAATTGGGAATATAGCTGGAACGAGTCGGGGAACGGAGTGATGGTCCTAGATGGTGCATTAGTAGTCCTCACTATTCTGTGAAATTGTGACACCCCCAAATCCGGGTACTTCAAATCCACAGGATTTGGTGTTCACTGTACAAATATCATCTATCTATCTACCCATAATAAATGCAAGCCATGCAATAGATAGAATAAAAATCTTCCCCTTAAGGGTTACAACATCTGAATAATACTAATACAATCCCAGGTTAAACTAACCTTAAACATCTGTGCGGAATCATAAATAAATAAGTCTTAACAACATCATTAACTCAAGTCTTAAACATAAATACAACATCTAATAAAATAACAAGTCTTCATCACTTGCTAACTTTGTCCTTGCCCTTACTAGTGGAAGGTTCATCAATTCTTTCGTTCTTAACTGCAATGTTATTATTAAGTAAGAGTGAGCACTAATGCCTACAGGTATAATAATGAAATAATAGTATAATAACATGCGAGTAAATCAAAGACATCTGAATAAAAGCTCAACTTTTGAATCAAGAATGAATAACAAGAATCAAAAGAATTTTGAGGGTCATAAGACCTTGAACTATGTCCTAGGTTATCAAGGGTTATACTTAAAACCTTTAACAGTCATAAGACTATGGACCTTTCTACTCGTACTTAGGGGGATCAGCCCTTAGTACCATACTGTGCACAATATCTTAACGCTAACGCATAAGTAAATCCCTTTGTAGGGTTGTTCATCTCAGTTTGACATTCGAGTCCGCACCAAAGGAAGTTTGTTTTGGTTAACTCAATAAGGGTTCTGAAATTTAGAACGCTCATCAACTATGGACTAGTCGAATCAATAAGGGTTCACTAGTCTAATAAGTTTCAATAATAATGATATTCAAATTGAATAATAATCTCAGGAAGTATACAATAGAACAATTATTGTATAACTGAATCATGCTTTGAAAAGATAATCAATCTTTAATATAACATTTGAACATGAATAATAGTAATGATAATTTACTCGAGGTAAATAATAAACTTGAACAATAATGACAAGTATGGTTAGGAAACTTGCCTCGTGCGTAGATTACACTTTAACTAAACTCGTTCTTTGAATTTAATCCTACATACCATTCACATTCACAATACCTGTTAATTATAATTTAATTAATCATCATAAACCCATTCTTTTATCTAAACTTTGGTTATGACTATACTTAGTCAAATATCACACTTATTGTCACATAATAACACTTCATGAATAATAAGCTACTTATGAAATCAATAATTCAATCCACATGCAATTATGTTATTTACATGTTAAACAACTATTTTAACATCTCATTATACTTCTAACATGTTTACATGTTCATTAAATTAGTTGCTATCACATTGTTAGACTTAAACACTTTAAAATAATTTATTTCTGAACATTCTGCAGAGTGGCGCTGTGGCGCCACTGTTGTATTGATTCTCGGCGCTGTGGCGCGGCACGCGCTGCGGCCTGGTCAATGGCGCTGCGGCGTGGCTCACGCTGCCGCGCGGCGTACCAGACACAGAAATGGCAGTTCGCGAAAATCGCAGAACATGCCAATTTCTACCAATTTTTCTTATTTCTACACGAATTTAGACTTACCCATACACATATAATCACTACTTAACCTTCTAGCATGACTTTAACATGTTAAAACACATAACTAACAGAATTAACACATTTAATTTTACTGTTCTTGATGTTCTTGAAGGTTTTGGAAATAAAACATGAAAATTGATACTACGGATTCGTTATAATACCGAATCCGTTCATTTAAAGTTTGGTTTCTTCGTATCAACATGTATAATAATATACGAGTGTAAAATTTAGGGATAATATATGATCAATACATAAAATATCACGTATAAGGCCATAAGGCCATAAGGCCAAAACCCATACTCTGAAATTTTGTAGAAATCATATACGATGTAATATTATGAAACTGATGATATGGAATCATGCAATATATATAAATACGATTTGATACATCTTAACCCATAAATAACTCATAAATATTACTCCTTTCTCAATCACAGAGGCTTTACAGAAAACTGTGAAAGCCATTTTTTTATCAAAACTTGAATACGTAAATTAGAATTTGGGAAGAGGAGATTACCCTGAGAATAAGTATAGATTAGTAGGGAATGAATTTCTTCTCAACTCTTCTTCAATCAAAATTCTCTCTCAATCTTTCTCTGAAACTCTCTCTGTTTCTACTTTTCTAGACTTAGGAAAAATGAAAGAAAATAAAAGACGTATGATATAATAAGAGAACTGACGCACTGAGTGGTCAGTTAACCCAATAATGGGTAACTGCTCCAACTCCCCATAGAGCCTTGTTTGGCTAGCAAAATAGATTTAAAAACCATTTAATTTAATAAAGCTTTATCATATAGTTTAATTAATGTCACACTCCTTCATAAAATAAATCAATATCTTATTTAATTTATTTTAAATAAAATATAATAATTTTTCATAAATTCACATAGTCACATAATTAATTTTCTTATTAATAAATAATGTCAAATTATTAACTCTCTAATTAATAATTAAATTAATTAAATAACATCATGCTTAATTAAATATTTCATTTAATTCAATAAGCTCACATAATTACATACTTGAATAATAAGTATTCTCTACATTAATTTAATAAATGTAACACATATAATTAAATTAATCTATCACAATTACATCAATTAATTATTTAATCTAATAATTAAATCAATGAAAAATATTTATTTAATTCAATAAATATTAAAATTAATTTACAAAAATCTCGTTCATCACAGAAATAGTGTGATAATAATTGTAATGAGGACTCTTTTTGAGTTTGTATACTCTCTAGTAGATAATATTTGTATTCAAACTCACAGTTTATGTTTTGTCTTATTGTACACGACAATTGTATTATTAAGTTGTATTTGAATTCTGCACCATATATCTGGCGACTCAAGATGGGTGATGTATACCTAATTTTGGGGGCGTCACAGTTGATATCAAAGCTTAGGGATATGATCCCTGACTAAGATGTGAGACTAGAACTAGGAGGGGAGAGACGGGGAATTCCTTCGTTAGTATGACCTACTTAAATTTATTTTGTATTTAAATTAGTTAGTCAGAGTTTAGAGATAATATGTTACATGTCAACTAACCCTTGTTTTGTGGCAGTATCTGAAAATGACATCCGAGAATGTTGAGAATAGCAATGGAGCACAAGAGACCATTGAGTCTCCACATATCAATAATCAGGATAATGTGCATCAGGAAGGCAACAATCCTCATGTAAACAACGACACGGACCAAATGATGAATGATGGATTGTTCAGAGGCTTTATGCAATTCATGCAACATCAGGCGATAGCGGCTCCTGTCCGAAATGTAGGTGGAAACACTGGAAACTCTCGGACGGTCACCGCTAAACAGTTCAAGGAGCTGGGACCACCGGAGTTTATTGGAGAGCCAAAACCACTTAAGGCGGAAGCATGGATAAAGTAGATCACCAAGATATTTGATGTCTTGGGATTCTCCGAGGAGCAAAAGGTTCCCTTCGCCACCTTCATGTTGCGTGAAGAGGCAGATTACTGGTGGGAATCTGTAAAACGTACCCATCCTGACGCACTCAAGATGTCTTGGGAGAAGTTCCAAGAGCTATTCAACGACAAGTACTTTCCCGAGAGTATTCGTCACATGAAAGAAGTAGAATTTATCAAATTGGAACAAAACAATATGACTGTGTCGTAATACGAGGCTAAATTTACGGAGTTATCCCGGTTTGCATCCCATTTGGTCGATAATGAGGAGCTAATGACGCGAATGTTTTTAAGAGGTTTGAAACCAGAGATACGTCAATATCTTATTTCTCATAAACTGTGTTTGTACTCAGATGTTGTAAATAGGGCTCAGTTATTGGAGCGCGGTAACGAGTTAACGCAACCAAGAGAAAACAGCCGACAGCATGAAAATACCAGTGGTATCAGTCATCGAAACGGTGATAACAAACGTAGAGGAAATCAACATGCCAGAAATGGTAACCACTTCGGTGGTAATCATGGCCAAGACAGTAAAAATGAATATTTCAAGAAAAGGAGATTCAACAATGATGGAAGGACGTCAGCACCAGCACCCGTTGTTAAGGAAGGAGAACGACCATCTATCATATGCTTCAAATGCGGAGGGGAGGGACACATCAGTCCAAACTGCGCGATGCCGTCAAAAGCATGTTATAATTGTGGAAGAGAAGGTCACTTAGCCCGATTTTGTCGTTCACTGAAGACAAGTTCAGCCAGGATGGAGGCACCAAAAGCCGTCCCAGAAAAGTCAAAGCTGGTAGTGCAAGGGAGAGCGTTTGTTGTGACCTCCCAGAAAGCAAGGAACCTGAATGAGGTCATCACGGGTAAGCTTATCATAAACTCTAGCGAAGTTTATACCTTATTTGATACCGGTTCTACCCATTCTTTTATTTCTCCTACTTGCGCTCAACGTTTAAATTTGACTCCAGAGAAATTAGACTTTGACTTATCTGTTGAAACTCCGTTGGGAGAAACCTTCATTACATCCACGGTTTATAAGTCTTGTTTGGTTCAAGTTGGTACCCACACATTACCTGTCGATCTTATTTCATTGAAAATACTTGCATTTAATGTAATTCAAGGGATTGATTGGTTAACTACTCATCATGCAAAAATTGATTATTTTCGTAAGGTTGTTAGCTTTCATACTCCTAATCAATCTATTATGCGAATTCAAGCAACCAAACCATTAAAATCAGTCACTGTCATCACAAGCCATAAAGCTATTCGTTTATTGAAAAACGGATGTCAAACTTTCTTTCGCTCATGTCACGGATCTAAACAAAAATACGTCAGTTTTGAATAATATTTCTATTGTTAATGAAATTCCTGACGTATTTCCTGAAGAACTTCTTGGCCTACCCCCAGAGCGTGAAATTGAATTTTGTATCGACCTTGAACCCGATACAAAACCCATTTCCAAAGACCCATATCGAATGGCTCCTATTGAACTTCAGGAGTTAAAGACCCAATTGCAAGAATTGTTAGATATTGGTTTCATTCGTCCTAGTACGTCTTCTTGGGGTGCTCCTGTTCTATTCGTGAAGAAGAAAGATGGGAGTCTGCGACTTTGTATTGATTATCGGGAGTTGAATCATGTCACCATCAAAAATAGGTATCCATTGCCACGTATTGATAACCTGTTTGACCATTTGCAAAATTCTTTTCAAAGATTGATCTTCATTCTGGATATCACCAATTGAAGATTAGAACCGATGACATTCTAAAGACGGCATTCAGAACTTGGTACGGGCATAATGAATTTCTAGTCATGTCCTTTAGATTGACTAATGCTCCTGCTGCCTTCATGGATATGATGAACTGAGTATTCAAGGAATATTTAGATCACTTTGTGGTCGTCTTTATTGATGACATCCTATTTATTCCAAAAGCCGTGAAGATCATGAGCAACACATGAGATTGATACTCCAAAAGCTTCGTGAATATAAGCTTTATGCCAAGTTGAAGAAATACGAGTTCTGGCTTGAGGAAGTAGCATTCCTTGGGCACGTGATATCAAGTCATGGAATATCTGTTGACCTAGCAAAGATTGAAGCTATTCAAAGCTGGGAGCAACCTAAATCAGTGACTGAAGTACGTAGCTTTCTCGGCTTAGCTGGTTATTATCGGAGATTCGTAGAATGGTTTTCTCGAATCGCTACTCCACTAACTCAGCAGACTCGGAAAGATACAAAGTTCAGTTGGGGCGAGGAATGTGAGAAGAGTTTTCGAGGACTCAAGAGGAGACTCATTTCAGCACCTGTTCTGACAATACCATCTGGTTCAGAGGGATTTGTCATCTACATTGATGCTTCGGGCAAAGGGTTAGGATGTGTTCTCATGCAACATGGAAAAGTCATAGCTTATGCCTCACGACAACCCAAAGAATATGAGAGTAATTATCCTACTCATGATCTAGAGTTGGCAGTTGTTGTCTTCGCACTAATGATTTGGAGGACATTACTTGTATGGGTAGAAAGTGGAGATCTTTACGGATCATAAAAGCCTCAAATATTTCTTCACTCAAAAGGAACTCAACATGCGACAACGACGTTGGCTTGAACTGTTGAAAGATTATGATCATGCCATCCAATACCATCCTGGAAAAGCAAACGTGGTAGCTGACGCATTGAGTAGAAGATCATATGCGGGTACGAGTGCAATATTGACAACACAAAAGACCATTTTGTGTGAATTGCAAAGGATGGAGATAGAGTTAAAGACTCCAGGGACCCATGTGATGATGGCGAATATACGAGTAGAACCGACTTTAATTGATAAAGTTAAAGTTGCTCGAGCTACAGATCTGGAGTTGATGCGTATGAGGAAGAAAGTGCAAGAAGGTGCTATGCCGGAAGCAAGAATCGATGAAGAAGGAATACTTTGAGTCAACTCCAGACTTTGTGTTCCTAACGACCCTGAGATAGCGCTGTTTATCTCAAGGTGTCTTACTTGTCAACGAGTCAAGGCGGAGCATCAAGTACCAAAAGGTCAATTGCAACCACTTGAAATTCCAGAATGGAAGTGGGAGCACATTACCATGGATTTCGTTACTGGTCTTCCCAAGGTTTCTCAAGGCATTGATGCAATTTGGGTCATTGTTGATATATTGACCAAATCTGCTCATTTTTACCAATACGAGAAACTTATACACTTGAACGTCTTGCTCGTATGTACATAAACGAGATTGTAAGACTGCATGGTATGCCAGTATCCATAGTTTCTGATCGAGATCCAAGATTCACTTCACAATTTTGGGTTAGTTTACAAAAAGCTATGGGCACGGATTTACGATTTAGTTCGGTATATCATCCTCAGATGGATGGACAATCAGAGAGGACTATTTAAACTCTTGAAGATTTATTAAGACTCTGTGTCCTTGACTTCAAGGGAAGTTGGGACAAGTTCTTACCATTGGTGGAGTTTTCTTACAACAACAGTTATCAAGCAAACATTGGCATGGCTTCATTCGAGGCATTGTATGGAAGAAAGTGTCGTTCTCTAGTATGCTGGGATGAGGTGGGTGAAGCAACGTTGTTGGGACCGGAGCTGGTACATTTGACTACGGAAAAGATTCAAACGATCCGACAACGTATTAAAACCTCACAAGATCGACAAAAGAGTTATGTTGATCTTCTTCGAAAGAACG
This sequence comes from Panax japonicus, assembly GCA_020205505.1. Classification (NCBI taxonomy): domain Eukaryota; kingdom Viridiplantae; phylum Streptophyta; class Magnoliopsida; order Apiales; family Araliaceae; genus Panax; species Panax japonicus. Next base: position 41,723,390 of record CM035111.1, read on the forward strand.
TGGAATTTGATATAGGAGATCATGTGTTATTATGAGTTGCTCCATGGAAAGGAGTTACGAGATTTGGAAAGAGAGGAAACCTCATTCCTCGATTCATTGGCCCATTTTTAATCCTCTATCGAGTAGGAACTGTGGCCTATAGACTCGCTTTACCGCCAAGTATGTCTCGTGTTCATAACGTTTTTCACATATCCATGTTACGTAAATATGTGGAAGACCCAAACCACATTATTGAGTTAGAACCAGACGAAATAGCAGAAGATTTGACGTATGAAGAGGTTCTTGTTCAAATCTTGGATAAGAAGGAACATATTCTACGCTCCAAAGTTATACCTCAAGTTAAAGTTTTGTGGAGAAACCACGATGTTGAGGAAATGACTTGGGAGTTAGAATCTGAAATGAAATCAAGGTATCCTTACCTCTTCGATATACCAGGTACGTACCCTAATTTTGAGAAAAAATTTCATAAGAAGGGGAGGTTGTAAAACCCCAACTTTTTGAATAAAGATGAATTTTCTATAAATATTATTTTTGAATATTATGGAGTGAAATTGATATAATGTTATAGTTGTGGGTAATATTTATAAATTTTGCAAAGTACGCAAGTTGTTATATAATATTCGATTGGTCGGGGAATATTAGTTTTAACAGGGAATATTCGTACAACGGCACAATCATGAGTGGACCCCACAACAGAATTATTGTCTGATTGAGAAAACGACAAAGTACAGTAATACGCGTGGTTGTATAGTAGCACACGATATTAATTATTGATGCTTACGTGATAAGTCACTCAGTTTTGTTGGTATTATTAATGTAATAATACAGAAAATCTTTTTATATAAAACAAAATACTTTTATAAAGTTATTCTATAAATAGAATATATAATATTCTATTATGCATAGTGTATGCATAGTGTTTTGCATAGTAAAATCTTTTTATATAAAACAGAATACTTTTATAAAATTATCAGTTTTATTAGACAATAATTAGAATATATTATATTTTATTATGCATAGTGTTTGCATAGTGCCTGTATAGTATTTGCATAGTAAAATCTTTTATAAAGTTATTGGTTTTATAAGATTTTAAATAAAATATATTATATTTTATTTAAAAGATTTTACTTAAATATGGACCGTCAGATTAAAGTAAATCAATCTGGACCGTTCATGAGTTAGTTACTATGCAGTCCATTTTTCTATAAATAAAAGCTCATCCCTTCATTATTTTCTTACGAATTCACTAAAACTCTAGAGAGATAAACTATAGAGAGAAAGAAGAAAGTATTCTGCTACTTCACTACTTATATATCCAGTACTCTTCTTCTTAAGGTAGGAAATATTATTTGTTGTACTCGTAAGGGGTGTTATTCTTTTGTATTCATGAAGAGAACTTATGTTATTCCATTCTTTATTATTCTGTTGGAATAACCTGTATACGCGTGTTACCCTATACTTGATGACATTCTTCTATTATTCCGTCTTTAATATTCTGTTGGAATATCCTGTCAGTGCATTTTACGCCGGACCTGATTCCATCTTTATTATTCTGTTGGAATATCCTGTCTGTGCGTTTTACGCCGGACCTGGTTCCATCTTTATTATTATTCTGTTGGAATATCCTATCTGTGCGTTTTACGCCGGACCTGATTTTGTCCTTATTAGTATTCTGTTGGAATAACATGTCTATGCGAAGCACCGCATGCATGGTGATTTCTGTTGTTATTTCATTCTTTATAATTCTGATGGAACATCCTGTCGATGCGAATTTCGCCTGTCTATGCGAAGTACCGCATGTGTAACATTCCATAATTTTAAAGTGTAATATTAAATATTTATTGAAGTATATAAGTATTTAATAGAAATTTCAGTTGACGTGGTTTAGTTAATTATTTGTTGAATAAATAATTAAGGAGCTAAGAAAATTAATTGTTATGAGATTATATACCAATTTAATTTAATAATTAAGTTAGAGAGCTAATAATGATTAAATGAATTATAATATTCTAATTGGAATTTGTGATTTAAAATAAATTGTTAGTTGGATTAAATAAAATTATAATTATAAAAGAAATTATAGTTATGTGATATTAAATTATGTGCTAAAGTAATTTAATAGATTAATGTTTTAATTGATTAATTAATTAAATAAAAGTGTGACTAATAACCTTACTAAAAAGGAGTTATTAAAATAAATTAAAGGACTTTAATTTAGTTTTGGCCAAACAAGTCTTAATGCGTATTAAGTCTTTAATCTAATAGTGTTTTATCAAACAAGGTATAAGGATTAATCCATTTATTTTAATTAGGTTTACCAAACAAGGTGTAAGGGTTAATGAGTTATTTTATTTTGATTAGCCAAACAAGCCTTATGGCTTTTGATTTTCAAATAAAACATAACTGATATAATTATATCTATACTTATATTATATTATTAATATATATTATTACTATATACGTTATATTGTTAGTATGTATGTTAGAGAAGAAGACTCAGTTGAAGTTTACAGAGAGAAAAGAAGAGAGGAAGGAAGGCTAGAGAAATTGAGAAAGGAATTGGGGGAGAAGAAGCTTGATAATCAAAAGGATAATCTAACTCTAGGATATCATCTTCTTAATCAAAGGTAGGAGCTCAATCTTTTTCTTTAAAAGTTTAGTTTTCCTCTTCCCAAAAAAAAAGTCTCTTGTAAAAATATTTGTAAAAGAGGAATTGTTGATATGTATATAGTTTAGTATAATAATTGTTTATAAAAGGTTGTTTCATGAATTTGTATGTGATTATAGAGAAATTAAGTCATGTATGTATGCAATTTGTGAAGAAAATATATTACAGAGTGTTCATATGAAATATATATGAGTATGGCTTAATTTAAAATAGAAATTAAGGTTTAATTAGTTGTTAAATTGATAAATTGATTATGGAAATTGATAGAGTATGTATAATCATAACTATGATGTTTTGAAATTTCTGTTTTGATTGAAAAAAAAAATCACAGTGTTGATTTTCATTAAAAATGTCAACAATGGAGTTTTTGCCAAAAACATTGAAATCGGGTGTTGTAAATTTGATTTTTATGTTATTTTATGAGTAGAAACATGTTAGAAGTCTTCATAATATGTTTATATGAAGTCTATATGTGTATTACATGTTAATCAGTCTATTAGATTTGAGCTTTTAGGCCAATTTGGCTTTTGTTCATACTGTTGCCGAGCTTGGTCGCCAGATTCTGGAGTCTGGCGCCGCAGTGCAGCCCAGCAGTATAAATATCGCGCCGGCAGCGCCGACGCCATGCCGCAGCGCCAACCAATGGCCTGTGACCCGAGCCGCAACGCCAACTCAGCGCCGCAGCACAAACCATAGTGTAAACTGTGGCGACGCAGTGCTAGTTAGCAGAATGGTCTGACAGTGTACTTTTTGTACACAAAATTTTAAGAAACACTATGTAATGATAGTAGGACTGTAAAATATTGATTTTTAGTATTTCTATAATATGAATAATTATGTTATTAAGGATTAACTTGTGTTATAAGTTGATTATGTGATTAAATAATCAAACCTACATGATGAATGTATTAATTATGTGATAATGACTAACTATGTCACGATGACATATGTATATAGGATATTGTGATTCAAATTGATTCGGTTTAGCCTACGAGCAAGGCAAGTTTTCTAATCCTTTGTCTTATTGAACTAATTATTGTTTTCAATTCGATTACCTTATAATGATGCAAGCTGTCTAAACTTTGGTTTGATGTTGAACAAGTTATTCTTGTATTTCAATTATTGATTAGCATGCATAACTAAATTGCTATGCATGTTTTGTATTCAATTCTAATTAACCTTGGTTTAGTATTGTTCAAGCAAGGTATGCTATAGTTATTCAAATTGTATGCTATTAGATTATTCGTAAAGCATGATTTTAGTTACTATGATTGATTCAATCACGATTATTCTATAATATAATGTTATTAATTTTATTCAACTAGTACCTTAGTTGATGTTCGTTGAATTCACAATTACCTTGAAAGCTTATCCAAACCAAACTTACTTGGGTGCGGACTTGTATTCTAACTACTGAGATGAACAACTCTTTTAATAGAGGTTTACGCTTAGCGTTGAAATGGTTGTGCACAATACATTGTATGAAGGGTTGATCCCACTAAGTACGTGGAGTCCTTATATTTTTATGACTGTTAAAGTTAGAGTTGAAAGATTACTTATAACTGTGGACATGATTCGTGGTCATTAGACCCTCAGTGAATGTTATAATTTTTAGAAAGTTAATAGAATATATTGTTCAGTTCTATTGAGCCTAACATTGGCAATTGATGTAAAGGTTTTAAAGATTTATTTATTGTTATTTCAAGTGGGCCTTGTTTGCTCACTCTTGCTTGTAAAATTTCTTACAGCTAAAGTTGAAATGGGTGACGTACCTAGCACCAGTAAGGGAAAAGGAAAGATGAATAAATACTGAAGACTTGTAATAGTTTTGATAGTTTTCTTTCAGACTTTGATTTAAAGATTGTAATGAAGTTTATTTAATTTTCCGCATTTGAATGTTTGTAATTAAAGGTTAGATAACCTGGGAGATTTTTATTTAAGTTTAATCTTGTATGGGCAGGTTTTGATTATTCGATTTTATTATAATTGGGTAGTTAGAAATGAATGTTTTGATTAAGTGAACACCGAATCTTGAGGAAATGAAGTACCAGGATTTGGGGGTGTCACAGGTTGGTATCAAAGCCTTAGGTTATGAACCTTAGGTGGGGGGAAAAACCTTAGGAAGTAACCTTTGAAAAGATAGTGGAGATAACTCTTATCGAGTTTTAAGAAAGAAGTACTAAAACACTTATGTGCTTATGTGATTTTAAATTATGTACTCGTGAGTGTTGAATAGTAATGATTAATAATTAAAACTTTAAAACTTTGTTGTCAGGATGACTAATGTCGGAGAATCCAGTCAGGCTAGGGAGGAGGGACCTCAAATGCCTATAGAGGAGGAGCCTCGTGACATTCAGGTAGTTTGGGAACAACTACTTCCACGGGAGTCAGCCCCGTTGGTCACAGTAGTTGAGGATGATGATGTGGAGACAGACGAGGAAGATCCCGTTGAGTTACCACAAGAGGATGAGGATGACGAGGACGAGGAGGAAAGGTTTCCACTTAACTCGATAGCAGGCCGTATATACGATGAGGTGCATGACTGTAACGTAGAACTTCAGGATTCAGTTGAGGAGTTGCAAGAGATAGTAGCTGAACAACAAACTGCAATGACACAAAAAGACGGCGAGATCCAGGATCGTGAGGAACTACTGACAAACGCCGAGGAGAAACTAATACAGACTGAAGGAGAGAAAGAACAATTGATCGAGATGGTTGCTGAACTAAAGAACAAGCTAAGAGAAGAAGCTGCTAAAAGGACAAGAGCTGAAGATGCATATGAGAAAGCTTATCAACGAACTGGAAGAGCAGTAAGGAACTCACAGGCGAAAAGGATGAAGATGGAAAAGATGGATAAAGTATTTGACACCGCAATTAATCGAGCTCAAGATCGGGTCATGGGATATTCGATTCAGTTCGAGACGCTGCCATCATATGTATTAGATCGCAGGACAATGTTTCGAGTCATGGAAGAAGAACGTAATAGGGCTGAAAAGTATCTTAATAGAACATCGTAGTTGTTGTATGATGAGTGAAAGGTTAAATAAATTGTAAATCCCAAGTGTTATGCAACCTATGGGATATGACTACGATGTTGTCCAAAAACTTTTGTAGTTCAAAAAAGTAATGTAGATAGCAGTGATGCTATTGTTTTATGTTTTCCAAAAAGGTTTTGAATAAATAAAAGTTGTTACTTTATTCAAAGTGTTATGTGTTATGTGGTTATTTCTTTTATGGAGGCAAGTTAATTAGAAAATACTTAAAGAAGCTGAGTAATAGTCTAATAGATGTTTTGTTTTAACAGAAAATGCCTCCCCAACGTGAACTACCCCGACATAGAAACAATGAGAGAACTACCAATAACGACAATGTTGACGGTAACCCCGTTCAACAACTAGTGACACTACTGACAGGAGCGTTGCAGAATCAACCACAAAACCATGGTACAACGTTTAAGGATTTCAAGGCGATTGAACCACCTGAATTTCGTGGGTCTATGAATCCAGTCGAAGCACAGACCTGGATTATGGAGATAGAAAAAGTATTCGATGTCGCTAGGGTAGGGGATGAGCAGAAGACTGCTTTCGCAACGTTCATGTTGAAAGCAGAAGCTAGTTATTGGTGGCGGGCCAATAAAACTCGTGAAGGGCCAAGAGTGATGACCTGGGATAGGTTCAAGGAGTTGTTCTTCGAGACCTATTTTTCGGAGAGTTCAAAGAGTCAGCTAGAAGTACAGTTTCTAGAACTAAAACAAGGGACGATGATGGTATCCGAGTATGCCACAAAATTCAATGAATTGGAGAGGTTTGCGCCATATCAAGTCAGCACAGACGAGCATAAGGCGAAGATATTTGAACAAGGACTGAAGCCCTGGCTATACAGTAGGGTTTCCTTGTTCCAGTTGAAGACATTTGCAGTGGTGATGGAGAAAGCAGTACTCGCTGAAGGAGGAGGCGAGGTAGTGACAAGGTTCAACCAGGAACAAAAGAAGAAGAAGAATGAGAATGAGACTAAGAATGAGAGTGGTAGTGGTGGAAACAACAACAATAACAATAACAACAGCAGCAACAGCTTGAAGAGGAAGTGAAATGGGAACATGGGTGCTGGAAACCATCAGGGTAACCAACAAAACAAAAAGTTTGAAGCATGTGCGACATGTGGGAAATTTCACAAGGGTGCGTGCTTGATGGGGAAACGAGTTTGCTTCAATTGTGGCCAGGAGGGTCACATCGCCCCAAATTGCACTCAATCGAAGAAGAATGTATTCTTCACGTGCGGATCCAAGGATCACTTTGCTCGTGAATTCCCTAAGAAGAGGGAAGGAGTGATAAACAGAAGCAATGGATGTAACAATAGAAGTACATGGGCCATTGCAGGACCTGCAGCATCAAACAAACCCACAGCCAGAACCTTCAACATGACTGTGCAGGATGTTGTGCAATCAAAAGATGTAGTGTCAGGTATTATCCCAATCAATGATATAAATTCTTATGTATTATTCGATTCGGGTGCTACTTGGTCGTTTATATCTGATGAATTTACTAAGAGGTTAGAATTGCCTAGAGAAGAATTGGATTTTCCTTTGAACATAGAAATTGCGAATAAGGAAGTAATCCCTGTTAGATTCGTATACAAGAACTGTAGGGTGAACATTAAGGAAAATATCTTGTTGGTAGATTTGATTCCGATTAGACTCGGGGAATTTGATGTAATTTTGGGGATGGATTGGCTGTTCAAATATGGAGCAGTAATCGATTGTCACAAGAAGTGTGTAAACCTTGTGACTCCGTCAAAGGTAGTATTTTATGGTAGCAAATCGCCTAGACAAATGAAATGTCTGACGACTATGCAGGCTAAGAAATTGTTAAGTCAAGGTTGTGTGGGCTATTTAGCTTACATAGTCGATACTCAGAAGAAGGGTGTGAAACTAGAAGAAATACCGATAGTAAGAGAATTCAAAGACGTGTTTCCAGAAGATTTGTCAGGACTTCCGCCTGATAGAGAAATTGAGTTTGTGATCGACTTGGCACCGGGAACAGCACCAATATCGAAGGCCCCGTACAGAATGGCTCCGGTAGAAATGAAGGAACTGATGGTACAGTTGCAAGAGTTGCTAGACAAGAAATATATTCAACCAATCGTATCGTCGTGGGGAGCGCCAGTTTTATTCGTTAAGAAGAAGGACGGATCAATGCGTCTTTGCATTGATTATAGGGAGTTAAACAAGGTCACTATTAAGAATAAGTATCCGTTGCCTAGAATAGATGACTTGTTTGATCAGCTGAAGGGTGCTAAATATTTCTCAAAAATAGATTTGAGAAGTGGGTATCACCAATTGAAGGTAAGAAAGGAGGATATACCTAGAACGGCATTCAGAACTTGGTACGGACATTACGAGTTTCTGGTGATGTCTTTTGGTTTAACCAATGCCCCTGCTGTGTTCATGGATTTGATGAACAGGGTGTTTAAACCATTCTTAGACAAGTTTATAATGGTATTTATTGACGACATTCTAGTGTATTCTAAGACTCAAGAAGAACACATGGAACATTTACGTTTTACATTGGAAACACTAAGGAAGGAAAAGCTGTACGCGAAATTCTCTAAGTGAGAATTTTGGCTCGTCCGTGTACAATTTTTGGGTCATGTTATTGACAAGGATGGGATTTCAGTGGATCCATCAAAAGTGGAAGCTTTAATCAATTGGGAACAACTAAGAACACCGACAAAAGTGAGGAGTTTCTTGGGACTGGCCGGTTATTATAGAAGATTTATTCAAGATTCTTCTAAGATAGCCACTCCGCTAACAAATTTGACAAGGAAAGCTATAAAATTCGTTTGGACGAAGAAGTGTGAAGAGAGTTTCCAAGATTTGAAAAAAAGTTAAGTGTGGCACCTGTGTTGACGTTACCAGATAATACAGGAAATTTTGTGGTGTATAGTGATGCCTCACACAAAGGGTTGAGTTGTGTTCTTATATAGAACGACAAAGTTATTGCGTATGCATCAAGACAACTGAAGGATTATGAGAAAGGGTATCTGACTCATGATTTGGAATTGGTTGCAGTTGTATTTGCACTGAAGATATGGAGACACTATCTTTATGGAGAGAAATGTGAGATCTACACAGACCATAAAAGTCTGAAGTATATTTTCACTCAGAAGGATTTGAACATGCGTCAAAGAAGGTGGATGGAATTGATAAAAGATTATGATTGTGAAATCTTTTATCATCCGGGCAAAGCGAATGTGGTGGTAGATGCTTTAAGCAGGAAAGGTCGGGAGAAGTTGATGCTGTTAACAACTCATGAGGAGCTCATTTCAGCAATGACAAAACTGGAGTTGGAAATCAAATTTCCAAAAGAATCTGACGAACAACTATTCCAGATAGAAGCTGGTCCAACTTTAGTGGACAAAGTGAAGAATGCTCAACTACAAGATGAAGAGTGTGGGAAAATCAAAGAGAATTTGGTTGAAGGCGGTAATGTAAAATACAAGGTCAATATCGAAGGATTACTACGGTTCGAGGGAAGACTTTGGGTTCCAGCAGTGCTAGAACTGAAAGACGAAATCTTGATCGAAGCACAAAACACAAGATATTCGATTCATCTAGGAAGCACGAAAATGTATCAAGATTTGCGCCGACATTTTTGGTGTCCAAACATAGAAAGGGATGTTGCTGAATGCGCAGTGAAATGCTTGACATGTCAGAGAATAAAAGTCGAACATCAAAGACCCAGCGGATTACTCCAACCGTTGGAAATACCGAAATGGAAGTGGGAACACATCACGATGGATTTTGTGGTGGGTCTTCTAACTACTCAAAGAGGATGCGATACGATTTGGGTGATAGTGGACAGACTGACGAAATCAGCACACTTTCTACCAATAAAGATTAGATTAAATTTTCATCAGTTAGCAAGATTGTACATTATAGAGATCGTTTTGAGGCATGGAGTGCCAGTATCACTTGTGTCCGATAGAGATCCGCGATTTACATCAAATTTTTGGAAGAGACTACAAGAATGCATGGAGACACAGTTGCAAATGTGTACGGCTTATCATCCACAAATAGATGGCCAAAGCGAACGAACAATTCAGACATTGGAAGATATGCTTAGAGCATGTGTCATGGACTTTAAAGGAAGCTGGGAAGAACAATTACCGTTGGTGGAATTTGCTTACAATAACAATTATCATGCGAGCATCGGCATGCCACCTTACGAGGCATTGTACGGCAGAAAGTGCAGAACTCCACTGTGCTGGGATGAAGTCGGTGAACGCGAACTGTTAGGACCAGAACTGGTATAACAAACTGATGACGTTGTTAAACTCATCAGGACAAGATTAGTAGCAGCCCAAGACAGACAGAAAAAGTATGTTGATCAACACAGACAAGATCGTGCATTCGACGAAGGAACTTTTGTATTTTTAAAAGTTTTCCCTGGAAGGGGAAAATTCGTTTCGGTAAAAAGGGAAAGCTAAGCCCGAGGTTTATTGGACCCTTTGAAGTGCTGCGAAGAGTGGGAGAAATGGCTTATGAGGTAGCTCTACCTCCAGAGTTGGAAAACATTCATAATATTTTTCACATTTCGGTGTTACGACCATATAAACCCGACTACAAACATGTGATCGAGTACGAACCGTTGCAGTTCGAGAAAGATTTATCTTATGAAGAGGTTCCTATCCAGATAGTCGACAGGAAAGAACAAGTGCTCAGGAATAAAGTGATACATTCTATGAAGGTGATATGGAGGAACCACAACGCTGAAGAAGCTACGTGGGAACTCGAACAGAAAATATTGAAAGAGTACCCTGAGTTATTTGTTTAATCTGTGTCTTCAATTTTGGGGACAGAATATTTCTAAGTAGGGAAGAATGTAATGAATGATTTGTTTGAGTTGTGATTCTGAGGACAGAATCCTTGTAAGGAGGGAATGATGTAACATTCCAGAATTTTAAAGTGTAATATTAAATATTTATTAAAGTATATAAGTATTTAATGGCAATTTGAGTTGATGTGGTTTAGTTAATTATTTGTTGAATAAATAATTAAGGAGCTAAGAAAATTAATTGTTATGAGATTATATACCAATTTAATTTAATAATTAAGTTAGAGAGCTAATAATGATTAAATGATTTATAATATTCTAATTGGAATTTGTGATTTAAAATAAAGCGTTAGTTGGATTAAATAAAATTATAATTATAAAAGAAATTATAGTTATGTGATATTAAATTATGTGCTAAAGTAATTTAATAGATTAATGTTTTAATTGATTAATTAATTAAATAAAAGTGTGACTAATAACCTTGCTATAAAGGAGTTATTAAAATAAATTAAAGGACTTTAATTTAGTTTTGGCCAAACAAGTCTTAATGTGTATCAAGTCTTTAATCTAATAGTGTTTTATCAAATAAGGTATAAGGATTAATCCATTTGTTTTAATTAGGTTTACCAAACAAGGTGTAAGGTTAATGAGTTATTTTATTTTGATTAGCCAAACAAGCTTTATAGCTTTTGATTTTTAAATAAAACATAACTGATATAATTATATCTATACTTATATTATATCATTAATATATATTATTACTATATACGTTATATTGTTAGTACGTATGTTAGAAAGAAGACTCAGTTGAAGTTTACAAAGAGAAAAGAAGAGAGGAAGGAAGGCTAGAGAAATTGAGAAATGAATTGGGGGAGAAGAAGCTTGATAATCAAAAAGATAATCTAACTCTAGGATATCATCTTCTTAATCAAAGGTAGGAGCTCAATCTCTTTCTTTAAAAGTTTAGTTTTCCTCTTCCCAAAAAAAAGTCTATGTAAAATATTTGTAAAAGAAGAATTGTTGATATGTATATAGTTTAGTATAATAATTGTTTGTAAAAGGTTGTTTCATGAATTTGTATGTGATTATAGAGAAATTAAGTCATGTATGTATTCAATTTGTGAAGAAAATATATTACAGAGTGTTCATATGAAAAATATATGAGTATGACTTAATTTAAAATAGAAATTAAGGTTTAATTAGTTGTTAAATTGATAAATTGATTATGGAAATTGATAGAGTATGTATAATCATAACTATGATGTTTTGAAATTTCTGTTTTGATTGAAAAACAAAATCACAGTGTTGATTTTCATTAAAAATGTTAACAATGGAGTTTTTGCCAAAAACATTAAAATTGGGTGTTGTAAATTTGATGTTTATGTTATTTTATGAGTAGAAACATGTTAGAAGTCTTCACAATATGTTTATATGAAGTCTATATGTGTATTACATGTTAATCAGTCTATTAGATTTGAGCTTTTAGGCCAATTTGGCTTTTGTTCATACTGTTGCCGAGCTTGGTCGCCAGATTCTGGAGTCTGGCGCCGCAGCGCAGCCCAGTAGTATAAATATCGCGCCGCAGCACCGACGCCACACCGCAGCGTCAACCAATGGCCTATGACCCGAGCCGCAGTGCCAACTCAGCGCCGCAGCGCGAACCATAGTATAAATTGTGGCGCCACAGCGCGAGTTAGCAGAATGGTCTGACAGTGTACTTTTTGTACACGAAATTTAAAGAAACACTATGTGTTGATAGTAGGACTGTAAAATATTGATTTTTAGTATTTCTATAATATGAATAATTATGTTATTAAGGATTAACTTGTGTTATAAGTTGATTATGTGATTAAATAATCAAACCTACATGATGAATGTATTAGTTATGTGATAATGACTAACTATGTCATGATGACATATGTATATAGGATATTGTGATTCAAATTGATTCGGTTTAGCCTACGAGCAAGGCAAGTTTTCTAATCCTTTGTCTTATTGAACTAATTATTGTTTTCAATTCAATTACCTTATAATGATGCAAGCTGTCTAAACTTTGGTTTAATGTTGAACAAGTTATTCTTGTATTTCAATTATTGATTAGCATGTATAACTAAATTGTTATGCTTGTTTAGTATTCAATTCTAATTAACCTTGGCTTAGTATTGTTCAAGCAAGGTATGCTATAGTTATTCAAATTGTATGCTATTAGATTATTCCTAAAGCATGATTTTAGTTACTATGATTGATTCAATCACGATTATTCTATAATATAATGTTATTGATTTTATTCAACTAGTCCCTTAGTTGATGTTCGTTGAATTCTCAATTACCTTGAAAGCTTATCCAAACCAAACTTACTTTGGTGCGGACTTGTATTCTAAATACTGAGATGAACAACTCTTTTAATAGAGGTTTACGCTTAGCGTTGAAATGGTTGTGCATAATACATTGTACGAAGGGTTGATCCCCCTAAGTACGTGGAGTCCTTATAGTCTTATGACTGTTAAAGTTAGAGTTGAAAGATTACTTATAACTGTGGACATGATTCATGGTCATTAGACCCTCAGTGAATGTTATAATTTTCAGAAAGTTAATAAAATATATTATTCAGTTCTATTGAGCCTAACATTAGCAATTGATGTAAAGGTTTTAAAGATTTATTTATTATTATTTCAAGTGGGCTTTGTTTGCTCACTCTTGCCTGTAAAATTTCTTACAGCTAAAGTTGAAATGGGTGACGTACCTAGCACCAATAAGAGAAAAGAAAAGATGAATAAATACTGAAGACTTGTAATAGTTTTGATAGTTTACTTCCAGACTTTGATTTAAAGATTGTAATGAAGTTTATTTAATTTTTCGCATTTGAATGTTTGTAATTAAAGTTTAGATAACCTGGGAGATTTTTATTTAAGTTTAGTCATGTATGGGCAGGATTTGATTATTCGATTTTATTATAATTGGGTAGTTAGAAATGAATGTTTTGATTAAGTGAACACCGAATCTTGAGGAAATGAAGTACCAGGATTTGGGGGTGTCACAGCATGCATGGTGATTTCTTTTGTTATTCCATTCTTTATTATACTCAGTTGGTTAAAGTTTTGACTTCTATACTCCATGAAATTAGTGGAATATCCTTGATAATTACGCTTCATCCAGTATCTTTTCATGAAAATATTCTTCTGAGCATTCTTGAATTTTATTCTACAAAGCAGTATCATGTTGACAATTTGGATGTTATTGGTTCTTGGACAAATTAATTCTTGAACTTGTTTTATTGAATTCTTATACCATTGTCATCATCCTCAAATTTATATTTTTTTTGAAAGTCATCTGTGGACTGTAGTGCATAGATGAACTTGGTATGATTATGACCAGGGATTATTCGGTGTAATCATGACCGTAATGTTACAAATGATGTGGTAAAAGTCCTCATTAGCCCGTAGTGCATTGATGGACAGTTGTTGGTATGATCATGACCATTAATGAATACACAAATATTCTTGTCCCGTAGTGCATGGATAATTGTGGTCGTTGATGATTGGGTAATATACCCATAAATTGGATATACTTGGGTTTAAATTGTTGTATCTTCGAGTCGTTTAGGAATATTTTTACTGTGTTTAGGTGTTATTTTTTTAGATTTGGGAGCTGCAGGAGCGAACGGGGAAATTTAAACTGAAAATGGCAAAACGGTAAATCTTTCAACTCCCAGCGCCGGGGCTCTCTAGCCTGTGTTAATCCCAGCGCCGGGGCGCTGGGTCGAGCTGCTAGTTGACCAGAACGCGCGTGTTGACTTTTGGCTGACTTGGTTATTGGGAGCTTATGTGAAGCCTAATTGGATTGGGATTGTGCAAGACATATAAAAGGAAGTTAATTGCTGAAATTAGGGGACTAACCATTCATCTATTATTCATTCATTGGAGGCTGAACAAGGATTACTTGAAGACTAAGGATTGGCAAAAGAGTTTTCTTCTTCTTCTTCTCCTTATTTTCAATTTGTAATTCTTTAAGGATGATTTGCAAACAATTATTGATTTTTATTTCCGTTATGAACTAATTCTTTAATTAAGATTTAAATTGAACCTTTTATGGCTATAAATTAGTTATTCAGTTATTCTAATTATTTATGTTGAAGTGAATTGTTTATCATGCCTTGCATCTATTCCTTAATTATTTGGCCAATAATTACCTTGTTATTCTAGAAGGAATTGAAAGAAGAATTCTAGGGTTAGAACTGGGTTTGATAATGTGTGACTTAGTTATTTGCAAAGTGAATAATTAGGTTTGTGAATTGAATGGAAATATCTTTTCACCGCATGTAACACATAAGAAATTGGAATTTAAGGAGTTTAATTCAATTGTTTTGTATAGGAATATAGCAAGATTAATCTGGATTAAATAGAAGTCAGTTGATAACTTGGAAAAGGACTTTTGACATTGGAGAATTCATGTTAACAATTCAGTAGACATAATAGTTGGGATAATTGGATAATTGATTTATAGTTCATAATTGGGGATATTGAAGTCTTAATCCTTATCTTTCGGAAGTCATTCACTCAAATCTTAGTTTATTTATTTGCTTATTTTAGAATAATATCTTTAATTATTTAATTTAGTTTTAATATTTCAGAAAATCATAATTTATCATTGTTTGAATAAAATTGGATTGATATAGTGCTAGTAGTTGGAATTTATTAATTAGAATTCTCTGTGGGAACGATACTCTATTTTATCACTTTATTACTTGTTGACCGTGTATACTTGAGCGTATTCTTTGATTGTGAAATCAACCACGTGGGATGACTTAGCTCAAAAAAATTTAGCTAAGTTCTTCCCACATGCGAAATCGGCAAAACTACGGAACGATATTCACACTTTCGCACAGTTTGATTCAGAATTGTTATATGAGGCGTGGGAAAGGTTTAAGGATATGCTCCGTAAGTGCCCTCATCATGGAATTCTGCAGTGGATGCAATTGGGAATATTTTGTGATGGTTTGCACGCGTCCACGAGGGCTAGTATTGATGCAGCAGCAGGGGGAGCGATCATGTCTAAGAGTCTTGATGAAGCATATCAGTTGTTGGTGACAATGGCCACAAACAATTAGCAGTGGCCCATGACTAGATCTAATCCTCCGAAAGCTTCAGGAAAGTATGAAGTGGATGCGCTGACAGCATTAACAGCACAAGTGACCGCAATAGCAAAGCATATGGAAATATGGCGTCCACAAGCCACCCAGTAGGTAACGATGGTTTATGAGTTGTGTGCTGGGGGTCTTGCTACGGATCAATGCGCCATAAATTCTGAATCAGCACAGTTCATAGGAAACTATAATCGCTCAACTCAACCGTATCCAACTCAAAATGCTTATAATCCAGGTTGGAAAAATCATCCGGGGTTTTCATGGAGTAACAATCAAGCTGCAGCTCAACCACCTAGACAACAAAACACCTCCGAATTTCAAAATCAGACTCAACAACCAAAGAGGAAATCAAGTTTGGAAGAAGCCTTGGAAAAATTCATTAGAGCTTCTGACAAAAAGAACGAGGAACAAGATAAGAAATTAAATCAAGTAGAGCTGACTTTGCAAAGCCATGGGGCATCGTTAAAGAATTTGGAAAATTAAGTGGGGCAAATAGCACATGCATTGAATAACCGTCCACTAGGAACGCTCCCGAGTGATACAGAAATAAATTCGGGCAGAAACTGAGCATTGCAAGGCTGTAACTTTACGCAATGGGAAGGATTTGCAAGAAACAGTTAAGGATAATGAAAAGGGGGATAACGCGACAGCTGAAATAGAAGAAGTTATGGAAACCGGGAAAGATAAAGAGGAAATCGTAGAGCAGAATGCACCAGAACCAACTATCACAATGCCGCCAATACCGTATCCGCAGAGGTTTCAGAAATCCAAGTTAGATAAGCAGTTTTCAAGATTTTTGGATATTTTCAAGAAACTGCATATAAACATCCCATTTGCCGAAGCTTTAGAACAAATGCCAAGCTACGCTAAGTTCATGAAGGATGTGTTGTCAAAGAAAAGAAAACTGGGTGATTTTGAAACAGATGCGCTAACCGAAGAATGCAGCGCAATTATCCAGAATAAGTTGCCTCCGAAGTTGAAAGATCCAGGTAGTTTTACTATTCTGTGCGACATTGCTAATCAGTTTTCGGGAAGAGCATTATGTGATTTGGGGGCCAGTATTAATTTGATGCCATTATCAGTCTACAGTCAGTCTGGGCTCAAGGCACCAAAACCGACAAATATCAGTTTATTGTTGGCAGGACCGATCAGTTACATATCCACGAGGTATCGTTGAAGACGTATTAGTAAGAGTAGATAAATTCATCTTCCCAGCAGATTTCGTTATCTTGGACTATGAAGCAGATAAGGAAATTTCCATCATTCTCCGGCGACCATTTTTAGCAACGGGGAGAACATTGATCGACGTACAGAAAGGAGAATTGACAATGCGAGTTGAAGATCAGCAGGTCACTTTTAATATGTTTAAATCAATGTCTTATCCGAAGGAAAAAGGTGAGTGTTTGCGGGTGGATGTAATGGATGAGTTAGTGAATCACAAGTTTTGTGGAAACTACTCAGAAGACCCGATAGAATCTATGTTGTTCGGAATAGACGATAATGGTATTGATGAGGACATTGAGCAGATCAAATGGCTAGATACAACAACGTTCTACCGGAAAAATAATCAACCATTCGACACCGTTGATAGGCCCGAAATGGACGGTAAAAAGTGCAAACCCTCGATAGAAGAGCCACCGGTGTTGGAATTAAAGCCACTTCCCTCTCATCTGAAGTATGCTTATCTGGGGAAAGATTCGACTCTAACAGTTATTGTTTCGACAGAGTTAACTGACACCCAAAAGGAAAAATTGCTACGGGTTCTGCGCGAGTTCAAAACAGCAATTGGATGGACTATAGCGGATATTCGAGGTATTAGCCCATCTTTTATATGCATAAGATTTTAATGGAAGAGGGGTCAAAACCAAACATTGAGATGCAAAGAAGATTAAATCCCATTATGAAAGATGTGGTGAAAAAGGAAATTATAAAATGGTTGGATGCCGGTATTATTTACCTAATCTCGGACAGTTCGTGGGTAAGTCCTGTACAGTGCGTACCGAAGAAAGGGGGTATGACAGTGGTGAAGAATGAAGCTAATGAGCTCATCCCGAATAGAACTGTTACAGGCTGGAGAGTATGTATGGATTACCTCAAGTTGAATAAAGCCACACGCAAGGATCACTTCCCTTTGTCGTTCATTGATCAGGTGTTGGACAGGTTAGCGGGACATCAATTCTACTGTCTGCTAGATGGATATTTCGGGTATAATCAAATTGCCATAGCTCCAGAAGATCAAGAAAAGACCACGTTCACATGTCCATACGGTACATTTGCATTCTGGCGTATGTCTTTTGGTTTATGTAATGCGCCGGCAACCTTCCAACGTTGTATGATGGCAATCTTCTCCGATATGGTCGAACAGAATTTAGAGGTATTTATGGATGACTTCTCCGTGTTCGGTGATAGTTTCAACTTGTGTTTGAAGAATCTGATTTTGGTGTTAAAGCGGTGCATAGAAACTAACCTGGTGCTTAACTGGGAAAAATGTCATTTTATGGTGCAAGAAGGGATTATTCTGGGACATAAGGTTTTCGCATCCGGATTAGAGGTGGATAGAGCAAAGATTAAGACAATTGAGAAACTGCCTCCTCCATCATCTGTAAAAGGCATTCGGAGCTTCTTGGGACATGCGGGTTTCTACAGACGCTTCATTAAAGATTTTTCAAAGATTTCGAAACCCCTATGTTCACTCTTAGAAAAAGATGTGCTTTTCAAAATGGATCAGTCCTGTATCGAGGCATTTGAGGTATTAAAGAAGAAATTGGTCTCTGCTCCAATCATTGTAGCGCCCGATTGGTCTTTACTGTTCGAATTGATGTGCGACGCCAGCGATTACGCAATGGGAGCAGTATTGGGACAACGTCATAACAAGATTTTTCACACCATCTATTACTCTAGTAAGACATCGACGGATGCCCAGTTGAACTACACAACCACCAAAAAAGAGTTACTTGCGGTGGTGTTTACCTTCGACAAATTCAGAGCGTATCTTATTGGCACCAAGGTAATTGTCTACACTGATCATTCTGCCATTAAATATCTGATTGAGAAGAAGGATGCAAAATCGCGTTTGATACGATGGGTACTGTTGTTACAAGAATTCGATCTGGAGATCCGGGACAGAAAGGGGACAGAAAATCAGGTGGCGGATCATCTTTCTCGGTTGGAAAACGCAGAGGTACAGAAGGAAGACAACATACTGATCAATGAAAAATTTCTGGATGAACAACTATTCCGGGTAACCACAATATTGCCTTGGTATGCTGACTATCTGAACTATGTGGTTGCCAAAGTGTTACCTCCGGATTTGACCTCACAACAACGAAAGAAGTTTCTCCACGATATGAAGCAATACTATTGGGATGAACCATTTCTGTTTAAGGCCTGTGCAGATCAAATGATAAGACGTTATGTGCCTCATGAAGAAATGGATAGTATATTAGGCCATTGCAACTCCTCAGATTACGGAGGTCATTATTCCGATGATCGAACAGCCGCAAAAGTACTACAATCGGGATTTTTCTGGCCTTCTTTATTCAAGGATGCTTCCCTATTTGTGCTAAAATGTGATCGATGCCAGTGCATAGGTAATATCTCCAAGCGCAATGAAATGTCACTCAACACGATTTTGGAGGTTGAACTGTTCGACGTTTGGGGAATCGATTTCATGGGACCATTCCCATCATCTTTCAATAATCAGTACATCTTGTTAGCGGTCGATTATGTCTCCAAATGGGTAGAAGTAGCAGCTTTACCCATAAATGACGCCAACGTTGTTCTCCGATTCTTAAAGAAAAATATCTTCACACGATTTGGGACACCGAGAGCGATAATAAGTGATGAGGGGACTCACTTCTGTAACAAGTAGTTCACAAAATTTCTTGTAAAGTATGGGTTTTGTCACAAAATTGCAGCTGCGTACCATCTACAAACCAATGGCCAAGCGGAAGTGTCGAATAGGGAGGTTAAGTGGATTCTCAAAAATGTGGTAAAACCGTCACGAAAAGATTTGTCATTGCATCTTGACGATGCTCTATGGGCCTATCGAACAGCGTACAAAAATCCGATCGACATGTCACCATACAGAATGGTATTTGGAAAGGCGTGTCACCTCCCGGTCGAGCTAGAACACAGTGCACATTGGGCCATTCGGAAACTGAACTTTGATCTAGCAACAGCGGGTGAGAAAAGGTTACTCCAGTTGAACGAGATGGACGAATTCCAGTTCAATGCCTACGAAAACGCTAAGCTTACAAGGCGAAAGTCAAAGCTTGGCACGATAAAAAAATTCTTGATAAAACATTTGAACCGGGTCAACAAGTACTACTGTTCAACTCACTCTTGCATCTATTTCCAGGAAAATTGAAATCCCGGTGGTCTGGGCCATTCGTAGTTATATCTGTCGCTCCACGCGGAAACATTGAGGTCGAGGAACCGAACTCAAAGCGTACATTCAAGGTCAATGGTCAACGTCTGAAATATTATTGGAGTGGACCCATCGAACGTCAAGCTACGGTCCAGTACCTCTCCGAACCAGTGAATAACTGATCAACAGCGAAAAGTCGGGCTGACGACTATAAACCAAGCGTTATGGGGAGGCAACCCAAGGAGTTTCTTGTTTAACTGATTTATTTTTATTTTTATTTTATTTTATTTTTATCTTTTATTTTATTTTTATTTTTTTTTCTTTCTTTTGTTTTCATTACGATATTCCCTTTGATTTAATTAGAAGAAGATTTTGATGCCAAAAGATAACATAGGTATTACTCGTACAGGTCATACAGCAGGAGTCAGCGTGAAGAACAACCAGGCCCAGCGCCCCGACGCTGGGATCAGTTAAGTCCAAGACGTTTCAAACGCCGGTTTCAATTTCTCTCATAACTCCAATTCCTTTTTAGATTCTTCTTCTTCCACCCCACTCTCACACGTACTTCCTTATTTTTCTTCTGATAATTTTACGCCCCCCTCATATATCTCATTCTTGGAGATCTTCGCACGACCACTTGGTGATTTACGAAAATTTATATCCCAATTGTTTCCCAGATACTCTTTGAAGGTACAAGGTATGTTGTATACTATAAATCTATTTTTGTGCAACAAGCATGGTTATTGATGTAATTGGTGAGTGTTCTTCATCCTGGATATGCATCACCCTTCATCTGGAAATACGGGTTAATGTTTCTATATTGCATAATGGCCATAATTTGCTCATTTATAAGTAGTGATTGCATTCATGGACTATTTTTGACACATAAGAGGTATGAATTGATAGCAACTTCGTGAGAATCTAAGCAATGTATGAGTTGCCTCTTAGATGTTTGATGACTTGCCTAAGTCAATGATCATGTCCAAATTCAAACATGTCAAGCCTACATGCACATGTTTGTGGCCTACCTTGACACCGTCATACTATCACACTAGTTTATGGGAAGATTTACATGGTATCGATGCATACTCTAGAACATGTTGCTTTGCACGACACACTTTGTGAACGACTTATGCATGTTGCCTCCAAATGCAGAATTTTCATAGTACAGGAACCTATTCGATATGATTGCCATCCTCATACTTCATCCCCAACCTTTTACTCAACATATACACATATTATAAAGTTTGGGGGTCAAGTCATACATAAATTTATCCACACTCAATTTTGTTCAATGCTAATACATAAATATGTTGTCATTGCAGAATTTTTGACATAGCATCCAAACGTCTACGTGGAGACGGTTCCGGTTCCGCTTCGAACCTGCCGAGATTTGATAGCCGCCGTTTTGTTAGTGTCACGGCTCAAGAACGCTATAACCGCATGGCTACTCGTTCACTAGTCCCCGAATTTGGTTTGAGGCCCGACCAAACCAAGGATAGAGAAATCGCAGTTATGATTGCTGAACGAAATTGGTTCTCCCTCACCGAATAACCTGACCCGACAATGATCGCAGTCGTGAAAGAATTCTATGCCAACGTTTCAGAACACGATCACTATGCAGTGTTTGTCAGGGGAAAATCGTGGAAATCAGAGAAGAGAACATAAATGGGTGCTATCAAATGGATTTAGAAGATCTTAACGACGAATATGCCGGTCTTCTGAGTCACGGACCAGACTATGAGAAGATAATACGTGAGCTTTGTCAACCGGGCACCACATGGACAGTGAGTGTGGCAGCATGATCTTCTCCCATTCTAACCTCAGTCTATATGGGAAGGCGTGGTATGCTTTCATCTGTGCCAAACTCATGCCATGCACACATGTCAACCATGTCACCAAAGAAAGAGTGGTGCTGCTATATTCAATCATCCAAGGCTTGCAGATCGATGTCGGTCACGTGATCCAGCAGTCCATTCTCCGAGAATCTCGAGGTGGAACCACATGAGGTTTACCCCATCCTTCATTAATTTGTGTTTTATGTGCCAAGTTTGGGGTAAAATGGAAATCGGATGAGATGATTCAAACGCCTATGCCCGTGTTGGACCACAAGTTGATCAGCAGGTATAAAGTGTGGACAGGTGGGGCAAATCACCCTAGGGGATTGGGTTTCATAATTCCCCAAGTTGAAGTTTCTTAAGCTCCACCACCGCAGGCTCCACCTACTTATGGCCCATCTACAGCAGCTCATTGTGGTGTGGTTCTTGAAGCTGTCCAGCGGGAAATAGATGGTTGGTTCTACAACATGGAGTCCCAGAATGTGTACGTTTAGCTAAACGTCAAGACGTGATTTTCAAATTTTTAGTTGACCAATTTGCTGCACAGAATGCATTGACCGTCCATTCATATCCGGGCGTTCAACTTAGTTATTTCCCAACTGCTCCAGTTCTGTCAGTCTTTCCCCCTTCCGATCAGGAGATGAGCGAGGACGATGATGCTCCACCCGAGGAATAAGCTCGTTAGGGAATTCCTCTGTTTTATTTTGCCTTATTTTTCGCATGAGGACATTGCTCTAGATTAGTTTAGGGGTAGTTAATTTTTATTTTTAAGTTGTAGTTTGTTATTAGTTTGTGGATTTGGTTTGTGATTGTTAGTTTAATGTTGCATTTAGGATTGCATGTTAATTCCAGTTTTTGATAGTACGTATATTTGGGGGCCAATGATGAATTTAGAATTGCATGAACAAGTCTAGTAAGGATTGTTGAGTCAATGATATGATTTTCTTGACATAAATTGAATCTTTATCTGTTTGACACTGATATTATAGGAAAACACTTTGAAAAATGACCATGTTGGCTATGATAGTTTAAATGGTTAGACAATAGAGTTCTAAAGGATGATTGCTAGTGAAATGACATGACAATTTGAATAGCTAGAGAAGACTGAATTTATTCATAAACTCGAGTTTGGGGGGAAAATATTTGGAATATATAAGCTAATATATATATATATATATATATATATATATATATACACACACACACAGGGTGACTAGTCTTGTTTCGGGGCCTTTGTTACTTGAGCAAGTACGCCCAAGGGGATTGTCTTTACATCTAGCGCCCTAAGGTCTTTCATGGTCTAGGAGTTGTTGGTCGAAAGCTCGCTAAGGGGTAGCACTGTAAGCCTAATGGGATGAGACATTGCATAGTCATTTTTGTATATATAAAAAAATGCAAATAAAGCGGGAAAAGTGCAAAAAAGCCCCCGTTATAAAAATAAAGAGAAAAGAAAAGCATAAGTATTCCATTTTGACTCTTGAATTCGGGTGATTGTTTAAGTTTAGTTGAAGCAAGTATATTTGATGAGTTCTCAAGTTACACTGTATGATGCTTACTAAGAAATTTATTATCTTTCATATTTTTACTTTTCATGGGTTAGCATGGTTGTTGAACACACACTCACAATATCAGTAATAACAAATTCAGATTCGTTGATTGTTGGGATATCATTGATATGTGTTGACATGATGTATTAACATGTTTTTATGATTTTTCTGAGACCTATGGATATACGGGAGCTATTGGATTGCTGGAATTACGTCCATTTAGTTAGTTGCATTTGCATGAGTTGTCGTTTTCATATTGTTAGTATTGTTTTGTGTTTGTTGCTTGAGGACATGCAACGATTTAAGTTTGGGGGTATTTGATGATTGGGTAATATACCCATAAATCGGATATACTTGGGTTTAAATTGTTGTATCTTCGAGTCGTTTAGGAATATTTTTACTGTGTTTAGGTGTTATTTTGCAGATTTGGGAGCTGCAGGAGCGAACGGAGAAATTTAAACTGAAAATGGCAAAACGGTAAATCTTTCAACTCCCAGCGCCGAGGTTCTCTAGCCTGTGTTAATCCCAGCGCCGGGGAGCTGGGTCGAGCTACTAGTTGACCAGGACGCGCGTGTTAACTTTTGGCTGACTTGGTTATTGGGAGCTTATGTGAAGCCTAATTGGATTGGGATTGTGCATGACATATAAAAGGAAGTTAATTGCTGAAATTAGGGGACTAACCATTCATCTATTATTCATTCATTGGAGGCTGAACAAGGATTACTTGAAGACTAAGGATTGGCAAAAGAGTTTTCTTCTTCTTCTTCTCCTTATTTTCAATTGGTAATTCTTTAAGGATGATTTGCAAACAATTATTGATTTTTATTTCCGTTATGAACTAATTCTTTAATTAAGATTTCAATTGAACCTTTTATGACTATAAATTAGTTATTCAGTTATTCCAATTATTTATGTTGAAGTGAATTATTTATCATGCCTTGCATCTATTGCTTAATTATTTGGCCAATAATTACCTTGTTATTCTAGAAGGAATTGGAAGAGGAATTCTAGGGTTATAACTGAGTTTGATAACGTGTGACATAGTTATTTGCAAAGTGAATAATTAGGTTTGTGAATTGAATGGAAATATCTATTCACCGCATGTAACACATAAGGAATTGGAATTGAAGGAGTTTAATTCAATTGTTTTGCATAGGAATATAGCAAGATTAATCTGGATTAAATAGAAGTCAGTTGATCACTTGGAAAAGGACTTTTGACATTGGAGAATTCTTGTTAACACTTCAGTAGACATAATAGTTGGGATAATTAGATAATTGATTTATAGTTCATAATTGGGGATATTGAAGTCTTAATCCTTATCTATCGGAAGTCATTAACTCAAATCTTAGTTTATTTATTTGCTTATTTTAGAATAATATCTTTAATTGTTTAATTTAGTTTTAATATTTTAGAAAATCATAATTTATCATTGTTTGAATAAAATTGGATTGATATAGTGCTAGTAGTTGGAATTTATTAATTAGAATTCTCTGTGGGAACGACTCTATTTTATCACTATATTACTTGTTGACCGTGTATACTTGCACGTATTCTTTGATTGTGAAATCAACCAACAATCGTGATACTAAAGAATATCCTTGGCCGTAGTGCAGGGGTGATTCGATGATGTAGATTATTTATTAAGCTGAGTCCCATCGATAAAAGTGATGAAAAACCTTTTAAATCATAAAAGATAGTAGATTTTATTCTCTACTTGACTCTATTAATGGATTGCTTGTTTCGCTGCAGTTAAACTTGATGTTTGTTATATTGTATCAGTTTAACACTTTTTAAGGCTAATGATAATTTATTCTGCATTATCTTAGTCATAATATTTCTTAATGGGCTAGTTGAGCTCACCCTTTCTTTCACTGTTCTCTTCAGGAAATGAGAATATAGCTGGATCGAGTCGGGGAACGGAGTGATGGTCCTAGATAGTGCATTAGTAGTCCTCACTATTCTGTGAAATAGTGTGATAATAAATGTAATGAGGACTCTTTTTGAGTTTGTATACTCTCTAGTAGACAATATTTGTATTCAAACTCACAGTTTATGTTTTGTCGTATTGTACAAGACAGTTGTATTATTAAGTTGTATTTGAATTCTGTACCATGTATCTGGCGACTCAAGATGGTTGATGTATACCTAATTTTGGGGGCGTCACACTATAGGCCACAGTTCTTACTCGATCGAGGATTAAAAATGGGCCGATAAATCGAGGATTGAGTTTTCCTCTCTTTCCAAATCTCGTAACTCCTTTCCATAGAGCAACACGTAACAACACATGATCTCCTATATCGAATTCCACGTCCTTTCGATGAAGATTAACATAACTCTTTTATCGATCTTGTGAGGTTTTTATACGTTATCGGATCGTTTGAATCTTTTATGTAGTCATACGTACCAACTCTGATCCCAACAACGTTGCTTCTCCCACCTCATCCCAACATACTGGAGAACGACACTTTCTTCCATACAACGCCTCAAATGGAGCCATGCCAATACTTGCTTGATAATTGTTATTGTAGGAAAACTCCACCAATGGTAAGAACTTATCCCAACTTCCCTTGAAGTCAAGGACACATAGTCTTAATAAATCTTCAAGATTTTGAATAGTCCTCTCCCACTGCCCGTTCGTTTGAGGATGATATGTCGAGCTAAATCGTAAATCTGTGCCCATAGCTTTCTGCAAACTAACCCAAAATCGTGAAGTGAATCTTGAGTCTCGATCAGAAACTATGGATACCGGCATACCATACAGTCTTACAATCTCGTTTATGTATATACGAACAAGACGTTCAAGTGTATACGTTTCTCGTATCGATAAGAAATGAGCAGACTTGGTCAATCTATCAACAATGACCCAAATCGCATCTATGCCTTGAGAAACCTTAGGAAGACCAGTAACGAAATCCATGGTAATGTGTTCCCACTTCCATTCTGGAATTTCAAGTGGTTGCAATGGATCTTTTGGTACTTAATGCTCCGCTTTAACTCATTGACAAGTTAAACACCTTGAGATAAACAACGCTATCTCTCTCTTCATATTGCTCCACCAAAATGTATGACGAAGATCATGATACATTTTGGTACTCCCAGGATGGATTGCAAACGGTGTGTTGTGCGCCTCCATCATGATTTTATACTTTAAATCAGGTTCGTTAGGAACACAAAGTCTGGAGTTGACTCGAAGTATTCCTTCTTCATCGATTCTTGCTTCCGGCATAACACCTTCTTGCACTTTCTTCCTCATACGCATCAGCTCCAGGTCTGTAGCTTGAGCAACTTTAACTTTATCAATTAAAGTCGGTTCTACTCGTATATTCGCCATCATCACATGGGTCCCTGGAGTCTTTAACTCTATCTCCATCCTTTGCAAGTCACACAAAATGGGCCTTTGTGTTGACAATATCGCACTCGTACTTGCATATGATCTTCTACTCAATGCGTCAGCTACCACGTTCACTTTTCCATGATGGTATTGGATGGTATGAACATAATCTTTCAACAGTTCAAGCCAACATCGTTGTCGCATGTTGAGTTCCTTTTGAGTGAAGAAATATTTGAGGCTTTTATGATCCGTAAAGATCTCCACCTTCTCCCCATACAAGTAATGCCTCCAAATTTTAAGTGCGAAGACAACAGTTGCTAACTCTAGGTCATGAGTAGGATAATTTCTCTCATATTCTTTGAGTTGTCTTGAGGCATAGGCTATAACTTTCCCATGTTGCATGAGAACACATCCCAACCCTTTGCCCGAAGCATCACTGTAGATGACAAATCCCTCCAAGCCAGATGGTATTGTCAGAACAGGTGCTGGAATGAGTCTCCTCTTGAGTTCTTGAAAACTCTTCTCACATTCTTCGCTCCAACCGAACTTTGTATCTTTCCGAGTCAGCTAAGTTAATGGAGTAGCTATTCGAGAAAATCCTTCCACGAATCTCCGATAATAGCCAGCTAAGCCGAGAAAGCTACTTACTTCGGTCACTGATTTAGGATGCTCCCAGCTTTGAATTGCTTCAATCTTTACCGGGTCAACAGATATTCCATGACTTGATACTACGTGCCCAAGGAATGCTACTTCCTCAAGCAAGAACTCACATTTCTTCAACTTGGCATAAAGCTTGTATTCACGAAGCTTTTGGAGTGTCAGCCTCAAGTGTTGCTCATGATCTTCACGGCTTTTGGAATAAATAAGGATGTCATCAATAAAGACGACCACAAAGTGATCCAAATATTCCTTGAATACTCGGTTCATCATATCCATGAAGGCAGCAGGAGCATTAGTCAATCCAAAGGACATGACTAGGAATTCATAATGCCCGTACCGAGTTCTGAAAGCCGTCTTTGGAATGTCATCTGTTCTAATCTTCAATTGGTGATATCCGGAACGAAGATCAATTCATACTATTGGGCCAGTAGTTTGAGGTCTTATTTTGATGGATTTGATTCGATTCGGACTTGGGATTTGACCCGAGATTTATTCCGGACTCAGGATTTGACCCGGGTTGTTTCATATGGTATCAAAGACGACTCTCGAAAGCTCGGGTCGGGTCATCCGATCGGGTTACTGGAGGTGGGGACACGAAGGCTGTTGATATTATTCCACAATGGAGAGATGGAGGTCCGGAGGTGGGGACACAAAGACAGTCGGTATTATCCCATAATGGTTAGAGAGGCAAAAAGATCTTTGGGATGTGTGTGTGATCAGATTCTGACGAGGACGTCAGAAATTTAAGTGGGGGAGTTTGTAACACCCCAATCCCACGTCGAAAGATAGGGAAAAAATTTGTATGCATATAAGGAAATAAGTTACTACCAATAGTACCTTCAAGTCATGACCTTTTGGGAGCCTGTGGTGGCCTAAGATGACCCAAGAAGATACTATTGAGCCAGTAGTTTGAGGCCTTATTTTGATGGATTTGATTCAATTCGGACTTGGGATTTGACCCGAGATTTATTTCGGACTCAAGATTTGACCCGGATTGTTTTAATCAGCTTAATAATTAATCCACATCATCGAATCAATCCTGCACTACAGCCAAGGATATTCATTAGTATCACGACCACGAATTATCCATGCACTACGGGGCAAGAATATTCATGTTTTCATCAATGGTCATGATTATGCCAACAACTGTCCATCAATGCACTACGGGCCAATGAAAACTTTTACCACATCATTTGTAACATTACGATCATGATTATACCGAATAATCCCTGATCATAATCATACCAATCAATAGTACATCTATGCACGTAAGCCACATATGACTTTTATCACAATATAAGCATGATGATTATGACAATGATATAAGAATTCAATTGAAAGAAAGCAAACGATAAACTTTTAAATATTTATAATTTAATTTATCAAGAATTCAATAATGTCCAAATTGTCAACATGATACTGTTTTGTGGAGTAAAATTCAAGAATAATATTGTATCAAAAAAATTTTGGACCGAAAAAAACAATTTTTGTCATGAATAGTACTCTAGGTGAATAGTAACCCTTGAATTGTAACTCGGTATGAAAAGTACCCCAAATTTTCGGGTGAATAATATTCGAGTGAATAGTAACTGAGTGAATAGTAACCCGTGAATAGTACCCCGGGTGAAAATATTGATATTTAATAAGAAAATTCAGATCAATATTCCAATGAAACGATACCGGATGAAGCGCAAAACTCAATGATATTCCACTAATTTCAGGAATTATAGAAGCAATATTTACCATAGTAAGTTTAGATTTAAGAATATGAAAAGAAATAATATTCGAAACTGCAAATGGATTTTCACCCGTCATGCGGTAGTTCGCGTAGACAGATCATTTCCATAATTTAATAACAATTGAATACGAAGGGTTATTCACCAGGCATGCGGTAGTCAGCGTAGACAGGTTATTCCCACAAAATAATAAAGAATAGAATAACAAAAGATTTCACCATGCAAGCGATAGTCCGCGTAGACAGGTTATTCCAACAGAATAATAAAGAATGGAATAACAAAATATTTCACCATGAATGCGGTAGTCCGCGTAGACAGGTTATTCCCACAGAATAATAAAGAATGGAATAATAACCCTTACGAGTATTGAAAGAAAATAACTCTCTTCATGAATACAAAAGAAATAATACCCCTTACCTTAATAGAAGAGTGAATACTGAAGTAGGGTAGTAGCATAATACTCTTCTTCTTGCTCTCTATAGTTTCTCTCTCTAGAGTTTCAGTGAATTCGTAAGAAATAATGAAGGAATGAGCTTCTATTTATAGGAAAAAGGATTGAATAGTAATTAATTCATGAACGACCCAGATTAATTCACTTTTAAACGGACGGTCCATATTGATTTACTATTAAAACTTAAAACAACGGTCCATACTGATTTACTATTAAAACTTTAAACCAGCGATCCATATTGATTTACTATTATAACTTCAACCAACGGTCTGAAAAATTAGCACATCTCCTCATAAAATAATAAGCCAAACTTATAACAAATACCTCATAACAAACCCTTCTATTTATATCAAAAATTGAATAAATATTTACCATAAATCACTTATCTTTAATAAACACATTTTTAATTTATTAACAATTATTCATCATTAATATTATAACTCACAATATTTAACAACCAGATCATTTCCAAGAAAGAGGAGACTTTCCGATAAGGATTTCTCCCTATTGGCACGCAATTAGGAGACCAAACCTCTCCTCGACAGAATTTTCTAGACATCGTCAATATTGTAAATAATAATATGAATAATTTTATCGTCTCAATTATTGATTTAGTAATATAAAATATTATGCAGATGATACTGTGACAATAATTGAATCAAATAACGTGAGATACTATGCATCAATTACTGGAGCAATAATTGAGTAAAACTGAGTGACTTCTCACGTAAGCATCAATAATCAATACTGTGTGCTACTATGCAACTACGTGTAGTACTATTCTTTTACCACCGGTTATTTCAACAGTTTAACGTTAAAACTTTTGCTGTTATTTTTATAAAAAGATAATTATGTCGTTTTCTAACTCCGATAATTATTCCATTGTGGGGTCCACCAATGATGGTGTCGGCGTACGGATATTCCCCGACAAAAAGAATATTTCATATCAACTTGTTTACTTTGCAAATTTTGTAAATATTACCCACAACTATAACATTTTATCAAATCCACACCATAATATTCAAAAATATAATTCGAGAAAAATTAATCTTTATTCATAAAACTTGGTGTCTTACATTAAGGATACGATCCCTTGCTAAGATGTGTATCTATTTTTGTGGATGTTTGTAATTCACCCAACTTTAGGGTCTTTTGATGTTGTCTTATGTCACCATGTTGAATGGTGTTTGTGAATGTCTTATGCATGTTAATGTGGTCCAGTTTTTGGTGTCTTTTGTCAAGTGGATGAATATGTAGTTTAGGCAAATGGTGGATGCTTTTGAGACTGGATTAATATCTAATTATTGTATGATATTATTGGTGAATGGTTTTAATTGTTATGATATTTGAGATTGTAATAAGTTTTTAATTGTTCTAATGTGATATTGTTGGTATGATATGGTGTGATTGAGCAGTTTTTTTGCCAAATGTGTAGTTTATAAATAAAGCATTTCCAAATTGATTTCAACATAACATTATCCAAGTAAAATTCCAACCTTTATTTCCAAATTCATGTTGCAGAAGTTCAAGCATAATTTCCAAATAGATTTCAACAAAACATTACCCAAGTAAAATTCCAAAAACAAAGCTAGGTCCAAACAAAGATGAAAAAAATAGAGCACAACAAACGAAGTTTAAAAAACATAGCACAACAGATTTTCATTCATTACCATGATTTCATTACATTTACATGAGGGACTTCACAAATCCTAATTGCTCCATCTCCCAAATTCTAATTACAAATTTTTCCAATTTCGGCGTCTCCATCAACAGAGATGGTTCCAAAGAAATTCTAAATTAGCAAAATCACCAAGACCCATATGATTATCAAGTAAATCCTCTCTTTGCGTCAAAAATTTTGACATTCATTTTCAAGATCCCTCAACCTCCTCAACAGACCAAGTATCACTTGAATGACTCTCGGCTGCATCGATATCGGAGGATCATACCACATGAAATACCCACAACCACGGGGCTGACAAAAAAGGAAAATTTATTTGGACAAACTTCAAATCGAAGGAAATTGAATCAATCCAAGAAGTTAGCAACAAGCTGGGCGGTGAAAATGGCAGTGATTAACTCCGACCATTTACTTTTACTCAAATCGTTGATTCAATCAAATTTATATATAAAAGCCAATGAACGTGGGAGGGAAATGAGTCTATTATTTTGGAAGGAAACGATGCAACTGTTTTTGGAGGGAATGAAGCTATACGGTTAACATACAGTCAATGATAATATTCTTAGTCTCGTATCTCCGGCGAAATATTTGGTTGGAATGGCAAAACAGAATATAATTGTTGTTTTTAAGTACATAGAGGTATTTTTTTAAACTTTAAGTATCAAATTGATTTTCGTCCAAACTTGGGGGATAGTTTTGTCATTTGTCCAAATATAAATTTGTTTTTTTAAAAAAATTCGAACGCTAGCGTTAAAGCCTTTTTGATTTTTTTTAAAAATATTTCTTTATAATTTTTTTAAAAAAATTTGTTTTAAATTTTTTTTCCAACGTGCTTTCAACTAGCGTACAAGGCATTCTCCAACGCCACTTTAAGTGGCATTCAAGTCACTTTTTTCAAATTTCCTTTTAAGAAAAAAAATTATATAAAAAAAGGTTACAACGCCAGTTAGTTTTCCGTTGGATCTTTAAAATATAAATTTGTTTTTTTTTAAAAATTGTATTATTTTTTTATTGTTTTAAAAAATAATTAGATTAAGATAATCAAAAACAAGGTTTCAACGCCATTTTTAAAAATTTGCTTTATAATTTTTTTTTAAGAAAATCAGTTTAAAAAAAGGGGTTCCATTGCCATTTCAATTGACAAATTCCAACGACAGTGTCTTTTGCCTTTCGCATTCTTGATTTAAACAAAAAAAAAAAATTCAAATTTTAACACCACTTCAAGTGGCTTTTGCATTTTACATTCTTTATTTCATAAAGTTCAAGTGACTTTTGACACTTGAATTATTTCTTTAAAATTATATATATATATATATATATATATATATATATATATATATATATAAAGTCCGGTTCCTATCAGGGCTTTCGGTCTTTCTTAAAATAAGGATTTTTTTTTGCTTTTTTTAAAACAACTAATTTTTTTTAATATTTTATGGAACTAGAATTTTTATATAATACAGTGTTTTGGATGTGATTTGGATACGTATAACAAAACAGGTCTGTACAGTCTGTGCAGACTGTACATATATTTTTTAGTATAGATATCCAAATCACGCCCAAAATATTGTATTATATATGAAAAAATTTCAATTTTATAAAATATTAAATTTTTGTTTAGTTATTTTAAAAAAAAACAAAAAAAAAGGTCTGAATTTAATCAAATCCAGAAGTCCGAACGTGATCCGTGGTGTATATATATATATATATATATATATGGTCTCTATGCACAGCAACCGGTTGTTGGGGAGCAACCCCTTTTATCCAGCCGGTACAAGCTGTACCGGCCTTAGAATTTTTTTTTATAAGCCGGTACAGCTTGTACCGGCTGGCAAAAAATGAGTTGCTCTCAACAACCGGTTGCTGTGGATAGAACCCCATATATATATATATAAGTTTTCCAACGCCACTTCAAGCGGTAGTCGTTTAAGTCACTAAAAAAAAGAAAAAAAAATTACATCGCCAGTTAGTTTGGCGTTGGATTAATTTTTTTTAAATTTTTTTAAAATATAAATTTGTTTGTTTGAAAAAAATTGGATAAATTTTTTGCTTTTTAAAAAATAATTAGATTGATCATAAACAATGATTTAGTTAACAGGACCAATTTAGTTAAATTATGCCCAGTCCTTACAGATGCTGATGCTAGAACAGCCAAGGCACGACTGATCTCAGAAAGTTGCTCTTGCAAATCCAATGTTTTGGCTAAAGCTGTTCATGTGCTTCTTTTGGAAGAGGAGGAGGATTTTAGAGAGACAAATAGAGAAAGGTTAAGAAAAACCCCTCTAAATCCCATCTAGATCTAGTTTTTGTCATCAAATCAAGAGTCGAGCCTTCTATTTCAAAGCTCAAGGAGGAGGAATCTATCACTCCCAAGGTGAAAGTTTTCATCGTTACACTTGATCTAGCCTAGATCTAATTTATTTTATAAATGTTGCGATTGGGTTGGTTTGTTTCTAATTTATTTTTCGATTAAGGCTCTCCTAGCATCTTATATCATATCTAGAGATGTTTGGATCATATCAGTTACGTGGTTGTTGCATATGGATATGTATATTTATGCAGAACAAAGATAACAAGAGGAATAAACACATTTCTGGTGGGAGCAGAGAAGGGAGAGAAGTGAGTATGAATCATTGAAAGGTATGAATTAGCTTTATTTTTTTTCTTTTTTTTAAATAATATATATTGCGAATATTTGGGTTGACTTTTTCATTTGTACCTTAGATTGTAGCCATGACATTAGGTTGCTTAATAAATCATAGCACGAGACTCAATTCATTAACCAATGTATCAACTTAATAAACTAAACTCAAGTTGTCACATCAAATCCAAATCATCAACGATCTTTTTAGGTAAAAAGGAAATTTCATTAAAACTTAGAACAGAGAACAAATCTTTGTCAATCAATCTCTCAAGTTAACAGGGAGAGAACACTTTATGTTGCATTAACAACCGGAAGGAACCCGGCCCAATGGACGGACTCACTTTTACTCCAACAAAGAACCCGTGTCTAAACAAAACTCCTCCACAACACAAGGCGTAACTCTGCCTCCAGAAAAGTGCTCGAATTAAAATACTTAGCTTTCAAATTCTGATACACCAAGGAATTTGGGTTTTTAACCATTCTCCATAGTATACACATGTAGTGAGAAAAAAAATAGTAAGAAATATAATGTTACTTATATAAAAAAAGGTAGAAATAATGATTCTTTGAGTTCAAGTAAATTACACCATCTTCCCCTGTTGAGTTTTTACATGTCTTAATGGTACTTCTACTCCAAGTTGTCATGCGTGTCACAATCATTCTTAAAGTTCATTTTTTATCAATTGGGTTCCTTGAAGTGGTCGATTTGTGTCAATTATGTTCATTGGATAAAATTTTACCCTATTTCCTCCGTTCATTCAACTAATCAAGATTTTTAAAAATCAGTTGAACTGATATAATGATTGTTGTCATCCAAGATTTACATTGCATGGGATCATACATTTATAGGATTTTTGTATGCCATGCTACTAACAATCCAACACTATATATAAATATTGCAAGCCTTGAAAAACAAAACAAAACAAAACCTTAATGGTTTAATCTATCCTTTACAGAGCCAACGTCTGACTGACGATCACAGGCATAATGAGCTAATTAACCATCATTGCATCCTTATAAATGTTAAAGAGTACTTGAAATACTATTCACCTAAAACATAAAATGTACATGTATAACAAAGTCATCAGTGAACACAATGTCTCGCTAATCACTGTTAGGTGATGGTTTCATCATTCCACGATCTCCTTGTAAGTTTGTAGATTTTGACACTTTTTATCTCCTCAGAAAGTTCAGCTTTGCCGTGAAATATGCAAAGCCAAATGCAAAGACAAGTGAGAAAGCTATAAGAACCAATGCTGAGATAGTTAGATTGTTATGATGATATCCAAAGTAACTTCCTAAGTAGGCATTGATAGCTTTTCTTTCCTCAAATACCACCAACTCCTCGTCTATATCTCCATACAGTGATGTAAGAAGAAGTCTTAAAGACCAGGATCCTGGCAAAATCCAGTAACACCAAGTCCACCATTTTGGTATTTGCTATAAGAAACAAAAAGGGGCCAGTTGTATATAGGGAAAATATGAACTGATCAAGGAAATAATGTGTGTAATTGTGTCTCAAATTGGATAATGGAGATAAGAAAAATAAATAAAAAAAGAAAAGTTAAAGTGCCTAATATTATTAACTGCAAATAACAATTGACAGAGTTGTGAGAATCAAAATTTGCTAGCTTACTGGTCCAGGTATGAGGAATCCGGAGAACAGAGTGGTCATGGTGTTGAAGAAGCTTGTTGCTACAGAAGCCACGGTGAGAGATGGGGTCATGGATACCAGAAACATGCCAAGGTAGGTGGAGTACAACATTGTACAAAGTATTGTGTAGAAATACCAAAATACTTTTCCTACAGACCAGTAGAAACCTATTGCTGGATACGTTATTATCACGAATAAAATTGCTTGAAAGAAAATATACGGAATTTCAATGACCAGCTGCAACATGAGAAAAAATTATTAACCATCGTTTGACTTATAAACTTAGTTTAGGAACACAAGTTATGTTTCATATAAATATTTCTGCAGTACCTTTGCAGCTGAATAAGCCCATGAGGAGTACATTCCAGAAAATCTTTCACGGTATACAATGGCGCGCTCAGTAGATTGAAGTGATTGAACAGAACTGCAGTTGCTCATTCCCATAAACTGCATAAACGTGAACATTGCTCCTACAATGTTCAACAAGTCATGTTCGCCATGTCTTCGAAACAAGGATCACAAGAAGCATATTAGATATTTAGACATTAGACAAATAAATCGTGTGTTTACCAAAAAAAAGAGATATATGTAATAATAAAATGATATATACATAATGAGTACTGGAAAACAAAGGACTTAATTCTCAGGTTGTAGTCTAGATGGTAGGTAATCCTAGGCAGAGGCCTTCTCATGTTGCAGTTTAAATGAAGAGTAATTGTGTTTGGTTGATGAATGGGGAATAAAGTAATATCATGGAATTCATTTGTTGATTCATGCTACAGTTTGTAAGCTAAAGAAAAGACTAGTTCACTTAATATTAAAAAAGAAAATAGATATTAAGAAAAGATCATATACTTATTTGTACATTTTTTGTCCTCTGCGCCAAAGAATTGCTCCTAACAACAAAGATGTCATGATGATAAATATTAAGCGCCCCAAATTATAGTTAGGATTCCTCCAATAGGACAAATTTTGTTTCCAGATGCATGCTTTGAACTGTTCCCATCCATTTTGAGGAAAACGTGTCAAAAAATGTAGTTCGTCTGAACCATCTGGTGGAGAGCGAAGTTCTCTGACTCGTTCCTTTGTTTCCCTATATAAGGAAGAAATCAAGTCACCTCATTTTATCGGATCCGGTTATAGTGTAGTTGGCACCAACTTCACTATAGTAAATTAATATACATTTTCATTGCATTGGTTATAGAAATTGTTGTATTAACAAATGCAATGAAAAGCTATAGAATTTATTAATGCAACATTTTTTATAACCAGTGCAATAAGAAGCTATAGAACTTAATACGGTGAAATTGGTGCCAACTTCACCCTAACCGGATTCATTTTATCTGTCAAGTGTATATTGTAAATTAACTCATGTATAAGTTCAGAAGGAGAATGGATTTATGTAGTATTCTTAGTAGTGCCACAAGTCCAAATAATTAAGTACCAATTAAAATGTGAAAATGGCATCACTTTGTGAGCTAGTACAATATTCTTATGCTTACCTGCATAGCTGAGACTCTCTGTAGATTTGGCCAAAGTCTATTTTGAGTTGTTCTTCCATAGATGAACTCGAAACGTTTAACATCCATGTTGCCGGGTTGTAACTTTCTTGGATTTTTGGTACTCCAGGAATGTTCTAACAAAAAAACAAATGGGAAATAAAATGTGGTTCAAGGTCATGATTTGGCTTATAGTTTGAATTTCAGGTTACCTCAAAATACTCGATCAGTTTACTCGAATGCTGACCCAACTCTCCAGAATATGTTATTTGTCCTCCTCTCTTCATTAGAATAAGCTGCAGGAAACATTAAAAACATCTTAGAAATGTAGGAAGAATAAATCTCTGGGCGTTTACAGGAATTTCAGGTTTACATATATAGTTTGCGTAGGTAGATACCTCGTCAAAAAGCCTCAAATATATCAATACTTGGCTGATGAATGGTGCAGACAACCGTCCTTCCTGTATTAACAACATTCTTCACTACTCGCATGACAATTGCAGCTGCTCTGGCATCTAATCCAGACGTGGGTTCGTCCATGAATATTATGGATGGATTTGAAACAAGCTCTACCGCAATAGTCAACCGTTTTCGCTGCTCATTTGATATACCGTTTACACCAGCACATCCAACTAATGCATCTTTAATCTCATCAAGTTCAATCATTTGAAGAACATCTTCAACAAACTCCTGTGTGTAAACAAGCATACCAGGTTAAATGAATGAAGCATTCTTAATTTGCTCCAAAAACTTGAACACAATCAATTAGTCGCAAGTTAATTAATGAGGAAGCATTCTGTGAGCTTCATGATATGTGCATGCGAGATCCGGTTTGGGTGAAGTTGGCACCCTAGTAAGTTCTATAGCTTTTATTACATTGGGTATAAAAAAATTTGCATTGATAAGTTCTATATCTTTTTATTGCAATGGTTAATGCAATATTTTCTATACCCAATGCAATTAATGAAAAGCCATGCATGTGTTTTTTAAGTTAATTGACATTTGGCTTAAAATTCTTTAGTATGTTTCTTAATTTGCCTCAAAATCTTGATAATCACAAGTTTATTAGACACCTTAACTAACTAACTAGCTCGGTGTTTTTGTCAAGTTGGGAGATATCTTACAGATTTGGTACTTGGTTGGATCAGAGGCGGCAAACGCAACCAAGCAGAGTATGTCAGCGATTCTTTTATTGTAACTTGAGGTGAGTGGATATCACTTTGCTCGCAGTAACCAGAGATTCTGGCATATGTATCCTGAACCTTTGGGTAACCTCCAATTCTTATGTCTCCTTCAATTATACCATTACTTTTGCGCCCAGAAAGAACATCCAGAAGAGTAGTCTTCCCGGCTCCAGAAACACCCATTAAAGCTGTCAGGATTCTAGGCCTAAATGATCCAGTAATATCCTGGAGAAGCTGTAGCCTGTTTTGTTCCAAACCCTGATCTCTCATTTTCTGCAATATGTATTCAAGAAATTAATTAATTTGATCATTTCAAATAGCAGCTGAGTTAGTCTTCTAGATCTAAATGGATAAAATCCTGAAATATTACCTTTGGAGTATCAACAAAATATTGCAAATTCTCAAAGGTTATTGCTTTGGGCTCGAAAGGTAAAACTATCCCTGTAAAATAAATAACAACAATATTCTAATTAACAAGTATTGATGAAATTAACAACTTTGCCTGAATATTAGCCTCTTACCTGTTTGTTTCACCCCTGCAGGAGCTCTGGGAGAAGGATCATTAGGCAATTCATCATTTTGTTCTTGAGAAATAACAGTCTGAGATCCTCCTGGAGCTGATCATTTTATATTTTCATCAGATCAGGTAATTCATTTTCTTGAGCTGTTTTGCGTGAATTGATTCCACTTTTAGTTGCCTTTCATAAAATGTTATAAACTTGAAATTTCTCTCTGCGTGCTTATGTTTGTATTCTGTGTGTGCGCGCACGCATGTGAATATGTATATATACGTCCTTCCCTTTGTAAGCATGTGTGGGAAAGACTTACCCTTTGAAAAACTCAATGTACAGGTGAATCCAAAATTTAGAAAAATCGCAAATCCTACTAATGCACCAATTGATATCCAATAAAAGATGCTACTGTAGTTTAGTCCGCTGTTTGTTAGAACTTGATGCCCTGTTGTAGCATTTGGATATGAAACCTATAAAAAGAAGTACACTAAGTGAGCATGAATTCCCAAATCTAACAGAATAAAGTAAAATTTCCTAGCATAAATATAATCAAAAGTGTAAACATGTATATGTCTCATGTTCTAGCCTTACCTTTTCCCACCTCGGAGCGAGAAATTCATTTATTAAAACTCCAATCTCAGCATATGCTAATGGGGAAACCCAAAATCCCCATTCCATCCATCTTGGCAAAGAGGCTGCGACAAGGGGATTATACACGATTATTTGTACTAGAGAAAAATGCTAATCCAAATTCATTTAGAAACAAGGTCTTATTAGATTAAGTTAACAACGAGCTCACATACGTCGTGGAATTACAAACCCACAAAATAAAAACATTGCCACCAAGTAAAATAGGCTACAAAATGTAGCACTTGAATGATTTGGAAAGATGGAAGCTATCAGCCGGAAAGATGCAACAGATACTTGATTTATCAGGAAAAGGATTAGAAATTGACGGAAGAACCTGCACACGTTTATAACATCAATACTTTGAAAATTAAAGAATGAGATCTTTGTTTTTAACATAAAATAATAATTTTACTTTTTTACCTACCTTTCTGGTTCAGGACTGTAACCTATGACATAATATGTAAGTGTTGTCCAAAGAAAAGAATCGAAACAAGAAAATGGAATCTTAAGAATGGCTGCAGGAATAGAATATGCCCATGCCGGGTAAAAATAAAAATCTCTCTGCTTGTAAAATACAGCGAGCCTAGAGACGGTCATGGGAACCTCTGGTAGGGCATTGGCACTAATTCTAATAAGAGAATAAAACAAAGATGCCATGAAATGACGCGCATCATGACCATCAATGTTCGTACGCATACGTATGAACATGGTCATGGTTATAAGCGCAGCAACCACAAGCTGCATCAACAAATACAATAAACGTTCTTAAGACAAACATATATAATTAGGCCAGCCTTTTAAAATTTCTTATATAGGCAGACTTGTATACCTGTGCAGACTTGAAAGCATGAATAAATGAATTGCGCTTCATTAGAAGCCATTCTCTAGCCATGCACACCTTGAATACCTCCCAATTCCCCACATAAGCATTAGCATTGAAGGACAAACCAGTGTCTTGCTCACTTTTATGAAAAGGATGAGAGAGTTCATCGTATAACTCGTGCCCTATATGGAATTCCTTAAACTTCCTCGCCAACTCTTCAGCAGATACATACATTGGAGGATGGTCATCGGAGTACCAGTACTGCGCTTGATCTTTCTTAGAAATTACCTACACTTAGGGGTGCTCATTTGTTAAATACCCAACTTGTACAGTAAATTTTTAAGATACCGTATCGATACCAGATTCAATAAAAATTAAGGACCGGTACTGAAATATAGATTTTGGTACCGGTTCAATACACTTTAGGTAGCAGCTTTTGTTCAATTTTATTTTTATACCGCACTGATAATATATATATTCCAAAAAAAATTGTTGTGTTGCCTTACCATTTTTTCCCATGTTATTCCTCTTTACCTTATAAAATTGGTAATTTGATGCTTCATAAGTTTGATATGATAAAAGGTAAAAATAATATATATATATTTTAGACTTCTTGTTATGCTATTTGGGAAAATAAGTTATTGTAAACATTTACTTGATAAGTCACTAATACTATATATTACATTATTAATATATAATTTGCAGACTATAAAGTGTTGACATTAATTATAAAAGTAAAAGCAACATGCTAAAAGTATAACACATTAGTTAATACAAATAAAAAAATGCTTCAAAAACAAATAGGAAGTCAGGAAACTTGGACATACTTCCTGTAGGAAATCTGCAATTCCTTTTCTGGGAGGGCATATGAAACCACAGCCCCCAAAGAATTCTAGAACATTAGTTCTAGGTCCATGGTATATAACCCTTCCTTCCGACATCAAGATGATGTCATCAAAAAGCTCAAACGTTTCTGGTGCAGGCTGAAGTAGTGAGATCAGAATGGTAGATCCGGCGATGTGTGCCAGCTGCTGAAGACAAGTAACAATCTGAAAGGTGGTTGAACTATCTAAGCCATTTGATATTTCATCCATGAAGAGAACTTTTGACGGACCGATTAGCATCTCCCCTGGTAAAATTATGGAAAGTTTATTATTTGATGAAATGATTCATCCTCAATTTTACAATAAAGTTTATTATGATGAAATAAACATGATCTATTAATGCCCGTATACATAACCTGTTGTCAGCCTCCTCTTTTGACCACCTGAAATTCCTATTCTCATTGCGTCTCCTACAACTGTATCAGCGCAATTATCCAATCCAAGTATCTGACCAGACCGAGATTAAATATGATATATATTAGAAAAAGCTATCTATCGAACAATAACATTTGAAAGTGTTTACTAGTCTGATTGATCCATTGATAACTACTTTGTTTTAGAAAATAAAAATTACCTTCAATATGTAGTCTGTCTGAAGAGTCGGCCATTTTAATCCTTTGACTGCAGTTGCCTGTTAATACATTAATTTTCCAATGAATATAGCTTAATGAGCAGGAGCAGGGCAATTGATATATATAGTTCAAATTAGCTACAACTTATACTTGAGAAAATAACTGACACAATAGTTTCTACCTTCATGTAGGTGTCGATATCTAGTTCAGGGATAATTCCAGCTTGTTTCTCCCTCTTGATGACTTTCTCAACAATTTCTTCAATATTAAACATAATTAATACGACAATCATCATACATGACTTAATTTTTTTTTTATTTTAAAAAACAACTTAATTAATATAATTACCTGCTCTCCTTCCAATCCCCTGGTATCTTGCTGCAAAATCAAGAGTTTCCCTTACCGTCAACTCAGAAATGTGGTGGTCATATTGGCTAACATAAGCTGATGTCTTATGAGCAACAAATTCATTTAACTTGTACCCATTGTACGAGATGTCTCCGGTGACCTACGTACAGTTTTTGCAAGAACTGTAATTGATTAATTAATTATGTGTATGTTATTTAAAAAGAAGCCAAAAGACAACCTTAAGGTTTTTGTTGAGTTTGCCTGCAAGTGCCAGCAGCAAAGTGGTTTTCCCGCAGCCCGGAGGCCCAAGTAATAGTGTCAGCCTGACAAAAGAATTAATTTGTAATTATCAAAAAAAAATATTAATTTGGGAGTACGTAATAAATATTATTTAGCTAGCTAGCTTATAGATCTAGTGAATTCCTACAGTATAATTAACTTAGATATGTTGCCCTTCTGCTCAAATCCTTGAATTAAAAGTACTGAACTTCAACGTGAACAGACCTTGAAGGCTTGATGATTCCACAAAAATCATCAAGAATTTTGATCTTGGTTGGATGAGATCTTATCCCACTAATACTAGTGATACCCTGTTCAACAATTAATGTTTGACATTTCAGTTTTTATCCATTCTGTAATGCAATCCATAATGAGTTATCTTCCCACAGCCAAGAAAATGTTTAGGTGACAGATTTTGTAGTAATAACAATAAATAAATAAAATTTTAAAATAATACTAATAATAATAAAGATAGAGAGAGAGAGAGAGAGCAGCTTTTGGTCCAAATTTTAAGATACAAAATAGTTAAGTTGCAGGAAAGGAATGGAACTTGCAGAGAAAACTCTTTTGAGGGAAGTGTTCCATAGAGTAGGCAGGTGGTTCAAATGAACCACTTCATCCGCTGCTTCTATACTTAAATTGTGATATCTTACTTCTACGGTAGGCAATTCTAGACCCGCTCTGAAGAGAAAAATAAAATAAAATAACAATTAGTCGTGTCAAATACATGTATATCATGCATAACATGATATACATAAATATAAATAATTAAGTCCCAAATTTTGATTTTATCAAGTCAAATTGTTTATTTTTAGAATTAATAATTAAGCTACATACCTATGAATCCTTTCTGTCTGTTTCAGTAACAACCTGCGGTTGTCTTCTTCTACGTTGTTCTCTCTTACTTCAATTTCCATGTTCATCATGCCACCACTTTAGCTAGTCATACCTACCGTACGTACCAATTTTTGGATAATGCCGGCGTTTACCGGAATGGATGAAGAAAGCCGGATCCGTGTCGGAGATGCCGGGGTTAGCTTCTCTCCTAGTCGTGGTGATTATATGCAGGAACGGTTGTGGGTGTGGTATATATGGGGTTTTCAAAATTAATACGGGGTTGAAGACGTATGTTTTGTTGTTTCTATATTATACTGCTAGTATGCATGCATGCCTTTGCAATGTAACAGGTTCTTTTATTTTATTTATTTATTTATTTTATTTAATTAATTGTTGGAATACATGCATACAATTGCCAGTGAGGCAGTGACACGGAACCAAAACATTTTTAGAGGGGTCAAAATACATCAATAACAAAATATATTTATTGATGCTTGCAGTGCTTCTTTCAAATTTATTTTGCCCAATTATAATATTTCACATCTTATTCTAACAATTGTAAACCTACAAGTTAACTTTATATATATATATATATATATATATATGTATATATATATATATATATATATATATATATATATATATATATATGGGATTCCATCCACAGCAACCGGTTGTTGGGGAGTAACCCCTTTTGGCTCAGCCGCTATAACTTGTACCGGCCTTAGACAATTTTTTTTTATAAGCCGTTACAGGTTGTAGCGGCTGGGCCAAAAGGGGTTGCTCCCAACAACCGGTTGTTGTGGATGGATACCATATATATATATATATATATATATATATATATATATATATATATATATATATATGGGATTCCATCCACAGCAACTGGTTGTTGGGAGCAACCCATTTTTTTCCAGCCGCTACAGCTTGTAGCGGCTTATAAAAAATAAAAAAAAATTCTAAGTGGCCGGTACAAGCTGTAGCGGCTGGGAAAAAAGGGGTTGCTCCCCAACAACCGGTTGCTGTGGATGGAGACCCTATATATATATATATATATATATATATATATATATATATATATATATATATATATATATTAATTTCTCCCGAAACTATTAATCAGACTTTGAATTTTTTAGTCAACTGATTAGTTACTTTTATAGATAAATTATAATATTATAATATTA
Organism: Panax japonicus; assembly: GCA_020205505.1. NCBI lineage: Eukaryota > Viridiplantae > Streptophyta > Magnoliopsida > Apiales > Araliaceae > Panax > Panax japonicus. Next base: position 41,767,705 of record CM035111.1, read on the forward strand.
TATATTTAAAACCTTATATTGTGGTTTTGGTCATCTGAGAGTAGTCACTCAAAGCAAGAAAATGAATTAAGTTATTCTCATTTACAAAAAATTTGATACCAAAGTATGATTAAGTCAGTAAGACTCAATAAGACAAATGAGTGTAATATTAATTAATTAATTATTAAACTTATTTAATATTATTTTATTTTATAGTAATATTGTTAATTTATTATAGGTGAAAAAATAAAATAAATAAATAAATTAATATCATCTCATAACAATCATAATAATGATTAAATTTAACTAATATTAACATGCTTCAGATTTCAGGGTTGGGGAGTCATATCCCCCCCCTCCCCCCTCCCCCCTCCCCCCTCCCCTCTCCCCTCTCCCCTCTCCCCTCTCCCCTCTGTTTCGCCCATGACAATTGCAATATATAATTATTACCAAACTAAGTGGAGAGTAGTATATTGCAGTCATTTTACCAATAATTAATGAGTTTTTTTTATGTGGATATGAAAATAGGACATGAATGTGTTTAAATTTTATTTATTTATATTTTTACCTACATTTAGGGATCAAACTATAATTAAGTGAAATTTTAATATAATCATGATAATTAATTGGTCGTTACTACTATATTAGTACGGTTACGTCAAAATGAGAGATCAACAATTTTTGCAAAATTTCATCCATATATAATTATTCTACATTTAGAAGAATATATTTATGTATACATCAACGATACATGCATTGCATTTCGTCTGATTCATATTAAATCAATATAATAACTCAATAATGTTATGATCTTACGACAATCAAACGGGGGATATAAAATTAATAAACGATTTATAATGACATGGTTCTATATTTTTATGCACTTTAAAATATTTAAGAATTATTATATATATGCCTTTGTCACAATTATTATTATTATGAATAAATAATAATAATGGATGAATATGTGTAAATTACTATGATTAATAAATTAAAGATAATGATAATGGATGCATGTGTAAATTATTATGAATAAATAATGAAAATGGATGAATATGTGTAAATCATTATGATTAATAAATTAAAGATAATGATAAATGAGTGAATGTGTAAATCATTATGAATCAATAATGATAATGGATGAATATGTGTAAATCATTATGATTAATAAATGAAAGATAATGATAATGGATGAATGTGTAAATCATTATGATTAATAAATTAAAGATAATGATAATGGATAAATAATATGTTGATAAATGTTGGTTAAATTTTGGCTATAAATAGGAGTGTTACATTTGTATTCCAAGTCATTCTAAGTTATGAAGTCTTTTGTTGCATTCTTATTTGAATTCTAGAATGATTTTTTCTTATGTACGGCAACACTTTAGAAAAATCATAGTTAATTCATCATTTGTCGGAATTGAGTGAATTCAACGTTTGTTTCTTCAGTTTTTTATCCTCTACAACTTTAAAGAAGGAAGAAAAGTTATCTGCTAGCATCTTCATGCATTAAAATGCTGAAAACTGCAATCTGTCTTGATTTTTGTCAATTTTCAAAACCCAAATTTTGAAAATTTGTAACTCAGTCATATTAACTTCGAATTCTCCGAATGGAGTGATTCTTGAATATATTTTGTGTATCTTTTTTAGAGTTATAATTTTCGTGAAAACATAAAGACATTTTGAAAAATCTAGAAAACCCGAAAGTCAGTTTCTTTATTGTTACAAAGACGAACAAGGAAGGATTTGTTCGGCTATTAATTTTGTGTTTCAAAATATCAAGGTAAGGGACATCATTTCTTTCATACTCTTACGAGGTATCATTTTCTTTCATACACGTAAGGGGTATCATGTTAGTTCCTGGAGGCACACTATAGATCTAGAGGGGGGGGGGTGTGAATAGATCCTTTAAAACTTTTTACTTGTTTTCTTTTATCTTGTTAAGTGATTAACAGATAATGAATACAGGAATCAATTCATGCACATCGAAATATGTTAAGATACCCTTCAGAAATATAGCATTAAACATAGTTCTAATGTAGAGTTAATTGCAGGTAGATATAGCAGTTATAGTACTAAATGTAAATGACATAAAGTAAATGACACTAGATGTTTTAAGTGGTTCAGAAACTGAATGCTCTTAATCCACTCTTCTGCTTTCATCAAGCAGGTATTCTATTAAGGATTTGATCAACTTCGAATCACTAAGATTCCTTCAAGACCAGCAGCCTTGGAACACTAGTTCACTAAGAACTCTTCAAGACTAACAGCCTTGAAAACTGTAGACTAAGTCCATCAGACTTAGAATCTCTTGTACCCTCTGGTACTCAGCAAGCCCAACAGACTTGACTTTGGTTTAGTCACTAAGACAAGGACCCTGCAGGCCCTGGTTGCTTGATTGTTTGTTGTTGAGCTGCTAAGATGACATTCAGCTTGTTCATCTTCTGGTACTTGGCAACTTCTTGTGATCGTTGGGCATTCAGCTTTGTTGTTTGATCACATCTAATGAATTGTTAAGATGTACGTTCAGCTTAACATCCTGTTAGTACTTAGCAGTCTGATTTATCCCTTGGTGTTGCTGTTCTTTGTTGTTGATGCTTGTCTTCATCTGATATTCAGCATTGCACACTATCATCGTTGAGGTACTGCTAAGTCATTGCATATTAGCTTGACTTCTTTGGGTACTTAGCAGTCCTTGAACACTAATTGACTTATGAAAAGATTCAGCTCTGTATCTTCTTCTCTTCAGTCCTTTGTGTTCATGGGAAAAACAGAGTGGCTCAAGTATCTTGCTTTCTGCTCTGCCACTCTTGTTGTTATCTTCTTGGCCTTCCGGCTCTCAGCACAGATTCCACCTCCTTGTCATACTCCTTTGTATTGAGTGAAGCTTCTCCGTTGTAGGACTCTCATTAGTTGTGCTTCACTCTTCTGTGGTGGTCTTACTCATAGTATGACCTTGTCTCTGTTAAGCTCTATATGACTTTTTTTTCTTCATCTCAATTCAACAACTTTTCTTCTTTTGAAGCTTTGGCTTTTATATAGATCCATCTGACATCTTCTCGTTGGAACATAGCCGTTGGGAGTCTTTTGTTGACAAGCTCCCTTTTAATCTTTTTCTTATTTTCTTGTCAAGGAGCCTTTGAAATGTATTAGTTTAAGGCATCCATTGTAGCATTTAATGCTCCAGATTTTTCTGAACACAGATGTAGACATGCAGAGTTGATGTGACAACTCCTTTTTGACTTACCTGACACATCAGTCTGCTTTATTACTTAACACATCAGAGACGTTACTTTCAGCAGGCTAGCATGAAGTCACCCTTTTATCTTGTTTCCTTGATTTTCATCAAGGATGCTTGGAGAGTATATCGGGATCCTCAATTCATAAAGTTTGAATGTCAGTCTCCTTTGCTTGGACATTCTCACTTTTCAGATAAATGCCCTCTACGATTCAGATGTTGACCTTTATGAACTCTACGATTACTTGTTTGTGAAAATCATAGGGTGACTTGACCTTGACACATTTTACGATCCCTTGAGTGCTCAACGTTGTACCATCTTGTACTTTGCTCTCATAGTCCATTCTACGATCATGCTTGTCGTGCTTTGCTTCAAGAATTAACAAGTTGATTGACAGTTTTGACAATTCGGCTTGCATATCCCTTTTGACTTGTCATGCTCAGCTTTCTTAACTTTCAACCTTGTGATCTCTTGATCATACTCCATGGTAAGGCTGAGCATTAATATCTCCCTTGTTTGTCCTTTGCTCATTTTGAGGTAGGCTTACCATTATCTTTGTATCTCCTTTATCAGACTCTTCTTTCTTTGTTAAGCACTACGATCGTAGTCTTCTGATTAGCACTTGTAGGAAATTCCTTCTGAATGAAGTTTCATTTCTCAATCAGCCTTGCTGATAGAATTGGTGCTTTGATCTTCTACTTCCTTGCAGATCATTCAGAGAATGCTTTCTGATATTCTTCAAGTAGACTGCATTCTTAAACTTGACTATTCTTTCCAAAGAAAACGATCTATGCATATACTTCAGGTTTGCTTCTGTAGAGAATCGTAGAGTGCTTCACGATTATTCCTTGGCTATGTAAGCATCTGGCTGACTATGACTTTGGCTCTGGTTCTGCAAACTGTGAATCTTATAGGTGACGACATGTAGACTTTACGATTTAGAGTCAAGTCTACGATTTTAACTCAACAGGTGCTCAACAGGCATCTTCTACGATTTTGAGCACATACTACGATTCTTGACTTGGCTCGGTAGATGTTCGGACCAACTCCACGATTCTGAGTGTGACTTTCAAGACAGACTACGATTCTGAAGCAACTTCTTTGATGCTCTACGATTCTGCCTTAGCTTCTGCAATCTCTCGACTGCCTCGACAGTCTACAATTCTGCTTTATTTTCTTGGCAAACTTAAATGACTTATGCAGAGCTCTACGATCAGACATGCCTATCTATTACACTCCAAAATAGATCAACCTAACAGTTTTGATCTTTTCTTCTATACATTCATTTACAAAATGATAAACATTAAACACAGATCAACCTAACAATTTTGATCATATCATTCTAAGTCCTTGTCCATATTGTCTATCATCTATTAAGGACTTTATAATTTTTATCAATGTAGACATGTTTGCATATTCATTCATTAACTTTATCATCTTCATCATCAAATAATACGGATAAAGGAATAAAATTCACATGCATATTCCTAACAATCTCCCTCTATTTGATGATGACAAAAATACTTAATGCATATGTATGAGATGAATGAATCTTAAGATACAGTGAGCTGATGTATTGCTAGAACAAGTAATATGAATGATATTAGAGAGCATTTAATTACAAATGGCAGAACAGATCTAAATTCTGGAACCAGAGCTAACTATTACAATTAGAGATGTACCTTCTCTTTTCATGTTTGTGTCTTCTGGATCTTCTTTCTGTTGTTGTTACTCATCTGTTTGTTCTCCTGGTTCCTGCTCCCCCTTAGACGATGACATCATTTCTTCATCTTCTTTGAGCTCCCCCTTAGATGATGACTCCTCTTCTTCTTGCTTTGCCTTCGGCTTTTCTTGCTTCTCTTTCTGGATCTTCTTCTTTGTCTCCATTCGTCTCTTCATTTGTCTCTTTGAGTGCCTCTTTTTCTCCTCCTTTTTGTCATCAATCACTTGAGAGAGATGCTTGACATTGGACATGAGCTGCTCAAGTAGGTAGGATGAATTTCGAACTTCAATTTTTAGCTCCTGCTGGCTGAGCTCGAGTTGTTGGGAAAGAAACTAGTTGAGGGTATATATTTTCTCGAAGAGAGACACAATATATTCTTCATTTTTCTTTAGAAGTAGCAGGGCTTCTTTCCTCTGATGCTCGATAGATTCCAAATAAATCTGATGTCTCTGATGGAGCTTATTGGATATATCAGAGATGGTTGCTTGAAGCTTCTTCATATTCATCCATTATCTTTATCTTTAATTTATTTATTCATAATAATTCACACATATTCCTCAAACGACAATTTTGTAATACCACTACCAATCGCAATAATCAGATTATCCCACGAATCAGGCAGATCCATGCTTAGGGCAGGGGGCACCTGCTCCCACTGAATTTTCAGGGGCCATGGGGTATGCTAGAAGCCTTTGTACGTCTACCTAATTGTCAAATTGGGTTCATATGTTGTATACTTCCATTGTGTCACATTAAAATATCAAATATCAACTATACATTTTCGTCAAATTATTCAGTCTTATTTTTTCTCATGCGTATAACTAATAAACAATTGCACTCTTTGTTTTTTCTTTAAAAAAATTGTACTCTTTTTAACAGTTATATTTTATTTGATTTCTGTATTTTTTTTCCCAACATTTAACAACAATAAATATTGAATTCAACTTAGTATCCCCTAAATTAATTTTCTCTTTAAAATTTTGTTATATTTAATTTTAAATTTTTTATTCAGTTTATCTCTAACATTTATTTTCTATCGTGTCACTTTCTCTCTTTTACTATTTACTCATTATTTCTATTTAAAAAATTGCATTCACTATCTCGCTCTAAATTTTCTTTTTCTTTATAAAATTTTAGGGACAGATAGTATATAAATAAATTTAGATTTTTTTTCCTTCTCTAATGCTTGATGGAGTAATTCGGTATCTCCGTTCCAAATAGAGAATCAATTTTGATGTTTAGTTGAGGTATTTTCATGTTTAAAATTGATATGAATACATTTTAATTTTGATATGAATACATTTTAATTGATATGAATAAATTAAAAAAAGAAAGGATGATGTGTATCCTTAAGTTTATTTATTGCTAAAGTTGGCGCTACTTTTGCATGTTGCTACTGCAACTGTTGAAAGAACATTTTCAACCATGCATATCGTGAAGAATGAACTCCTTAACCAAATGGAAGATGAATGGATGAATGACTGTTTATTAACTTATATTGAGCGTGATAGTTTTGCAACTATTAAAAATGAGGTTATCTTGCAACAATTTTAAGCAATGAAACCTCAAAAATTGTTATTGTAAATAATATTTTAGGATTATTTAGTTGTGCTTCATGTTATTAAAATTTTATTCTTAAGGGTTTTTTTTCCCGAATTTAACCCCACTAAATTACGAGGTTGGACCGCCCCTGCAGTGAACAGAACAAAGGTAATAGCTTTATCATCATCATTAATATCATAACTTATTGATGATAACTAACTAATCAGGGTATTAAATCCATGTAGGTGTCCAAAAAATAAATTTCCATCATCCATCCAAAGTTTATACAATTTCTTCCTAAGAAATAATTTATTAACTAAGGACTTACGTTGATAAAGAGTTTCCAATTTCGTCCAGAGATCCTTTGCAGTCTTCTCACCAGAAATATTAACCATGACGTTATCAACAAGGCATAGTCGAATCAGGCCACGAGCCTTCCGATCCAACTTCTCCCATTCAACAAGTTTCTCCATTAATTAACTTCATTTCAGTCGAAGACGTCCCTTCTTTTTGAGTGATAACAATCGACTTTGGATCTTCAATTACTCTCCAGAAATCCCTATCCACAATAAGATCCTCCATCTTCATCAATTTGGTTAGTCCTGCTTGTCTGATGTATTCATAAGATGTCTCACACACTCTATAATGATCCACACACCAAACAATAATTTTTTATAGTAAATAGAAAAACCCTAGTTGTTATAACATAAGCTCAAACACATGAGGCCCAATGCATTAGTAAAACTCAAGACCGGAATACTAATAAATCTCCAAACCCAATTGCACTTTGCACTTTGCACTTGGCTTTCAGGGGGCGTTGCCCCTTGCAACCTCTACCATCTCACCAGCGAGCTGGGCAGTCGCTCGCTCATCGAGGAGCGAGACCCCCGATTATCCTACCGTAATGGTCATTAGTCGAACACACAGAAGTATGATTCAATCGCAACAAGTTCAAAGTTGGATTTGTAATGAAAATGCAATGCCAAACTGAAAACATTTAGCAAATTGATAGTAAGCTAACTTGTCGCTTAAGGGGCATCGTTAATGGGATATTTTTTTAGAAATATATACGCTTTTCTTTCCTTTGAAAAATTAAAATGAATCATGCTTCCTAAAGATAAAAGACTGATTAGAACTTTTAACTTTATAGTCCCCCCTTTTGGAGTTGAATCACATTGTTTTTATATTGGTTCAATTCTTAAGGGAATGTGAAAATCTATTTAAAAGTAACATGAATATTATGTACAATTTGATTAACATATATATGAATTGTAAGTAATTTGTATATTTCGTCAAATTGTAATTAAGTTGCATGCTTAAACATTTCAAGTTTGCAATTGTTTCCAGTTGTTGTATCAATATGTATTTCTCTATTTTCATTTGGTTTTTGTTATATATTGAATTCAATTTTCCATATTTCGGTTATTCTATAATTCATGTATTTGTTCAGATATAAAAATAAACTAATTTTGGTATTCGATTATATAGTTTGATTATAACCGAATACTCAGCCCTAAATATAGGGCAATATAAGAATGGCCATTTCCTTGTATTAATTAGTAAGTCACATTAATTGCACAACTTACAACTAAAATGTCTATATATGTATGGAAAATGATATACATGTAGACAAATATTTGACGAAGTTAGATTACGACCAACATGAAAGTATATGCGATAAAATAAAATAAATAAAAATGAGACCTTTTTTAATTCTTATATATCTCATATATGCACATACAAAGCAATCATAATTCGACTGAAAACTTTCATAATGTATAACAATACTCTATATGTATGTATTTATTGGTAGTGAATATGCCAACAATGTGACGCCCCCAAAATTAGGTATACATCACCCATCTTGAGTCGTCAGATACATGGTACAGAATTCAAATACAACTTACTAATACAACTGTCGTGTACAATACGACAAAACATAACTGTGAGTTTGAATACAATAATTGTCTACTAGAGATCATACAAACTCAAAAGGAGTCCTCATTACAATTATTAATACACTATTTCTCAGAATAGTGAGGACTACTAATGCTATCCTCTAGACCGTCACTCCATTCCCCGACTAGTCCCTGCTATGTTCTCATTTCCTGAAGAGAACAGTGAAAGAAAGGGTGAGCTCAACTAGCCCAGTAAGAAATATTATGACTACGATAATGCAGAATAAATTATCATTAGTCTCCAACAATGTTAAACTGATAAAATATAACAACATCAAGTTTAACAGCAGCAGATCAAGCAATCCATTAAAAGAGTCAAGTAGAGAATAGAATCTACTATCTTTTATGATTTAAAAAGTTTTTCATCACTTTTATCGTTGAGACTCAGCTCAATAAATAATCCACATCATTAAATCATCCCTGCACTACAGGGCAAGGATATTATTTAGTATCACGACCACGAATTATCCATGCACTACGGGCCAAAGATAATCGTGTTTTCATCAACGGTCCTGATCATGCCATAAAACAATTATCTTTGCACTACGGCCGAAGAGAATCCATAGCAATAATCATACCAAAAACTGTCCATCAATGCACTACGGGCCAATGAGGACTTTTTCCACATCATTTGTAATATTACGGTCATGATTACACCGCATAATCCCTGGTCATAATCATACCAAGTCCATCTATGCACTACAGGCCACAGATGACTTTCAACATAACATAAACATGAGGATGATGACAATGATATAAGAATTTAATAAAACAAGTTCAAGAATTAATTTGTCCATGAACCAATAACGTCCAAATTGTCCACACGATACTGTTTTGTGGTGTAAAATTCAAGAATGCTCAGAAGAATATTTTCCTGAAAAGATACTGGATGAAGCGCAAATATCAAGGATATTCTACTAATTTCATGGAGTATAGAAGTCAAAACTTTAACCAACTGAGTATAATAAAGAATGGAATAACAACAGAAATCACCATGCATGCGGAACTTCGCACATGCAGGTTATTCCAACAGAATACTAAATAACGGAACCAGGTCAGGTGAAATTCACACCGACAGGATGTTCCAACAGAATAATAAATGCGGAATAATAAATGATGGAACCAGGTCCGGCGTATAGCACAGACAGGATATTCCGACAGAATAATAAAGACGGAACCAGGTCCGGTGTAAAACACACAGACAGGATGTTCCAACGGAATAATAATAAAGACGGAACCAGGTCCGGTGTAAAACACACAGACAGGATGTTCCAACAGAATGATAGAAGAATGTCACCAAGTATAGGGTAGACCGCGTATACAGGTTATTCCAACAGAATAATAAGAAATAGAATAACAATAGTTCTCTTCTTGAATACAAAAGAATAATATCCCTTACCGTAACAGAAACTGGATATGGGAAAAGAAAAGTTAAGTAGCAGAAAGCTTTTCTTCTATCTCTCTATAGTTTCTCTCTCTAGAGTTCAGTGAATTCGTAAGAAAATAATGAAGGAATGAGCTTCTATTTATAGGAAAATGGAATACATAGTAACTAATCCATGAACGGTCCAGATTGATTTACTTTAATCTGACGATCCATATTTAAAGAAAAATCTTTTAAATAAAATATAATATATTCTATTTATATAAAAAGATTTTTACTATGCAAACACTATGCAAAACACTATGCAACACTATGCATAATAAAATATAATATATTCTATTTATAAAATAACTTTAATAAAGTATTCTGTTTTATATAAAAAGATGTTTCCGTTTTATTACGTTAATAATACGAATAAAACAAAACGTCATTATCGCTATAATAATTCATATTATTAATCGACAATAATTGAATTAAACTGAGCGACTTCTCACATAAATATCAATAATCAATACCGTGTGCTACTATGCAACAACGCGTATTACTGTACTTTTACTACCCAGTAGTTCAACAGTATCAACGGTAAAACTTTCGCCGTTATTTTCAATAAAATATTTTTTGTCGTTTTCTCAATCCGACAATAATTCTGTTGTGGGGTCCACCAATAATTGTACCGTCGTACGAATATTTTTCCGACACAAAGAATATTCCCTGACCAATCGAATATTTTATAACAACTTGCGTACTTTGCAAAATTTATAAATATTACCCACAACTATAACATTATCTCAAATTCACACCATAATATTAAAAAATTATTTCGAGAAAATTAATTCTTTATTCACAAAATCTGGGGTTTCACAATCTCCCCTCCTTATGGAATTTCGCCCTCGAAATTTACGTACGTACTTGGTATGCCGAACAGGTGAGAATACCTTGACTTCACTTCCAATTCTAACTCTTGAGATATAACCTTTGAGTGTTGAATACGATTCTTCTTATCCAAGATTGTAACACGTATCTCTTCATACGTTAAATCATCCGCTATCTCATCCGGTTCTAAATTAATAATGTGGTTCGGGTCGTCCACATATTTACGTAACATCGATACGAAAAAAAAACGTTATGAACACGCAATATATTTGGCAGTAAAACGAGTCTATAAGTCACAGTTCCTACTCAATCAAGGATTTCAAATGGGCCAATAAAATCAAGTGTTTAGACTTCCTCTATTCGTCAATTCTTGCTTCTAAAATAACGCCCTCTTGAACCTTCTTAATTCTTCACATTCTTCAGCACCGAGTGTGTAGCTTGAGCGACTTTAACTTTGTCGATTAAAGTCGATTCTACTTGTATATTCGTTATCTTCACGCGAGTTCGTATATTCGAACTTGTAAACGCATACGATCTTCTACTCACATGTCACCTACCATGTTCGCTTTCCCACGATAATATTGCATGGTACGATCGTAATCTTCAACAGCTCGAGCCAACATCTTTGGCACGTTATACGTTCGTTTTAGGTGAAGAAAATATTTGAGGGTTTAAGAAATGGGTTTTGTACTGGTGTCAATACCAAATTCGATTTCACGCTCTGGGGTAAGCTAAGAAGTCTTCAGGAATACGTCAAGAAATTTATTAATGATAAAAATATCATTCAAAACTGTTACTCCCATTCAAGACTTGGATATTACGTCACATTGATACCAACTGTGACTTCTATCCCTTAACCTAGATAGCACCTCACAATGATACCTATCAACTTGTTATCGTTATTCACGACGTCGTCTACAGAAAGTCTGGCTTCGGTCCATTCCACACAAGGAAGTCATCAATAAAAGGATCGGGGCTCTTTACTTATGGCTTGATATGACAATGATTGAATTTAGTGGTTTGGTTACTTAAATTCGCATAATAGGTTGATTAGGAATATGAAAGCTAACAACCTTACGAAAAACATGATGAGTAGTTAACCAATCGTTTCCTAAAATAGCATCAAAGACAAGTATTTTCAAAGAGACAAGATCAACACGTAACGTAAAAGTGTCGATTTGAATCAAATAAGATTTATAAACAGTGAAGGTAACGAAGGTTTCTCCCAATGGAGTTTCAATAGATAAATCAAAGTTTAACTTCTCTGGAGTTAAGTACAAACATTGAACACAACTAGGTGAAATAAAAGAGTGAGTACAACCGGTATCTAACACGGTATAGACTTTGTAAGAGCTTATGATTAAATTACCCGTGATAATTTTATTCAGGTTCCTCGTCACGAGAGGAAAAAAAAAACGCTCTCTCTTAAACTACCGGCTTTGGCTTGTCTGGGACATCCTTTGGCATCATTATCCCAGCTGGAATTGACTTCATCATACGACATAATCGAGCTAGGTGACCTTCTCTTCCGCAATTAAAGCATGCTTTGGACTGCTGCGTACAGTTTGGACGGATGTGTCCCTCCTGTCCGCATCTGAAACATACGACCGGTGGTCGTTCTTATTCCTTAACAACGGTTGCTGGTGCTGACGTCTTTACGTCATTGTTGAACCTTCTCTTCTTGAAATGTCCATTCTTATTATTTTGGCCATGATTACCACCGAAGTGGTTACCATTCTTGGTATGATAATTTCCCCCGCGATGGTTATCATTGTTCCGATGGCCGTTGCCACCGGTATGATTATTATCGTGTTGCTGGTCATTACCTTTTGGTTGTGATAACTCATTATCGCGCTCCACTAACTGAGCCCTATTCACAATATCTGAATATAAACAAAGTTTGTGAGAAATGAGGTATTGACGTATATCAGGTTTCAAACCTCGCAGAAACATTCGCGCCATTCGCTCCTCATTATCGACCAAATGGGATGCAAACCGGGACAACTCCGTAAACTTAGCCTCGTACTGCAACACGGTCATATTGTTTTGCTCCAGCTTGATAAACTCTACCTCCTTCATGTGACGAATACTTTCAGGAAAGTACTTGTCGTTGAACAGCTCTTGGAACTTCTCCCAAGACATCTTGAGTGCGTCAGTCTGGGTACGTTTTACAGATTCCCACCAATGATCTGCTTCTTCACGCAACATAAAGGTGGCAAAAGAAACCTTTTGCTCCTCGGAGCATCCCAAGACATCAAATATCTTGGTGATCTGCTTTAACCACTTCTCTGCCTTAAGTGGTTCTGGCTTTCCCAAAAACTCCGGTGGTCCCAGCTCCTTGAACTGCTTAGCGGTGACTAACCGTGGGTTGCCATTGTCTTTACATGCATTATGAACAGGAGCCGCCTTCTCCCGTTGTTGCATGAATTGCTCCTTAAACTGCTTAGCGGTGACCGTCCGAGAGTTATCAGTATTTCTACCTGCATTTTGGACAGGAGCTGCCTTAGCCTGTTGTTGCATGAATTGCATAAAGTCTCTGACCATCCCATCATTCACCATTTCATCGGTGTTATTATTTTCATGAGGAGTATTGTCCTCTAGTTGCACATTATCCTGATTATTGATCTGTGGAGACTCAACGGTCTCCTGTGCTCCATTGATAATCTCAACATTCTCGGATGCCATTTTCAAACACTGCCACAAAACAAAGATTAATTGACATGTAACATAATATCTCTAAACTTTGACCAACTAATTTAAATACAAAATAAATTTAAGTAGGTCATACTAACGAAGGAATTCCCCGTCTCTCCCCTCCTAGTTCTAGTCTCACATCTTAGCCAGGGATCATATCCCTAAGCTCTGATACCAACTGTGACGCCCCCAAAATTAGGTATACATCACCCATCTTGAGTCGTCAGATACATGGTACAGAATTCAAATACAACTTACTAATACAACTGTCGTGTACAATACGACAAAACATAACTGTGAGTTTGAATACAATAATTGTCTACTAGAGATCATACAAACTCAAAAGGAGTCCTCATTACAATTATTAATACACTATTTCTCAGAATAGTGAGGACTACTAATGCTATCCTCTGGACCGTCACTCTATTCCCCGACTAGTCCCTGCTATGTTCTCATTTCCTGAAGAGAATAGTGAAAGAAAGGGTGAGCTCAACTAGCCAAGTAAGAAATATTATGACTAAGATAATGCAGAATAAATTATCATTAGTCTCCAACAATGTTAAACTGATAAAATATAACAACATCAAGTTTAACAGCAGCAAATCAAGCAATCCATTAAAAGAGTCAAGTAGAGAATAGAATCTACTATCTTTTATGATTTAAAAAGTTTTTCATCACTTTTATCGCTGAGACTCAGCTCAATAAATAATCCACATCATTAAATCATCCCTGCACTACAGGGCAAGGATATTCTTTAGTATCACGACCACGAATTATCCATGCACTACGGGCCAAAGATAATCGTGTTTTCATCAACGGTCCTGATCATGCCATAAAACAATTATCTTTGCACTACGGCCGAAGAGAATCCATAGCAATAATCATACCAAAAACTGTCCATCAATGCACTACGGGCCAATGAGGACTTTTTCCACATCATTTGTAATATTACGGTCATGATTACACCGCATAATCCCTGGTCATAATCATACCAAGTCCATCTATGCACTACAGGCCACAGATGACTTTCAACATAACATAAACATGAGGATGATGACAATGATATAAGAATTTAATAAAACAAGTTCAAGAATTAATTTGTCCATGAACCAATAACGTCCAAATTGTCCACACGATGCTGTTTTGTGGTGTAAAATTCAAGAATGCTCAGAAGAATATTTTCCTGAAAAGATACTGGATGAAGCGCAAATATCAAGGATATTCTACTAATTTCATGGAGTATAGAAGTCAAAACTTTAACCAACTGAGTATAATAAAGAATGGAATAACAACAGAAATCACCATGCATGCGGAACTTCGCACAGGCAGGTTATTCCAACAGAATACTAAATAACGGAACCAGGTCAGGTGAAATTCACACCGACAGGATGTTCCAACAGAATAATAAGTGCGGAATAATAAATGATGGAACCAGGTCCGGCGTATAGCACAGACAGGATATTCCGACAGAATAATAAAGACGGAACCAGGTCCGGTGTAAAACACACAGACAGGATGTTCCAACGGAATAATAATAAAGACGGAACCAGGTCCGGTGTAAAACACACAGACAGGATGTTCCAACAGAATGATAGAAGAATGTCACCAAGTATAGGGTAGACCGCGTATACAGGTTATTCCAACAGAATAATAAGAAATGGAATAACAATAGTTCTCTTCTTGAATACAAAAGAATAATATCCCTTACCGTAACAGAAACTGGATATGGGAAAAGAAAAGTTAAGTAGCAGAAAGCTTTTCTTCTATCTCTCTATAGTTTCTCTCTCTAGAGTTCAGTGAATTCGTAAGAAAATAATGAAGGAATGAGCTTCTATTTATAGGAAAATGGAATGCATAGTAACTAATCCATGAACGGTCCAGATTGATTTACTTTAATCTGACGATCCATATTTAAAGAAAAATCTTTTAAATAAAATATAATATATTCTATTTATATAAAAAGATTTTTACTATGCAACACTATGCAAAACACTATGCAACACTATGCATAATAAAATATAATATATTCTATTTATAAAATAACTTTAATAAAGTATTCTGTTTTATATAAAAAGATGTTTCCGTTTTATTACGTTAATAATACGAATAAAACAAAACGTCATTATCGCTATAATAATTCATATTATTAATCGACAATAATTGAATTAAACTGAGCGACTTCTCACATAAATATCAATAATCAATACCGTGTGCTACTATGCAACAACGCGTATTACTGTACTTTTACTACCCAGTAGTTCAACAGTATCAACGGTAAAACTTCCGCCGTTATTTTCAATAAAATATTTTTTGTCGTTTTCTCAATCCGACAATAATTCTGTTGTGGGGTCCACCAATAATTGTACCGTCGTACGAATATTTTTCCAACACAAAGAATATTCCCTGACCAATCGAATATTTTATAACAACTTGCGTACTTTGCAAAATTTATAAATATTACCCACAACTATAACATTATCTCAAATTCACACCATAATATTAAAAAATTATTTCGAAAAAATTAATTCTTTATTCACAAAATCTGGGTTTCACAAACAATGTACAACTCTTTTATATGATGAAAATATTTTTATTATTCAGTTTAAACACAAAAAATTAGTGTATAGTTATTATTCATCCTAGCTATATTAACTAGTGCATAATGTCCCTTTGGTTTTATTATCTTGAGAGGAAGTGTAGAGGAAAAATGAATAAAAGAAATAAATGTTGAAGTGGGATGATTTGGTACATATTTCCTGTGAAACCCCAGATTTTATGAATAAAAAATTAATTTTCTCGAAATAATTTTTTAATATTATGGTGTGAATTTGAGATAATATTATAGTTGTGGGTAGTATTTATAAATTTTGCAAAGTATGCAAGTTGTTATATTATATTCGATTGGTCAGGGAATATTCTTTGTGTCGGAAAAATATTCGTACGACGGTACAATTATTAGTGGACCCCACAACAGAATTATTGTCGGATTGAGAAAACGACAAAAATATTTTATTGAAAATAACGGCGGAAGTTTTACCGTTGATACTGTTGAACTACTGGGTAGTAAAAGTACAGTAATACGCGTTGTTGCATAGTAGCACACGGTATTGAATATTGATATTTATGTGAGAAGTCGCTCGGTTTGATTCAATTATTGTTGATTAATAATATGAATTATTATAGTGATAATGACGTTTTGTTTTATTCGTATTATTAACGTAATAAAACGGAAACATCTTTTTATATAAAACAGAATACTTTATTAAAGTTATTCTATAAATAGAATATATTATATTTTATTATGCATAGTGTTGCATAGTGTTTTGCATATTGTTTTGCATAGTGTTTGCATAGTAAAATGTTTTTATATAAATAGAATATATTATATTTTATTTAAAAGATTTTTCTTTAAATATGAACCGTCAGATTAAAGTAAATCAATCTGGACCGTTCATGGATTAGTTATTATGCATTCCATTTTCCTATAAATAGAAGCTCATTCCTTCATTATTTTCTTACGAATTCATTGAAACTCTAGAGAGAGAAATTATAGAGAGAAGCTATAGAGAGAAAATTATAGAGAGAAAGAAGAAGAGTATTCTGCTACTTCACTACTTCTATATCCAGTTTCTGTTACGGTAAGAAATATTATTCTTTTGTATTCAAGAAGAGAACTTCTGTTATTCCATTTCTTTATTGTTCTGTTGGAATAACCTGTAAACGCGGTCTACCCTATACTTGGTGACATTCTTCTATTATTCTGTTGGAACATCCTGTCTGTGTGTTTTACACCGGACCTGGTTCCGTCTTTATTATTATTATTCCGTTGGAACATCCTGTCTGTGTGTTTTACACCGGACCTGGTTCCGTCTTTATTATTCTGTCGGAATATCCTGTCTGTGCTATACGCCGGACCTGATTCCATCATTTATTATTCCGCATTTATTATTCTGTTAGAACATCCTGTCGGTGTGAATTTCACCTGACCTGGTTCCGTTATTTAGTATTCTGTTGGAATAACTTGTTTGTGCGAAGTTCCGCATGCATGGTGATTTCTGTTGTTATTCCATTCTTTATTATACTCAGTTGGTTAAAGTTTTGACTTCTACACTCCATGAAATTAATAGAATATCCTTGATATTTGCGCTTCATCCAGTATCTTTTCAGGAAAATATTCTTCTGAGCATTCTTGAATTTTACACCACAAAACAGTATCGTGTGGACAATTTGGATGTTATTGGTTCATGGACAAATTAATTATTGAACTTGTTTTATTAAATTCTTATATCATTGTCATCATCCTCATGTTTATGTTATGTTGAAAGTCATCTGTGGCCTGTAGTGCATAGATGGACTTGGTATGATATGACCAGGGATTATGCGGTGTAATCATGACCGTAATATTACAAATGAAGTGGAAAAAGTCCTCATTGGCCCGTAGTGCATTGATGGACAGTTTTTGGTATGATTATGGCTATGGATTCTCTTCGGCCGTAGTGCAAAGATAATTGTTTTATGGCATGATCAGGACCGTTGATGAAAACACGATTATCTTTGGCCCGTAGTGCATGGATAATTCGTGGTCGTGATACTAAAGAATATCCTTGGCCTGTAGTGCAGGGATGATTTAATGATGTGGATTATTTATTGAGCTGAGTCTCAGCAATAAAAGTGATTAAAAACTTTTTAAATCATAAAAGATAGTAGATTCAATTCTCTCTACTTGACTCTTTTAATGGATTGCTTATTCCGCTGCAGTTAAACTTGATGTCTATTATATTTTATCAGTTTAACATTGTTGGAGACTAATAATAATTTATTCTGCATTATCTTAGTCATAATATTTCTTACTGGGCTAGTTGAGCTCACCCTTTCTTTCACTGTTCTCTTCAGGAAATGAGAACATAGCAGGGACTAGTCGGGGAATGGAGTGACGGTCCAGAGGATAGCATTAGTAGTCCTCACTATTCTGAGAAATAGTGTATTAATAATTGTAATGAGGACTCCTTTTGAGTTTGTATGATCTCTAGTAGACAATTATTGTATTCAAACTCACAGTTGTATTTTGTCGTATTATACACGACAGTGGTATTAGTAAGTTGTATTTGAATTCTGTACCATGTATCTGACGACTCAAGATGGATGATGTATACCTAATTTTGGGGGCGTCACAGTTGGTATCAGAGCTTAGGGATATGATCCCTGGCTAAGATGTGAGACTAGAACTAGGAGGGGAGAGATGGGGAATTCCTTCGCTAGTATGACCTACTTAAATTTATTTTGTATTTAAATTAGTTGGTCAAAGTTTAGAGATATTATGTTACATGTCAATTAATCTTTGTTTTGTGGCAGTGTTTGAAAATGGCATCCGAGAATGTTGAGATTATCAATGGAGCACAGGAGACCGTTGAGTCTCCACAGATCAATAATCATGATAATGTGCAACTAGAGGACAATACTCCTCATGAAAATAATAACACCGATGAAATGGTGAATGATGGGATGGTCAGAGACTTTATGCAATTCATGCAACAACAGGCTAAGGCAGCTCCTGTCCAAAATACAGGTAGAAATACTGATAACTCTAGGACGGTCACCGCTAAGCAGTTTAAGGAGCAATTCATGCAACAACGGGAGAAGGCGGCTCCTGTTCATAATGCATGTAAAGACAATGGCAACCCACGGTTAGTCACCGCTAAGCAGTTCAAGGAGCTGGGACCACCGGAGTTTTTGGGAAAGCCAGAACCACTTAAGGCAGAGACGTGGTTAAAGCAGATCACCAAGATATTTGATGTCTTGGGATGCTCCGAGGAGCAAAAGGTTTCTTTTGCCACCTTTATGTTGCGTGAAGAAGCAGATCATTGGTGGGAATCTGTAAAACGTACCCAGACTGACGCACTCAAGATGTCTTGGGAGAAGTTCCAAGAGCTGTTCAACGACAAGTACTTTCCTGAAAGTATTCGTCACATGAAGGAGGTAGAGTTTATCAAGCTGGAGCAAAACAATATGACCGTGTTGCAGTACGAGGCTAAGTTTACGGAGTTGTCCCGGTTTGCATCCCATTTGGTCGATAATGAGGAGCGAATGGCGCGAATGTTTCTGCGAGGTTTGAAACCTGATATACGTCAATACCTCATTTCTCACAAACTTTGTTTATATTCAGATATTGTGAATAGGGCTCAGTTAGTGGAGCGCGATAATGAGTTATCACAACCAAAGGTAATGACCAGCAACACGATAATAATCATACCGGTGGCAACGGTCATCGGAACAATGATAACCATCGCGGGGGAAATTATCATACCAAGAATGGTAACCACTTCGGTGGTAATCATGGCCAAAATAATAAGAATGGACATTTCAAGAAGAGAAGGTTCAACAATGACGTAAAGACGTCAGCACCAGCAACCGTTGTTAAGGAAGAAGAACGACCACCGGTCGTATGTTTCAGATGCGGACAGGAGGGACACATCCGTCCAAACTGTACGCAGCAGTCCAAAGCATGCTTTAATTGCGGAAGAGAAGGTCACCTAGCTCGATTCTGTCGTATGATGAAGTCAATTCCAGCTGGGATAATGATGCCAAAGGATGTTCCAGACAAGCCAAAGCCGGTAGTTTAAGAGAGAGCGTTTTTTTTCTCTCGTGACGAGGAACCTGAATAAAATTATCACGGGTAAGTTAATCATAAGCTCTTACGAAGTCTATACCGTGTTATATACCGGTTCTATTCACTCTTTTATTTCACCTAGTTGTGTTCAATGTTTGTACTTAGCTCCGGAGAAGTTAAACGTTGATTTATCTATTGAAACTCCATTGGGAGAAACCTTCGTTACCTCCACTATTTATAAATCTTATTTGATTCAAATCGACACTTTCACGTTACGTGTTGATCTTGTCTCTTTGAAAATACTTGTCTTTGATGCTATTTTAAGAAACGATTGGTTAACTACTCATCATGTTTTTCGTAAGGTTGTTAGCTTTCATATTCCCAACCAACCTATTATGCGAATTTAAGTAACCAAACCATTAAATTCAATCATTGTCATATCAAGCCATAAGTAAAGAGCCCCGATCCTTTTATTGATGACTTCCTTGTATGGAATGGACCGAAGCCAGACTTTCTGTAGGCGACGTCGTGAATAACGATAACAAGTTGATAGGTATCATTGTGAGGTGCTATCTAGGTTAAGGGATAGAAGTCACAGTTGGTATCAATGTGACGTACTATCCAAGTCTTGAATGGGAGTAACAGTTTTGAATGATATTTTTATCATTAATAAATTTCTTGACGTATTCCTGAAGACTTCTTAGCTTACCCCAGAGCGTGAAATCGAATTTGGTATTGACACCAGTACAAAACCCATTTCTTAAACCCTCAAATATTTTCTTCACCTAAAACGAATGTATAACGTGCCAAAGATGTTGGCTCAAGCTGTTGAAGATTACGATCGTACCATGCAATATTATCGTGGGAAAGCGAACATGGTAGCTGACGTGTGAGTAGAAGATCATATGCGTTTACAAGTGCGAATATACGAACTCACGTGAAGATAACGAATATACAAGTAGAATCGACTTTAATCGACAAAGTTAAAGCCGCTCAAGCTACACACTCGGAGATGAAGAATGTGAAGAATTAAGAAGGTTCAAGAAGGCGTTATTTTAGAAGCAAGAATTGACGAATAAATGAAGTCTAAACGCTTGATTTTATTGGCCCATTTGAAATTCTTGATTGAGTAGGAACTGTGACTTATAGACTCGTTTTACCGCCAAATATATTGCGTGTTCATAACGTTTTTTTTTCGTATCGATGTTACGTAAATATGTGGACGACCCGAACCACATTATTAATTTAGAACCGGATGAGATAGCGGATGATTTAACGTTTGAAGAGATACGTGTTACAATCTTGGATAAGAAGAATCGTATTCAACACTCAAAGGTTATATCTCAAGAGTTAGAATTGGAAGTGAAGTCAAGGTATTCTCACCTGTTCGGCATACCAGGTACGTACGTAAATTTCGAGGGCGAAATTCCATAAGGAGGGGAGATTGTGAAACCCCAGATTTTATGAATAAAAAATTAATTTTCTCGAAATAATTTTTTAATATTATGGTGTGAATTTGAGATAATATTATAGTTGTGGGTAATATTTATAAATTTTGTAAAGTATGCAAGTTGTTATATTATATTCGATTGGTCAGGGAATATTCTTTATGTCGGAAAAATATTCGTACGACGGTACAATTATTGGTGGACCCCACAACAGAATTATTGTCGGATTGAGAAAACGACAAAAATATTTTATTGAAAATAACGGCGGAAGTTTTACCGTTGATACTGTTGAACTACTGGGTAGTAAAAGTACAGTAATACGCGTTGTTGCATAGTAGCACACAGTATTGAATATTGATATTTATGTGAGAAGTCGCTCGGTTTGATTCAATTATTGTTGATTAATAATATGAATTATTATAGTGATAATGACGTTTTATTTTATTCCTATTATTAACGTAATAAAACGGAAACATCTTTTTATATAAAACAGAATACTTTATTAAAGTTATTCTATAAATAGAATATATTATATTTTATTATGCATAGTGTTGCATAGTATTTTGCATAGTATTTGCATAGTAAAATGTTTTTATATAAATAGAATATATTATATTTTATTTAAAAGATTTTTCTTTAAATATGAACCGTCAGATTAAAGTAAATCAATCTGGACCGTTCATGGATTAGTTACTATGCATTCCATTTTCCTATAAATAGAAGCTCATTCCTTCATTATTTTCTTACGAATTCATTGAAACTCTAGAGAGAGAAATTATAAAGAGAAGCTATAGAGAGAAAATTATAGAGAGAAAGAAGAAGAGTATTCTGCTACTTCACTACTTCTATGTCCAGTTTCTGTTACGGTAAGGAATATTATTCTTTTGTATTCAAGAAGAGAACTTCTGTTATTCCATTTCTTTATTGTTCTGTTGGAATAACATGTATACGCGGTCTACCCTATACTTGGTGACATTCTTCTATTATTCTGTTGGAACATCCTGTCTGTGTGTTTTACACCGGACCTGGTTCCGTCTTTATTATTCTGTCGGAATATCCTGTCTGTGCTATACGCCGGACCTGGTTCCATCATTTATTATTCCGCATTTATTATTCTGTTAGAACATCCTGTCGGTGTGAATTTCACCTGACCTGGTTCCGTTATTTAGTATTCTGTTGGAATAACCTGCTTGTGCGAAGTTCCGCATGCATGGTGATTTCTGTTGTTATTCCATTCTTTATTATACTCAGTTGGTTAAAGTTTTGACTTCTACACTCCATGAAATTAGTAGAATATCCTTGATATTTGCGCTTCATCTAGTATCTTTTCAGGAAAATATTCTTCTGAGCATTCTTGAATTTTACACCACAAAACAGTATCGTGTGGACAATTTGGATGTTATTGGTTCATGGACAAATTAATTCTTGAACTTGTTTTATTAAATTCTTATATCATTGTCATCATCCTCATGTTTATGTTATGTTGAAAGTCATCTGTGGCCTGTAGTGCATAGATGGACTTGGTATGATTATGACCAGGGATTATGCGGTGTAATCATGACCGTAATATTACAAATGAAGTGGAAAAAGTCCTCATTGGCCCGTAGTGCATTGGTGGACAGTTTTTGGTATGATTATGGCTATGGATTCTCTTCGGCCGTAGTGCAAAGATAATTGTTTTATGGCATGATCAGGACCGTTGATGAAAACACGATTATCTTTGGCCCGTAGTGCATGGATAATTCGTGGTCGTGATACTAAAGAATATCCTTGGCCTGTAGTGTAGGGATGATTTAATGATGTGGATTATTTATTGAGCTGAGTCTCAGCGATAAAAGTGATTAAAAACTTTTTAAATCATAAAAGATAGTAGATTCAATTATCTCTACTTGACTCTTTTAATGGATTGCTTATTCCGCTGCAGTTAAACTTGATGTCTATTATATTTTATCAGTTTAACATTGTTAGAGACTAATGATAATTTATTCTGCATTATCTTAGTCATAATATTTCTTACTGGGCTAGTTGAGCTCACCCTTTCTTTCACTGTTCTCTTCAGGAAATGAGAACATAGTAGGGACTAGTCGGGGAATGGAGTGACGGTCCAGAGGATAGCATTAGTAGTTCTCACTATTCTGAGAAATAGTGTATTAATAATTGTAATGAGGACTCCTTTTGAGTTTGTATGATCTCTAGTAGACAATTATTGTATTCAAACTCACAGTTGTATTTTGTCGTATTATACACGACAGTGGTATTAGTAAGTTGTATTTGAATTCTGTACCATGTATCTGACGACTCAAGATGGGTGATGTATACCTAATTTTGGGGGCGTCACATTTCCTTTATGGCACATAGAGTCCCTAGTTTGAATTTGAATGATGTTATATTTGCCTAACTGTATGTTTTCATTTGAAAGATAAAATAAAACTTTAAAAAAAGGATAGGGAGAAAAAAGAATTGCATCTAATTAACAAGAAAAGAAATTGAGGAGAGTAGGAAAAGTGTAAAGAATCACAAAAGAGAAGAAAAATTAAGGAAAGTATGAGTGTTACCTGAAACGTGGTACGTATCGGTAAGTGGTACAAATACAGGTACGTGATTCGCTATATATCTAAAACGCGATATCTTTATATAAATTTTTATAGTTAGGAATTCTGTTAAAATCTAAATGCAATAAACCTAAGTTGTATAAAAGATTTTTAGTTGAATCAACAAGTTGATTATTTTATAAATATTTTAGCACAAATGTAATGTTTGAGCATCTAATACTAAGTTATAATATTGATATTTGTGCAATTATAATTAAACATCAAAAGAAATTTTTGGTACGCTAACTTTAGAGTATTAGTACATAAAAGTATATTAACTAGTGTATACTGTCCTTTTGGTTTTATTATCTTGAGAGGAAGTGTAGGGGGGAAATGAAGAAAAAAAATAAAAGTTGAAGTGGGATGATTTGATGCTTATTTTCTTAATGACACACAGAGCTAATGGCGCACAAAGTCCCTGGTTTGATTTTGAATGATGTTATATTTGCCTAATTGTATGTTTTCATTTGAAAGATAAAATAAAAGTTAAAAAGTTAAAAAAATATAGGGAGAAAAAAATTGCATCCGATTAACAAGAAAAGAAATTGAGGAGAGTTGGAAAAGTGTAAGACTCCAACTTTTAATAAATAAAAATTAACTTTTTTTATAGTTATTATTCTAAACAGTAAGGTGTTAAGGGTGATATGTACAAATATTTTTTTTGTCAGGAATAAGCATGTGAATGATATTCCTATTTACATATGATTTGATTATGATATATATATGAATGAATATGCAAGTATGCTTGCATTAAGAAAAGCTTGTAAAGTCCTTTGATAGATAATAGAAACATATGTACAAGGACTTAGAATGAATTGATCAAATGTGTTGGTTGATCCTACATAAGCAAAATAGCTTTGTAAAGTCCTTAAAAAGAAATGATGTACAATGACTATAAATATAGAAAGATCAAGCATGTTAGGTTGATCTTATGATGTAATAGATAGGCTTGTCTGATCGTCGAGTACTGCACCAGAAATCGTAGTCTGCCAGGAGAGTCAAAGAAAACTCGAGAGCTATCGAGGCAGAATCTTAGTATGCAAGATAGTAGATCTCGGAGTTCGTAGACTGCCAAGAGAGACGAGGAAGGATCGTAGTGTGTCGAGGAGAACTTCCTCAGGGCCGTAGTCTGTTGAGAAAGTCATGTTCAGAATCGTAGAGATAGCCTGCCTACAAGCCGACCGAGCGTCTGCCAAAGCTAAGTCAAGAATCGTAGACTACACTCAGAGTCGTAGAGTCTATTGATCAAATCAGAGGCAGAGATCGTAGTCGAGCAAGATCAGATGAAGACAACAAGCACAATGATAGAAATCGTAGAGTGTCAAGATCTGATCTCAGAGTCGTAGTGTCTGTACAGCCGAAGCTAAATCGTAGAGTGTAGAACTGAGACTTCAACATATGTTCTCATTATGCCAAGGCAGAATCGTAGAGCAAATATGATTCTCAATAAATGAGCATTCCCAGAATATCCAAAGGAATGAAGCCTCTGGTCTAGGCTGCATAGATACATCCCACCTGAAGGAAACCAGAGAGCACTAAACGAATGACATGCAAGCTAACAGAAGATCTAAGCATTAACCCAATCAGCACCCAGATTGAGTTGTGAAGCCATTCGAGATGAAGTCTTCCACAAGGAGATCAGAAGACGACTTCAGTCACTGACTAAGGAAAGTCAGCAAGTGTAGTAGCTGTCAAGTAGACAGAAGATGACGATCTTGGAAGCAACAAGGATTGTAGTGTTTATCAAACAAAGAAAGAACTGATGGAGTATACACAGAGATACTGGTCAGCCTCTGAAGAACAAGGCTAAAGTGATTAAGCATTGGGTCAATCCATTGATGATAAGTGAACGAGAGATCACAAGGAGAAAGCGAGCTGGACACGCCACAAATCTGAAGTGTCTTGCTATTCAGAAGGGGCCAGAACAAAGAAGTCAAGCCATCAGTATCTGAGAGCTGTCGAGGCAAACTGAAGTATTGAAGCACTGCACAAGAGAAGGAAGAGGTGTTTTACATTGAAGATCCAATCAACACTCTTCAAGATCGTAGTGTTGTCTCTACCAGTCAACAAGACACTACAATCAGGTCCAAGAAGACATGCATCAAAATCGTAGAGTTCGAACAGTTGAAGATTGAAGCATTGGCAACGGTTCAATCTGAAGGTTGATATTCGGACAAGAGCTTATTGAGAGCATCGATGCAAAAGGACAACCTCTAATCGAGAAATCAGAAGGGGGAAATAAAGTCGTCGACCTGCTTGAGGCATAAAAATGAAATCTCTAACGAGGTAGGTGAAACTGTAGATTGCAGTGTCAGAAAGTCATGACATGTCACATTTGCAGTCTGCACCATACAACTCGAGATCTGTGAAGCAATTCAAAGAGCTTTCAATGGCTACTTTCCAACGGGAAGATTGGAAAGGAGTATAAATCAGCTAGAGCTTCAAAGATCAAGGGTTGCTGGAGTTGATGAGTTTGGAGAAATGGTGGACTGATCTAACCAACGTAAAATAGTGAGTGACCAATGAAGGTCTGAAGGCTCATTCTACGATCCACCAAGAACACTTAGAGACAAACAAAGAAAGAAGTAGAAGTGAGAGTTCTATATTATAGAAGTGAGAGTTCTACTACAAAAAGAGTGTTCTGAACTGCCGAGAGAAAGAAGAGCATCAATGTCATCTTGATGTCCATCATTAGAAGACTCTAAGTACCAGAGAGAAGAGCCTACAGTCATCTTAGCAAGTCCATCATGAGAAGGCATCAAGTATCAAGAAAGAAGATCACCAACGCCATCATGGTGGCAAACATTAGAAAAATTCTAAGTACCTAACAGAAGAGCTTACAGTCATCTTAGAAACCCATAATGTGCAGCCATCAAGTATCAAGAGGAATGATCTTCAAGGTAGTTCATCAAGGGATCATACGAAGTGGTTGAGTAACTGAAGAAGCTGAGCATCATTCAACACTCAACTGCACTTCAAGGATGATCACGCCAAGCTACTAAGTACAAAAGATGTTTAGAGCATAAAGACATTTTAGCAGCTCAGCACCAACTCCAACAAACAAATAAACAACTCAACAACAAGAAGCCAGGGCCTGAGGGGTCTTTGTCTGGAGGGACTAAATGAAGTTCCAAGCCTGCTGGGATTGAAGAGTTCCCAGGGAACTAGAGAAGTTCTAAGGCTGCTGGCCTTGAAGAGTTCTTAGTGAACTGAAGTCCCAAGGCTGCTGGCCTTGAAGGAATCTTAGTGATTCAGGGTGCTACCATTCCTTAGTGGAAATCCTACTAGTTGAAAGCAGAAGAGTGGATTAGGAGATTGAGTCTCTGAACCACTTAAAACTCCTTGTGTCTTTTATTTTATGTCATTTATATTATGTACTTTAACTGCTATAACTGCTATGTATGTTTCAACTGCTTACCACTGAACTAACTCTACGAACAATGTATGTATGATTATGAATATATCAATGAAGGAGATTTTTTACTTATTCCGCTGTGCTTGAAAAGATTTTTATGTTTGTCATTTGCTAAATTATTAGCAATACAAAATAAACTAGAAAAATATTTGAAATTAAAAAGGATCTGTTCAACCCCCCTTCTAAATTTATTGTGCCTACTAGGAATTAACAGTTTTGGTCGTGGAAAGGTGAAGCTCGTGATGGATGATGGTACTGTTAAAACACTTCAGGAGTTATGCATATTCATGCCCTTAAGCAAAAACTTGATATCGGTTAGGATGTTAACAGATGGAGGTGTTAATTTCAGTTGTGATAAAGACTCATGTAAGATGACTCGTGGGTCAATTGTAATAGAGCGTGGTAGAAGACATGGTACCTTATACAAGATGCTGGGAAGTACCATAAAGGGGCAGTTTGGTGGCTCTTTTGTTTTTGAGAAAGAAGAAAATGAAGAGATCAGTTTATCTATGTTGTGGCATCAACGGTTGGGGCATATCAATGAGAAGGGGTTGTCCACTATAGCATCAAAGAAACTGGTGGAAGGGGGTTCCAGATTGCTCCATAGGATTAGAATTTTATGAACATTGTTTGTATGGAAAACAGAATAGTAGAGCGATTAGAGTATTGGATTTGATACACAGTGATTTGTTTGGGGAAACTCCAGAAACATCTCTTAGAAAATCAAGATACAATGTGTCTTTTGTAGATGATTTTTCAAAATATGATTGGGTTTGTTTTATTAGAAGAAAGTCTGAAGCACTTGATAAATTCTGAGACTTAAAGACACTAGTTGAAAATCAATTCAACGGGAAGATAAAGGTTCTTCAAACTGATAACGATAGAGATTATTTTCTGGTTGATTAATTTTGTGCTAAGTAGGGAATTGCAAGACAGAATACAATTCGGATGACACCTCAATAGAATGGTGTGGCTGAGAGATTAAATCGGTCACTCATGGAAAAGGTGAGGTTAATGCGGAGTTGGACAGGCTTGGAGCCTGGATTCTGGGCAGAGGCAGTTGTTGTAGCATGTTATTTGAAGAACCGAACACCTACATGTACATTGAAGGATCAAATTCCTTTTGAGGTACTTTTTGGGAGGAAGCCTAGTATGTCTCATGTTCGAGTGTTTGGTTATGATGCATATATGCATGTGCCGAAGGAAAAAAGGAACAAACTTGACTTCAAGTCTAAGAAGTGCAAGTTTATTTGTAAGACCCCAACTTTTATGAATGAAGATGAATTTTTTTCTAAATATCATTTTTAAATATTAAGGTGTGAATTTGTTATAATATTATAGTTGTGGGTAATATTTACAAATTTTATAAATTAAGTAAGTTGTTATAAAATATTCGTACGACAGCACAATCATTGGTGGATCCCACAACGGAATTATTATCGGAGTTAGAAAATGACAGAAATATCTTTTTATAAACAGAACGGCGAGAGTTTACCTTTAACTGTTGAAATACCCGGTGATAAAAGTACAGTAATACATGTTGTTATATAGTAGCACATGGTATTGATTATTGATGCTTACGTGAGAATTCACTCAGTTATAATCAATTATTGATACAATAATTGTTACATAGTATCTCACATTATTGATTCTATTATTGTCACAGTATCATTTGTAAAATATTTTATATTATTAAATCATTAATTGAGATGACAAGTTATTCATATTATTATTTGCATTATTGACAATATCAAGAAAGTTCTGTCGAAGAAAGGGGTTTGGTCACCTAATTACGCGCCAATAGAGAGAAATTCTTATCGAAAACCCCTTTTTCATGAGAATGATCTGGTTGTTAATATTACAAGTTATATTATTGATGAATAAATGTTGTTAAAAATATTGAGGGGATTTTTTATGAAGTATTTGTTGTAAGTTTGGCATATTATTTGGACCCCCACTTATTCATTTTTCAAAATAATCGGTAGAGTATATATATATATATATATATATATATATATACGTATTATATATATGAAAGGTGTGTGTGAAAGTAAAAGGTGTGTGTGTGCCGTGTGTGTGAGTGTGTGTGTGTGGTGGAGAAATTGTGGTGGCGGGTGATGAAAGTGATGGTTATATGTATATATATGTTATAAATTTTGTTTGCTTTGAATATTTTGAAAGTTGGGCGTCTGATGATCAGCAGAATTCAGCCCGTGAATTCTTTCAACTATTGGTCTGTGAAATATTCTAAATAGTATCCTTCCATTCTCCTATAAATAGGATGCTTAGTTTAGAAATGAAAATCACACCTGAATCAAAGAATTCTTCTTCTATAATATTGAGCGTATTTCTTTTAAGTTTATGGAAGCTTTGAACGTAGAAAACAGTATAAGTTTTTTTTTAAGAATATCTCCGCCCTACCAGTCAGAAGTACTCTTTTTTTAAGGTAAGGGATATTATTTTTGTTCAGTACTCGTAAGAAATAATATTTTCTTCCATACTCTGTAGTATGTAAGTAATATTATTTCGTTTCAAATTCTGAATTCTACACTCATTTTGTTAAGTATTGCTTCTATACTCATTGAAATTAGTAGAATATTCTTAAAATTTACGTTTCATCTACTATCTTTTCATTGAAATATTATTCTGAACATTGTTGATAATTTTTAATCTTTTCATGCCGAGGTACTATTCATGACAAAAATTGATTTCTTTTCCGTCCAAATCATTTTTGATACAATATTATTCCTGAATTTTATTCCACAAAGCAGTATCATGTTGACAATTTGGACATTATTGAATTCCGGATAAATTGAATTATAAATCTTTAAAATTTTTCATTTTCTTTCATTTAATTGAATTCTTATATCATTGTCATCATCATCATGCTTATATTATTATGAAAGTCATCTTTGGCCCGTAGTGCATAAATGGACTGTGGATTGGTATGATTATGACCAGGGATTATTCTGTATAATCATGACCTGTAATGTTATAAATGATGTGATAAAATTCCTCATTGGCCCGTAGTGCATTGATGGACAGTTTTTGGCATGATCATGACCATTGGTGATAACACGAAGTATCCTTAGCCCGCAGTGCATAGATAATTCGTGGACGTGATACTAATGAATATCATTGGCCCGTAGTGCATGGATATCAGTGATGTGGATTATTTATTGAGCTGAGTTTCAGCGATAAAATTGATGATAAACTTTTTAAATCATAGAAGATAGTAGATATCATGCTCTACTTGACTCTTCTAATGGATTGTTTGTTTTGCTGCAGTTAAACTTGTTGTTTATTATATTCTATCAGTTTAACACTTTTGAAGGCTAACAATAATTAATTATGCATTATCTTAGTCATAATATTTCTTATTGGACTAGTTGAGCTCACCTTTTTTCTTTCATTGTTCTCTTCAGAGAATGAGAACGTAGTCGGGACTAGTCGGGGAAATGAAGTGACGGTCTGAGATGGTGGTTGTAGTAGTCCTCACTACTTTATAAAATAATATGATATATAATAATTGTATTATGGACTCCATAAGATAATATTCGTGTCAAAACTCTCAGCTATGTTTTGTCGTATTTTACACGACAGTTGTATAATTAAGTTGTATTTAAATTTTGTACCATGTATTTGGTGACTCAGAATGAGTGATGTATATCCTATTTTGGGGGAGTCAGATTATGGCTAAAAGGAAAACATTAAGGGATACAAGCTATGGAATCCAGAGACTAGAACTGTTTTGTACAGTAGGGATGTGGTGTTTAGAAAAACATTGAATGAGTCAGTTGTGGATAAGTCTTTTGAAGAACTTGATCGTGTGCAGATTGAATGTGAGAATGGGAAAGTAGGTGGAGATTGAGAATTCACAGTTGGCTACAAATTTTACAAATGATGAACTAGTTGAGTATGAACATGTTGTTTTGCATAATGAGGAAAATGGGGATGATTCAGATGTTGAGAAAGATGATGAGGTGGAGGCTAAGGAAGTAGTCACTCCTACATTGAGGAGGTCCACACGGGTTCGAAGGCGACCAAACAGGTATTTATTTAATGCGTATCATGCCTTACATATCACTAGTGATAAACCATGCACAGTTAAGGAGGCGAGGTCCTCGAGAGAGTCAGATCAGTGGGAGCTTGCTATGAATGAGGAGATGCAGTCACTTGATAAGAATCATACCTGGAGTATTGTTAAATTGCCTAAGGATCGAAGGGCGATTAGATGCAAATGAGTGTTTAAGAAGAAGACAAATGCGGATGGAATAATAGAGAAGTACAAAGCGCGACTGGTGGCAAAAGGGTATTCTCAATTAGAGGGAATTGACTATGATGATATCTTTTCTCTAGTAACAAAGTTGACATCCATTTGAACAATTTTATCTGCAACAATTGTTATGATCTAGAGGTTTAGCAACTAGATGTCAAAACAACGTTCCTTCATGGTAACTTGTAGGAGGAGATTTACATGAATCAACCAGATGGTTTTGAAATCAAAGGCAATGAGAATCTGGTATATAAATCGAAGAACTCCTTATATGGACTTAAACAATCTCCGAGAATGTGGTATCAAAAGTTTGATTCTTACACTTTACAATTGGATTCACGCGATGTCAGGTTGATCATTGTGTTTATGTGAAAAGGTTGGGTGAAAATTTTGTTATTCTAACCTTGTATATTGATGATATGTTATTGATTGGAAATAATAGGTAAATGATAGAGTATGTGATAGGTTTGTTGGCATAATAGTTTGATATGAAGGACCTTGGGCCAACAAATTTCATATTGGGTATAAATATACACAGGGATCGTAAAAATTAGAAATTGGCGTTAAGACAGAAGAAGTACATTGAAGGGATGTTGAAGAAGTTCAACAAGAACTAAATTGTCTGCAGATCAATGTCCTAAGACCAAAGAAGAAGAGGAGGAGATGGCCCACATTCCATATGCAAACACATTCAGAAGTTTAATGTATGCAATGATATGTACGAGACCAGATATTGCCGAAACAGTGGGAGTATTGAGCATATACATGTCAAACTCCGGGAAGGAGCATTGGACCGCCCATCAAAAGAGTTTTCAGGTATCTTTGTGGTACTTCTGATTTTGAATTGCAGTAAAGAAAATTGGAGGAACTTTAAGGTTGTAGGATTTGTGGATGTTGATTGGGATGAAGATGTTGATAGCAGGAAATCAAAAAGTGGTTATGTATTCAAATTATTTGATGGTTCTTTGAGTTGGATGAGCAAGAAGTAAAGTGTTGTAGTTTTATCATCTATTGAGGCAGAATACGGGTTAAATACACTTTTCTCCACTCTACTCAATCTCGATTTACAAATGCATCACTAAACTGAACTTTTTTACGGTCAACTCATTTAACTATAACTTTTTTACAAAAATTGAAATTTTCATCTAAAAGTGTTAAAAGTTAACGGAATGTTGATGTGACAACTTATCAGATACTTAGGTGGATATTCAACAATTAAAAACACAACAATTGTCAATTCTATAACAAATAATTAAACAAAATATAAATCAAATTAATGTACATACCAAATAATTATATTAATTAAATAAATTTAATTAATGTAAAATTTTTACAAATGTATTTATATAAAATTAATAAATTCATATTATTATTTTTTAATTTTTTAATATTTTAAGTTCATGTTAAAAATATAAAATTATCTAATATTTTGAAATGGAGAGATTATTATTATTATTATTATTATTATTATTATTATTATTATTATTATTATTATTATCTCTCTGTTTTTTTCTCTCTTGAAAATCCTAATGTCGTCAAGAAACCAAAATTCAAGATCATCTAATTCCTCATCCTGATGAAATAATATCCAAAGAAGAAGAACAACTAGAGCATCTCCAATCTCATTCTTACTCTCATAAACTATAATCACTCCCGTTGATCGAAACCCCCAAATCTAGTTCACTAACCGCCACAGAGAAACCCAGCACCCTGAACCCTAACCCTACTCTCGCTTTCTCTATAGATTTTTTCAAATCCATATTCCGAGAAACCCCAAGGGTCAAAACCCAATTCCCAACCCTAATCTCGCTTTCTCTATAGATTTCTTCAAATCCATATTCCGAGAAACCCCAAGGGTCCAACCCAATTCCCAACGAACTGATCAGAGCTCTTCGATCCACACCCTAATTCATCAATGCTGTGATAGCAGTTAGAGCTTTCGTGGTTTCATGAAGACCTTCACGACCCGATTCGTATCCGTGCTCAAAATTTACTGTCGTGTTCTGGAGGAATTCCGGTTCGACTTACAGAAAGAAACCGAGTTGCCGGACGGTGAAGGAGCTCCCTACTTCGATCAAAGTCGGCGCATTGATCGGCGACTTAAGGAGTGGTAAAATCAACAACCGATATCATTTCAATTTATTGAACTCGCTGGAAGCTTTTCCTTTCAATTGCTTATTTGGGTTTATTTTTTAGATCTGCATTTTATTTTTATTTTTTGAGTTATTTAGTTGGACGACAATTGTTCTTTGACAGAGATGAAATCGGAAGAAGATGGTTTTAAATTGTTAAGTTATTTCAGATCAAATCGGGAGATTTTTCAGATCTGGTTTGGGAGATCTGACTCTCTTCATATCTAATATTTTGGGATTTAAAAAATAACAATTGATGTTTGAAGTATTTTAATATTTATTTCTTTTATATTTAAGTCTAGATTTAATAATTTTATAATATAAATAATAATCATAATAATTTTTAAAAATAAAATAAAATATCAAAATTTTAGTTATATTTTTGAAATTTGAATTTATTTTTATGAATTTTAATTTTTAATTTGTGCTTATTATGAAAATATTTATGAATAATGTTAAATACGTAACTCAATTTCAAAATTTATCCAATTTTTTTTTATTTTAATAATATATGTAATATATCTGAATAGAATAAAAGATAAATTTGTCAAAGAAAAAAATATTAATAATTTTTCATTATTAATGTTGAGGGTATTATGACAAAATTAATAATATAACATGTCATACATTCATATGTTATATTACTAATTTTAGTTTTATCTGAACAGAGGTTAATTAAATTAATGAATTTAATGAGTTATTTAAATTAAAAGAAAATTACATATTTATGTATAATTTATATAATTTATTTAAAATTGTACCACACTGGAAAAAAAATTGTATGCTATAATACCAAGGTTTTACCATACCAAATAAATATTAATTATTAAAATAAATTTTAAAAAATTATTTTTATTGTACTTATATTTTGAATGAATTATTTTATTTATTTGATTTTGATTAATTTAGCATTAAATTTTTACAAGTTTCCATCTAAGCATGCCACAAAGAAAAATGCCTGACATGTAAGTTTTTTTTTCTCTCTCACGTGGCAGCACATGTAACCTTTTCATCCAAAGTCAAACAAATTAATAGAATTTATAACGGTTTGTAAAAGAATTGTAGTTCAGTGAGTCGAATGAAAATAAATTCACTTCAATGATGTATTTGTAAACCGAGGTCGAGTAGAGTGGAGAAAGTGTATTTAATCCGGCAGAATACACGGCACTTACTCATACACGTAAGGAAGCAATATGGATTCGAGGTTGTGTTTTGAGCTTGGTTTTAAACAGAAAACAGCAAAGTTGAAGTGTGACAGTCAGAGTGTTACTCAATTAGCAAAGAATCTTGCATTCCACTCACAGTCGAAGTATATTGATATCCAATATCACTTCATTAGAGAGAATGTTGATGAGAAACTGATTCTCTTGGAGAAGGTTGACACAGTAGTGAGCAACGCAAGCTTCTTAACTAAAGCAATTAGTTTGGCGAAGTTTGAGTGGTGTACATCTGAGGTGGATATTAAGAAGTATTCATCAAGTGGGAGAATGTTGGGATTGACTGTAAAACCCCAGATTTTATGAATAAAAAATTAATTTTCTCGAAATAATTTTTAATATTATGGTGTGAATTTGAGATAATATTATAGTTGTGGGTAGTATTTATAAATTTTGTAAAGTATGCAAATTGTTATATTATATTCGATTGGTCAGGGAATATTTTTTGTGTCGGAAAATATTCGTACGACGGTACAATTATTGGTGGACCCCACAACGGAATTATTGTCGGATTGAGAAAACGACAAAAATATTTTATTGAAAATAACGGCGGAAGTTTTACCGTTGATACTGTTGAACTACTGGGTAGTAAAAGTACAGTAATACGCGTTGTTGCATAGTAGCACACGGTATTGATTATTGATATTTTTGTGAGAAGTCGCTCAGTTTGATTCAATTATTGTCGATTAATAATATGAATTATTATAGCGATGATGACGTTTTGTTTTATTCGTATTATTAACGTAATAAAACAGAAACATCTTTTTATATAAAACAGAATACTTTATTAAAGTTATTCTATAAATAGAATATATTATATTTTATTATGCATAGTGTTACATAGTGTTTTGCATAGTGTTGCATAGTGTTTGCATAGTAAAAATCTTTTTATATAAATAGAATATATTATATTTTATTTAAAAGATTTTTCTTTAAATATGGACCGTAAGATTAAAGTAAATCAATCTGGACCGTTCATGGATTAGTTACTATGCATTCCATTTTCCTATAAATAGAAGCTCATTCCTTCATTATTTTCTTACGAATTCACTGAAACTCTAGAGAGAGAAATTATAGAGAGAAAGAAGAAAAGTATTCTGCTACTTTACTACTTCTATATCCAGTTTCTTTTACGGTAAGGGATATTATTCTTTTGTATTCAAGAAGAGAACTTCTGTTATTCTATTTCTTTATTGTTCTGTTGGAATAACCTGTATACGCGGGCTACCATATACTTGGTGACATTATTCTATTATTCTGTTAGAACATCCTGTCTGTGTGTTTTACACCGGACCTGGTTCCGTCTTTATTACTATTCCGTTGGAACATCCTGTCTGTGTGTTTACACCGGACCTGGTTCCGTCTTTATTATTATTATTCCGTTGGAACATCCTGTCTGTGTGTTTTACATCGGACCTGGTTCCGTCTTTATTATTCTGTTGGAACATCCTGTCGGTGCAAATTTTGCCTGACCTGGTTCCGTTATTATTATTCTGTTGGAATAACCTGTCGATGCGAAGTACCGCATGCATGATGATTTCTTTTGTTATTCCATTCTTTATTATACTCAGTTGGTTAAAGTTTTGACTTCTATACTCCATGAAATTAGTAGAATATCCTTGATATTTGCGCTTCATCCAGTATCTTTTCATGGAAATATTCTTCTGATCATTCTTGAATTTTACTCTACAAAGCAGTATCATGTTGACAATTTGGACGTTAGTAGTTCTTGGACAAATTAATTCTTGAACTTGTTTTATTGAATTCTTATATTATTGTCATCATTCTCATGTTTATGTTATGTTGAAAGTCATCTGTGACCTGTTGTAGTGCATAGATGGACTTGGTATGATTATGACTAGGGATTATTCGGTATAATCATGACCGTAATGTTACAAATGATGTGAAAATTAAAAGTCCTCATTGGCCCGTAGTGCATTGATGGACAGTTTTTGGTATGATTATGGCTATGGATTCTCTTCGGCCAAGGGAGCAAAGATGAATTGTTTTATGGCATGATCAGGACCGTTGATGAAAACACGATTATCTTTGGCTCGTAGTGCATGGATAATTCATGGTCGTGATACTAAAGAATATCCTTGGCATGTAGTCCAGGGATGATTTAATGATGTGGATTATTTATTGAGCTGAGTCTCAGCGATAAAAGTGATGAAAAACTTTTTAAATCATAAAAGATAGTAGATTCTATTCTCTACTTAACTCTTTTAATGGATTGCTTGTTCCGCTGCAGTTAAACTTGATGTCTATTGTATTTTATCAGTTTAACATTGTTGGAGGCTAATGATAATTTATTCTGCATTATCTTAGTCATAATATTTCTTATTGAGCTAGTTGAGCTCACCTTTTCTTTCACTTTTTCTTCAGGAAATGAGAACATAGCAAGGACTAGTCGGGGAACGGAGTCACGGTCCAGAGGATAGCATTAGTAGTCCTCACTATTCTGAGAAATAGTGTATTAATAATTGTAATGAGGACTCCTTTTGAGTTTGTATAATCTCTAGTAGACAATAATTGTATTCAAACTCACAGTTATGTTTTGTCGTATTGTACACGACAGTCGTATTAGTAAGTTGTATTTGAATTATGTACCATGTATCTGACGACCCAAGATGAGTGATGTATACCTAATTTTGGGGGCGTCACAGTTGGTATCAGAGCTTAGGGATATGATCCCTGGCTAAGATGTGAGAATAGTACTAGGAGGGGAGAGACGGGGAATTCCTTCGCTAGTATGACCTACCTAAGTTTATGTGCTATTTAATTGGTCGGTCAAAGTATAGGGATAATATGTGATATGTTAATTAACCCTTATTTTGTGACAGTGTTTGAAAATGGCATCCGAGAATGTTGAGATTATCAATGGAGCTCAGGAGACCGTTGAGTCCCCACAGATCAATAATCAGGACAATGTGCAACAGGATGACGATAATCCTCCTGTAAACAACAACACTGATCAATTGACGAACGACGGTACGTTTAGGAGCTTTTTAGAATTCATGCAACATTAGGCGAAGGCGACTCCTGTTCATAATGCAGGTAAAGACAATGGCAACCCACGGTTGGTCACCGCTAAGCAGTTCAAGGAGCTGGGACCACCGGAGTTTTTGGGAAAGCCAGAACCACTTAAGGCGGAGACGTGGTTAAAGCAGATCACCAAGATATTTGATGTCTTGGGATGCTCCGAGGAGCAAAAGGTTCCTTTTGCCACCTTTATGTTGCGTGAAGAAGCAGATCATTGGTGAGAATCTGTAAAACGTACCCAGACTGACGCACTCAAGATGTCTTGGGAGAAGTTCCAAGAGCTGTTCAACGACAAGTACTTT
This sequence comes from Panax japonicus, assembly GCA_020205505.1. Lineage (NCBI taxonomy): Eukaryota > Viridiplantae > Streptophyta > Magnoliopsida > Apiales > Araliaceae > Panax > Panax japonicus. The sequence goes on from CM035111.1 coordinate 41,806,130, forward strand.
CCCGAAAGTATTCGTCACATGAAGGAGGTAGAATTCATCAAGCTGGAGCAAAACAATATGACCGTGTCGCAGTACGAGGCTAAGTTTGCGGAGTTATCCCGGTTTGCATCCCATTTGGTCGATAATGAGGAGCGAATGACTCGAATGTTTTTGCGAGGTTTGAAACCCGATATACGTCAATACCTCATTTCTCATAAACTTTGTTTATATTCAGATATTGTGAATAGGGCTCAGTTAGTGGAACGCGATAATGAGTCATCACAACGAAAAGGTAATGACCAGCAACACGATAATAATCATACCGGTGGCAATTGCCATCGGAACAATGATAACTATCGCGGGGGAAATTATCATGCCAAGAATGGTAACTATTTCGGTGGTAATCATGGCCAAGATAATAAGAATGGACATTTTAAGAAGAGAAGGTTCAACAATGACGTGAAGACGTCGGCACCAGCACCCGTTTCAAAGGAAGAAGAACGCCCATCGGTCGTATGTTTCAAATGCGGACAGGAGGGACACATTCGTCCAAACTGTACGCAGCAGTCCAAAGCATGTTTTAATTGCGGAAGAGAAGGTCACCTATCTCGATTTTGTCGTATAATGAAGTCAATTCCAGCTGGGATAATGATGCCAAAGGATGTCCCAGACAAGCCAAAGCCGGTAGTTTAAGAGAGAGCGTTTTTTTCTCTCGTGACGAGGAACCTGAATAAAATTATCACAGGTAAGTTAATCATAAGCTCTTACGAAGTCTATACCGTGTTAGATATCGGTTCTACTCACTCTTTTATTTCACCTAGTTGTGTTCAATGTTTGTACTTAACTCCAGAGAAGTTAAACTTTGATTTATCTATTGAAACTCCATTGGGAGAAACCTTCGTTACCTCCACTGTTTATAAATCTTATTTGATTCAAATTGACACTTTCACGTTACGTGTTGATCTTGTCTCTTTGAAAATACTTGCCTTTGATGCGATTTTAGGAAACGATTGGTTAACTACTCATCATGTTTTTCGTAAGGTTGTTAGTTTTCATATTCCTAACCAACCTATTATGCGAATTCAAGTAACCAAACCACTAAATTCAATCATTGTTATATCAAGCCATAAGTAAAGAGCCCCGATCCTTTTGTTGATGACTTCCTTGTGTGAATTGTACCGAAGCCAGACTTTCTGTAGGCGACGTCGTGAATAACGATAACAAGTTGATAGGTATCATTGTGAGGTGCTATCTAGGTTAAGGTATAGAAGTCACAGTTGGTATCAATGTGACGTACTATCCAAGTCTTGGATGTGAGTAACAGTTTTGAATGATATTTTTATCATTAATAAATCTCTTAACATATTCCTGAAGACTTCTTAGCCTACCCCAGAGCGTGAAATCAAATTTTGTATTGACACCAGTACAAAACCCATTTCTTAAACCCTCAAAATAATTTTTTCAACTAAAACGAAAGTAACATGCACCAAAGACGTTGACTCGAGCTGTTGAAGATTACGATCGTACTATTCAATATTATCGTGGAAGAGCGAATGTGGTAGCTGACGTGTTGAGTAGAAGATCGTATGCGTTTACAAGTGCGATGTTGTTAACATAAAGACTCATTTCGTATAACTTGCAAATGATGAAGATAGAGTTAAAGACTCTAGGGACCCACGTGAAGATAACGAATATACGAGTAAAATTGACTTTAATCGATAAAGTTAAAGACGCTCAAGCTACATACCCGAATCTAATGAATGTGAAGAAGAAGGTTCAAGAGGGTGTTATTTTAGAAGCAAGAGTTGCTGAAGAGAGGAAATCTCAACCCTCGATTTAATTGGCCCATTTGAAATCCTCGATTGAGTAGGAACTGTGGCTTATAGACTCGTTTTACCGCCAAATATATTGCGTGTTCATAACGTTTTTTTTCGTATCGATGTTACGTAAATATGTGGACGACCCGAACCACATTATTAATTTAGAACCGGACGAGATAGCGGATGATTTAACGTTTGAAGAGATACGTGTTACAATCTTGGATAAGAAGAATTGTATTCAACACTCAAAGGTTATATCTCAAGAGTTAGAATTTAAAGTGAAGTCAAGGTATCCTCACATGTTCGGCATACCAGGTACGTATGTAAATTTCGAGGGCGAAATTTCATAAGGAGGGGAGATTGTGAAACCCCAGATTTTATGAATAAAGAATTAATTTTTTCGAAATAATTTTTAATATTATGGTGTGAATTTGAGATAATATTATAGTTGTGGGTAGTATTTATAAATTTTGCAAAGTATGCAAATTGTTATATTATATTCGATTGGTCAGGGAATATTCTTTGTGTCGGAAAATATTCGTACGTCGGTACAATTATTGGTGGACCCCACAACGGAATTATTGTCGGATTGAGAAAACGACAAAAATATTTTATTGAAAATAACGGCGGAAGTTTTACCGTTGATACTGTTGAACTACTAGGTAGTAAAAGTACAGTAATACGCGTTGTTGCATAGTAGCACACAGTATTGATTATTGATATTTATGTGAGAAGTCGCTCAGTTTGATTCAATTATTGTCGATTAATAATATGAATTATTATAGCGATGATGACGTTTTGTTTTATTCGTATTATTAACGTAATAAAACAGAAACATCTTTTTATATAAAACAGAATACTTTATTAAAGTTATTCTATAAATAGAATATATTATATTTTATTATGCATAGTGTTACATAGTGTTTTGCATAGTGTTGCATAGTGTTTGTATAGTAAAAATCTTTTTATATAAATAGAATATATTATATTTTATTTAAAAGATTTTTCTTTAAATATGGACCGTAAGATTAAAGTAAATCAATCTGGACCGTTCATGGATTAGTTACTATGCATTCCATTTTCCTATAAATAGAAGCTCATTCCTTCATTATTTTCTTACGAATTCACTGAAACTCTAGAGAGAGAAATTATAGAGAGAAAGAAGAAAAGTATTCTGCTACTTTACTACTTCTATATCCAGTTTCTTTTACGGTAAGGGATATTATTCTTTTGTATTCAAGAAGAGAACTTCTGTTATTCTATTTCTTTATTGTTCTGTTGGAATAACATGTATACGCGGGCTACCATATACTTGGTGACATTATTCTATTATTCTGTTAGAACATCCTGTCTGTGTGTTTTACACCGGACCTGGTTCCGTCTTTATTACTATTCCGTTGGAACATCTTGTCTGTGTGTTTACACCGGACCTGGTTCCGTCTTTATTATTATTATTCCGTTGAAACATCCTGTCTGTGTGTTTTACATCGGACCTGGTTCCGTCTTTATTATTCTGTTGTAACATCCTGTCGGTGCAAATTTTGCCTGACCTGGTTCCGTTATTATTATTCTGTTGGAATAACCTGTCGATGCGAAGTACCGCATGCATGATTATTTCTTTTGTTATTCCATTCTTTATTATACTCAGTTGGTTAAAGTTTTGACTTCTATACTCCATGAAATTAGTAGAATATCCTTGATATTTGCGCTTCATCCAGTATCTTTTCATGGAAATATTCTTCTGATCATTCTTGAATTTTACTCTACAAAGCAGTATCATGTTGACAATTTGGACGTTAGTAGTTCTTGGACAAATTAATTCTTGAACTTGTTTTATTGAATTCTTATATTATTGTCATCATTCTCATGTTTATGTTATGTTGAAAGTCATCTGTGGCCTGTTGTAGTGCATAGATGGACTTGGTATGATTATGACCAGGGATTATTCGGTATAATCATGACCGTAATGTTACAAATGATGTGAAAATTAAAAGTCCTCATTGGCCCGTAGTGCATTGATGGACAGTTTTTGGTATGATTATGGCTATGGATTCTCTTCGGCCAAGGGAGCAAAGATGAATTGTTTTATGGCATGATCAGGACCGTTGATGAAAACACGATTATCTTTGGCTCGTAGTGCATGGATAATTCATGGTCGTGATACTAAAGAATATCCTTGACATGTAGTCCAGGGATGATTTAATGATGTGGATTATTTATTGAGCTGAGTCTCAGCGATAAAAGTGATGAAAAACTTTTTAAATCATAAAAGATAGTAGATTCTATTCTCTACTTAACTCTTTTAATGGATTGCTTGTTCCGCTGCAGTTAAACTTGATGTCTATTGTATTTTATCAGTTTAACATTGTTGGAGGCTAATGATAATTTATTCTGCATTATCTTAGTCATAATATTTCTTATTGAGCTAGTTGAGCTCACCTTTTCTTTCACTTTTTCTTCAGGAAATGAGAACATAGCAGGGACTAGTCGGGGAACGGAGTCACGGTCCAGAGGATAGCATTAGTAGTCCTCACTATTCTGAGAAATAGTGTATTAATAATTGTAATGAGGACTCCTTTTGAGTTTGTATAATCTCTAGTAGACAATAATTGTATTCAAACTCACAGTTATGTTTTGTCGTATTGTACACGACAGTCGTATTAGTAAGTTGTATTTGAATTATGTACCATGTATCTGACGACCCAAGATGGGTGATGTATACCTAATTTTGGGGGCGTCACAGTTGGTATCAGAGCTTAGGGATATGATCCCTGGCTAAGATGTGAGAATAGTACTAGGAGGGGAGAGACGGGGAATTCCTTCGCTAGTATGACCTACCTAAGTTTATGTGCTATTTAATTGGTCGATCAAAGTATAGGGATAATATGTGATATGTTAATTAACCCTTATTTTGTGACAGTGTTTGAAAATGGCATCCGAGAATGTTGAGATTATCAATGGAGCTCAGGAGACCGTTGAGTCCCCACAGATCAATAATCAGGACAATGTGCAACAGGATGACGATAATCCTCCTGTAAACAACAACACTGATCAATTGACGAACGACGGTACGTTTAGGAGCTTTTTAGAATTCATGCAACATTAGGCGAAGGCGACTCCTGTTCATAATGCAGGTAAAGACAATGGCAACCCACGGTTGGTCACCGCTAAGCAGTTCAAGGAGCTGGGACCACCGGAGTTTTTGGGAAAGCCAGAACCACTTAAGGCGGAGACGTGGTTAAAGCAGATCACCAAGATATTTGATGTCTTGGGATGCTCCGAGGAGCAAAAGGTTCCTTTTGCCACCTTTATGTTGCGTGAAGAAGCAGATCATTGGTGAGAATCTGTAAAACGTACCCAGACTGACGCACTCAAGATGTCTTGGGAGAAGTTCCAAGAGCTGTTCAACGACAAGTACTTTCCCGAAAGTATTCGTCACATGAAGGAGGTAGAATTCATCAAGCTGGAGCAAAACAATATGACCGTGTCGCAGTACGAGGCTAAGTTTGCGGAGTTATCCCGGTTTGCATCCCATTTGGTCGATAATGAGGAGCGAATGACGCGAATGTTTTTGCGAGGTTTGAAACCCGATATACGTCAATACCTCATTTCTCATAAACTTTGTTTATATTCAGATATTGTGAATAGGGCTCAGTTAGTGGAACGCGATAATGAGTCATCACAACGAAAAGGTAATGACCAGCAACACGATAATAATCATACCGGTGGCAATTGCCATCGGAACAATGATAACTATCGCGGGGGAAATTATCATGCCAAGAATGGTAACCATTTCGGTGGTAATCATGGCCAAGATAATAAGAATGGACATTTTAAGAAGAGAAGGTTCAACAATGACGTGAAGACGTCGGCACCAGCACCCGTTTCAAAGGAAGAAGAACGCCCATCGGTCGTATGTTTCAAATGCGGACAGGAGGGACACATTCGTCCAAACTGTACGCAGCAGTCCAAAGCATGTTTTAATTGCGGAAGAGAAGGTCACCTATCTCGATTTTGTCGTATAATGAAGTCAATTCCAGCTGGGATAATGATGCCAAAGGATGTCCCAGACAAGCCAAAGCCGGTAGTTTAAGAGAGAGCGTTTTTTTCTCTCGTGACGAGGAACCTGAATAAAATTATCACAGGTAAGTTAATCATAAGCTCTTACGAAGTCTATACCGTGTTAGATATCGGTTCTACTCACTCTTTTATTTCACCTAGTTGTGTTCAATGTTTGTACTTAACTCCAGAGAAGTTAAACTTTGATTTATCTATTGAAACTCCATTGGGAGAAACCTTCGTTACCTCCACTGTTTATAAATCTTATTTGATTCAAATTGACACTTTCACGTTACGTGTTGATCTTGTCTCTTTGAAAATACTTGCCTTTGATGCGATTTTAGGAAACGATTGGTTAACTACTCATCATGTTTTTCGTAAGGTTGTTAGTTTTCATATTCCTAACCAACCTATTATGCGAATTCAAGTAACCAAACCACTAAATTCAATCATTGTTATATCAAGCCATAAGTAAAGAGCCCCGATCCTTTTGTTGATGACTTCCTTGTGTGAATTGTACCGAAGCCAGACTTTCTGTAGGCGACGTCGTGAATAACGATAACAAGTTGATAGGTATCATTGTGAGGTGCTATCTAGGTTAAGGTATAGAAGTCACAGTTGGTATCAATGTGACGTACTATCCAAGTCTTGGATGTGAGTAACAGTTTTGAATGATATTTTTATCATTAATAAATCTCTTAACATATTCCTGAAGACTTCTTAGCCTACCCCAGAGCGTGAAATCAAATTTTGTATTGACACCAGTACAAAACCCATTTCTTAAACCCTCAAAATAATTTTTTCAACTAAAACGAAAGTAACATGCACCAAAGACGTTGACTCGAGCTGTTGAAGATTACGATCGTACTATTCAATATTATCGTGAAAGAGCGAATGTGGTAGCTGACGTGTTGAGTAGAAGATCGTATGCGTTTACAAGTGCGATGTTGTTAACATAAAGACTCATTTCGTATAACTTGCAAATGATGAAGATAGAGTTAAAGACTCTAGGGACCCACGTGAAGATAACGAATATACGAGTAAAATTGACTTTAATCGATAAAGTTAAAGACGCTCAAGCTACATACCCGAATCTAATGAATGTGAAGAAGAAGGTTCAAGAGGGTGTTATTTTAGAAGCAAGAGTTGCTGAAGAGAGGAAATCTCAACCCTCGATTTAATTGGCCCATTTGAAATCCTCGATTGAGTAGGAACTGTGGCTTATAGACTCGTTTTACCGCCAAATATATTGCGTGTTCATAACGTTTTTTTTCGTATCGATGTTACGTAAATATGTGGACGACCCGAACCACATTATTAATTTAGAACCGGACGAGATAGCGGATGATTTAACGTTTGAAGAGATACGTGTTACAATCTTGGATAAGAAGAATTGTATTCAACACTCAAAGGTTATATCTCAAGAGTTAGAATTTGAAGTGAAGTCAAGGTATCCTCACATGTTCGGCATACCAGGTACGTATGTAAATTTCGAGGGCGAAATTTCATAAGGAGGGGAGATTGTGAAACCCCAGATTTTATGAATAAAGAATTAATTTTCTCGAAATAATTTTTAATATTATGGTGTGAATTTGAGATAATATTATAGTTGTGGGTAGTATTTATAAATTTTGCAAAGTATGCAAATTGTTATATTATATTCGATTGGTCAGGGAATATTCTTTGTGTCGGAAAATATTCGTACGTCGGTACAATTATTGGTGGACCCCACAACGGAATTATTGTCGGATTGAGAAAACGACAAAAATATTTTATTGAAAATAACGGCGGAAGTTTTACCGTTGATACTGTTGAACTACTAGGTAGTAAAAGTACAGTAATACGCGTTGTTGCATAGTAGCACACAGTATTGATTATTGATATTTATGTGAGAAGTCGCTCAGTTTGATTCAATTATTGTCGATTAATAATATGAATTATTATAGCGATGATGACGTTTTGTTTTATTCGTATTATTAACGTAATAAAACATAAACATCTTTTTATATAAAACAGAATACTTTATTAAAGTTATTCTATAAATAGAATATATTATATTTTATTATGCATAGTGTTGCATAGTGTTTTGTATAGTGTTGCATAGTGTTTGCATAGTAAAAATCTTTTTATATAAATAGAATATATTTTATTTTATTTAAAAGATTTTTCTTTAAATATGGACCGTAAGATTAAAGTAAATTAATCTGGACCGCTCATGGATTAGTTACTATGCATTCCATTTTCCTATAAATAGAAGCTCATTCCTTCATTATTTTCTTACGAATTCACTGAAACTCTAGAGAGAGAAATTATAGAGAGAAAGAAGAAAAGTATTCTGCTACTTTACTACTTCTATATCCAGTTTCTTTTACGGTAAGGGATATTATTCTTTTGTATTCAAGAAGAGAACTTCTGTTATTCTATTTCTTTATTGTTCTGTTGGAATAACCTGTATACGCGGGCTACCATATACTTGGTGACATTATTCTATTATTCTGTTAGAACATCCTGTCTGTGTGTTTTACACCGGACCTGGTTCCGTCTTTATTACTATTCCGTTGGAACATCCTGTCTGTGTGTTTACACCGGACCTGGTTCCGTCTTTATTATTATTATTCCGTTGGAACATCCTGTCTGTGTGTTTTACATCGGACCTGGTTCCGTCTTTATTATTCTGTTGGAACATCCTGTCGGTGCAAATTTTGCCTGACCTGGTTCCGTTATTATTATTCTGTTGGAATAACCTGTCGATGCGAAGTACCGCATGCATGATGATTTCTTTTGTTATTCCATTCTTTATTATACTCAGTTGGTTAAAGTTTTGACTTCTATACTCCATGAAATTAGTAGAATATCCTTGATATTTGCGCTTCATCCAGTATCTTTTCATGGAAATATTCTTCTGATCATTCTTGAATTTTACTCTACAAAGCAGTATCATGTTGACAATTTGGACGTTAGTAGTTCTTGGACAAATTAATTCTTGAACTTGTTTTATTGAATTCTTATATTATTGTCATCATTCTCATGTTTATGTTATGTTGAAAGTCATCTGTGGCCTGTTGTAGTGCATAGATGGACTTGGTATGATTATGACCAGGGATTATTCGGTATAATCATGACCGTAATGTTACAAATGATGTGAAAATTAAAAGTCCTCATTGGCCCGTAGTGCATTGATGGACAGCTTTTGGTATGATTATGGCTATGGATTCTCTTCGGCCAAGGGAGCAAAGATGAATTGTTTTATGGCATGATCAGGACCGTTGATGAAAACACGATTATCTTTGGCTCGTAGTGCATGGATAATTCATGGTCGTGATACTAAAGAATATCCTTGGCATGTAGTCCAGGGATGATTTAATGATGTGGATTATTTATTGAGCTGAGTCTCAGCGATAAAAGTGATGAAAAACTTTTTAAATCATAAAAGATAGTAGATTCTATTCTCTACTTAACTCTTTTAATGGATTGCTTGTTCCGCTGCAGTTAAACTTGATGTCTATTGTATTTTATCAGTTTAACATTGTTGGAGGCTAATGATAATTTATTCTGCATTATCTTAGTCATAATATTTCTTATTGAGCTAGTTGAGCTCACCTTTTCTTTCACTTTTTCTTCAGGAAATGAGAACATAGCAGGGACTAGTCGGGGAACGGAGTCACGGTCCAGAGGATAGCATTAGTAGTCCTCACTATTCTGTGAAATAGTGTATTAATAATTGTAATGAGGACTCTTTTTGAGTTTGTATAATCTCTAGTAGACAATAATTGTATTCAAACTCACAGTTATGTTTTGTCGTATTGTACACGACAGTCGTATTAGTAAGTTGTATTTGAATTATGTACCATGTATCTGACGACCCAAGATGGGTGATGTATACCTAATTTTGGGGGCGTCACATTGACTTATACTTCTGCGGGTTTGACTGATGGCTACTATGACAGGGTAGTCATGGGATTTATTAGTAGTCCAGTCTTGGATTTTACTAATGTATTGGGTCTCATATATTTGAACTCATGTTATAGAAGTTAGGGTTTTTTTAGTTACTATAAAAAAAATATTGTTTGGTGTGTAGATCATTATAGAGTGTGTGAGACATCTTATGAACAAACAAACAGGAAGCCAAATTGGTGAAACTGTGTATATTGTTTGTTCTTACTTTTTCATCTTTTATATAATATTTGTATAATTAAAATATTATTCTTTCTTAAATTCTAACCTATTTGAATAAAATAATCTTTCAACATTATTTTATAGTGTATGAAAACCTCAAAAGTTGCAAGAAGTTAAAGATGTGTGTATGGACAAGAACTTAGTGAATGGTGTAGAGAGATTGGGCTAATCAGCGATTCAGCTACATTAGTTAAGACGGTGACAAAGTCGGTAAAAAAAATTAGCTAGGGTCTGGGAGGGGGTTCTCGAACCAAATTTTGTAAGCAATTTTATACTTTTGAATAATCTCTCTGTTTTTAATTTGACACAATACATTAAAAAGCTTGCTAAAAAATTTAGTTAGATCATTCTATTTACATTACTTATATATAATATTTTCTAAATTTGTCATATATTATTTAAGTTCAATGATAATGTTATAAAAAAAATTATTGTCAGAACAATAAGTGTCATTGTAAGTTCAACGTGTCATTAAAACAAGTATAAAAGTGTTGTCAAATAAATATTTACTTGGGCAACATAAAAATTGCTCTAAAATTATCGACCATATATATATATAGAAAAATGTATATACATAACTATATATAACACAGTCGCCTATGGCGACGATATTTTGGTCTATGACGACGGTTGAATCGTTGTCATAGCACAACTATGTACTATACAGCTGTGTGTGTGTGTGTATATATATATATATATACATATATGGTATCTCATCAATGGCAACCGGTTGCTATAGATACTATTCCAGCAACCAACTTGTCAGCCATAAATCAATTAAATAGAAAGCTGAGATGGGAAAAAAATATATTGCCAGCCGATACAACATGTAGCGACCCAACTATTTTAATAAAAGTCAAATTAACTTGCTAATGTGGGTATGTTAACGCCAAGTTTCGCCTGCGCGTCCAATTACCAAATCCACACGTTTGAACCTGCACAGTAACGAAATAACACAAGAAGCTTGACGGCTTGGGCCGCCAGGTGATAACTCCAATGTGAGAATGAGTACAGGCTGAACAAGATTTAACAATGAAGGCTTTAGTGTTTAGTGCTCAAAAGTGTATTACTTGTTAATTAAAGTCAATCCTTGTATTTATAGCTAATTTCATCACCCTAAAGCTAATTTCTGAATCAGATTAGGACTCCTAAACATGGCAGTTACCTATGTTTGGGTCAAACTCAATCTCCTTAAAAGGTGAAAGTTGGATATAATCCAAACACCTACCTTTGCAGTTGGTATTTAAATATGGTTAGGATTAGAATCCTTAACCATTTAAACTCCTTATCACACCAGACTCCATACGAGGAATAACCATCTGTATGAGCCCAAGTCATCTGAATCCCTATAAACTGATTTGGACTCCGGCCCAAAGGACTCGGTCGCCCAACCTCGAACACCGCCAATCAGATCAAGACTTCGGCTCAAAGGACTCGGTCACCTGACCCCGAACGCCACCAATCCCTTTACTGGCTTCGGCCCATTGTGCCCAGCAAACCCTTTTGAATCCAGGACTTCAGCTCATCTAGGGGTCGGCAGATTACTACCGAACATTTCCCCCAGTCTCTTATTATAAAAGGTTTATAATTAATGACTTAAAGTGAAGCATGGGGAATATAAACGGTCTTTTTAAACAACACATGTTTCATAAGAAACGGGCCCCACACATCATCATTAGCCGCCTTAGGGATTCGTGCCAAAAAAATATAAAACCTCCACCCCACATACGACTGTCACCCTTTCCAGATTTTCTCTATCTCAACTTTCTCTATCAGAGCTCTCTATAAATACGTTTTTCGGCGAGAAACCACCCTCACCAACTTCCTCCGATTTAGAACTTCCAGTCCACCAATCATCACATTTCTGTCATTCAAGCTTCAGTGGAAGATTCTAGCCTCCCATCCTCCTCAAACACTATACCAAATCAAGTTATCGACAACATCCCCACACCCAACATTATCATCGCCACTAATTTGGTGCCGGTCGATTTACCGGCTTCACCGTTTGATACTGCCAACTCTTCTTCACCTTCAACCACTGATAGCATAGACATAAAAATACGAACCGTTTACGCATCAAAGAGCAATTTCTCCCATATCAACACCAAATCCTCCATTCTCCCCTCTCAAATCTCTGATATCCGAACCCTATTCAACACCCAAAAGAATACAAGCATCGGGTGGCAGAGTCAAATGAAAGAATTGATAAGTCGATTTTGTACCTACTTATCCGGCATCTATTACTTAAATTATTTGTTTAATCTCGTGTTTCTTAGTTACTTTTCATGCATTTTGTTTCCATTTTGTAGATTATATGCTTGGAAGCGGCATGAGCGACTATTGGTATAAAATTTGCAAGGAAAAGCAATTTCGGTTAAAGTTCGGGTTTTCATGTTTATTTTATGTGCATTTCTTGTTTGTGGCGTGGAACTTGGATTATGTTAAGAAACTCTTTATTGGCATCCCGGAACATCTTACATCATTTTAATTACAAAAGATTAATCTCAGTTTTTCTAGCAAGCATTGGAGGAGTATTTCAAGGCGATTTTTGAGACGATTGTGATTCTAGGCTACGTAAGGGGTGCTTTTCAATATTCTTCATCTTAGTTTATTATTTGTAATTGAAAAGATGATTTCCATGATTTATTCAGTGCTTATTTCATTTATTATGAACTAAATCACTTTTTAGGCTTATGATGGATCGTTGAGTGAATCTATGGTTTTGTAAACTTTGATTTCCAATTTAATAAGATATTTCCAGTTTATCTATATTAATTTGAGCTTGAATCTATGAATTGCCTGATCAACAATTCTTTGTGGAGTTGGATGGAATCGAGAGAGGATATTCAAATCTAGACCTAGTTGATATAACATGTGTTCAGGATTTTGTTAATAGCTTAAACTTGATGTATGTTAAGGTAGAGATATGCTTGACATCGCATGTAATCGGATAGAGAACTTATTCTTCAACCTTCTTCAATTGTAATTCACATAGAGATATAGTGAGTTAGTTGCTTAAGGTGTTTAACGAATTTCTATCTTAATTGTGGATTGACGTTAATACGGTATTAGTGTATCGAGAGGTGGTTAATACTACGTTCGTGTTCTTGATTAATAAACTGGGATAGTGAATTGAATTGGAATAAAAGTGTTAAAATCAGAGTGAAGCTTAGGGTGAAATCATAAGTCTAATTCTCCATTAATTGTTTGAAATTCTAGATTTTGATATTTGTGATTGGTTTGTGATAGTTTAATTACTTTTTAATTTAGAATAGTTATTTTTAATCATTGAATTTGATTTGTTTAATAAAATTAGGGTTAATAGAAGATTGGTAATTGTAAGTTGAGATTTTTGCTAATAAGTCTCTGCGGGAACGATACTCTACTCATTACTTTATTACTTATTGACCACGTATACTTGTGTGTTATGCGTATATAGATTTTACCCAAAAAGTTTTTGGCGCCGTTGCCGGGGACTATTTAGTATAATTCTTAATAGTTTTACAATATCAGTTTAATTAATCCAGTTTTACTTAGACATTTTTTTTATTTTTTTGTTTTGTTTCTTCTGTTCAGGTGTGAAAGCAGTTTATGCAAACTCGATCTAAAAATCCAGATTTGCTACCTTTTGACGACGACATTGAGAAAAGGTTTCAGAGGTTGAGCAAGTGGATCAAGGAAACGAGGCAAGAATTCGAAACATCTGAAAAGGAAGAGGTAACAGTAATGGCAGCCGAAAATCGAAAAGCATTAAGGGATTTCGCAACACCCAAGGTGACTGAACTGCAGTCAAGCATCACTAGGCCAGCAATAGCAGCAAATACATTCAAAATTAAGCCTGGGATGATACAAATGATTCATAATTCATTTCAGTTTGGGGGTTTTGCAAATGACGATCCAAACGAGCATCTGGTCAGCTTTCTGGAAATGTGTGACACTTTTAGGTTCAATGGGGTTTCGGATGATGCGGTGAGACTTCGATTGTTCCCATTCTCTTTACGGGACAAGGCGAAGAGTTGGTTGCATTCTCTACCGTCTGGTTCGATAACAACATGGGAGGATTTAGCTCAAAAATTCCTCGCAAAATTCTTTCCACCGGCGAAAATTGCGAAGATGAGGAACGAGATTACAATGTTTGAACAGCAACATGGGGAATCATTATATGAGGCTTGGGAGAGATACAAAGAACTGCTCAGAAAATGCCCACATCATGGATTACCCCAGTGGCTACAAATGAACACCTTTTACAATGGACTACATGGGAATCTGAGGACGAGTATTGATGCAGCGTCGGGCGGAGCATTCATGGCTAAGAGTTACGAGGAAGCGTATGAGTTGATTGAAACCATGGCGGCTAATAACTACCAGTGGCCCACAACAAGAATGACACAGGCAAAGGCAGCTGGGGTATTAGAAGTAGATAGTATGACAGCGATGCAAGCACAAATAGCTGCACTTTCAAAGATGTTGGAGTCGGTGAAAGCAACACAAGCACAACAAACACAACAAGCACAACAAATGGCAATAATATGCGAGTTGTACGCTGGAGAGCACCCAACGGAGCAATGTGCGATTAATCCAGCAGCTGTGCAGTTCATCAGTAATTACAACAGAATTCCGCAAAATACTTATCAGAATACATACAATCAAGGTAATAGAAATCATCCGAATTTCTATGGAGCAACAACCAGCAAAATCAAGCTTCACGACAATCATATCCACCAGGGTTTCAGAACCAGCAACAACCAACCCAATACCAAGAAAGGAAATCAGATCTAGAGGAGTTGGTGTCAAAATACATTACTAGCAATGAAGCGGCCATGAAAAATCAAGCAACGACAATCAAGAATTTGGAGAATCAGATAGGACAAATTGCATTGGCATTGAATAATAGACCACAAGGGACATTACCAAGTGACACCGAGAGAAATCCGAAGGGTAATCATGAACAGTGTCAAGCAGTCACATTGCAGAGTGGAAAACAGCTTGAGGGCACTAACGCAGAAAATTTTGTGACTCCGGATGAAAAAGTGGATGATAGCAGAAAAATTGAAGTAAGCAAGAGTGAGGAAACAAGTATGAACAATAAGCCAATTGTTTATCCACCATCACCATTTCAACAAAGGGTCCAAAAACAGAAATTAGAAAAGCAATTTGCAAAATTTTTGGAAGTTTTTAAGAAACTTCAAATCAATATACCAATTACAGAGGCCCTAGAGCAAATGCCGAGCTACGCAAAATTTGTGAAAGGGATTCTGTCAAGGAAGAAGAAATTGGAAGATTTCGAGACAGTTGCACTAACCGAGGAGTGTAGTGCGGTATTACAGCAAAAATTACCACCAAAACTCAAGGATCCGGGGAGCTTTACTATCCCATGCACGATTGGGAATATGCATTTCAACAAGTGTTTTTGTGATTTGGGGGCGAGTGTAAACCTTATGCCATTGTCAGTATATTTAGAATTGGGTTTGCCTGCACCAAGTCCTACGAACATTACATGACAGTTGGCAGATAGGTCAGTCATATATCCAAGAGGCATAGTAGAGGACATTCTAGTGAAAGTGGATAAGTTTATATTCCTCGCGGACTTTATCATTCTGGATTTTGAGGAGGACAAGAACAACCCAATTATCCTAGGGAGACCATTTTTGGCCACGGGCAGGACACTAATAGACGTACAAAAGAGAGAACTCACTATGAGGGACCAAGATCAAGAAGTAAAATTCAATGTGTTTAAGGCCATGAAATTTCCCGCGGATGAGGAAGAATGCTTTCGAATGGATTTAATTGTGCAAATCATCAGTGAAGATATGAGCAAGGGATTAGCTCACGATCCATTAGAAACAATGTTATTGGGGGATGAAGAGGTCGATGATCCAGAAGTGGTGGAGTACTTACAAATACTAGACTCATTGCCACGAGTTTCCAGATTTAGAACACCATTTGAATTGTTGCATGCGGAAGAAGTAGCCGCAGAAAAACTAAAACCATCATTGGAAGAGCCACCAAAGCTGGAACTTAAGCCACTCCCTAAACACCTCAGGAATGCATATTTAGACAATTCAAATTCTTTACCTGTTATTATTTCTGCTGCACTTAACTAATTGCAGGAAGAAAAGCTGTTGCGAGTGCTTCGGGAACATAAATCGGCGATAGGATGGACAATTGCTGATATCAAAGGAATCAGTCCATCCTTTTGTATGTACAAAATTTTGATGGAGGACGACGCAAAACCAGTCGTGGAACAACAAAGACGGCTCAACCCCATCATGAAAGAGGTAGTGAAGAAGGAAATTTTGAAGTGGTTAGACGCATGTATCATCTACCCAATTTCAGACAGCAAATGGGTTAGTCCAGTGCAATGTGTGCCGAAAAAGGGAGGTATGACTGTGGTTCAAAACAAAAACAATGAGCTGATTCCAACAAGAACAGTAACCGGGTGGAGGGTTTGCATGGATTACAGAAAATTGAATAAAGCAACCCGCAAGGATCACTTCCCGTTACCTTTTATCGATCAAATGTTGGACAGATTGGCAGGACATGCGTATTATTGCTTATTAGATGGATACTCGGGATACAATCAAATCGTCATCGCTCCTGAGGATCAAGAGAAGACTACATTTATGTGCCCATATGGTACATTCGCATTCAGGAGGATGTCATTCGGATTGTGTAATGCACCTGCTACTTTTCAGCGGTGTATGATGGCCATCTTCTTAGATATGGTGGAAAAGAATATGGAAGTCTTCATGGACGATTTCTCTGTCTATGGAGATAATTTTGATGCGTGTTTGGAAAATTTGGTAACGGTCTTACAAAGATGCACCGATACAAATTTGGTCCTTAATTGGGAAAAATGCCATTTTATGGTGGAAGAAGGTATAATATTGGGACACAAAGTTTCGGTGCAAGGATTGGAGGTCGATAAAGCAAAGCTGGAAACAATTGAGAAGTTGCCTCCGCCAAGTTCAGTCAAAGGAATTAGAAGCTTTCTAGGACATGCAGGGTTCTATAAGAGATTCATAAAGGATTTTTTTAAAATGGCAAAACCTTTGTGCAGTCTTCTAGAGAAGGATTCGGTATTCAACTTTGATGAGGAGTGTAAGTTGGCCTTCGAGTTGTTGAAGAAAAAGTTGACTACAGCTCCCGTGATCGTCGCTCCGGATTGGAATATGCCGTTTGAACTAATGTGTGATGCAAGTGATTATGCAGTTGGGGTTGTTTTGGGTCAACGTCGAGACAAGATATTTCATGTTATTTACTATGCAAGTAAAATACTCACAGAGACTCAATTGAACTACACAACTATAGAAAAAGAATTACTTGCAGTAGTGTATATATTTGATAAATTTCGGGCCTATTTGATCGGAACAAAGGTTATAGTCTACACGGATCATGCGGCTATTCGGTATTTGATAGCGAAAAAGGATGCTAAGCCACGCCTTATCCGATGGATTCTCCTACTTCAAGAGTTTGATCTGGAAATAAAAGATAGAAAAGGGACAGAGAATCAGGTAGCCGATCACTTATTTAGGCTGGAAAATCAAGGGAAATTGAAAGAGGACAAATGTGAAATCAATGAATCATTCCCAGATGAACAACTGTTTAGACTAAATGCAGAATTTCCTTGGTATGCGGATTATGCGAATTATCTTGTGAGCAACGTACTTCCACCTGATCTCACAAGACAACAGAAAAAGAAGTTTCTTCATGACATGAAATGGTACATATGGGATGATCCTTACTTGTTCAAACAGTGCGCCGACAAAATGATTAGAAGGTGTGTGCCTTACAGTGAAGTGAAGAACATCCTGCACGAGTGTCACTCATCTGCATATGGCGAACATTATGGAAATCAGAGGACAGCTGCGAAGGTGTTGCAATCTGGGTTTTATTGGCCTACACTATTCAAGGACGCCCACCATTTTGTTAAAACATGTGTTAGATGTCAAAGAGTGGGCAATATTTCAAAACGGAATGAGATGCCTCTACAAACTATTCTTGAAGTTGAAATTTTTGATGTATGGGGCATTGATTTCATGGGGCCATTACCGTCGTCTCTGAACAATCAGTACATTCTACTTGCAGTGGACTACGTTTCAAAATGGGTTGAAGCTACAGCTTTACCGACAAACGATGCCAAGGTGGTCCTCAAATTCCTACAAAAGAATATTTTCACAAGGTTTGGCACGCCAAGGGCAATTATCAGTGACGAAGGTAATCACTTTTGCAACAAGTCATTCACAGCTCTCTTGGCAAAGTATGGGGTCAACCATAAGGTAGCTACAGCATATCATCCCCAAACCAGTGGACAAGCTGAGGTCTCGAAGAAGGAAGTCAAGAGAATCTTGGAAAAAGTGGTGAATCCGACTCGAAAGGATTGGTCGCTGAGGTTGGATGACGCATTATGGGCATACCGGACTGCGTATAAAACACCGATCGGGATGTCAACATATCAACTATTGTACAGAAAGGTTTGTCATTTACCGGTCTAATTACAACATAAAGCTTATTGGGCGATTCAGAAACTCAATTTTGATCAAACAGCCGTAGGTGAAAAGAGACTACTTCAGCTAAATGAACTTGACGAATTCCATCTTCAAGCCTACGAGAACTCCAAGTTATACAAGGAAAAGGTGAAAAGATGGCACGACCAAAAAAGTATGCAAAGAACGTTCGAGCCAGGGCAATCAGTCCTTTTATTCAACTCACGGTTGAGATTGTTCCCAGGCAAGCTTAAGTCAAGATGGTCAGGACCATTTACAATAAAAAGGGTGTTCTCACATGGCGCCGTTGAAATCTACAGTCAGAATCCTTTAGAAACTTTCAAGGTCAATGGTCACAGATTAAAGCACTATTGGGGTTGCGAGGCTAACACGGACGTCATAGCTATCACACTTGCAGACGCACCATAAACAGGGAGTAGTCAGGCTGAACGACTTAAAATCAAGCGCTCATTGGGAGACAACCCAATTTTATTTTTACGTTTATTTTTATTTTCTTCAGTTGTCTATTCTTAAATATTTTTTATCCATGCTAGTGAAATGGTAGTAAAAAAAATACTTTATTGGTCTAGAATATAGTCATATAGGATTTAAAGTATACTTGATTTTTAAATAATCTTATCCCCTATGCTTGAAGTTGCTCCATTTCTATTGATAGGTAACCTATGACTAATAATATAGAAGTCGCTGAAAAAGGCTAGTGCGGAGCGTAGTGTTGCGGAGCTCGCGCCGACTCGAAGGTTGCGCGGGGGGGTGCGGGGGGATTTGCCCCCCGCGAACGGTACAGGTTATTTATGTATGCGTGTGTGTTATCCTATATTCTAATGATGGGTATGTTTTCATGTGTTTAGGTATGCAAAGAAGAAGCTATGTGATGCACATGAAGTAAGTCAGCAGAAACCATGTATCAGCAGTTAAGAGCCTTAACAGTCCATTATCCAGCCGGGGCTGGACCATCACAGTACAAACTGCCCAGCCGGGGCTGGACCCCTTTATGCTTTAACAGATCACTACCTAGCCGGGGCTGGACCATCACCGAGAAATTTTTCCAGCCGGGGCTGGAGCCCTTTTTACCTTAGCAGAAGACTACCCAGCCGGGGCTGGCCATGTGTAGCACAATAGACCCAGCCGGGGCTGGAACCCCTTCTGTCTTCACAGCAGACCCCCAAGCCAGGGCTGGCCCCTTGCAGCCTTAATCACCCAACCGGGGCTGGATGTCCTGCTAGTGCACGACAGATAATGTAGTTCGACAGTTGGTACATAACTAGTCTTCCACTTCCATTATACTTCAACCTCCTATACTCCAACTACTTCACAACTTCCACTCACGACTGAAATTACATTACACATTACCTCTCCTCTCATCACAACAAATCAACACAATCCCAGTAGCCACAATCCCACTACCCACCTCCATAAACTCCTCTCTATAAATCCAACCATTCATCACACATTATCACAACCTTAATTCACACAAATTGGAAGTTCAAGGATAGAATTTGTGCAAATCTCTATAACTAAATTCGACATGTATCGAAAGTAGAAGTTGGTTTTCCAATTCCTCATCTTCTATCACCATAGTTCAAGCCAAATAACCAAGTTTGTGGGAATTTCAAGTCTCGCACACCAAGTGTTCGACAAATTGCTTAAGCAAAGTTTGGGGGAAAAACTCATCAATTCCAAATCAATGGCACCAAAACTGACATCAAAAAGGCAACGAGGAGAGAGTTCGGGGACCACAAAACCAATACGAACCTTTGATCGGCGAAAATTCACAAGTGCTGCCGCCGCCGACCGTTATGACTATATGGTAACAAAAGCACTCACACCTGAGCGGGGGTTAGCACCTGAACCTGTGGATGGCGAAATGATGCAACAAATTTATCAAAAAGGTTGGAATAAATTAACAGCAGAGCCCGAACCCGCAGTTGTAAGTGTAGTCAAAGAATTCTACGCTAATGCCGAGGATAAGGCCCCCTATAATGCTTTTGTACGGGGTAGGTTAATGCCCTTCAGTGCCAACGCAATCAACACGTACTATCAGTTACGAACACCGAGACATTGCCAGTACCGACACTTCGTGATAATGATCCAGATTATGAGGCTATTATGCAGGAGATGACAAAGCCGGGTGCCTCATGGAAAAAATCAAATAATGGAGCCACTTCCTTTCGCAGTAAGGATCTCAGTCGGTATGGGAAGATATGGTATGCCTTTCTGTGCGCTAAGTTACTTCCATCTACACACACGTCAGACGTGTCTAAGGATAAGGCGGTGCTATTATATGCTATGGTATAAGATTTTATCATGGACATAGGGGCTGTAATTAACTCTTCAATCCGAAAATGCCTTAGAGGACCATACTTTGGCGGATTGCCACACCCATCACTTATCTGTGGATTGTGTATACAGGCGGGAGTACGTTGGTCAGATGATGAGATGACACAGATGCCGCTGCAGACACTTGACTCAAAAATGATTGCAAGATATGCTCTGTGGCCCAGAGGCGAGTCGCACTCGAGAGGAGTAGGATTTGAATTTCCATCAGCCTCGGAGGATGAGGCTGACGCTGAGGACACCTCGGATGACGATGAGTTTCAGGGGAATGAGGAGTTGGGAGAGACATCACAACAGCCCGGATTAATATCTAGCCCTCAATTCCTCAACCTTCAATGACAAGTGGATGAGCACACCAAGGAGACACGAAGAGAAATGCGGAGACTAGCAACAAGGTAGGACCACATGTTTGAGGCCATGAATATATCTTTCGCCTCATTGAACACTACGCTCCAGAGCTTCAATCCTAATGCCCAATTCCCTTACCAGCAACCAGCACCAATGTCAAGGTTCCCACCCAGCGATTCCGATGAAGAACAATAACCACCACCAACCCAGACTTAAGCGATTACAGGGAAGTCCTCTCTTATTTATTGCTTTATCTATACAATGAGGACATTGTAATTTTCAAGTTTGGGGGATTTAGTCGCATGTTACATGTTGCATATTTTATCTCATTAGCTAGGTTTGCACATGTTAGTTCATGGTTTATGTTTAGGATTGTTAAGTGTTGCACTCCAATACTCATGTAGTTGTATAATAGCTTAGGAATGTAAATAGTTTTTATTTATCGTTGCAAACATTTTTTGTTTACCCCATATATTTCAAAAAAAATACAAAAAAATACAAAAATAATAGTTAGTTAATACGTTCATCTTGCATGAATCCAGCTGTTTGATAGTTCAGTTTATTTTGGCCAATGATGAGATTGGAATTGAGTAGACAAGTATAATGCTGATTATTAGAGCTTTTGATGTGATTTCTTGTTATGAATTGGATCTTGTGCTTGTTTGAAACTGGTATAAAAAGGGTAGCACGTTAATAACACCTATGTTGACTGATTAGTTCAAATTGATACATAAGGAGTTTCAAGAGGATAATGATAGTGTAAATGAGAAAATGATAAGGATAGGTAGTAAAGCCGAAGAATTGAAAAAGAAATAAGTTTGGGGATATAAATGTGGGGTACATAAGCTTTATAAAAAAAATAAAAAAAGAAAAAAAACAAATAATGGCGTGACTAGTCTTGTTTCGGGGCCTTTGTTACTTGAGCAAGTACGCCCGTAGGGGTGTCTTAACACCTAGCGCCCTAAGGTCTTTTATGGTCTGGGAGTCGTTGGTTGAAAGCTCGCTAAGGGGTAACACTGTTAGCCTAATGGAATTAGGCATTGTACAGTCATCTAAAAAATGGGAAAAGAGCAAAAAGCCCCCGTGATGAAATATATATATATATATATATATATATATATATATATATATATATATATATAAAGTATAAGTACCTTATGTGAACCCTTGAAAGTGGTAATTGTTTAGTTTTAGTTGGAACTCGTCTACTTTTGAATTTTTTGAGTTTGCCCTGTATATTTCTTTCTAAGAGACTGGTTATGTATTGAATTTGAATTTGTATCAATTAGAATGAATGTTGATCACACACACTATACCAGTGATAACGGTTTAAGATTTGAGGATTGATAAGGAATTATTCAATTGTTTTTATATGAAGTGTTGTAGTGTTTGCTTGATTTCTTTGAGGTCGAAAAAATAATTTTGATTCTATGTTACTACTGGATTTATAGGCATGTATATTAGTTACATTCCATTCCATTGCGTTATGTTGCATCTTTATTTTGTTTTTGCTTGAGGACAAGCAAATGTTTAAGTTTGGGGGTATTTGATAAGTCGGTTTTGTACCTACTTATCCGGCATCTATTACTTAAATTATTTGCTTAATCTCGTGTTTCTTAGTTACTTTTCATGCATTTTGTTTCCATTTTGTAGATTATATGCTTGGAAGCGGCATGAGCGACTATTGGTATAAAATTTGCAAGGAAAAGCAATTTTGGTTAAAGTTTGGGTTTTCATGTTTATTTTATGTGCATTTCTTGTTTGTGGCGTAGAACTTGGATTATGTTAAGAAACTCTTTATTGGCATCCCGGAAAATCTTACATCATTTTAATTGGAAGCTCGGATGCGAGAGTACGGTTTTTAGCAACAAAGACAAAGTTTTGAGTTGTTTCGGTTGTCGTTACACAGTAGCAGCTGCTACCGATATAATTTCGACAGTCATGCGTTTGTTATTTCTGAAAGCTCAAAGAATGAAATTTGTAGATCTCGTCGATAGCTTCATTTGATATGTCGCGGGCCTCGTAATTCCTCCTGGTTTGAAAGCTATGGCAGTTTTAGCAGAGGAGTTTCTAGCAGCAAAATTATTTAAAAACACATCATCCAGCCGGAGCTGGGCCTTTTTAAGCTTTACCACCCAGCCGAGGCTGGGGGTCTGGGATGAATTAGCAGGTTGGTACCCATCCGGGGCTAGGTAGTGTAATGGGAAACATCCAGCTGGGGCTGGGTACTCGGAAAATCAAGACTCCTAGTTGGTTTCTAGTGCTACAAGTGTGGAGTTTTAGAGATGGTAATGACTTGGGACTTGTATATGCATGGAATTATAGTCAAAATACATGTGGTAATATATAAATGGACATAAAAACTCTGAGATTTGGAGACACACAAGGCAAATTACAAAAGATTAATCTCAATTTTTCTAGCAAGCATTGGAGGAGTATTTCAAGGCGATTTTCGAGACGATTGTGATTCTAGGCTACGTGAGGGGTGTTTTTCAATATTCTTCATCTTAGTTTATTATTTGTAATTGAAAAGATGATTTCCATGATTTATTCAGTGCTTATTTCATTTATTATGAACTAAATCACTTTTTAGGCTTATGATGGATCGTTGAGTGAATCTATGGTTTTGTAAACTTTGATTTCTAATTTAATAAGCTATTTTCAGTTTATCTATATTAATTTGAGCTTGAATCTATGAATTGCCTGATCAACAATTCTTTGTGGAGTTGGATGGAATCGAGAGAGGATATTCAAATCTAGACCTAGTTGATATAACATGTGTTCAGGATTTTGTTAATAGCTTAAACTTGATGTATGTTAAGGTAGAGATATGTTTGACATCGCATGTAATCGGATAGAGAACTTATTCTTCAACCTTCTTCAATTGTAATTCACATAGAGATATAGTGAGTTAGTTGCTTAGGGTGTTTAACGAATTTCTATCTTAATTGTGGATTGACGTTAATACAGTATTAGTGCATCGAGAGGTGGTTAATACTACGTTCGTGTTCTTGATTAATAAACTGGGATAGTGAATTGAATTGGAATAAAGGTGTTAAAATCATAGTGAAGCTTAGGGTGAAATCATAAGTCTAATTCTCCATTAATTGTTTGAAATTCTAGATTTTGATATTTGTGATTGGTTTGTGATAGTTTAATTACTTTTTAATTTAGAATAGTTATTTTTAATCATTGAATTTGATTTGTTTAATAAAATTAGGGTTAATAAAAGATTGGTAATTGTAAGTTGAGATTTTTGCTAATAAGTCTCTGTGGGAACGATACTCTACTCGTTACTTTATTACTTGTTGACCACGTATACTTGCGTGTTGTGCGTATATAGATTTTACCCAACAAGAATGTACTGGCTCCCTGAAGGCGAATGGGTTGCGATACCTCTCTGGGCCTTGAAATATGGGGTCTGATTCCCCCTACACAAATCCATTGCTTCCTTCATCTTCTTTGTGGGGATCGGGTTCACACAACTTGTGTCGAACTCGTATATTCACCTCACAAGCTTTATTGATTTATGCCAAGAGCTAGGAATTTCTCCCAGGCTCAACTTTTTTTTGTTCTGTTCAGCGTTGGTAGATCCAAAGAACTGGGGCTTCGACAGCTGAACCAACAACCCAGCCAAGCCACCTTCATCAAAAACCCCTCCAGCAACAAGGGTTGGCACCCAAATGGATCTTCATCAACGGAACTGACCTCAAACTTCTCCCGAACTGGGTCACCCCCGAAGATCCAATTGTCAAGGTGTCCAAATTCCTAAAGGACCGTCAGGACGCCTTCAAGGACTTCTACCAGAAGATGAAGAAGACCGAATGGGTCCTGGACGTCTTATCAAATGAGACTTGGCTATACAAACATGGATGTAAGTCCTTTACCCTGAAGCCATTTAATCTTTAAATGAATTCTTCAATTGGCTTTCCGAATCAGCCTTTCTAACTATTTTATTTTTCTGCAGTAACCATCCTCATGCCCGAAGGAGTAGAAGAAACCTTCACTCCTCTACCAATCAAACTCGAATCAATCCTGCCAACCCATCACCTAAGAGTCTCCCGAAGAAGATACCATACCCATATCAGAGATTTCCACCAGCTCCGCTTCGGTTGAAGTTCCCCCAACCACAACAGATGCCGAACCTTCCAACAATAAAAATATAATAAAGATAGATAGGTCAGAGAAGATGTCTTTGTTGAAGAAGAGCAAGAAGAAGCTCCCCATCAAGGGCCCCTCCAAGCCAGCTTCTTCGATCGTCCCAAAACCTACAACCAAATAAACTCCATCAGTCGCTGACCTCTAGGATCTTAGGAGACCGAAGAGGAAACTCTCAAACCTCGCTTAAGAGGCCACGCAAAACTGAAGAGCCCGATCTTCGAATCGTAGAGGTTATCCCATTAACCGAACTGATCCCCTCAACCCAATAAACTTCTGGCACCAGGACCCTCCCAAGGGACCTCTTCTATATTTTGGTCGAAAATCCCTTCAAAGCATTCCCTTTTGACCAGCTAGAACACTTCAGGCTACTTAGAGATGATGAGCGGTTCAAAGGATATACTTCTGAGGACTATCTAGTTGAATACGTCAAGCTCTAGTGTCCAGGTAAACCCTGATAGACTAAAATGTCCCCTTGATTACCCTATTTTCATCATGTCTAACCCATATCTCCACTTTATTGTAGGTTAATGTTGTCCTCTTCTGAGCCATTCCACCTCTAGCAAAAATAACTAAAAAGGAGGTGCAACTAAAGTTCGATGTGGAATCACTCGAGGCTGAGGTCCAAGGCTTGACATCGGATCTGAAGAAAGAGAAAGATCTTCATGCCGAAACCTGGAATAAATTGACACAATCTGAACGTCAGGCCGGTGACCTTAAAAAACAACACTACATTCTTCCAAAGGAATACGTTAGGCCTTTATAACCACGCCAAACAAATCCTCGATGGAAAATGCACTTTTGTTGGAGAAGAACAAGGATCAGTAGAGTGTCATTCTGATCCTCAAAGGCAAGATATCTGATATGCACACCCAGATGATGACGCTGATGTGGGAGAACACTGCATTGGGGAAGGAATATACCAAAGCCAAGCAGCTAGCGATCAAAAAATATGAAGAATCGCCCGAACTGACTGACAAAGTCATGTCCCAATTCGCCGAAGGCTACGAGGCTTATAGGGAAAAGTTTCGGGCGAAGATGACAGTTGTTGGGTTGGACACCTCTGTCCTTAACTCCTCAGAAGAAGAATCTAAATCCGAGGATGAGGCACCGAAAGAATAGTCATTTTAGAACTTGTAATTTTTATAATCATTTTTTGTTTATAACTTTCCTGATAAGTTATGTTTGTAACTTTTTCGATCAGTTATGTTGTTTGTAACTTCTCTGATTGGTTTTGTTCAGAACTTTTCTGATCAGTTTTGTAAAAATGTATGAATATAAATGAAGTACAAATTTTACGAAGAGAAATTCTTATTTATTTTATTGATGGATAAAAGAATTTACAAAGATAAAAGAAAGAACAACATAGCTTTTATTGATAATATCTCTTAAGTCTTCCTGCATGCCATGCGTTCTTTACCTCTGATTCATCCATTGTTTGAAGTCGATAAGTACCTGGCTTCAGCACCTCTATCACTTCATATGCTCCCAGTTCGGCATTAACTTGCCCGTGTTCTAGGGGTTAGATGCCTCTGATTCTTAAAGAACCAAGTCTCAAACCTCGAACCTTCTTTGTTTCACTTTCAGGTTATAGTGTCGGGCAGTTCGCTTCTAATAGATAGCCAGCCTTACTAGAGCTGAATCCAGAACTTCCTCTAGAAGATCCAAATTTAGTTTAAGGTCGTCATCATTATATAGCTCTTTGTACTGACTGACCCGAAGTGTAGGAGACCCAATCTCAACTGATATAAGTGCATCGGTCCCATAGGCCAATCTGAATTGTGAATCCCCAGTTGTCGTCCTCGGGGTAGTCTAATATGCCCATAAGACACTGAGTAATTTTTTGGGCCAATGCCCTTTTAATTTATCTAACCTCCTTTTAATCCCATTAAGTAGAGTCCGGTTGGTGACCTCTACTTGTCCATTCGACTAAGGATGGGCCACCAAAGTCTTTCTATGTTGTATGTCCAACTCCTTCAGAAAAGCTTTGAATTTTGAATCCATAAACTGTATGCCATTATCCGAAACCAGGGCCCTCAGGTTGCCGAACCAATAAACAACACTTTCTTTAAAAAACATGAGACATTTCTGTTTGGTCATCTTCTATAATGGTTTAGCTTCTACCCAAGTAGTCATGTAGTCAATAGCCACGATCACAAAACTGACTTATCCCCTTGGCTTTCGGCAGTGGTTCCAAGATATCAATTCCCCATATGGCAAATGGGATCGGGGATAAAACCGAGTATAACTCTTCGGGAGGTTGATGTGGGACAGGGCTATTTAGCCTGATACTTAGGACTATTTTTTGACAAAATCCTTTGCTTCTTGGAAGATGGTCGGCCAATAGTACCCCTGCCTAAGAATTTTGTATGCCAATGACTTGGCCCCCATATGATCTCCACAAATTCCTTCGTGTACTTCCCGAAGAGTATATTCAGCTTTCGACGGTGTCAAACACTTGAGCAATGGAGAAATGAAAGCCCTTTGGTACATATCTCCATCAATAAGGACAAAGTTCAAACTCCTGTGTTTGATATTCCTCGCATAAATGCGATCCGAATCAGAACCTCATCAGCCAAATAAGATATGTACAGTGTGAGCCAACAATCCAACCGATCCAAAGCTAAAAAATCAACCTTCTGAACACTAGGTCTTTCCAATACTTCCTAAATATACTAAACCATTTAAGGAACTCGCTTCAGTTGTTGCTAATCGGGCCAAAGCATCTGCTACTGTGTTGTTTGACTGATCTATTCCTTGGAAACTGTGTGAACTAAAGTAAGTGAGTTTATCTTTTACCTCGGCCAAGTATTTTATCATAATTACCCCCCGAGCCTCATACTCTCCAGATATGTGATTGACAACTAGTTGAGAATCACTATATACAATCAACCTCTGAACCTCCAAGCTTCGGGCCAATCGAAATCCAGCTAAAATTGCTTCATATTCTGCTTCATTATTTATGGCTTTGAACTGAAATCGAATGGCTTGTTGGACCCTGAACCCCTCGAGACTTAACAGAATAACCCCTACTCCGCTGACGTCCGAAGTTGAAGACCCTTCTACATAGAGAGTCCATGAAGTTTGTATCGGTTGCGTCTCTATAACTGAACCCACATCTGGCTTTGAGAAAGAACATTCTACAACAAATTCTGCCGAAGCTTGTCCTTTGATTGTCATTCAGGATGGTATTCCAAAACAAACTGAGTCGATTCCATTGCCCACGCAGTGAGCCGACCCGAGACTTCTGGCATGTGCAACACTTTCTTCAATGGCTGATCAGTATATACCACCACCAGCCGACCCTGGAAATAGTGCCGAAGTTTCATGCTTGCAATGATTAGAGCATAAACAAACTTTTCCAAGTTCGGATACCTAGTTTTTGCATCTCAAAGGACGTTGCTGGCATAATAAACTGGGAACAAATTTCCCCCTTGTCCCATACCAATGCTGCCCCAACTGCCAACGAGTTTGCAGCCAAATAAAAATATAAGGGTTCCGAAGGGATCAGCTTCATTAACAAAGGAGCCGAAGATAGATAACATTTGATCCCTTGGAACACATCTTCACACTCCGAAGTCCACTGAAAACTTTTCTCGTTTTTTGGCCCCTTCAGAGTATCAAAGAATGGTAAACATCCTTCGACTGACCTTGACACAAATCTTCGAAGGGCAGCTATCCGACCTGTCAACCTCTGCACGTCTTTATATGACTTCGGTGATTTCATGTCCAAAATTGCCTTGATTTTCTCTGGATTTGCCTCAATGCCCCTCTTGCTTATCAGATATCCAAGAAATTTTTTTGACCCTAATCCAAAAGTGAATTTAGTCAGGTTCAGTCGCATCTTATGTTCTCTTATGGTTTGAAAGCAGTTTTCCAAGCCATCCAGAAGGTCCCGGGCTGACATGATATCGTTCACATAGACCTCCATGCTTATGTCTAGCTGCCCGGTAAACACATAGTTCATCATTAGCTGATACGTCACCCCGGCGTTGAGCAATCCAAAGGTCATTTTTCGGTAAACATATATGGCCCGATGAGTGATGAAACTTGTCTTCAGAATATCCTCTTTTCTCATCGAGATCTGATGGTATCCCAAAAAGGCATCCATGAAGCTCAACATTCTATACCCCGAGGTGGCATCGATTAGCTGGTCGATATTAGGTAAAGGATAGAAATCTTTTGGGCATGTCTTATTCAAATCTATATAGTCGATGCATGGCCTCCATTTCCCATTCTGCTTCTGTACCAATACCACATTCGCTAACCATTCCGGGTAGTCAATCTCGAAGATGAAATCTGCCTCCAGAAGCTTTCCAATCTCTTCGTCTATGATTTCTGTCTTTCTGGGGCAAAATCCTTCTTTTTTGTATGATCGATTTCTTTTTGGGATCCACATGCAACCTATGAAATGCGACCAATTCATTTACCACTGACATGTTACTAGGTACCCATGTAAAGATATCGGCGTACACCCGAAGTATATCAATCAGCCCAGTCCGAAATGGTTCTGTCAATCCCAAACCAATCTTTACCAACTTCTTTTTATTCCTCGGGATTAATTTTACATCCTCTGTCTCCTCGGCGGGCAAGGCAAGCGGTTCCGTACTACCTTTGGTAAACGGTTTTATCTCAATGGCAATTGTCTGCTTGTGCTTGCTTACCCCAACTCCCGATGAGATCAATGTGTTCCGATAACACCTTCGGGTAATATCAAGATCACCTTTAACCTCTCCAATCCCGTTCGGTGTCGAAAACTTAATCTTGAAGTGTGGTATAGAGGTAACTACCTGCAACGCTGCCAGAGTCGGCCTTCCTAAGATTGTAGTATACGTCGAATCCACCTGGACCACAAAAAATTTGACCATTATTTCTACCTGTCGAGGCGTTATGCCAAACCTAACAAGCAACTGGATTGTGCCCGACACATGCACCGGATCTCTACTGAACCCATATAAGGGGCCTTCCTGCCCCCAATTCCATCTTTCTTCTATCTAAATCTAGCCTTCAATATCCATGGGTATACAGTATGTCGACCAAGGACCCGTTATCGATCATCATTCTTCTCATATCCACCGGTCTGACCTGGGCAGTTATCACCAATGCCCCATAATGTGGTTCTATGGGATCTATGGGATAGTCTTCATCCGAGAAGGAAATGACTGTCCTCGAAAAAGCCCAATCCCTTCTGACTGTTGATCCTATTACCGATAATACTGCATCTAGATGCTCGCTCCTCTTTTTTCCGGTCACACGCCTCGAACAGGTTGGTTATGTTTTGGCTATGTGTCCCGTGTTTGCCCTCTATTTTTCTCCCTCTGCAGTGTCTCGGCATTCTCCTAACCTCCTAACCTGCAGTGTCCCGAGTTCTGATGATATTCACAAAATTTATCCCGATTCTTCTTCCCATGCTTCGGGGTTGTCGAGCAAGGCTCATAAAATGTTTTATTCTAGATCTCCTCCAATATCTTGGCCCAATTGGTATTGAGAGGGGTATAAACTTTGTTGACATTTCTATTCAAAAAGGGTGGTCGGCCACTGCCCGATCCCCCACTGTTGTAATTATTTTTCCCCTGATTATTCGATCTCCCGTGATTATTGTCCGACCATTGATAAGTCTGTTAGTCTCGATCCTTAAATTTCTCAAAAGACTATGAGTGTGGCTTGAAATTTCCCATAGATTCTTCTATAACAATGAACCTTTCTGCCCAATGAAAAGCTTCTGTTAAGTCATTTCGGGGATTAACAACTAGGTCTTTCATCAACTTCTTTAACTTCCCTATGTCCAGACCCGTTGTAAAGAATCTTAGGGCTTGTGGCGAGTTTATTTCTGCCACCAACCCCACTACCTCATGAAACCTCTTGATGTATTGGTTGAGGCTTTCATCTTAACGTTGTCTCACCTACATGAGAGAGGCAGTAATTTTTCCTCTTCTTTTATTACTCCCAAATCGAGCATAAAACTTTTCTTGAAGATCGCTCCATGAGCCGATCGATCTCGATGCCAAGGTTCCCATCTATTCTTGGGCACTCTTTTTCAAAGTTGTGGCAAACATGTGACACTTGGCAGCATCCAAATGCCCATAGTACGTCATAAGTCTGTGATACCCATCATAATGGTCATAAGGATCCCCCAATCCATCATAAGTCTCCATCGGGGGCATCTTTTTCTTTGGATCAGCTATGACCTGATTAATCTTGGGCGTGAACAATGAATTGGGGTAGCTCGATGGTGTTCCCATCAGATTTTTTGCGGCCAGCAGCTTTTCCAACTCTTTAACCCTTCTGGTCAGGGGGTCGGATTCCTCTTTGCGAGGGGACAACCTAGGCATGTCCCTCTCGTATTCAGGATATATGACCCTCCTCCTCCGTCCTGATCTGCCCTAGTACTCAGATTTTCCATCTTTGGAGCGACTCCTTAGTCTGCTCCTACCTTCCCGAAAGCGACTCCTAGGTCTGCTCCTGTTCGTACCAGAATCGTCCGGACGAGGTGTCCTGGAACGGCTTCGATGTCTGGGCTTCTTTGATGAAGCCTCCTGCTCTTCGGCCATTTTGGCCATCTGTTCTTCCAATTCCACTTGCTGAAGGCGTAGGGCCTCCATGGCATCTTTATTTTGCTGCATCTTTTTCATCAAGATGAACTGACGCTGATCTTGGTTGTGCTCTACCCGATCTTTTCCTCGTCGTTCATGCGCTCGGGACTAATTGTCCTTGGCACGACTGAATGGATTTGGAGTATGTTGACTAGCCGAGAACAGTCGCCGGCATGCTGACGGTGTAGTGCTCATAACCACCTTCCTGGTTTTTTGACCCCAGCCTATCTTTAACTGACCCTCTCACCTGGGCCGTTTGATGAGTTTTTTGACTTTTCTTGGTTTGAAGATTCACTATCTCTGCTCGCCAAGATTTTTAACTGGAAAAACTTGAAGGATTGTAAAAGCACTAAATTTGCCCCCCCCCCTCTAGCGCCAATTTTAACGCCAAGTTTCGTCTGCGCGTCCAATCACCAAATCCATGCGCTTGAACCTACACAGTAACGAAATCACACAGGAAGCTTGACGTCTTGGGCCGCCGGGTGATAGCTCCGGTGTGAGAATGAGTACAAGCTGAACAAGGTATAACAATGGAGGCTTTAGTGTTTAGTGCTCAAAAGTGTATTATTTGTTAATTGAAGTCAAGCCTTGTATTTAAAGCTGATCTCATCACCCTAAAGCTAATTTTTGAATCAGATTAGGACTCCTAAACATGGTAGTTCCCTATGTTTGGGTCAAACTCAATCTCCTTAAAAGGTGGAAGTTTGATATGATCCAAACACCTACTTTTGGAGTTGGTATTTAAATATGGTTAGGATTAGAATCCTTAACCATTCAAACTCCTTATCACACTAGATTTCATACGAGGAATAACCATCTGTATGGGCCCAAGTCATTCGAACCCCTATAAACTGATCTGGACTCCGGCTCAAAGGACTCGGTCGCCCGACCCCGAACGCCACCAATCCCCTTACTAGGTGGCCATTGGGCCCAACAAACCCTTTCCAATCCAGGCCTTTAGCTCATTTAGGAATAACATGTAGTTATTCGACTTTAATACGAAATAATGCATTTTGAATTTATTCATGACAAAAAAAATAAGTTTTATACAAAATCAAATAAATAAATAAATCTATTTTGTAATTACGAAAGTAGGTATTTAACAAAAATTAGTGACTTTAAATAAAGTCATGTGACATCAATATGCTTCAAGTATCAAATTGTAATTTTGAAAAAATAGCGGTAGCAATTTCAATCATTATCCTAATTATTATTATTATTATTATTATTATTATTATTATTATTATTATTATTATTATTATTATTATTATTATTATTATTATGTATAGATAGTGTATGTCCTAAAAGGATGACATAAACCATTGAAAAAAAGAAGGAACAACTATGGATTCTTATAGGGCATACACCATCTATGTCATTGAAAAAAATAAGGATGGTTAGAACAAGCATTTGCTACTAATAGTAACGGACGCCAAGTATTTCTTTTTCCATCTGCTACTAGGGGTGGGCAAAATAATTGGTTTTTTCGGTTTTTGGAAGAACCGGACCGGTCCGAACCGGCCGGTTTGGGATAAATCTTAAACGGTTCGGTTCCGATAAAATAATTCGGTATATACCGGCTAAACGGTTTCGGTTTCAGGTTCGTGGTTTGCATGGATCGGTTGTAACCGGACCGGACCGATTATACCGGTTATTTACTAACTTACTAATTTTAATTTTTCCAGATCAGTTCTCTGTTCTCTTATGACGTATCTCTACTTCTCTTCACTCACTCTTCTTCACTTACCACTTTCCAAATAGATCTAGGGTTTCTTCATTCGTTACTTCGCTCTCTCACACTCACAGTCTCTCAGTCACTCTGTGGTTTTCGCTACTTCAGTCTTCAGCTACTTCGTGGTTTCTTCATTCGCTACTTCAGCTACTTTATGGTTATCGCTAGTCGCTACTTCGCCTACTCCATCTACGATCCTCTCAGTCTCTCACTCTCGGCCTCAGGCTATCGGATCTCCGCCTTTCCCTCCGAGCTCCGGCTATCTTCTCTCTGGCTCTCTGACTCTCCCTCCGAGCTCCGGCCTCCGGCTAGCTTTGCTTAGGTAAGTTTTTCTAATTCCAGACTCCGGCTATCTTCTAATATGCATTCTTCAGCTAGGTTTATGTAATTTTACTTTCTATTCGTTTGATTTAAGATCTGAACTTCAATTTTAGGGTTTCAAACTTAAATTTTAGTTCTGCTACAAACTTCAATTTGTGTCACTCTGTTTTCATGTTTTAACTTCAATTTTAGGGTTTTAAACTTTGGTTCCGTTTCAGATTTTATATGAACTTATATTAACATTTTTTTGAATTTGCTAGTCAACTTTTGTCACTCTGTTTTCATGTTAAAATTCAATCAATATTCTATGGTTATCATTAATATTCTATGGTTATCATTACTATTCTCATACTTCTAATGATATTTAATTATTTATGGGAATCAGATATTTGTATGCCATTAGCTTTGTAGTAAATGAAAAGGCTATGTTGAGCTTGATCATGGTGGAGTAAATGATTATGATGGTGTTGATGAATGATTAGTTATTATCTATGTTTATAGTGATTCTATTTGTGTTTTTTTGTACAGTGATGGAGAATATGGACAATAATATACCAATATCAGAAACTGCAAATCCAATCCAAGTCCCAAGCAATCAAGGAGACAATAGAGGAGGCGAGACACGCGAAGGAGGCGAAACACAAATACAAAATGAAGTTGAAGCGATCGAAGAAATAATTGGTAAGACTCGTGCTCCTATATGGGAACATTATGTAAGATTTAAGCAAAATGATGAAATAAAGGCAAAGTGTAAATATTGTGGTCAAGTTTTAAAAGCCGACTCGGGAAAGAATGGTACAAGTGGTTTAAAAAACCGTAATGCAAGATGTAAATTGTACCCTCCTAATATTCAATTAAAGGAAAGAAAACAATCACTATTAAATTTTCCACAATCAAGTATTAATGAAGGGGGTCAAGAGTTGGAAGGGGAATCAACCACTAGTGTTTGTTTAAGGAAATTTGATCAACAGTTAATTAGGACGGCAATTTCATATATGATAATTGTAGATGAACTTCCTTTTAGCCATGTGGAGAATGAGGCGTTAAATACTTGATGTCGGTTGCATGTCCAAAATTCAATGTGCCTTCACGTACCACCATAACTAGAGATTGTTTGAAGCACTTTTTAGAGGAGAAATTGAAATTGAAAGCTTACTTCAAAAATACATCTCAAAGGGTTTGTCTTACTACCGGTACATGGACTTCCATACAACGAATTAATTATATGGTGTTGACTGCTCATTATGTTGATGATAAGTGGAATATGCAAAAGAAAATTATTAGCTTTGTCCCAATTACTAGTCATAAAGGGGAAGACATAGGTATGTCTGTTGAAAACTGTTTGAGGGAATGGGGCATTGATAAATTTTCACAATCACAGTTGATAATGCTAGTTCCAATGATGTTGCAATTTCCTATTTGAAAACTCAATTGAAAGTTTGGGGTCATAGCATTTGTGATAATAAATTTCTCCATGTGAGGTGTGTTGCTCATATACTTAATTTGGTTGTATGTGATGGGTTGAAAGATGTGACTCCTTCGATATCTCATGTTCGATCTATGGTTAGGTGGGTGCGACAATCTCCATCTAGGATTAAAAAATTCAAAGAATGTGTTGAAATTGAGGAAATTGAGAAAAATACTTCATTGATCCTAGATGTGTTCACTAGATGGAACTCCACTTATTCTATGTTGAATGTGGCCATAGATTTTGAACGTGCTTTTAATAGGCTTGCAAGCAAAGACCCTTTATTCAAATTGAAATGGAATCGAGTGATGGGTGGCCTACCATAGAAAATTGGGATGTTGTGAAACAATTGGTGGTATTCTTGAAGTGTTTCTTTGACATTACAGTGAAGGTTTCGGGTACATCTTATTTGACATCAAATACTTTTTTTCATGAATTTATTGAGCTTGATGATGTTTTGAATGACTTGTTATATAATGAGCAGGAATATGGCATGAGAGAAATGGCGATGAGGATTACAGCAAAACTAGATAAATATTGGGGGAATGTGGATAAGATGAATAAATTATTGTACATTGCGGTTGTTCTAGATCCTAGACATAAATTAGCATTTGTGGAATTTGCTTTCAATGCAATGTATGGGAGTGGGACTGAAATAGCAAACAAAATGATAAAATCGGTGTGTGATGCCATTGAGGAATTATTTAAATGGTATAGTCTCAAATATGCATCACAAGGTGCACAATCATCCCAAAGTGCACAATCTAATGTGTCTAGTGAAAGTTTTGATGTGTATAGTTGAAACAAGTCAAGGAGAATGATGAGTGAAAAATTTGTAGAACACATTGCAGATGTTCTAGGAGGTGATAATACCGAATTAGATAAGTATTTCAGTGAGCATGTTGATCAAACGACTTCAAAATATAATGTTTTGGGTTGGTGGAAAAACAATTCTCCTAGATTTCCCATTCTTTCTCAAATGGCTAAGGATGTATTGGCGGTTCCTATATCAATCGTTGCTTCCGAGTCGGCATTTAGCACAGGTGGTCGTGTACTTGATTCATTTTGGAGTTCTTTAACTCCTAGAATGGTACAAGCTCTTATTTGCGCTCAAGATTGTCTCCGTTCAAGCAAACAACCAATGTCTGTGGAGGAGAACTTAGATTCACTTGAAACAATTGAGAAAGGTAATCCTTCATTTTAGATTATATAGCGTTCATTTATAATGTTTAATTGTTTATATGTTAATGACTTTCTTTAACTATTTTTATTTTCTTTTGATATTCTTAGAATTTGCGAAAGTTTTGGATATGGATGGTGGAGTTTAATGGAGATATCAGATATGACACTTGGTAATAATATGTAGAAGTACTCAGGTACATAACTGTTAAGTAAATTGGCTAAATATGAATTCAGTTTCAGTAGTATGCTTTAGTGGAATTTAATGGAGATGTGACTTAAAAGTTTTGGGCATGCATTTTTTTAACTCTTATGCACATGTTCATTTTTATGATGGGATAATGAACATAATTTTCTGACATTCATGTACCAGATAGTTCATTCAAGTGATATTCATGATACTAATGATAAGGCCTTTTTATATATTATTGTTCAACTTAGATTCTTAATTTACATGCTTGGTTCAATGTACACTGCTGCTGTGCTACATGATATCTCTTCACAGAGACTGTTGCCGACTATTGCTGACTTGCTGCCTTTGCTGGTCTGCTGTTGTGGCTTTCTTTTAAGTCAAGTTAATATTTTAGAATGTAGACTTGTAGTTGTGTAAGGAAATCATGAACAATTGATGTTCATTTAGTGGATATTTTGGCAGTTGATGTTCAATTGGATATGCTTGTAATTGTAAATTGTAATCTGCTAGTAGACTTAGTAGTTCTGTAGTTGAATGTGCTTGGATGTTCAGTTGAATGTGCCACTGACTTAATAGTTCTGTAGTTGAATCATGAATGTACTTGGATGTTCAGTTGAATGTGATTGGATCAGTTGAGAATGTGTTTGTAATTTAGGATTTTTTAAAACTGTTAATGGAAACAGGGTATGAGAAGCAGTCGGTACACAAGTAGGTTCGAACCGGTATCGTACCGGTTCCGGACCGGCTAACCGGTTTGGTAAACCGGTCCAACCGGTACCGGAATCGGTATCTAATTTTGACTGGATTTAGTTTTTGGTTCAATTCGGTATGGCCCGGTTCGGTCCGATTAATTACCGGTGAACAGTCCTATCCACTACTAATAATAGCGAACGTCAATTTTTAGTTTTTCTTCTGGTCGTTCTTTTTTATTTTTAATGGTATAGATGGTGTATGCCCTATAAGTATCTACATATTATGGGCAAGGAAATCATGCCTTACTAGTTAGGGTTTCGTGTTGGCCAAGGATGAGAGAAATCCGCGAAGAGCGCGAAATTGATTGATTGATTGAAGAGGGGAGAAGAACAGGCGGGTGATTACTCCAACGACACGTGGCTGAACTCCTAGAATTTTGGAACCGTGTTAGGGTAACAGGGATTCCAAGAGCCTTCTTGAGTGTTTCGAGTTGAGAGAATGTCCAAGTCTTGAGTGCTTTGAGAGGGAATGTCCAAGTCTTCAGTCACCAAAGAGTCCAAGAGTCAAAAGTGAGGTCCCTTCTTCATAGAATGGAAGAGCTATTTATAGAGTTTCCTAGAAATTGGTCACGTGCTAGGCACATGTCCTCGAGGAAATTCCAGAAATACCCTTAGTCATCAGAGTAATCCCCAGATCGTCATGTCCTTCTAGCCAGTAATCCAATCCCTTAATCAATTCCCAAAATGAGTTGCCTCCATGAGTCTTCTGTCTCGAGATACGTGGAGGCTTATCTCGGGTCTCGCACATTTATTTCTGGCTTTTATGTTTGTCATTCAATTATTTAGGTCGTATGTGAACCCTAATTTGTACATTGGGCTCACATTTACCCCCTACACGTGAGTCACACCTTTAGAGTGGCGATTGTGTAAAGTACTTCAAGTCTTTGAATCCTGTTTCGAATTTCTGAACTATCCGAGGAGTTTCATCTTGCAAGCCCTAAAATTGAAAAAAATCCTAGGAGAGGGAACCTCTAAGAAAATTCTCCCAAGATATCTTTGGACAAATCTTTCCAAAACCTTACACAATCTTTACTTCCCAAATTAATTTTTATATGTATATTTATATACATATATTGAAACTAAATCAAGATAAATTATACATTACCAAATAAAATAAAATCTTATTTTATTTTAGAAATCTTGAAAACAAAGTCAAATATATATATATATATATATGGGTATCCATCCACAGCAACCGGTTGTTGGGAGCAACCCCTTTTGGCCCAGCCGCTACAACCTGTAGCGGCTTATAAAAAAAAATTATCTAAGGCCGGTACAGGTTGTAGCGACTGGGCCAAAAGGGGTTGTTTCCCAACAACCGGTTGCTGTGGATGGAATCCCTATATATATATATATATATAACACCACAAGATCCTTTTCTTTTATTTGATGATATGCACGATGATTATGCATAGTGATTATGCATGGTGATTGGAAAGAATTTCCATCCTAAAGCAACAGGTAACCAGATAATATATATGTAATTTATTATATGTATAACAAGTTCATTATTCTCACCATATCATAACTCATCCACAACTTCGAAGCGAATGAGACTCACCGTCATTGATCTGATTGTCATAGAATTGTGACAACCCCAAAATAGGTTCATTCCATCCAACCCATTCTGAGTCGCCAAATACATGGTACAGAAAACAACTACAACTTTATTACAATAATTTTCGTGCAAAATATAACAACACATATACTATGAGTTTGGATACAAATATATACCAAATGTGACACATGTCCCAATCGTGGACAGCACCTCACAGTGACACCTTACATAAAGGTATAATCAAAAACTGTTTTAGAAATTAGAATTTATGGGAAGTGCTCAAGGAAACCTTCGTACATGGGAGGCCATGCTTCTAGGTTATGATAGATATCATATGGCCACAGAATTATCCTTGGTTGACCCAATAGACCCCAAGAAAAATGAGAAGATTACTATCATATTCTTCCCAATGGTGAGTCTTCTCTTGATTTATCATTATCTCCACTGTCTCAAATTGAGAATTATACTTCAAACAAACACCAAGATTATATAGGTAGTGCTCGTAAATATACTCAGCAAGTGGATGAGCACAACCCTGTCTTATGATGACACGAGGTTGTATGTCATTAGACATCTTGTATGATAGTGGCAAAACACCCTTCCAACGTTAGGTTCGCCTCACCCTAGTTGATTCACCAAATATAACTACTAAATGATGACCACCGTTCTATTCCACTGTTACCCCGCTCGACCCAGCTACACTCTTATTACCTGAAAGGAATTGTGAAGCAAAAGGGTGAGCACAACTAGCTCAGTAAAGAATATCATGACTAAAGATAATTAAATTATCAATAGCCTTCATCAATAATAAATCAGAGATTTAGAATATATGGTAGATGATAAAAATTTCAACCATAGTTGCAGCGGAACGAGCAATCCATTAGAAGAGTCAAATAGACTATAAAGTCTATTATCTTCTCCATGTTAAAAATCCATCAACAATGTTTTATCCCTGTAACATCAATCAATAATTCTGGTCCACAATCATATGAATAACTCATAATCATAATTGTAGTTCTAAATTCCTCTTCTCATCCATGACGAAGATAATTTTCATCACCTATCTTTACCTGAAATATCAAAGATCATGGTTATACCAAATCACATTTCCTGATCATAATCATACTGATAAGTTCATCTTTGCACTACGGCCAAAGATATTCATTTGTATCACCAGTTGGTCATGTTCATCTCAACACATGTTCATCTTTGCACTACTGGCCAAAGATATTCAACAACATGTTATCTTTGCACTACGGGCAAAAGATATTCATCAATAATTCATCTTTGCACTACAGGCCAAAGATATTCCTCAACAGTTCATATTTGCACTACAGGCCAAATATATTCATCAACAATTCATATTTGCACTACATGCCAAATATATTAATATCTCAAAGAAATATATAATCATTTCAAAATTTATATAAACAATTATAACCATGTTGATCATTTCACCTTTGCACTTAAGCTAAAGATATTCAATTATAAATTCAATGGTCATAATCATACCAGTTAACAATTCAACTTTGCACTACTAGCCAAAGAGAATCCATAGTCATGATCATACCAAAAATCTACCCATCTTTACGCTCAAGTCAAAGAGAAATATCATCATTAGGGTTATAAAAATATTATATATGATAATAAAAATAATATGATCAACATATAGTTTTAATCTCAAGAGTAATATTCATAAATCAACTATAATTTGGTTAGAAAAAGAAATCAATTTTGTCGTGGATAGTACCCGTGAATAGTAACTCGTGAATAATAACCCCGACATGAAAAAGGTAGAAATTCCACAATAAAATCTATACCAATATTTCGGTATAATGATATTGAAAGAATAATATTTCTTAAGCTTATAAACAATTTATTTTAATTGTTTACACTTTACTAAATAATGCATTTAATCATCCTAAAATGCCAAACTCATAATATTTCATCACCAATAACCAAAACTCTCATCAAAAATTTCCATATACCTCATATAGGATTTTCAAGCCATAAAATCCTATTTTCTAATTTTTTTTACTTCACATAACATTTTTAATTCATTACTCATAACTAGTCCATTTTTATAAAAAATACCAAATCAATTCCAAAAATATTTCTTTTTTGGGATTTAGCAGAATATAGTCCTATATTGAACATATATTTTTCTCAGAATTTTTAAAATTCTTTTACTATTTTTCATATGGCCAAAATCGCCGAATATTTAGACATTTATCATAAATTGTAATTTTATCTAAAAATTCTAAAATTCACAGAGTATACTGATATTATATAGATATACTTTCAATAAAAATTTCATCAATTTTGGAGTTAACCACAAAGAGTTATAAGCGGTTACTTTTAAAGTAGTCTTTTCCCGTAAAATTCATAACTCTTAATCTATTCATTCAAAAATCGTCATTTTTGGACACAATCAATAAAACTCATCAAAATATCATTTTAAATTTTTTCAGAATTTTATGAAGGTCAGAAGAAGTACGAACTGAAAAACATAATAACTCTTAAAATCCCTTACTATCCCTTACCTCAAAAGAGCAGTACTTCTGACTGGATATCGGATATGACGCTGAAGGAAACTTGCACTGATAAATATCAACTCACCAAGTATCTAAATACTCACACAAATATGCTTGATAATCTAGAGAGAAAGAAAACTTGTTTCTGGTGTGATTTTCAATTCTAACATAAGCACCCTATTTATAGGAAAATACTAGAACGTCAAAGGAGACTAAAATAATAAATATTATTATTTATCTTCTTTCTACGCACCAACCATGACCAGCCTCCATGCTTGAACCAAGAATTCTAGCACATGCTCTCTTACCCCAACCAAAAAGTGGGGCCCGCCTTCTAGAATTTTTCACTCAAAATATTTATAAAAATAATTTCTGAATCAGTCACATCTTAAAATTAATAACAAATTATACGTTATTTTTAACGGTTCAAAATCTATGGACATATACTCAACTCATATATGTATAACATATCCACAAATTACAACGATCCAACGGTCGGATCAAAAATTATAACTCATGCAATATATCTCAAGAACACTGATTATCGGATTATAAATCCTTCGGACCAGTTTCATTCAAAAATTCACCACGAAATATTCACAATGAATTTTTGAGTGATTCCAAATTCTACGGTTAGCTTACTTCCAGGGCTTTCTTTTGATATATGGCTCATCTCCTAACTCATTATACACAAAGAGTTATGGATTTTACAAAATCAAGTAATAAACTAATTTTTCTGAAAATCCCATATTTTGTTCTCCATTTCGATAAAATACTGATAAAACACCTCATCATTAATTCCTTCATTTATAACCACAGAAATAAATCCATCATTTATATCCACATAAAATAAATATTTTCTTATCATATGAATCAATAATTAATTATTCACAAATAATATTACAGAATCATATTTATGACAACCAGGCCGCTCCCAGGAAAGAGGGGGCTTTCCAATAAGGATTTCTCCTTACTGGCGCGTAATTAGGTGACCAAACCTCTCCTTGACAGAACTTTCTAGACATTGCCAATAATGCTATCTAATAATATTATTCAAATAATATGAATTATTGATCTGATAATGGAGATACTGTGCAGTGACAATTATTGAAATAACAATAATATAAAATATCAACACAGCAATTATTGAATCAATAAAATAAAATATTGAACAGTAATTACTGTAACAATTATTGAGTAGTGTCTTCTTACGTAAGAATCAATAATTCAAAAATACTGTGCAATACCGTGTACTACTGTCCACTAACGCGTATTACTGTATTTTAACAGCCGGGTATTCCAACAGTGTTAACGGTAACAACTACGCTGTTATTTGTAAAAACTCAATTTTTGTCATTTTCTTCATCCGACAGTTATTCGTTATGGGGACCACAAATGGTTGCACCTTCGTACGAATATTCTCCAACAGAAAGAATATTCCACGACCAAACGAATATTCCCCGACAATTGAATATTTTATAACAACTTGCGTATTTTTTAAAAAAAAATCATATCTCACCCTTAACTTTAAACTTTTATCAATTTAATCATTTACTGAATTGTAATTATAAGAAAAATTGAATACTTTTATTTTATAAAATTCGGGGTCTTACAAGAATCATCTAATTAAGTTCATCAGGT
This sequence comes from Panax japonicus, assembly GCA_020205505.1. Taxonomy (NCBI): domain Eukaryota; kingdom Viridiplantae; phylum Streptophyta; class Magnoliopsida; order Apiales; family Araliaceae; genus Panax; species Panax japonicus. The sequence goes on from CM035111.1 coordinate 41,849,482, forward strand.
ATATCCTCTCTTTTGATTGCAAACTTTTATCAGTAATCTTGATGCCTCATGTAGATCTATTGCAGACTTCAAAATTCCAATTACGTACTTTGAATCGGGTCAAAGAGTTATCTTTCATCCATGGTTATATTTGAACAGTATACTCCACTAAGAAGTCAAAATTATCTATCTTTTATCATTTATTTGGTACCCCTTGGATCGGATGATTTTGGTACGGGTTTGTTAAGATTTTGTATGCATAGGTAAGAAAATTTGATTCCAAAGTTCCATCACTGCCGCAGGAGCACTTTCGTGCTCTAATCATTTACGAAAGGGCATAAACCAATTTATGTGACTGTGTTTAATTCATCGTGATTGCCTCATTCAAATTTTTTTTATTTGAAGCATTACTAAATTTCTTTTATTTCTGAAGAGGTCAAATACATATTTTATTTCATTAAGACTTTTCAATCCTTTACTACTTGATGTACTATAAAGTATGCATAATTTTTTTTCTTCTAATTCTATGTTTTTCTAATATTTTTCTTACTTGTTTTAGGATCTATTTAGTTTGCTTGTTCAAAATGATTGTCGATATTCTTTCGATGGTAATCACGAATCTTTAATACTAGAGAACAACTATCAAATACTTATTTGATAAAAAAAATGAAATTAGGTACCTATAGTAGTGTTGCTTTTTCGTTTGGTTATTTCTTCGTGATTGCTTCATCGACTTCTCCTTTCAGGTAATTGTAGTATTTCTTTTCCGGACTATTTCTCCTTAACAGGATCTTAGCTCGTATATTTTTAAAGAAAAGGAAATACAACAAGGAGGAAACATCTATTCCGGGCCATTTCACCTTAATAAAGATCTTAGCTCAGATATTCACGAAGAAAAGGCAACACCACACGAGGAAGCATCCATTCCAGGCCATTTCACCTTAACAAGGATCTTGGCTCGAATATGCACGAAGAAAAGGAAACACCGCAACGAGGAAACATCTATTCCGGGCCATTTCACCTTAACAAGGATCTTGGCTCGGATATTCCTAAAGAAAAAAGTCACTTCACCTTTATAAGACCCCGAATTTTATAAAATGAAAGTATTCAATTTTCTTATAATTATTATTTTATTTCGTAAATGGTTAAATTGATAAAAGTTTAAAGTTAAGGGTGATATGTGAAATTTTTTGCAAAGTAAGCAAGTTGTTATAAAATATTCGTTGTATCGGGGAATATTCGATTGGTCAGGGAATATTCATTTTAATAAGAAATATTCGTACGACGGTACAATCATTGGTGGACCCCACAACGGAAGTATTATTCTCATTTAGAAAACGGCATAAATATCTTTTTATAAAAATAACGGCGAAAGTGTTACCGTTAAAACTGTTGAACTACCTGGTAGTAAAAGTACAGTAATACACGTGGTTGCATAGCAGCACAAGGTAATGATTATTGATGCTTACGTAAGAAGTCACTCAGTTATACTTAATTATTTCTACAATAACTACTGCATCATATCTCTCATATTATTGATTCAATTATTGTCACAGTATCATTTATATAATATGTTATATTATTAAATCAATAATTGAGACGACAAAGTTATTTATATTATTATTTGCAATATTGACAATGTCTAGAAGTTCTGTCAAGGAGAGGTTTGGTCACCTAATTGCGTGCCAATAAGGAGAAATCCTTATCGAAAAGCCCCCTCTTTCCTGGGAACGACCTGGTTGTTAAATATTGTGAGTTATAATATTAATGATGAATAAGTTCGTGTTGATTAAAGATGAAATTGATAGTTCTATTGTGTTGGGATTATTAGTGTTAGTGAAAATCGACATTTATTTCGATAATAATTGATGTCTGAAGGTTATATTGACCAATCGGGTATTCGGGGCACTTTTCGTGTCGGAGTACTATTCACGGGTTACTATTCACCCGGTTAGTATTCACTCTAGTATTGTTCAGTCGGGTATTTGGGATACTTTTCGTGTCAGAGTACTATTCACCCGGTTACTATTCACTCTAGTATTGTTCACTCAGGTATTTGGGACACTTTTGTGTCAGAGTACTATTCACGGGGTTCTATTCCCGAAGTACTATTTACGGGGTACTATTCACCCAAAAATATATTTTTTTTCAGCCCAAATTATTTTTGGGTACAATATTAGTCCATGAGGAGATGTGATAATTTTTCAGACCGTTGGTTGAAGTTATAATAGTAAATCAATATGGATCGTTGGTTGAAGATATAATAGTAAATCAATATGTACCGGTGGTAGAAAGTTATAATAGTAAATCAATATGGATCGCTGGTTTAAAGTTTTAATAGTAAATCGATATGGACCATTGCTTTAAGTTTTAATAGTAAATCAATATGGACCATCCGTTTAAAAGTAAATCAATCTGGACCGTTCATGAATTAGTTACTATTCAGTCCATTATCCTATAAATAGAAGCTCATTCCTTCATTATTTCTTACGAATTCACTGAAACTCTAGAGAGAGAAACTATATAGAGAAAGAAGAAAAATATTATGTTACTTCACTACTCCAGTATTCAGTTTCTCTAAGGTAAGGGATATTATTATTATAGTAAGGGATATTATTATTATTATAGTAAGGGGTATTATTTCTTTCGTATTCATGAAGAGAGCTATTGTTATTCCATTCCTTATTATTCTGTTGGAATAACTTGTTTATGCAAAGTACTGCATACATGGTGAAATTCTTCTGTTATTCCATTTTTTATTATTCTGTTGGAATATTCTGTCTGTCCGGATTACGCATGACCTGGTTCCATTCTTTATTATTTTGTTGGAATAACATGTCTGTACGGTTTATAACATGCATAGTGAATTCTTCTGTTATTCTATTCTTTATTATTCTGTTGAAATATATTGTCTGTGCGGATGACGCATGACCTGGTTCCATTATTTATTATCCTGTTGGAATAACTTGTTTGTGCGTTCTATCGCATGCATGGTGAATTCTTCTGTTATTCCATTCTTTATTATTATGTTGTAATAACATGTCCATATAGATTACCACATGCATGGTGAATGATCCTTTGTATTCATTCTTTATTAAATTATGGAAATGATCTGTTTACGTGGATTACCGCATGGCGAGTGAAAATCCATTTGCAATTTCGTAATTTGTCTGACCCTCAAAAAATTCTGAAAAAATTTGAAATGATAATTTGATGAGTTTTCTAGATTGTGTCCAAAAGTGGCGATTTTTGGATGTATAGATAAGGAGTTATGAATTTTATAGGAAAAGACTATTTTAAAAGTAAACTCTTATAACTCATTGTGGTTATCTCCAAAATTGGTGAAATTTTTATTGAGAGTACATATAAATAACAGGAGTATACCTTGTAAATTTTGGAATTTTTGGACAAAAGTACAATGTATGATAAATGTCTAAATATTCGGCAGTTTTTGCCATATGAAAAATAGTAAATGAATTTTAAAAATTCCGAGAAAAATATATGTTCAATATGGGACTATATTCTGCTAAATTACAGAAATGAATAATTTTTAGAACTGATTTGGTATTTTTCATGAAAATAGTTTAGTTACGAACATATGAATTAAATATGTTATGTGAAGTTGAAAAATTGGTAAATAAGAGTTTATGGATTGGAAATCCTATATAAGATATATGCAAATTTTTGATGAGTGATTTGATCATTGGTGATGAAATCTTATGAGTATGGCATTTTGAATGATTAAATGCATTATTTGATAAAGTATAAATAATTAAAATATATTATTTATAATTTTAAGAAGTGATTAAAATATTATTATAATATTAATAATATTATATTATTAATTTATTAAGTGATTGATAATATTTGGATAAATTTAAAGTCTTTAATATTTATCCTTGATTTCGTTTGATTAATGATTATATCATTGTCATCATCCTCATGTTTATATTGTGATGAAAGTCATCTTTGGCTTACGTGCAAAGATGGACTGTTGATTATTGGTTTTACAGTTATATATCTTTGGCTTACGTGCAAAGATGGACTGTTGATTATTGGTTTTACAGTTGTATATCATTGGCTTACGTGCAAAGATGAACTATTGATTGATGAGTATCTTTGGCTTATGTACATAGATGAACTGTTTATTGGTATGATTATGACCAGGGATCATTCGGTATAATCATGACCCGTAATGTTATAGATGATGTGGTAAAAGTCCTCATTGGCCCGTAGTTCATTGATGGACAATTATTGGTATGATTATAAATAGGAATTATTCGGTAGAATCATGACCATTGATGATTACATGAATATCCTTTGCCGTAGTGCAAGGATGATTCGATGATTTGGATTATTTATTAAGCTGAGTCTCAGCGATAAAATATTGATTATACACTTTTAATTCGTAAAAGATAGTAGATAACATGCTCTACTTGACTCTTTTAAAATACAGTTGTATGTCTTTGGCATGTAGTGCAAAGATGAATTGTTAATGAATATCTTGGTTGTAGTGCAAAGATGAATTTATTAGTATGATTATGAGCAGGAATTGTGATTTGGTATAACCATGATTTTTGATGTTTCGGGTGAAGATAGGTGATGAAAATTATCTTCGTCCTAGGTGCAAAAAGGAATTTAGAACCACAATTATGATTATGAGTTATTCATATGATTGTGGACAAGAACTGTTAATTGATGTTACAGGGATAAAACATTGTTGGTGGACTTTTAACATGGAGAAGATAATAGACCTTATGGTCTATTTGACTCTTTTGGATTGCTCGTTCCGCTGCAACTATGGTTGAAAAGTTTTATCATCTACCATATGTTCTAAATCTCTGATTTATTATTAATGAAAGTTATTGATAATTTAATTATCTTTAGTCATGATATTCTTTATTGGGCTAGTTGTGCTCACCCTTTTGCTTCATAATTCCTTTCAGGTAATAAGAGTGTAGCTGGGTTGAGCGGGGATAACAGGGGAATAGAACGGTGGTCTATAGCTGTTGAGGTTCTCCCTAAATAGTATAAAAATAATTTTGTTGAGAACTTTAGATAAGTTTGTCGTATTGTATACGTCATTTGATATTTAATTTTGGTGAACCGAATAGGGTGAGGTGAACCCAACTTTGGAAGGGTGTTTTGCCAATATTATACAAGATGCCTAATGACATACAACCTCGTGTTATCATAAGACATGGTTGTACACATCCACTTATTGAGTATATCTACGAGCACTACCTATATGATCTTGGAGTTTATTTAAAATATAATTTTCACTTGGAGACAACGGAGATAGTTATATGTTAAGAGAAGACTCACCATTGGAAAGAAGATGATAGTAATCTTCTTATTTTTCTTTAGGAACTTTTGGGTCAACCAAGGATAATTCTGTGGACATATGATATCTATCATAACCTAGACGCATGGCCTCCCATTTACGAAGGTTTCCTTGAGTACTTCCCAAAGATTTTAATTTCTAAAATAATTTTTGATTGTACATTTATGTAAGTACCATTTTAAGGTTGTGGTCGAGGCACCATGAGAGTTACATACATTGTATTAAAACTCACAGCTTATATGTTGTTGTACTCTGCACGACAGTTCAACAGTTGTATAAATGAAGTTTGTATTTGATTTTTATAGTGTGATATCTGGCAACTCAAGATAGGGTGATGTATATCTATTTTGGGGGTGTCACAACCTTAACAGGATCTTGACTTTTTCTCTGAATATTCTCAAAGAAAGACCACAACTTTTGTTTTTTACAGCGAAGTAGCATTCATCCCAAGCGGTTGATTCAACAAGCAAGGAGAAGTTAAATGTAAGAGGTGAAGAGCTCCCTAGGTGGCTAAACCCTAGGGGTCAAACCCTAGGGGGACCAAACCTAGTGGCCTCCTTCTTCACATTTTTTCGTTCTTCCTCTACCCTTTTTTATTTGAATGGCTTCTAATGTTCGTGCTCTTTTTTGCTTCTTCTTTCAGGTATTTTTAAGCTTAAACCTCAAACTTGCTTCTTTGCTATGATAAGCACTCAAGTTCAAATGTTTTCCTCGCCATCCTTTCCTTGCTCTTTAGAGCCCTTATGTTGAATTCTTCTTGCTTACAGGACCTCGATCTCCATTGAACATTCTGCAGACCCAGAAATTGCCAAAGAGGCCCCGTTCCACATTGATTGGGGAAGGGCTCCCCTCTTTTGGTCCTTCCGACGTCTTTTTGGAGCAAGTTCAGGCTTATGATTGTTCAATTTTTTTCGCCAGAGAAGGAAGACTTATTTCTATATACAACAGCTTGCGAATGTTAGGATGACTTTTCCCATTCTGATCGTGTTCCTCGCATATACATAGAGGAACACGAATACCCTTTTAATCCCCTTTGCTTCATGTCCGATTCATCTGGCTGCCTTTAATGATGGCAGCATTAGACCGACGAGATATTTGGGAATGTGATTATGTGGATATACTAAAGAAAGGGCTTACATTCTTCGTTGTATTCAACTATGTAGGGACTTTCTCGGCCAACAGAACCATGATGCTCTTACCATGTTGATTTTACTTTGGTGCTCCTCTATATGCACAATGGTCACTGCTTGGGGGGAATTCAATACCCATAATCTGGAGGATGTCTATGTCCTCTACCAGTAAGTATTTGCCCCCCTGCACGTGAGTCACGCCTTTGGTGGGATGATCGCGTAAAATATTTCAAGTGTTGAAGTCTTGATTCAAGTTTCTAAATAATTCGCGGAGCTTGCCCCCTGCACATGAGTCATGCCTTTGGTGGGATAATCGCGCAAAATGTTTCAAGTGTTGAAGTCTTGATTCAAGTTTCTAAACAATTCACGGAGCTTGATTTTTTTTTTCAAGTCTCGAAAATGAAAGTCCTATGAGAGGGAACCTCTAGGGGGAAACCCTAGGAGGAAGAGCCCTAAAGGAGCTCTCCCTGGATATCTTGGAAAAATCTTCAATCTAATTCTTCTTATTCTCTCTTGAAATTTTCACTTCTTCAGAATCAAGAAGTCATCGAGAAGGCCAATACCGATGAAGAGGATGATGATGTTCCCATTGAGCTCTTTGCAAGTTGAGGACTTGAAGCAATTTAGCGATGATGTAGACGACCTTGCAGTCGTGGGTGTTGATATGTCTTCTTTTCGTGCTAGGCTAAATCTTCTCAAGTCAAAATTTTATATTGTTGCACTTCATTCGGAGGTAGTTATACGCAAGTGTGAGGTAACTGCTTTTTAGTACAACTTTCAGATCTTGACAAAGCCACAAGAAAATTGGAGGCCAAGTCTCGGGATCTAGAGTCCAAGCTTCAGGATGTAGAGTGACAGCGACGTGACTTATAGTCAACTACCCAAGAGGTTAGGGAGCTGAGAACGGAAAATCTTAAGATTCATGAGACCACCATTGCTGACTTGGAGGCTTTAGTTATGCCCCCTCTTTAACTTGATAAGTCTTGGCCTTTAGATCATGACTTTTTGTAATATTTTCCATTTTCTGTATCAAAAAACTCATTTACATATATTTCATTTATCAAAATATAGTTCCTTCATCTTATTGATTGTCTTTAATTTGAATAATTCCTTAAAACTCAATATTTAACATTGAATCTTAAGTTGTTCAAATTAAGACTCCAAGACAACAATAGGCCACATAAAACAGCATACATGAATCTTTTCAAGAAAAAACATGTTTTTTATGCAAACTAACACTTGAATCTATACTTTTTTAAAAAAAGAGATCAAAAAAATATTCAAGCATAAGCGGAAGTTTGACAATTTATTGATAATAAAATTACTTTTAACAAAAAAGCATAACATTTCAAATAATAAATCCTGCTTTTGTCGGAGAAAGCTTAACGTTCACCACTTTTAGAGATAAAGTGTAACTTTTTTGGGGGGTTGACGGCTTATACTCAAGTGCGTCAATCACTTTTAGAGTTGAAAGTGTAACTTTCGAGGACTTATAGTCAGGTGCCTCAATTAATTTTGAAACTGAAAGTATAACTTGTCTGGTCCGAGGACTTATAGTCAGGTGCCTCGATTACTTTTAAAGTTGAAAGTATAACTTTTCAAGTCTGAGGACTTATAGTCAGGGGCCTCATTCACTTTTGATAATAAAGTGTAACACTCGGTTGCCTCGTCACCTGGGTCATCCAATTTCTTGGCAAGTACAGTCTACGAGTACTTGAAATCGGGTGCCTCATCACTTGGGTCGTCCAATTTCTTAGCAAGTGCGGTCTACGAGGACTTGAAATTGGGTGCCTCGTCACTTAGGTCGTCCAATTTCTTAGCAAGTGTATTTTATGAGGACTTGGCCACCATTTAGAGTGGACCACCATCTTGGGTGGATTTTTTTTATTTTTTTTTCACTCGTCAATTCTTGTGCCTCCTCCCTTGGTCATCTAATTACTTGGCCATGGATACTCCTGAGAACTTAAACCACCATTTTTTGTGGACCACCATCTTAGGTGGATTTTTAATTCGTCAATTCTTGTATCTATAATTCAGAGTTCTTTCGATGGTAGAACCAGTATTTAGGGTTGTCCATCATGTTGACTTCTGGGACTGCACCATGAGTGATAGTGTTGCACATTTTTTTTCCTAGTTCAATCTCTCTGGACGCCAGTTTCTCATGGTATATCCTCTGCAAACTGTAACATTTCATAGTAGAGTGTCCTGCGTATAGTGGTATACACAGAAGTTCGGCCTTCTTTTCATCTCTTCAGTCACAACCAACCGGGGCCTTAGAGGTTTCACCATTCTGTGCTCGACCCATTGTTCGTACAGGCCCCTGAATGCCTTCTCACTGCATTTGATAGCCTCCCGAACTGGCATTTTGGTATACTTGTCCCCATGATTTCCTCTGCTTAGCTTAAATTTCTCATTTTTCTCCATCTTGCCCTCTTATGGTTTTGACTGAGAATCCGCCAAAGTCACAGTTGTTGTCCTCTTGCCCTTCCATGTAACCATCGCATGGCTGGTGGGTAATGTCATGATTCCTCCCAAGTCTTGTGCAAAAGATGAGAGGGTCGCAAATGAATCACAAGCCTTGGTAATGAGGTGGGGTTGAAGGCGTCTAAAGCACCATTGTTGCATATGATAACCAAGTTTTTTTCTTCAATTGGCTTTGCACACTTATGTGCTTGGGTCCTGAACCTATCCACGTAATCTAATAGCTTATCGTTTGGCTTCTTCTTGAATTGCATGAGCTCTACGATGGTTACATGTTTCTGCACATAGAAAAATTTCTTAAAAAATTGTAATTTTAGATCATCCCAATCATGGACTGATCCCTTCTCCAAGTTGTAGTACCAACTAAAGGCATTATCCGTCAAAGTCTTGTTGAATTCCCTCATCAACACATTGTGATTGTTCATTTCACCATATCCTAACCATGGAGATATCGACTCCACGAACCTGGCAATGTGTTCCCTGACATTTGCTTTCTCCCCCATTATATTTTGGAAATTATGGGGGATACTCAATATACCCTGCCGGGTAAGGTTGTCTCCGAATATGTGCCGAGTAAAGTGGAGTAAAGTCTAACTCCAAAGGTCGGGATGTCTGCCTATGAAGTTGATTGATCACATCGGTCATATCATCCTTTGTCACATATTGACCCGTGGTATGGACTCTCTGTGGTGTTATGATGTATGGTTGCATTGGTCGTGTGTATGGTACAGAAATTAGTTGATGTACACTGGCATCATGTAAATTTTGTATCGGTTGTGCTTGTGGGTTTGTTCGTTGGACGAGGCTTGGGATGGTTGGTATCTGCACTTGTAAAAATATGGGGATAGTGGTTGGAATGATGTTTGTCTGAGGCTGGTTGACCTCCGGTCTGGGTTGTGGCACGTACCACTGTTCTGAGGTTTCAAGTGGATGATTGGAACGAACGGATTCTCTGTCAATGGAGGTGCAGTCTGATTCTCCTTATTGTTGTTATCATGTTGTTGTCATCTACTCCTACTTGTTCTCCCTGCAATTGGCGTCTAGGAACATGGCCTTGAAAGTGGGAATTTGCATCAACTGCTGGTAAAAATTTCCTATTTCCTATTGCTTCCCCTGTATCTCCAGCATCATAGCCATCATCATCCCTTGTCCTTCTCGTGTTTCTTTCAACGCCTTGAGTATCTCCAGTTGCACATCATTTGTCTGCTCTTCACTTACATCCTCACCTTGCCTTCCCGTGCATGTATGTCTAGCATTCGTTTGTTATTGATTGGCCATGTATGGTGATGTTGAACTTCCTTCCGAAGTGTCATCAATAATAGGTAGATTGAGATCCAAATTTGCACCCTGAAAAGCTTGATTTGCTTGTCTTCGAACTGGACCTAGTGAAGTAATGCTCGTTGTCGATGAAACTCTTCCTGTTATTCTCCCACTTCGAGTTGTGGGCATACCCTTCACGAATTTTACACCAGGCCAGCAGAGTCTCCAAAGAAATGTGGGCAAGGAAATCGTGACTTAATAGTTAGGGTTTCGTATTGACTAAGGATGAGAAAAATCCACGAAGAGCACGGAATTGATTGATTGATTGAAGAGAGGAGAAGAACATGTGGGCGATTAGTCCAACGACACGTGGCAGAACTCCTAAAATTCGAGAACCGTGTTAGGGTAACAGGGATTCCTAGAGCCTTCTTGAGTGCTTCGAGTTGATTGAATGTCCAAGTCTTGAGTGCTTTTAGCGGGAATGTCCAAGTCTTCAGTCACCAAAGAGTCCAAGAGTCAAAAGTGAGATCCCTTCTTCATAGAATGGAAGAGCTATTTATAGAGTTTCCTGGAAATTGGTTACGTGCCAGGCACATGTCCTCGGGTAAATTCTAGAAATATCCTTAGTCATCAGAGTAATCCCCAGATCGTCATGTCCTTCTAGCCACCAATCAAATCCCTCAATCAATTCCCAAAATGAGTCACATCCACGAGTCTTCTGCCTCGGGACACGTGGAGACTTATCTCGGGTCTCGCACATTTATTTTCGACTTTTCTGTTTGCCATTCAATTCTTTAGGTCATATGTGAACCCTAATTTGTACCTTGGCTCACACATACTATAAATCATTTCCCATATATATATATATATATAATACTTGTAAGGTGGTGTTTGATAAAAACTAAATGAATCTGAATGAAAAAAATTATTTGATAATTGACATGTCTGAAACATCTAAATAACAATTTTTTATTATTTTACCCCTCTAAAAAAAATTCAAAATTGTTGTAACTTTATTTAATATTACTTAATATAATAGTTAATATTGTAAAATAAGAATCATTCAGCCAAAAAAATGAGACTTAGGGGGTGTTTGTTTAGAGCTGAATGGTTGAATCGGTCAGTGTGTTTGTTTTATTCTGAATGGCTGAATCAGTAAGATGGACGAGCTGAATGGCTAAGTCAGATTATTTTAGCTGAATGAAGTAAAAAAATTAAAAAATTAAAAATATATTAACTATTATATTAAGTAATATTAAATAAATTTATAACAATTTTAAATTTTTCAAAGGGGTAAAATAATAAAATTTTGTCATTCGGATGTTTTAAACATATCAATTATCAAATAGCTTTTTTCATTCAGATTCAGCTCATTCAAATTCAGATTCATTCAGTTTTTATCAAATACTCCTTTAGTCATTCAGTTCAAATCGTTTGAATGTTCAAACAATTTTTTTCCCAAAATAAACGTAATGACTATCATCCATTCAATACTAATTAAACAGCCCCTAAGAGAGAGATTATATAGGCCCATAAACTATGTTTAATGCACGAGTACTCAAGAACATTCATCAAAAATCCTTCTTTCTTCGCATTAATCCACGAATCTACGAAACATTTAAATGTCAAAAGACAAATATACATGTGCATCCCACAAGACTCAAATTTTGCGAAAAATCAAACCCGTAAACGAAAATGAACCAAAATGCCAACTGAAAAGACGAAAATGTTATTTTTGAAAATTCAAGGATCACTTTAGTTGGAAGGACTAATATGTAATTCATCCTTTTTTATAATAAATAGAAGCATATATAGTTAAGGTCAATGTTGAATATTATAACGCAAGGAAACAACATTACACTATATTTTGTTTTTCTAATTTCTTTCCATCAATTTTCTTATTCTTTTAATTATTTTCTATGGTACGTACAGCTCATTAAATTACGTTTATGTCCTTGACCTGAAAATACAACTCCAAAAATTGCAAAGCCTCAACACACCCACATTTATACATGTACTTATCAGCTATTGAATAAATTCTACCAGCAAATAATATCCCTTGTGCTTCAAAGAATATTAACCTTTTTGCTGTTACAATTTTTTGTTGGAGCCTGAGATTTCGCAATTAGGTGAATACTCTGGTTTCATGTACAAAATGTATCCACTATACTTTTCCTGCTTCCTCAGCTGTTTCAGCATCTTCTTCCGATTGACTGGCTAATTTCATTATGTCTTCTACGCGAATCTTTCCTTCTGTTAGAAATATAAAAATGGGGATAAAACTATACATTAGAACGGAACGTGTAGACGATCATGCTAGATAAACATTGCTAAACATTGTATGTGTAGGACTATGATTGAACGATACAAAACAATCAGTTGACTGAAATATAGCCTCCGCAGTATTCTAACAGAAGCTAGTTTAATTAATATTCTAGATAGAAATTAAGGTGGCTGGGAATTTGGTTTGTTATATACTTCAATCTAAAGCAAATAGATGTGCCTTCAGTGGCTAGTGAAAGTATGATAGTTCTCTCATCTTTATTTGGTGTCCAAATGTCAGTTCTAGGTAAATAAATGATGTTCCATCAAAGAAACACTGATAATTTTTTCAAGATAAAAGAAGAGGGGGGAAAAGAGAGTGGGGGTTTGACATCTATATCAAATATGAGAATCACCATGCTCAATACTTCCGTGTTGTCCACACGATGGATTAGCATGTCACCATAAGCGTAGAAGACAATCTTTCATGAGAGAGGGACAAGTTATGATGGCATGTTATATATACGCGCATGTACGACTCTTCTTACTTCGAATTCAAATGCTCTTGTTACTGACCTCTATCTTTGGAAAGGTTGCTGATGAGTTCTTGAATACCCTCCTTGTCCAATGTATCCTTAAGGTAGATGGCTGCAGATGCTACCTCCTCAGGAGACACTTTGCCATCATAATCCCTGCATATATATGTCAAAATATCATTTATTAGCCAGAATCTTCACCATTAAGAATGTGATAACATTGCTAACGAAGATAGTAAAAATAAACACTTCAAGAGTTTATTTACATGTATAACAAGATATGTTTGCGAGAACTACTAGGATACTTAGGTCAAAGTTATCTCCAACATGCTCTTTTGACAATAGTATGTATTTTATATAAAGTTCAAAAATAAATCATGACAATGCATGCCTATGTGGTTCTGTTGGTTGGGGTTCATAAACATTGCACAAAATGTTACATCCTGTTACTACAATTTGTCACTAATGGCCTAGCGAAGTGCGGTAGTAGTTCTGAAGAACTACACTTCATTTGCTACCCTATGAACAAGAAATCCCACTACTTTTATAGCTGAACCGTTGTTCTATTAGTGCTAAATTAGGAAGCCTCCTACTGACGTGGAAGTTAGAAAAGAGAGAATACTAATGGTAACTGCTTTTATGGTTTTTTATGATTTGGTAACGACGCCCTAGGTTTCTAAGCACCTCAGTCATTATCAGAATCTGAGGTTTCAGGCCACACTGCAGTGAAGTCAAACGTTGGACGCCCGTAGTATGTGAATCCAGTTACTATTGGGAGATTTTGTGATGCATGTAACTGTATAGAGTGTATCTGGCATTCTTTGGGAGACTTTCATGATGTGTCCTCTATTACATCAACTTCTTCCAAACCATTAATCCAGCCTAAGGCTGAATATGAGCAAGCAATCTTGAACTGCCCCAAAATAAGCATTTCAAATTCTACCAATGGGAGCCTTTACCAGCAAAGCTAAGTTCAGATCACGGAGGCATGGTAACTAAGTTGTAACGTATCAAGATTTAGGAGACATTTTCAAGAGGTACTAACTAAAAAAGTGTCGCCCAACAAAAGGCGTTGCCCAAGTATTCAAACATAATTTTGGCAACTTTTTCTTTTGGGCTGTAGAAGTGCATTTCTGAGAAAAGCTTTTAAGATCTGGGCTCGCAGACGGTATTTTTTAGTTCAGGTCTGTTAAGTCAACTTGGTCCCCAAGTCCTACGTGATCTAGTAATGTATTACTCTTATTTTGAGAATTACTGTGTGCTTTTGGCTGTGTGCCTGTGTGCATCACAGAACCCTTGAGAAGGTAAAGCATTCGTCTTCATCCCCCTTTTCTTACCTTCAGGCTACTAAAATGTTTACCCCATCCTCCAACCCATTGTCCAAACAATTTGATCATACCCTTTTATCCCGAAATAAATTTATCACTTCATCCGTTGTGCCCAACCACAAGATACACCCTCCCATACATACATACCTATCAAGTAACCGCCAACGATCACCAATTTTGGCATCCACATCATCAATTTCTTTTTCAAGTTTTTGGAGCATAGCATCAACCTGAAATGTGGAAATCCAAGAAAGTTGATTAACAATTTAAGTACACATTATACACATGACAATTAAAAGAGGCTTTCGAAAATGAAATTGGATGCTGAGCCCATAGCAACTGAAAATTTACAAAAAGAAAGAAGAAAAGAAGTTCCCACCTTGTTTATGAGTGCTGAAGATACTTTAGCATCTACAGTCCTCTCTGCAGTGTCATTACTATCTTCTCTGGCCGCTCTGTATGCCTTCTTGGCTTCTTCTTCAGTTTCAGTACCTTCTTTCTCCACCATGCTATTGTACAACTCTATCTGCAAATGTCATAACAGGACCATGGATTGGGGTCAATATTGTTACTAATAGAAGAGAGTGGAAATGATTTAGAGGCAAAGAATACAACATACAAAGGTTAGTGCCTTTTATGTTACTCCCTATGTCCATTTCATTGCTACTTTGAGATGCATGTTTTTGGCACGGTTTGAAGACCTTTAGATGACAAATTCAGAGATTTTATTTATCAAAATTATTCTTTTTAAAATTATTCTTTGGAATATAAACTATACAGTCCACTTTTGAGAACTAGTATTAAAATTATCTTGGCGTACCAAAGGCAAGCCTCCAAATCTAAGCTATTTACATTGTTTTGAAAGTGCACAACATAATGGGAAGTAGGGAGTAGTTTTCTTAGAAAGCAAATATGAAATGCTAGCATGCATCTCTTTGCAACTACATTCGATTATAACTAAAGTCGTTACTTTACACTTTAGAACGTAGGCATTATATATTCAAAAACACAACCGTATTTATGGTCTGTAACTACCTCCTTCTTGACAAGTCTCAGGAACTCTTCGCGCTCCCTGCTCACTGACTAAAATCACCATCAGCAAAGGCAAGTCAAGATTTTGAGCAGCAGGTATTATCTCGTAATTACGGCATGTATACTGTACAAAAATAAATTATGCCCAGTCCTTACAGACGCTGATGCTAGAACAGCCAAGGCACGACTGATCTCAGAAAGTTGCTCTTGCTTATCCAATGTTTTGGCTAAAGCCTGTTCATGTGCTTCTTTTGCTGTCTGAATGATCATTTCTTCCAAAGCTACATCCTTCTGCTTCTCAAGAGATTCCTTCATCCTAGCCTGCTCCTCTTCCTCTTTCTCTTCCTCCTCCTATGATATAAAACTTTGGAATTAAAACTAAGAAATGAAGGGATTAAAGATATAAACAAGCTAAAATAAAGGCCTAGAATATTTAATTATTTATGAAGTAGTATACCTGCAAATTAAAATCAAACTGATATGAATTACAATTGTATCCCACTCTAATACCATAAGCACAATCTTTTAGTCAATTTACAGTTTTTAAATCAAAACATTAATGTAAAATCTAAAAAATCAAGCTAGTGCTTGATTAACATGAGATAACTTTATTAAAATATAACAATAAAATTCTAAATATATAGATACAGCTTACTAGCATCTCAAATAAATATTTGAAAACGCAAATCAGTGAAAAAGAAAATGGGGTTGAATTTGAATGACAAAAGCAAGATCAAAGAGAAGTGCTTTCATATGAAAGGCCGAATGGCTGAAATCTTAAAAAAAATCATTATCATTAAAAGGTACTTGCTGCATTTTTATTTTTTAAGAAAGGAAAGATAAGATGCAAGATTCAAAAGTGGGACTGGGAATCTCATTCCTATTATGAGAGATGTCTACATTGGTAGATATAATTGTTGATGGAGATCCCACTGATTGGATGAATGAGATTACCACATAAAGTTGGGTGATAATCTTTTTTTCCACCATCTTCAGATCAATTAATGAATATAAATTTTGTCCCGATACCTTAACCTAGGTTTCTAAAAACTACTTCTGACATAACCCAAACACTTGAATGGAAATATACTGATAATCTCATCACCCTGGGAAACTCATTAAGGATAATGAGATTTTTGGTATAATAGATTTCATTCCTGCCTACCAAATGAGTCTTATTGTTATCGGATAAACCCAGTTTCTTAGGAAGTACCAAAAGCGGATGCATGTGAAACGTTAAGACTCTAAATGAAATTTTGCTAAGTTATTGGTATGTGGGGATTTGCATTAGCTAGGGATTGAATTGGATTATATTTAGGGTTGAATTTTAGGAATTACATTGGATAATAGTCAGGGTTGAATTAAGGGAAGGTACTTCTAGATGCAGCTATAGCATAAGCTTATTGTAAAGCTTATTCAAGGAAGTAATAAAAGTGTGCTCAATACCTAGGGTTTCATCGAATTAATCCCCTTTACTTCTAATTTCTACTGAAATTTTAATCTGATTCAATCTGATATAACAGGATTTTATCAAGTTGGTGCCAGAGCACGTTCTCAAGTATTATTAATTTCATTGAATTGGTGCTCAAAGTAATCCTCGTGGACAGATTTGTAAAGAAGAGGTTTCAAGTAAATTAAGGTATCTCTCCACAGTGCAATTGATGAAGGTTCTAAAAATATGACTTGAAGAATTATCAAGAAGCGGTTAAATATCCAAATTGTGGTGGTTCTGCAATTCCTATGGTTGTCATCTTCAAGCTACAGTGACGCTGAAATTGCAGCTACCTTATATGCTTAATTGCTTATGCCTAAGGATTTGCACTAAGACTATTACTCATTAATTTTATTTTCATATCTTCTAAATGTCCAGCCTCTAAGCCAAAGATTAATTCAATTTTAATTTTCTATACTTAGATCCTTATAAGTTATATCAATTCATCCCAAGTGAAGGACCATCTAAATAGACATAGTCACATTGATGATATTTGATGGTTACTTTGGACATTTTTCTTCAAAGTTGTTGCGGTTACAACATCAAATCAACATTATGAGATTCAGGCAGACAGAGAATTTGGATGGCTACCTCCATGAATGAAAGAACAAGAACTTTAACCTTAAGGAACATATTGAAAACTTGAAATCAAGGGCAGCACGATTCAGGACTCTAATGATCTATTGCAGAGGCAAACAACCTTACAAGAGTCTTTCTGCGGGATGGCGTGGTGCTGTGTAAATCTGATTGAGTCACATCCTTCTCTTTCTTATAATGTTCGGCCTCCTGGAGTTTATGGAATAGGCTTTTCCAGCAATATTGAAGAATTTTGGTTTCCTTCTGTAAATTTGGTGTCTTTTGGAATGAGGCTTCAAGGCTTTCAGAGAGGAAACTGGAAAGATGATAAATATTTTTGGTCTTGTGTACTATTTTTAATCATCTGAACTCTTAGAACGTAACATAATACAGAATCTTGAAGGATAAAAGTTTTTCTCACATCTTTTTAATAAGCATGCTCCCCGCTCGACGTCATTTTTGGGGTCTCTTTGTCAGATCTTCAGCATGATTGGATTAGTCTTAGTTTCAAATAACTTCCACTAATAACTTTTTAGATAACATAGCCAAAATTATTATAACTAATTAGATAGACATCAAAATATGGTGTTAATTTACTCTCGACTAATCAATGCAGCCTTTCTTGTTTTGTCCTGCCCTTTTATTTTCTTTCTAACTTTGTATTCTTTCTTCCTTTTCATCTCATCAATTATTTTTCTCTATTTTATCATGGAAAAAAGGTATTACAACAGCCTTTCTCCCCGCGGCCCCCCCCCCCCCAAAAAAAAAAACACAGAGAACATAATAATTACTAAAATAATAACAATAATAACAGAATAATTTATTGAACCTTGATTAATTCTTCTTGCATTTCTAGGAACTCCAATTTCCTCCTCCTTTCTGAAACAGAATCTTCAGATGGTAAAGTTGTAACCCCAACTGTGTCCACAACCTCATCTGGTAGCGAGGACAGTGTAGCTTGAACTGCTTCTTCTGGTTTCACTTTACCAGATACACTGAAAGCTCTGTAGAGGGTATCAGATCACTAGTAGTAATTTTGAATAGTATTTCAACTATAACATATATTGACCGGCAAAGCCCCAAAAAAAACAAAAACAAAATAAACAAAATAAACTTACCTAGAAAGAATTAACAAAGAAGATGGTACTGAGTGGTTCAGAGACAATTCAACCCAATCACGCAGCTGCACAGAGGAACAAAAAAAGTTGTCGGGTCCAAACAACCATCTTTATATACCTAAACATACTTGAAAGAACATGCAACCCTCAACCAAAAAATGAATACATTCAGCAAACTGCACCATGTAAAAGAGTAGCAATTTTTTTAATATATAAAAAAGGATGTATAGGATTCTGTAATAGTCATCTTGGTACAGAAAACAGCACATGTAACAAATTATATTCAATCTCGGTATAAAAGATTCCTCATCTTTGAAGCCCTATTAATCTCCTTTTTGTAATGAGACCAGCTGAGCTGTAAGAAAACACCAAGTTGATCTGTTATCTAGTTTGGGGTCTATTATTTTCTTTGGCATACTATTTGGACCAACAGAATGGAACATAACTTTTTCACATCTAATTTGTTCCTTCCAACAAATACACAAAGGTGCAATCTTCCAGATGTTATCCTATAAGTGCTTCTAAGAGAGAAATTTGCCTGCTTAGAATGTCTAAACAGATGAATAGAAGTCCCCCGATCCTCTGGATATCAGTTTCTATAGCCCTAAAAGCTGCAAAGCCCGTTGCAAAGCAAGAAACACCACTTTCTCCTTTAAAAATGGAAGAGTAGAAACAAATTATCATAAATCTTAGCATTTCTGTCCAGCGAAATTATCCAAAGAACCACAAATATACATCACCTCCACAAAATCTTATATCATCAATTCCACCCCAACCATAAATTTAGTTAGATTTAATTCTTCAATGGATAAAAGACAAGTTCATAATCCAAACATCTCAAACAAAAAACATTCTAAAGCCACCATACCATAGGAGAATGCCTTGGGAGGATGTGTTTATGAACTCTGCTAAGTTGTAGTAACTAAAAAACTGTCTCAACTCTCTATTTAACAGTGCCAAAATACAGAAAATCCGGTACCTTGATCTATGCTATATTATAAACAATCCAATGACAAACTTGCTTGCACTTCTAGCAAGTTACAAACTCTGCTTCTTTTCAATTTTTTAGAGGGACAACTTAAAACAACTTGCCAAACATTGTTGCAATTGAAAACTCTATGACTCAAATACTTACGTCCACAAAAACTTTTCATAACTAACCCCTTTGGGAACACTATAGTAGGCAGCAGTTTTCAAAATCCCCATCAATTACTTTTGAATGATAAATTTATTAACAACGGGTACACTTACTAAAAACAAAAAATTGTCAGCTCTTGTTTTCCTTTGAGAATTGATTTCGATTTTCCCATCTTCTCCCTTGTATTATTTTTTTATATTTTGCACAAACATAAAATAACATCCCACACAAAAGGTAAAAACAGTAGTAAACTTAATTCATAAAGTGACAAAGTCACAAAACTAAGTAATACCTGAAATTTTTGTCTTGTAAGAAATTAATTTCATTAAAGAGCCAAAAGGGGGTGAACTTGGGTACACACGAAGCAATGAAGCATAACGAAGCACAGGGGAAATAAAAGGCACAACTATGCCCTAAAGCAGCCAAAACACCCCTCCAAATTCTCTCAAAAAAATCTATGGAACATAAGCATGAAGCCAAAAGAACAGGAAGCTCAAAAAAAGAAAGCAAATATGTGTAGGCGACCCTGCTCTGTCTTCCCTAAACAGGCTATTTATTCCGTTCCTTCCTAAGCGTCCACCAAATATTATAGGGGACCAAATCCCACCACTTTCTCCACTCCTTACTCACCTTCACCCCACACCACCATGGAGAAGGAGTGGACGCTTCTCCCTTAGATCATATTTTAAGGTGTTGCAAGTTGGTGGGCATGGGTCCCTAAAATGGAGAAGCATTTGGTGTGTGGAACAGGTGTGCGATGTGCGGATACAAGGAAGAGATGGTAGAACATCTTCTTCTCCACATCGAAGGGGCGAGGAACCTTTGGATGGTGTTCTCTCTGTGTAGTATTTCTTGGGTGACGCCAAGGTATGTCAAACCAAAAACTTGCTAGAGGAACATTAGATCAATTTCTCTGAGTACGGTAGCATATGAAACTATGACTATAAAGTTCACACTATCTTATCAATATGTATACCCACTATCAAATGCAAATTTTTCTAATATCTGTAAAAAAAACACACTATTCATTATGTATGCTGTAGTAGCATGCCTTGGTTAACACTTAAAAGTTTCAACTTTTAAACTAATTCATATTCTGATGGTTTAACTTAATATTGTTGAAAAGCATATAGAGGCAGCGTCTCAATAGATTTCAATACATTTAAAATGGCTTCAAAATTTGCACCTATGTTTTTTAGTGCTTCACTGACCAGAGCTATCTGATTTCAGGAGGATTAAAATTGAGGACTGATCACTGTTAATAATGAGACTTGATCAAAGAGCAAAAAGTACTTGAAAGAGAAAAATCCTTCAAATTAATTAAAGCTTTAGAAAGGGTTATCTACTAATGCATAGATGAATTCTCATGGACATACATGTCCTATAAACACTTTATTTCTGATAAATAGAAAGAAACATTATCAATAGAAATCATACTTTTCTGTAGCAATTTTTTGTTTATCCGAAAGCACTCTAATTACTTTTTTCGGATAGGTTGACAGTTGAAGCGACTCTACTAACTAAATTGAGCTCTTTGGTTTTGAGTCATAGATAGAATTTAGAGGCACCTTTTAAGGTGTCTCATTATTCACGCCAAAGGGGAAATAAAACCATTACCCAGTATTAGTTCACATTTTGTGTGATGATGGATAATAAGATTGGATATAAGAATAAAGTTGGTATAATTTGAAGTTCCTAGTCTTTAACTTTAACCTAAGTTCTTATTCTTAGCAACACCAGTATTTTAATTACCAACCATACCCAAAAAGAAAGGTATCCAATAAAATTGCTTACAGCTTCCTCATAAGGGGCTGACAATTTTTTTAATATTGCCAATTTAACATGTTTAAATCAATATTTCTTAAGCCAAGAACAACTCAGGTTTGGGGGCTATGAAAGCAAGAACATCGATGACCTTCGGGCACATGCATTACTGAGTTTTTCAGTTTTTATTTCAAGGACAAAAGAAGAAGATTTTATTGGAAGAAAAGTACAGGATCATTATTTTCATCGTTAATAAGAAAAGACTCCTGAAAGCAATTAATTTTCAAAACATATAAATTGAGCATAAACCTGGTTGCGCATTTCATCAACTGAAAGCAAACCAAGTAAGCCCCTATCTCTACAAGCTTGACGAAGCTCCTCCTCAGAAAGGGACTCTACACCCTCTGCTTGTATCATCTTGTCGTCACTCTTGATCCTGTCAAAACAGTAAAAAAAATGGTTTTCTGATAGGCAAATAATTCTTGTTCATGTCAAATGATTTCACGAGTACTTCATTTTTCTCCACTACTCTGATTTTAGTTGTCAAAAATCTTCTTTTATACAAAAGAAAACTCATATGCATATATGATGCTTGTAATGCAAAGGAATGCTAGAATGAAGGCATGCATCTATTGCCTAATTAACCCAACCCACAGTCCAATTTCAGAAAATATTCAGTGCCAAATTAAACAAGTATGGGAGAAATTCTGAAAGAAAATAGGAAATAAATTTCCATGTCACTATTCATGGCTGTAACAGTATTGTAGAGAAGGTGTTGTTCAGGCAGCAGTATTTTATAACATTTAGGGGCTGAATAGTCTTTGTCTTCTTTTGTATTAGTTTAAATATGTGGTGGAGATTAGTCATTAGACAAATTTAAGGCTTGGATTCAATGTCGTTAGGTTTATATCTCCCTTTTCTTATAAATAGTTGTTATGACAGCTTTGTAGGAGACTTTTGATGAATTAATGAAAATATTGTTTTTGCCTTCAGGGTACTTCTCAGCACTTCAAATTTTTCTTATTCAGCAGCCTTTTCAAGAATTTTCCTTAGTATCTTCCCAAGAAACTTGAGCTTCAATAATGGATTGAAATAAAAGTAAGGATGCTTGTGTTTCTACATGCATTAAAAGCCATAACTGACTAATCAGGTAGAATAGACGAATGCATGATATGTATACCACTTTTTTGTTGACATAAGCATGTTTTAGTCTGCCATCACAACGTCCTCCTTCACTTGGAAAAGTATATTGTATCGCCATTCTGTGCTTGTCCGACATATTAACAAATTCTTTTATAAATCTAGATGGGGCATATGAATGTTGGCCCTTTTTCATACTTGTTTGAGTAATAGCAATGTATTGCTACATTAAGAATTACCAGCAGTAGATATTCTAATATCATTTTCTAAGAATTACCACACCACAATGCACTTTGTCTCAATACTTATGGTCTTGATATCACAACAGTAGAGTTAACTAACATATTTCCAGATATAGAATTGGGCAAGTCAAGTGCCTCCATTAGAAAACAAATCAAATAGGTTCAGCTAAAGAAGTTTAACGTGCAGACTAAATGACATTGAGAATGAACACAGTCCAACTTACTTTTGAAGACTCTTCCGAAGCATATAACGCAGATACGCATCTGTACCATATGGGCTGATACCCATATATTTGCACATATTTACTAACCGAGGTCTGCATGAAAAAGCAGTGCAGGTGTTTGTATCAAACAAACATAAAATCCACTAAGTGAGCAAGACAACTATTAATTAACGAAACAAATAGCGATTTCAGTTTTATTTTTAGTGTACAGAGAGAAAAGTACATCAGTAAGGAGAAGTGAGGAGCTATACAATTACAAAAATATGAAATGAGTACCAATTCTATACGGACTGCCTGAAAATTTGTGTTTTTACACCGTACAATAAGAATTAGACAACTTTGTATTTTTAGAGAATATCAAGGAGTTTTGATTCTTTTAACAAATTATGTAAATATTATTACCATGGTAAAATCCATTTAATTATTTTAACACAATCAAAACTGCTAGATTTTCTCTCAAAATGTAGAGTTGGCAGGTTCCTAGTGGATGGTGTAAAAGCACTAATTTACAGGTAGTCCTTGTAGAATTTATTCTCATACGAAATATATAATAGTCAAGGTGTTTTGGTACAGTTTAAAATCCATGCCTATTACACCAAAACAAAGAAAAAGAAAAAGGTAATTTAAAGGGCATGAACCATGAAGTAGAATATAAGTTGTATATGTTCAAATTAAGTGTAGAGGCAACAACCTGCTGATGTTATCCAGAGTAAGCTCATCATTGAACAACTTGGCAAAGCCTAAAATTTCTTCATTGGAAACACGAGTACCCCTTCTGACCTGTTTAAATGGAACATGTTAAAAAAATGCCTAAATTGCAACAGAAATAAACAAAATGACGAGGAGATCAAGTAGAAGAAATTTAAACATAGCATGTCCCCTTTCAGTGTTTAGTGGGGATTAGACTAGTAAAGAGAGAGAAAACTACTAACCACAGAACATCAAAGAATACGAATGAAAAATAGCTTCTTACCTTGTTCATAAATTCATCAAGATCTTCTGCTGTTTTCTTTGCTTCGCCACTTCGTGAGTTCTGAACTTCCTTTGCCATTTCTTTCACTGTTTCCTGAAGAAACTTAGCATATTCTATCCTTGCATATAGCTTCTTTTTCAGGGCCTCCTAGAATTTGAGCATTTGAATTTAAATGCTAATATCAACTTTTGGAAGGGATTGGAAAATGTTAAACATGAAAGTTCTGTATGAATATCACTAACACAATAAGAGAATAATGAGCCATTTTCTGCTGATATTCAGATAATTGAGCCTTAAAAACTATAACCCAGGCACTTCAGTCTCTTTCTCATGCCAGAGAACCATGTTTGACAAAAGTTTACCCAACAATCAGACATAATGCAGTGTCATTTTTGTGCAAGGTTTCAGAGCCATTCCAAGTTTAAAAGCCCTTTGAGTGCACTAACAGAAACAACTATGATATATATCTGTGATCTTTGTCAAGATCATACATCTTTTGCACCGAATAGCTTGTTGAAAATTCTACCATGTTTTCAGTAAAAATCTGACACAAATTTAACCCCAAGGGATGGGAGAAATGACAGAGGCCTTGAAGAACAACCTCAAGGTCATCGTTCCATTCCCCATACTTGGGGCCAAAGAAGATTACCTATCAAAAATAAGAAAAACTGGCACAAAGTTCACTCATTGGCACGACTGAAAACAATGTGTGTTTTTCCTCGCTTAATCTTTGGCTCCGATCACAACATTTTTTTAAAAATGCAATTATACTCATTACTCACGTGAAATAAACATGTAATCACATAATTATCAATTGATTAGTAAGAAAATCAAGATAGCAGCTCCAGAAATTAGACTAGTGCTTATTTTAGGAATACTAGATTGACTGAGAATGAACATATGATGGATTTATGATAACCAAGACAGCTATCATTACCTGCTCTTTCATCTTGTCCTGAAAGGTAGATGGCAGCATGTTGGGAAACAGTTTCAGAAATACCGGCAGCAAAAATTCCATGAATGGAACAATAATAAAAACAGCAAAAGGTACTAGCCTAAAAATATCAGCTGTTGTGCGTGTGAGTTGTTGTCTCTCCCTTCTGGAAAGATTCTTTCCACTAGCTAGTTTTAACAATAACCTTAAGCTTATCCTAACATCCGCCCAAAGAAGTTTTGTACCCAACCAGTAGTGTTGCAGTGTAGACTTAAATTCATCCTTCCAGTGGTGGAGCTTCTTTGCCCAGTCCTCCCTGGGGGATAAGCAAAAATGAAATAAAAGAAAATGAATAAGTCCTAATAAGTGAAAAATAAGTCAACAGTCAAACAGACTAATACAACAAAGATAAAGTTTCAACCTGCTCATAGAAGCAACAGCTCTCAAAGCAGGACCAATCCCTAGAAGCATAGCCCATACTTTCTTGAGAACAGATGTAGCATCCTTTTTGGATTCTTGCAACTGCTTCGCTTTAGCTTTTGCTTTCACCGTGCTAAGACCTTCAACTGCTTGGTCACATTCCTCCGGCGAAGCTTCCTTTTTTTGTTTAACAGCTTTTTCATCATTTAAATCATTGCTACCACTCAATTCAGGTCGACCAGCCTCAGCATTCGAAAAATAACGTATTGACTCTGCTATTCCTCTAACTCCCAAAGGGGGAAGAAACCCCATTCTTTTAATCCCACAACTTGAAGTTGGAACTCTGTATGTAGTATGTCTAAGAAAGTCTCCTGCTGAAAAAACTAAGACTTCCTCTTTGGTTAAAGAAGATGAATTTCCTTTATTTCTCCTCTCTGTATTTTCTGATGGATGAATTGCAGACCAGGTGCAATCCCATGAATCTGAAACCTGAGATGATCCCCCGTTGTCAAAGCTTGAAAACCCCCGAATCAAGCTCGTGGAACGATTCAGGGAACTGAAGAGATGCCTCTTCCTTCTCAATATTGCTCTGGAAGCCATAATGAAAACCTTTCTTCCTTTCGCATGCAGCTATTGTAACATAGCCAGCCTGAATAATAACACAAACAACACTACATTCAGGGGTTACTACTACCCAGCAGTGACGACACCACATACAGGCGGGGGTGGGGCATGGCCCACCCGGATTTTTAAAAAAAAATTAACCAGTACATAGTCAACCCTCCATTTCTGAACTCCCAGCACTCCCGTAGCCTTATGCTTGCTTTTCTTTCTCAAACAAGCCTCGTCTGTTTAGTCCTTGTATATATTTTTTTCCCAAATTTCATTAAGAATTCAATTTAAAGATAAATTTTGTGACTTCAAGAAGCGTTTAATATAAAATTGGACATTTAAATCTAGT
Organism: Panax japonicus; assembly: GCA_020205505.1. Taxonomy (NCBI): domain Eukaryota; kingdom Viridiplantae; phylum Streptophyta; class Magnoliopsida; order Apiales; family Araliaceae; genus Panax; species Panax japonicus. The sequence goes on from CM035111.1 coordinate 41,875,816, forward strand.
GTATAGGATTTTATTTGTACGTCTTATTTAAAAACTATTAACTGTATGTTAAATTTTGTTCCTAAATTATTGGTCCCTCAGAACTCAAAATCCCGGTGCCACCATTGCTACCCAGAACATTAATATATGTAAACACACACATATACATATATACAGTGTAAATTATAGCTCTATAATCATAAATATCAAACCATGTACTAAAACGAAAAACTACCAAATAATTATGAAATAGATCACACAAAAACATACGCTTTTACATTTTTTTGTGGATATGGATACTGCAAACAAATTATCGAAGTAATTCAACAAATCCAAATCAGATTATACATGCATATACATCCAAACCCATTTTCCCAACCACAAATATAAAAAATTAAAAATGGGTATTACACAGAAGCATACAAATAATCAACTGATTAGAGAAATGGGATGATTTACAATGAAATCAATAACAAAACCATTTAGTTTATATACAACAATAGTATCAATTGGCAGATTATAACACCCCCTTTATTCAACTCGCAATATATATCCGATAGAAATGGCTGTAAACTAGTACTTACCAATAAATTATCAAAGAATGAAGAGATCTCAGTCAGCCGAGTGAAGCTTCCTTATTTGTTAGGTACGTATACGGTCTAGGGAGAAGAAAGAGGAAATCAGAGACAAGTCGTCGCAGTAACTCGCTGATTCTGAAGATTCTTTCCTTTTTTTGTTTAATTTTTTAGTGCCTAGACTCTAGAAAGATGGCACAGAAAACAGATGGGTGAGAGAATGATAGTAGGTCCTGTAAAAGATAAAGTAATTCAATAGAAATTTATGCTAGTAAACAAATTATGAAAATAATATATATTGTAAATTTTATATAGACTTTTTTGTTGTCAATTGTTGGTTAAATGGACTCAAACACGGCGCTATTGGTTGATTGTCTGAATACAATATTTAAGAGTTACACATATTGAGAGTTATATATATGATAATTACACTAATTCGTTTGGGAGTTACAAATGAATTATATAATTGACAATATTAATACTTGTTTAATTTATATGTATGTTACACTTGTATATATATGGAGATAGTGTTGATCATTTAACAAGAAACAAGACACAAAGCAAATTAGCATGTATTCTATAAGTCATTGAAAGTCTTTTGGAAAGCTTGAAAGCTTTGTAGCTACTCGAACTTTGAAATATATATTTGATATTCGTGATAACGTAGTCCTAATTATCGCTGAGATCATTGTTCGTAGAGCTCGTGATTCTAATCGTTTGTTGTTGTGAGCATATGCTTTAAGAGGTAACTAGAAAATTTTAAATTTTTTGATTTATATCTGTTGCATGTATGTTTTATGTTATTACATTGGTATCAGAGCTATCTTGTGTTAGAATTCGTGCTATACATGACGTCATGCATGTGCTTTGTGTTTTTTGCTACAAAAAAGAAAGCTTAAATAACATGAAAATGGTAGAACATGTTAGAGGAATTCGGTTACCATAAAGTTAACTTTATGATAAGTTAGTCAATTGACCAATACAGTACTGACACGCAGAGGGAGAGATCACCCCCAACCTGCTTGTTGACACTATATTGGTTAATTGACCAAAGTTAACTTCATGCTAACTGTGACGCCCCTAAAATAGGTATACATCACCCATCTTAAGTCGCCAGATATCGCACTATAAAAATCAAATATAAACTTCATTTATACAACTGTTGAACTGTCGTGCAAAGTACAACAACAGATAAGCTGTGAGTTTTAATACAAATATATATAACTCTCGTGGTGCCTTGACCACAAGACCTTACAATGGTACCTTATATAAAGGTACAGTCAATAATTATTTTAGAAATTAAAATCTTTGGAAAATACTCAAGGAAACCTTCCTACATGGGAGGCCATGCGTCTAGGTTATGATAGATATCATATGTCCACATAATTATCCTTGGTTGACCCAAAAGTCCTCAAAGAAAAACAAGAAGATTACTATCATCTTCTTTCCAATGGTGAGTCTTCTCTTGACATATAATTATATATGTTGTCTCCAAGTGAAAATTATATATCAAATAAACTCCAAGATCATATAGGTAGTACTCGTAGATATACTCAGCAAGTGGATGTGCACAACCCTGTCTTAAGATAACACGAGATTGTATGTCATTAGACATCTTGTATGATAGTGGCAAAATACCCTTCCAAAATTGGGTTCACCTCACCCTGTTCGGTTCACCAAAATTAAATATCAAATGATGTATACAATACGACACATTTATCTAAAATTCTCAACAAAATTATTTTCATACTATTTAGGGAGAACCTCAACAGCTATAGACCACCGTTCTATTCCTCTGTTATCCCCGCTCGACCCGGCAACACTCTTATTACTTGAAAGGAATTGTGAAGCAAAAAGGGTGAGCACAACTAGTCCAGTAAAGAATATCATGACTAAAGATAATTTACATCATCAATAACCTTCATCAGTAATAAATCAGAGATTTAGAACATATGATAGATGATAAAACTTTTCAACCACAGTTGTAGCGAAACGAGCAATCCATTAGAAGAGTCAAATAGACCATCAGGTCTATTATCTTCTCCATATTAAAAGTCCACCAATAATGTTTTATCCCTGTAACATCAATCAACAATTCCTGTCCACAGTCATATAAATAACTCGTAATCATAATTGTGATTCTAAATTCCTCTTCGCACCCAGGACGAATATAATTTTCATTACCTATCTTCACCTGAAACATCAAAAATCATGGTTATACTAAATCACAATTTTTGCTCATAATCATACTAATAAATTCATCTTTGCACTACGGCCAAAGATATACAACTGTATTTTAGAAGAGTTAAGTAGAGCATGATATCTATTATCTTATACGAATTAAAAGTGTATAATTAATATTTTATCATTGAGACTCAGCTTAATAAATAATCCACATCATTGAACCATTCCTGCACTACAGCCAAGGATATTCATGTAATCATCAATGGTCATGATTATACCAAATAATTCCTAGTTATAATCATACCAATAACTGTACATCAATTGTAAGAGCCCGAATTTTATGAAATAAAAGTATTCAATTTTCTTATAATCACTATTTAGTAAATGGTTAAATTGATAAAAGTTTAAAGTTAAAGGTGATATATGTAAATATTTTAAATAAGCAAGTGGTTATAAAATACTCATTGTTGTCGGGGAATATTCATTTGGTCGTGGAATATTTTTCCTGTCGGGGAATATTCGTACGACGGCGCAGCCTTGTGTGGACCCCATAACGGAAAGCGATTGGATGAAGAAAACGACAAGTATAAGTTGTTTATAAATAACGGTGTAGTTGTTACCGTTAATACTGTTGGAATACCCGGTGGTTAAAATACAGTAATACGCGTTATTGCACAGTAGCACACGGTATTGTACCAATTATTGATTCTTACGTAAGAAGACACTATTCAATAATTTTTACAGTAATTACTGTTCAATATTTTATTTTATTAATTCAATAATTGCTACGTTGACACTACTAGAAAATCGACCTATAGCTACGGTCGTCGACCGTCGCTATAGGCCAAAAGACCGTCGCTATAGGCTATAGCGACGGTCGCCGACCGTCGCTGTAGAAGCCGTCGCTAAAACCTATAGCGATGGTCTTTTGGCCTATAGCAACGATCGGCGACCGTCGCTATATGTCATGCCAAAATCGTGTTTAGATGTCTATAGCGACGCTCAGCGACCGTCGCTATAGGCCTGTGCTTTATAGAACACTATAGCTACGGTCGATGACCGTCGCTATAGCCTTTTTATATGTAAAAAAAATTAATTAATAATGCAAATTTATTCAACAAACACAAATACAATATAAAATAAAATATAAAAAATATTATATACATCATTTAAAATCATCCACATTACAAATAGTACAAAAGATATCGATTACATTAATTATACCCTCTCTAACTCAGTTTTGTACTTTTCCAATTGGTCATGTAATTCCTTCCTCCATCCTTGGATCAGTCTTTCCTGCTTCTTGATAAGTTCAGTCTTTGTCTTCCCATCACAGCAATATCATCAATGGTAGATCCATCAACAGAATCTGAATCCTCGAGCTTGGCATTCTCCAGTTCACTTGTACCAGAAACTGAGACATGAGACATGAGTAAGAAGAAGAAGCATCAGAAGTGTAGAACAACCATGATTTTATTTGTCTGATACACCTAAACTTGAGAATTCAAATTATTTAACAACTATCATTTCCTAGCAAAAAGTAAACCAAAAACAATAATAAAATAGTCCCAACTTTTTGTCTATTACACTTTAGGTGGAATTTAACTGATGATCAGTCTTGATTAGTTCAGATATAGCAGTAGGATATGTAATCAAAGCCCTAACAGTCCTTAAGCTATGAACTTACAAATACTTAACAGCTACAACCTACCTCTTCATACATATAAATTATCAATCTCCATTGTTTTTATTAATGCCCAGAACATTTAGCTATCACTTACATGACGTAGAGGAAAAGATACACCAGCAGGCAGCAAGTCTAACTATTACAACTTTGGCACTCAAAAATTGCAGTTTTTCAATTGAAGCAGCAGCAAATGTAATTCATAATAACAATAAACAAAGACACGCATCTCTAATATTTTTCAAGTGTCTGAAGTTTAGAAAGCCCCCAAGTTTAGATGGAAGAGTCCCTGATATGTTGTTATTTTGTAAGAGCCTGCAATATTTATTACACCCCATACATAATTAATATCACCATATATAGCACTTGCTAGCCCAAACATTTGAAACTTCTGTTCTGTTTTCTTTATACTTACACTGACTGGAGATTTGTCAAGTTACCGATACTTGGGGAAAGAAAACCAGATAGATTTTGGCTTGGAGTTCCTCTGCAATAATTTAACCAAAGTGTCTTAATTTTGTTAAGTTGTTAAGTTGGCTGTGTAAAAGATTAATTTTCAGCGAATGAATTTTTTTTTCCTTTCTAAAAAAGAACTTACAGTCCAATAACTAGATTATCAAGCGAACAAGTAACCATTGTCCAGCTACATGGATTGGCCGCATCGAAGTCCCACTTTGCCAAAACACCATGAGGATCCTTCAAACCAGCTCTTATAGACATCAAAGCTTGCACTGTAAATAAAGATTTTAATAAATCATTGATAAATTATATTATAATAAAAATCAATTGAATTATTAGAGGTCCTATTGTTGGCTCTCATGACAGTAGCTTATTGACACCAATAATAGTCAATGGGAATTGACCCTCATGGCTAGTTCAAATCAACATATTGATCGAATATGCAAATTTTTAATATTTGTGAATTGGTTCTCTGCTTTATAATGATGTAATGATGGCAGGCAGTTGTAGAGTCATTACAAGAACAAACTAATTAAAAACAAATGGAAAGAGCTAGCATGCATAATAGATTTATCAGTTACTTGGATAATAGGATGAATGCTAGAGAATTGTCACAAATAATAGATTTATTTATCTGTAATCTTTTAAAAACTTTAATCCATTTCTAATCTTTCTCTCTCAGTTCACAAATGATGTGGTCAACAAAGGTAGGATTATTCTTGCTAACTGACATGTATGCAAATTTTCTAATAGATCACAAAACTAAAAATTGATTAGGAAAATCAAGCTCCAAGTAGTTATTATTGTTCGTAACTTTTGTAGAAAGTGAAATTTGAATCTTTGAAGTACTATTTATTATTTTACTGTTGACAATTGAATGGATTTTTAAGGTATTTTTAATCCATTTTTAAGCTTGCACTGCAAATCAATTGAATGATTTTAATAAATCATTGATAAATTATATTATAATAAAAATCAATTGAATTAATAAAAATCAATTGAATTAAAAAAGAAAGAAAGAAGAAAATACAACTAATTCCTATAATTTTGAGACAACTTCATGCAGTCAAATTCCCTGTTAGATGCACACCAAATATCATATGACAAATTACTCAGACCATAATCTCAGCAGAACCGACAACATTTAGCCACTATAAACATGTAAAAATTGGACAAGAAAATAGTTCTCAAAATAATTTGCCAAGAAGATATGGATATAATTCATGTTTATATGTGCAGGTAGTGTCCATTCAAAAATATCCTGATGTAGAGGAAAATAGTTCTCAAAATAAATTGCCAAGAAGATATGGATATAATTCATGCTTAATTTCTCATTTGTTGGACAGAAATTCTATTTATTCTAGACTAGAAGACTAAAACTAAATTTAACCTGCATCACAATAGGAAATAAAATAGTTAATTAAACCAATAAGAATATCATCCACAATTGCTACCATACAACTAGTGAGAAAAACAAAATGCAAATAAGACCCAGCTATCGATAATCTACTTGGATTAATGAATGAAGAAAACTAATCAAAAAAGTTAGTTCTCTTCCAATCATACACCATGAAAACAAATTTATCTCAGAAACCCAAAGTCAAACACAAGGTGTGCATTTACTTTCTATACCTTTCACTGAAGACACATTAAATAAAAATACTGAACAATCAGATATCGATAAACACACATAGATAAAGAGAGAAAAAGAAAGCAAATTAGACTAAACCTTAGCTTTTTCTCGACATGAATCACTGCAAAATGAGACTGGATTCCAAAGGTGAGAAGTTTCTCAATAGCAGAAAAAAATAATGCAAACAATTTGTTGGAGAATCTTAAGATTTCCTTTAATGCCTTTCCTCCAGCCAAAAAATAAATTAAACAAAACGAAAATAAAGCAAAAGAACACCAGTAAAAAAAACTCCTCACCTTCGTTATCCACGATGAACAAAACGAAAATAGCCGCGTACTAGAAGTTGATTCACAATAGCGAGGCCTAAGAAAGAAACGCCGCTGGTGACGCACACCAGCTTCTCTTGTGGCTGGTCGTTTGTATCACCGGCCGTCAGACGCCTGCTCCGGAGCTCCTCTTCGTCTTTACTTCTCCACGCATCGACGGATGATAGCAGCAATCAGCGGAATTGCTCAATCTCGGTCCTCTGGCTCCAACTCCACCAACCGCCTCACCCTCCCATATCCTATACCTTGATTAAGCTTCAATAGCTCAAAATTTCTGTTCAATTTTGCACTAAAACCCTAAGTACTACTGCACCGTTCGTCGATCTGTAACGAGAGAGAAAGAGTGAAGATAATGATTTGGGGGAAAGTGGGAGGGTTTTATATTTAAAAAGCTTCTATACCGACGGTTCCGTGCTGACCGTCGCTATAGATAACCTATAGAGACGGTTCCGTTCCGACCATCGCTATAGCGCGTCGCTATATGTCGAATTTCTAGTAGTGTGATATTTTATATTAATTACTTTTGTTTCAATAATTAGCACTACACAGTATTTTTTATCATCGGAGCAATAATTCATATTATCCGAATAATATTAATAGATAACATTATTGACAATGTCTAAAAAGTTCTGTCTAAGGAGAGGTTTGGTCACCTAATTGCGCGCCAGTAAGGAGAAATCCTTATTGGAAAGCCCCCTATTTCCTGGGAACTGCCTGGTTGTCATTATTGTGATTCTGTAATATTATTTGTGAATAATTAATTATTGATTTATATGATAAGGAAAATATTTATTTTACGTGGATATAGATGGAGAAAATTTTTAATGTGACAATTGTTAAAAATTAATAATTTATCTTTTCTGATAAAATAATATATTATTATATTTTAATAATATAATAATGGTGATATTTTTACAATGAATGTGTGATATATGAGGAGTATTTTTGTTACAATAAATACTAAAAACATGTTAAACATGTCGGTGGACCCCATTTCTTGACTGAAATTTGATTATAGCCTGTAAAATCGTCCGTTTGTGGATTTTGGTCAATTTCTGTTTGGAATTTGGAAAAACTTTCTTTTGCAAAGTTGTAGAGAATTGAATTTTCTATGGAAGGACATAAGATTCGAATTTTTTTGATAAAAGGGCTATTTATTATGAATTATTGAAGTTCCGAAATAATTGATTTTTGGAGTTTTAAATGATTTTAATAAGAAAAACATTTTTGTGACTTTTGGTGAGGTGTGTGGCTGATGTTGGACGAAAGATGTGTGCGTAGGAGAGTTAAGAAAATATATTTATATTTTATTAAATTTTTTGCTTTGGTGTTCTAAGTATTTTCCTATAAATAAGGTGGTTAGAATTGAAAATCACACAAGAAACTGAAGTTTTATCTCTCTCTATATTATCGAGCGTATTTTTGTGAGTATTTAGATATCTTGAGTGTTGCTATACGGTGCAAGTTCTCTTCAGCGTTATATCCGATATTTCAGTCAGAAGTAGTGCTCTTTTGAGGTAAGGGATAGTAATGGATTTTAAGGGATTGTAAGGGATATTTTTTCGTAATAATGTTATTCTTTCAATAACATTATACCGAAATATTGGTATGGATTTTATTGTGGAAATTCTACCTTTTTTGTGTCGGAATTATATTCATGTATACGACACTATTCACGTATACGACACTATTCATGTATATGACATTTTTTACGTATACGGTACTATGTACGAATATGGAGTACTATTCACGAGTTACTATTCATGAGTTACTATTCACGACAAAATTTGATTTCTTTTTCTGACCAAATTATCGTTGATTTATGAATCTTACTCTTGAAATTAAATCCATGTTTTTATTATATTATTTTTATTATCATATATAACATTTTTATAATTATGGAGAAGAAATTTCTCATTGACTTGAGTGTAAAGATGGGTAGATTATTGGTATTATCGTGACTATGGGTTCTCTTTGGCCAGTAGTGCAAAGTTGAATCGTTGACTGGTATGATCATGACCATTGAATTTACAATTGAATATTTTTAGCTTAAGTGCAAAGGTGAATTGATCAACATGGTTATAATTATTGGTTATATAAATTCTGAATTGATTATATATTTCTTTGAGATATTAATATCTTTGGCATGTAGTGCAAAGATGATATGTTGTTGAATATCTTTGGCTAGTAGTGCAAAGATGATTTATTGTTGAATATCTTTGGTCCGTAGTGCAAAGATGAACTGTTATTGAATATCTTTGGCCTATAGTGCAAAGATGAACTGTTGTTGAATATCTTTGGCCCGTAGTACAAAGATGAATTGTTGTTGAATATCTTTGGCCTGTAGTGCAAAGATGAACTGTTGATGAATATCTTTGGCCCGTAGTGCAAAGATGAATTTATTAGTATGATTATGAACAGGAACTGTGATTTGGTATAATCATGATCTTTGATGTTTCATGTAAATACAGGTGATGTAAATTATCTTCGTCTTGGATGAGAAGAGGAATTTAGAACCACAATTATGATTATGAGTTATTCATATGATTGTGAACCAGAACTGTTGATTGATGTTACAGGGATAAAACATTGTTGGTGGACTTTTAATGTGGAGAAGATAATAGACTTTATGGTCTATTTGACTCTTCTAATGGATTGCTTATTCCGCTGCAACTATGGTTGAAAAGTTTTATCATCTACCATATGTTCTAAATCTCTGATTTATTATTGATGAAGGCTATTAAAAATTTAATTATCTTTAGTCATGATATTATTTACTGGGCTATTTGTGCTCACCCTTTTGCTTCACAATTCCTTTCAGGTAATAAAAGTGTAGCTGGGTCGAGCGAGGGTAACACGAGAATAGAACGGTGGTCTCTAGCTGTGGAGGTTATCCCTAAACAGTATAGAAAAATGTGTTGTATTCTATACATCATTTAATAGTTATATTTGGTGAATCAAATAGGGTAAGGCGAACCCAACTTTGGAAGGGTGTTTTGTCACTATCATACAAGATGTCTAATGACATACAACATCGAGTTATCATAAGACAGGGTTATGCACATCCACTTGCTGATTATATCAACAAGCACTATCTATATGATCTTGGAGTTTGGTTGAAGTATAATTCTCAATAAGAGACGGTGGAGATAATGATATGTCAAGAGAAGACTTACCATTGGAAAGAATATGATAGTAATCTTCTCATTTTTCTTTGGGGTTTATTGGGTCAACTAAGGATAATTTTGTGGGCATATGATATCTATCATAACCTAGACGCATGGCCTCCTATGTACGAAGGTTTCCTTGAGCACTTCCCAAATATTTTAATTTCTAAAACAATTATTAATTGTACCTTTATGTAAGGTGTCATTGTGACGTACTATCCAAGGTTGAGACATGAGTCACAGTTGGTATATATTGGTATCAAAACTCATAACATATGTGTTGTTGTATTTTGCACGACAATTGTAGTAATAAAGTTGTAGTTATTTTATGTACCATGTTTTTGGCGACTCAGAATAGGCTGGTTGGATTGGATCTATTTTGGGGGCATCAATGCACTACGGGCCAATGAGGACTTTTACCACATCATCTATAACATTACGGGTCATGATTATACCGAATGATCCCTGATCATAATGATACCAATAAACAGTTCATCTATGCACATAAGCCAAAGATACTAATCAATCAATAGTTCATCTTTGCACGTAAGCCAAAGATATACAACTGTAAAACCAATAATCAACAGTCCATCTTTGCACGTAAGACAAAGATGACTTTCATCACAATATAAGCATGAGGATGATGACAATGACATAATAATTCAATAAAACAAGTTCAAGGATAAATTTTAAATATTTATAATTTAATTTATCCAGAAATCAATAACGTCCAAATTGTCAACATGATACTGCTTTGTAGAGTAACATTCAAGAATAATATTCATGTAACAAAAATAATTTGGACAGAAAAAAAATATATTTTTTCGGTAAATAGTACCTCGTGAATAGTACTTCGGAAATAGTACCTCGTGAATATTACCCCAACATAAAAAGTACCCCAAATACCCGAGTTAATAATATTCGGGTGAATAGTAATTTGGGTGAATAATAACCCGTGAATAGTAACTCGTGAATAGTATTCCGACATGAAAAGTGCCCCGAATACCCGAGTGAATAATACTAGAGTGAATAGTAACCGGGTGAATAGTAACTCGTGAATAATAAATCGTAAATAAAATACCAAATACAATGATATTTCATGACGAATACAAAAGAAATGATATCTCATACGAATATAATAGAATATACAAAACTGCAAATGGATTTTCATCTGTTATGCGGTAATCCACGTAGACAGATCATTTTCACAATTTAATAAAGAATGAATACGAAAGGTCATTCACCATGCATGCGGTAGTCCTTGTAGACAGGTTATTCCAATAGAATAATAAATAATGGAATAACAAAAGAATTCACCATGCATGCGATAGACCGCACAGACAGGTTATTCTAACATAATAATAAAGAATGGAACCAGGTCATGCGTAATCCGCACAGACAAGATATTCCAACAGAATAATAAAGAATGGAATAACAACAGAATTCACCAGGCATGCGATAGACCGTACAGACAGGTTATTCTAACAAAATAATAAAGAATGAAATAACAGAAGAATTTCACCATGTATGCGGTACTTCACATAGACATGTTATTCCAACATAATAATAAAGAATGGAATAATAATCCTTACGAGTATTGAAAGAAAATAACTCTCTTCATGAATACGAAAGAATAATACCCCTTATCTCAGAAGAAACTGGATATTAGAATAGTGAGGTAGCAGACTGCTCTTCTTCTTTTTCTCTATAATTTCTCTCTATAATAATTGCTCTATAGCTTTAGTGAATTGGTGAGAAATGAAGGAAGAATGAGCTTCTTTTTATAGGAAAATATAGTTTCGATAATTGCACGTTTTGGGGCTCGAAATATTACAGTATAATATCTTCCTCTTTTTCTTCATTTTTAATTTAGTCCTGCAAGTATTATCAAACTTGCACCACCTCTCCTAATAGTAAATAATGTGAATCAATAGTTCAATCATGTGAATCAATAGTTATAATCATGTGAAAATACGAATTACAGTATAGTACCTTCATTTATACCTCCATTTTTAACTTAGTCATGCAAGTATTATCAATCTTGCACCAACTCCCCTAATAGTACACGAATGTAAATCAATAGTACACATATATGAACAAATAGTTATAATCATGTGAATTAATAGCAATTAATTGCTCATTTATCCGGTTAATTACCCGATTGGCCAACATAACCTCCAAACATCAATTATTATTGAAATAAATGTCAATTTTTACTAACACTAATAATTCTAACACAATGGAACTATCCATTTCATCTTTAATCAACACAAACTTATTCATCATTAATATTATAATTCACAGTATTTAACAACCATGCCGTTCCTAGGAAAGAGGGGGCTTTCCGATAAGGATTTTTTCCTATTGGCGCGCAATTAGGTGACCAAACCTCTCCTTGACAGAACATCTAGACATTGTCAATATTGCAAATAATAATATGAATAAGTTTGTAGTCTCAATTATTGATTTAATAATATATAAAATATTATGCAGATGATAATGTGACAATAATTGAATCAATAATATGAGAGATATGATGCAGCAATTACTGTAGCAATAATTGAGTAACTTCTCACGTAAGCATCAATAATCAATAACGTGTGCTACTATGCAACCACACGTATTACTGTACTTTTACTACCGGGTAGTTCAACAGTTTAACGGTAAACTTTCGCCATTATTTTAAAAAATATTTCAGTCGTTTTCTAACTACGACAGTACCTCCGTTGTGGGGTCCACCAATGATTGTGTCGTCGTATAAATATTCCCTGTTAAAACAAATATTCTTCGACCAATCGAATATTCCCCGACACAACGAATATTTTATAACAACTTGCTTACTTTGCAAAATTTTCAAATATCAACCTTAACTTTAAACTTTTATCAATTGAACTATTTACCAAAATAGAAAAATTGAATACTTTTATTTTATAAAATTTGGGGTCTTATAATCTCCCCTCCTTATGAAATTTTGCCCTCAAAATTTACGTACCTGGTAGTTCGAAGAGGTTAGAATACCTTGCTTTCTTTTTGGATTGTACCTTCCCAGTTATTTCCTCTCTATCATTATTTTCCCATTTCTCATCTCCTGTATTTCAGATATCATTCTAGAATATAGTTTCAAAATAAGGGTTAATTGACATGCCACATATTATCCTTATACTCTGATCACCGACCAATTTAATAACAAATAAACTTAGGTATGTCATACTAGCGAAGGAATTCTCCGTCTCTCCTCTCCTAGTTCTTGTCTCACATCACAATCAGGGATCATATCCCTAAGCTTTGTTTCCAATTGTGACGCCCCCAAAATAGGTATACATCACCCATCTTGAGTCGCCAAATATATGGTACAAAATTAAAATACAACTTAATTATACAACAGTCGTGTAAAATACGACAAAACATAATCTAAGAGTTTTAATAAGAATATTGTCATCTAGACAATATCCACACTCAATGGAGTCCTCATTATATTTATTGTCACACTATTTTATAGAATAATGAGGACTACTAAGATAACCATCTGGACCGTCAATCCGTTCCTCGACTCGTCCCAGCTATATTCTCATTTCCTGAATAGAACAGTGAAAGAAAGGGTGAGCTCAACTAGCCCAGTAAAAAATATTATTTCTAAGATAATGCAGAATAAATTATCCTTAGCCTTCAATAGTATAACAACTGATAGAATACAATAGACAACAAGTTTTAGATCAACAACTGCAGCGGAAATAAATAATCCATTAGATGAGTCAAGTAGAGCATAAAATCTACTATCTTCTATGATTTAAAAAGTTTTTCATCAACTTTATAGCTGAGACTCTGCTTAATAAATAAATCACATCATCGAATCATCCCTGCACCACGGCCAAGGATATTCATGTTATCATCAATGGTCATGATTATACCGAATAATCCCTGGTTATAATCATACCAACAACTGTCCATCAATGAACTATAGGTCAATGAGGCCTTTTACCACATCATTCGTTACATTACGGTCATAATTATACCGAATAATTCCTGGTCATAATCATACCAAGTCCATCTATGCACGTAGGCCAAAGATGACTTTCATCACAATATAAACATGAGGATGATGACAATGACATAATAATTCAATAAAACAAGTTCAAGGATAAATTTTAAAGATTTATAATTTAATTTATCCAGAAATCAATAACGTTCAAATTATCAACATGATACTGCTTTCTAGAGTAAAATTCAAGAATAATATTCATGTAACAAAAATAATTTGGACAGAAAAAAAATATATTTTTCGGGTGAATAGTACCCCGTGAATAGTACTTCGGGAATAATACCACGTGAATAGTATCCCGACACGAAAAGTGTCCCGAATACCCGAGTAAATGATACTAGAGTGAATAGTAATCGGGTGAATAGTAATCCGTGAATAGTAACTCGTGAATAGTACTCCGGCATGAAAAGTGGCCTGAATAACCGAGTGAATAATAATAGAGTGAATAGTAATTGGGTGAATAGTAACTCGTAAAAGAAAAAATACCAAAGAAAATGATATTTCATGACGAGTACAAAAGAAATGATATCTCATACAAGTATAATAGAATATACGAAACTGCAAATGGATTTTCACCCGTCATGCGATAATCCTCGTAGACAGGCAATTTCCATAATTTAATAAAGAATGAATATAAAAGATTATTCAACATGCATGCGGTAATCCACATAGACATGTTATTCTAACAAAATAATAAAGAATGGAACCAGGTCATGCGTAATCCGCACAGATATGATATTCCAACAGATTAATAAAGAACGGAATCAGGTCATGCGTAATCCGTACAGACAGGGATATTCCAACAGAATAATAAAGAATGGAATAACAACAGAATTCACCAGGCCCGCGAGAGAACGTACAGACAGGTTATTCCAACAGAATAATAATAAATAATGGAATAACAGAAGAATTTCACCATATATGCGGTACTTCGAATAGACAGGTTATTCCAACATAATAATAAATAATGGAATAGCAACCCTTACGAGTATTGAAAGAAAATAACTCTCTTCATGAATACGAAAGAATAATACCACTTACCTCAAAAGAAGACTAAATACTAGAATAGTGAGGTGGCAGACTTCTCTTCTTCTTTCTCTCTATAATTTCTCTCTATAATAATTGCTCTATAGCTTTAGTGAATTGGTGCGAAATGAAGGAAGAATGAGCTTCTATTTATAAGAAAATATAGTTTCAATAATTTCACGTTTTGGGGCTCGAAATATTACAGTATAATGCCTTCTTCTTTTCCTTCAATTTTAATTTAGTCCTGTAAGTATTATCAAACTTGCACCACCTCCCCTAATAGTAAATCATGTGACTCAATAGTTCTAAACATGTGAAAAATAATAATTACAGTATAGTATCTTTATCTATACCTCTATTTTTAATTTAGTCATGTAATTATTATCAATCTTGCACCAACTCCCCTAATAGTAAATAAATGTGAATCAATAGTACACATATGTAAATAAATAGTTATAATCATGTGAATCAATAGCAATTAATTGCTCATTTATCCGGTTAATTACCCGATTGGTTAATATAACCTCCAGACATCAATTATTATCGAAATAAATGTTGATTTTCACTAACACTAATAATTCTAACACAATGGAACTATCAATTTCATCTTTAATCAATACAAACTTATTCATCATTAATATTATAATTAACAATATTTAACAACCAGGTCGTTCCCAGGAAAGAGGGACTTTTCGATAAGGATTTCTCCTTATTGGCGCGCAATTAGGTGACCAAACCTCTCCTTGACAGAATTTCTAGACATTGTCAATATTGCAAATAATAATATGAATAACTTTGCCGTCTCAATTATTGATTTAATAATATATCATATTATACAGATGATACTGTGACAATAATTGAATCAATAATATGAGAGATATGATGCATCAATTACTGTAGCAATAATTGAGTATAACTGAGTAACTTCTCATGTAAGCATCAATAATCAATATCGTGTGCTACTATGCAACCGCGCTTATTACTGTATTTTTACTACCGGGTAGTTCAACAGTTTAACCGTAAAACTTTTGCCGTTATTTTAAAAAATATTTCAGTCATTTTCAAACTACGACAGTACCTCCGTTGTGGGGTCCACCAATGATTGTGTCTTCGTACAAATATTCCCTGTTAAAATGAATATTCCCCGACCAATCGAATATTCCCCGACACAACGAATATTTTTTAACAACTTGCTTACTTTGCAAAATTTTCAAATATCAACCTTAACTTTAAACTTTTATCAATTTAACTATTTACCAAAATAGAAAAATTGAATACTTTTATTTCATAAAATTTGGGATCTTTCAACATATGCGGGTTAATATGAACCATAACACGAATATCAAAAACTTTGAAGATATTTGGCGTCACTTTGAGCTTGAGGTTGAGCGCTTAGAAGCTGCTAAGCCATTAAGGCATATGTTGGTGACTCTAGTTCTCGCAAGGGGAAACCTAAGCGAAGAAATAATGGAAAGAAAGCTGCTACAACTCTTGCTCATATGCCTAAGAAAGCAGAAAATGTAAGTGCCAAGAGGAAAAGAGGGAAAAGTTCTGGAAAAAAGGACAAGGATAAGAAGGCTTGCTACAACTGTGGCAAATGGGGCACTTCGCTCATGAATGCACTGAGTCAAAGAAGGTACTTTCTAGTTTTGATCAAACTATGTGTAATGTTACTTCTAGTACTTTTGTTGCTTAATCTCTCCATTTGTGTATTGTAGATTTCGGAGAGCAATGAACCACATAGCCAGAGATCGAGCTGGATTTGAGGAGTATCGCCATATTCCGGTTGGCAGAAAATTATACATAGGGAATGACTTTAGTGTAAACGTGCTAAGAATTGGCACTTAAAAAATTGGAGATGTGGGGATGCTTTGCATTAATTCTGTATGATGTATTTTATGCACCGGATGTTCGGTAGAATTTATTTTCTGTTCTTGCTAGTTAAAGACATGGTTTTTCTGTGGTTTTTGAGAAAGAACAAGTTATTATTTCTCGTGGGACAAATGTTTGTGGACATAGTTTTATTAATAACGGTTTAATGGTTTTGGATATTATTAATTCTAGTTATAATGATTCATATTCTAATCTTACTTATGTTGAGAGTGAACATAGTAGTTCAATTAAATGGCATGCTAAATTATGCCATATTGGACAAGACAAGATGACCAAGTTAGCTCGAGAAGGTTTTTTAGGCCCACTCGCTAAGGTCAAATCGCCTACTTATGAACACTGCTTAACAAGTAAGTGTGAACCCCCAAATCTGGGTACTTCATTCCCACATGATTTGGTGTTCACTGTCCAATCATTCATTTCTAATTACCCAAATATAATAAAATTTAAACAATAAATCTTCCCATTAAAGGGTTACATAGTTAAATCCAATAAAATCCCTGGTTGCCTAACCTTAAAAAATTCATCAAATACGAAAAATTAATTAATTACATCACATAATTAAAATTAAGTCTGAATATATAATCTAAAATACACAACAAGTCTTTAACACTTGTTCATCTTTCTTTTTCCTTTGCTAGTGGTTGACTCATCAACATTCTCAACTTTAGCTGCAATGGTTATATATATTCAAGAGTGACCAAAATAAATCCTCACTTAAAGATAACATAATAACTGGCAATAAATAAGCTTAACTGAATTGAATAATATTTTCTAGTAGCGATAATCAAGAACTGATATTGAAAATCATCTGAGGGTCACAGGACCATGAACTATGTCTCAGGTTATAAGTATTTCTACTTGAACCTTTATTCGTCCTTAGACTATATGGACTTCTTTCTCATACTTAGGGGGATCTACCCTTCATACCATGTATTGTAGACAAACATCTTAACACTTTCGCGTAAATAATCCCCTATAGCAGGGTTATTCATCTCAGTTTAACATACCAGTCCGCACCAAAAGAAGTTTGGTTTGGATAATTTAGAGTTCAACGTACATCAACTAAGGATTAGTTGAATCAAAAGTTTAATGAAAATGTGAGGGTTTAACAATGACATGTTATAGAGTAATTATGAACCATAGATAAGTAGTATGATACATCAAAGTCATGCTTTAAGAATAACTTTCAAAGCATTAAAAATATATAATGAACCTAGCTTGAACAACAATGATAAACTAAGGTTACATTTTCTAATAAGGAAACAAAATTAAGAACTTTTCTCGATAGAATTCAAGAACTTACATAATTTTATAAACAAGATAGAATAACAAACTTGCATATTTATAAACAATAGGATAAGCTCAAATAAAGATTATGGTTAGAGAACTTGTTTAAATAAGAGTAGGATTAGGAAACTTGCCTCGTGTGTAGGTTAAACGATCACTACTCACGTTCACCACAAGTCCTACACATACCATATGTATTGACAACACTAATTAGTTACACTAATATTAACTTCATGATTTTAGTTCCCAATATTAGTATAGCTCGTTAACTTAGTTTAAGTTTTTGATTACTACCACAAATCACATATTACAAGACCGAAGTCTAGAATTTTAAGTTTAAACAACATCACATCTTTTCATGAACATCACATTTTAGCTCTTTTACAACTTATCAAATTATCATGTCATGTCAACTTATGAATGTTAATAACCTGATATAACATCTTATTACATGTGCAACACATTATCATGTTCCTTAGATTAGGTTAGAGTAACACACAAAGGACTGCACTTGCATGCGTGCATCCCGACGCCCTCTGATTGCCTCCGAGTGCATATTAGTCCTAAATATTTCCATTTTGACCCCTAATAACAACATCAAATTGAAAAAAATTAAAAAACAAAAGTTATAGTCATTTTGACCCTTCGTTAACAACAAGAGCCACTTTCAGTTCTTCTATAAATAGAAGTTCATTCCTTCATTATTTCTTACGAATTCACTGAAACTCTAGAGAGAGAAACTATAGAGAGAAAGAAGAAAAGTATTCTGCTACTTTATTTTTCCAATATCCAGTTTCTTTTAAGGTAAGGTGTATTATTCTTTCGTATTCATGAAGAGAATTATTTTCTTTCAATACTCGTAAGAGTTGTTATTCCATTCTTCATTATTATGTTGGACAGTTTATGCGAAGTACCGCATACATGGTGAAATTCTTCTGTTATTCCATTTTCATTATTATGTTGGAATAACCTGTTTATGCGAAGTACCGCATACATGGTGAAATTCTTCTGTTATTCCATTCTTCATTATTATGTAGGAATAACCTATTTATGCGAAGTACCGCATACATGGTGAAATTCTTCTATTATTCCGTTCTTTATTATTCTGTCGGAATATACTGTCTGTGCGTTTACGTCGGACTTGGTTCCATTATTTATTATTCTATCAGAATATCTTGTCTGTGCGTTTACGCTGGACCTAGTTCCATTATTTATTATTCTGTTAGAATATCCTATCTGTGCGTTTACGCATGACCTGGTTCCATTATTTATTATTCTGTTAAAAATAACATGTCTGTGCAGTCTATCGTACACATGGTGAATCCTTCTGTTATTCCATTCTTTAATATTCTATTGGAATAACATATCTATGTGGATTACCACATGCATGGTGAATGATCATTTGTATTCATTCCTTATTAAATTGCCAAAATGATCTATATACGTGGATTACCACATGGCGGGTGAAAATCTATTTCCAGTTTCATATATTCTGTTATACTCAGTTGGTTAAAGTTTTGGCTTCTATACTCCATGCAATTAGTAGAATATCCTGGATATTTGCACTTCATCTAGTATCTTTTCATGGAAATATTCTTCTAAGAATTCTTGAATTTTACTTCACAAAGCAGTATCATGTTGACAATTTGGACGTTATTGAGTTCTAGATAAATTAATTCTTGAACTTGTTTTATTGAATTATTATGTCATTGTCATCATCCTCATGCTTATATTGTAATGAAAGTCATCTTTGGCTTACGTGCATAGATGGACTTAGTATGATTATGACCAGGGATCATTCGGTATAATCATGACCTGTAATGTTATAAATGATATGGTAAAAGTCCTCAGTGGCCTGTAATGTATTGATGGACAGTTTTTGGTATGATTATGACCATAGATTGTTCGGTATGGCATGATAGCAACCATGAACGTTGAGCTTCAGAAGCAACATGAGTTGATGGATGCTTATGAGATATTAGAGCATCTCAAGAAATTGTTCGAAGGGCATGCTCGACAGGAGAGGTATGATACAAGCAAAGCGTTGTATCACTAGAAAATAGGTGAACGTGATCCAGTTGGTCCACATGTGCTGAAAATGATTGGGTATATTGAGTACCTTGATAGGTTGGGTTTTCCAATCACTCTAGAAGCCCAAACTGACCTTGTTTTGCAATCTTTGAACAACAGCTACTCTCAATTTGTTATGAACTATCTTATGAATGAAATTGAGAAACCCCTTACTGAGTTGTTGAGCATGTTAAGAACTACCGAGAACAACATGAAAAAGGCAGGACCCGCTCCCATAATGATGGTGCAAAAGGGGAATGCTAAGGGAAATTGGAAAGGCAAGAAGAAGATAGGATCTAAATCTTTTGCTAAACCCAATTCCAAAACCAAACAGGCTTTAAAACCTAAAGGTGGGGTGGCTAAAAAAGGTGAATGGCACTTCTGTGGAAAACCTGGACACTGAAAAAGGAACTGTCATGCTTATCTGGAAGAAGTGAAGAAAAGGAAAGGAAGTACAACTTCTGATTCAGGTATATATGTTATAGAAGTCAACTTGTCTACTTCTACATCATGGGTATTGGATACTGGATGTGGTTCTCACATTTGTGTTAATGTGCAGGGACTCCGAAGGAGTAGAACTTTGGCGAAAGGAGAGGTTGACCTACGAGTTGGGAATGGAGCAAAAGTTGCTGCACTGGTCGTAGGAACTTATCATTTATCTTTGCCCACTGGGCTAGTTTTAGAATTAGAAGATTGTTATTTTGTGCCTGCTATAAGCAAAAACATTATTTCTGTTTCTTGTTTGGACAAGAAAGGTTTTTCATTTATAATAAAGAACAATTGTTATTTGTTTTACTTAAATGATATTTGTTATGGTGTTGCACAATTGTTTAACGGTCTCTATATTCTTGATTTAGAAATGCCTATCTATAACATAAATACAAAACGATTTAAATCAAATGATTCAAATCCGACATATCTCTGGCACTGTCGTTTAGGCCATATAAATGAGAAACGCATATCCAAACTCCATAAAGATGGGTTCTTGGATTCATTTGATTTTGAATCATATGAGAAATGCGAGTCTTGTTTATTAGGCAAGATGACTAAATCCCCTTTCACTGGACACAGTGAACGGGCTAGCGATGTATTGGGACTTATACATAGTGATGTATGTGTACCCATGAGTTCGTTAGCAAGAGGTAGATTTTATTACTTCATTACATTTACTGACGACTTTAGTAGATATGGATATGTGTATCTTATGAGACACAAATTAGAATCCTTTGAAAAGTTCAAGGAATTTAAGAATGAAGTTCAAAACCAATTTGGCAAAAACATAAAAGCCCTTCGATCCGATCGAGGAGGTGAATACTTAAGCCAAGACTTTGATGACCTTCTAAAGGAGTGTGGTATTATATCACATCTCACTCCACCTGGAACACCGCAATGGAATGGTGTATCTGAGAGGAGGAATCAAACCTTGTTGGACATGGTACGATCAATGATGAGTCATGAAGATCTTCCAATAAGCTTCTGGGGTCATGCCCTAGAGACAGTTGCATTCACACTTAACCGTGTTCCTACAAAGATGGTTCAGAAGACACCATTTGAGATGTGGACTAGGAAACATCCTAGTATGTCGTTCATGAAGATTTGGGGTTGCGAGACGTTCGTAAAACGTCTGGATTCTGACAAGCTCAGACCCAAATCTGACAAATATAATTTTGTGGGATACCCAAAGGAAACAAAAAGGGTATTATTTCTACAAACCTTCTGAGAACAAAGTGGTTGTTGCTCGAACTGGTATTTTTCTAGAAAGAGAATTTGTCTCTAAAGGAAACAGTAGGAGGAAAATAGAACTCGAAGAAATTCGAGAACCACAAAATATCATTGAACCTGAGTTGGAACGTGAGCAAGAACCACAAGAAATTGTGGAAAGTGAACCTGCTCAAATTACACAAGTCATTCGTAGATCTGGTAGGACACGCAAAGAGCCTAAGAGATATTATGGATATCTTGTGACTCAAAATGGCGATGTGATGCTCATAGATCAAGATGAGCCTGCTTCCTACCAAGAAGCTATAAATGGACTAGATTCTGAAAAATGGCTTGAAGCCATGAAATCTGAGATGGACTCCATGTATACTAACCAAGTATGGACTCTGGTTGATTCACCCGAAGGGGTAAAACCAATCGGGTGCAAGTGGGTTTTCAAGAAGAAAACCGACATAGATGGTAATGTATAAACCTATAAAGGTCGACTGGTATCAAAAGGTTTCAAACAAATTCAAGGTGTTGACTATGATGAAACCTTCTCTCCAGTGGCAATGGTTAAATCCATCAGGATCTTACTTGCTATTGCGGCTTTTTATGATTACGAAATCTGGCAGATGGATATCAAAACTGTTTTCTTTAACGGAAATCTCCTTGAGGATGTGTATATGACACAACCTGAGGGTTTTGTCACTCCAAAGAATGCTGGAAAGGTATGTAAACTGCAGCGATCCATTTATGGATTGAAGCAAGCCTCTCGGAGTTGGAATCTTCGATTTGATGAAGTAGTCAAAGAATTTAGCTTTATTAAAAATGAAGATAAACCTTGTGTATATAAGAAGGTTAGTGGGAGTCACATTGTATTCTTAGTATTATATGTTGATGACATATTAATTATTGGGAATGACATTCCTTCTTTACAGGCTGTAAAAACATGGTTAGGAAAATGTTTCTCCATGAAAGATTTGGGCGATGCTGCCTACATTTTAGGTAATCGGATCTATAAAGATAGATCGAGAAAAATGCTCGGCCTAAGTCAAAGTACATATATTGATAAAGTGTTGAAACGGTTCAGCATGCAAGAGGCGAAAAGAGGAAACTTACCCGTAACTCACGGTGTAAAGATCTCTAAGGCCCAATGTCCTAAATCACAAGATGATGAGGAGCGTATGAGAAAGATCCCTTATGCTTCGACAATTGGATCTATCATGTATGCAATGATATGTACTCGCTCGGATGTCTCATATGCTTTGAGCATGACGAGCAGATACCAGTCGAATCCAGATGAAGGTCACTGGACAACAGTCAAGAATATCCTCAAGTACCTGAAAAGGACTAAGGATTCATTCTTGGTATATGGATGTGAAGACGAACTGGCAGTAAAGGGTTACACAGATGCTAGTTTCCAAACTGACAATGATGACTATAAGTCTCAGTCAGGTTTTGTGTTTTACCTTAATGGTGGTGCTGTTAGCTGGAAAAGTTCGAAGCAAGAAACAATAGCTGATTCTACAACAGAGGCTGAGTATATTGCTGCTTCTAGTGCAGCCAAGGAGGCTGTATGGATTAAAAAGTTCATCACTGAACTTGGTGTTGTTCCAACCATTGTTGATCTGGTTGCTCTATACTGTGATAATACTGGAGCCATTGCACATGCTAAGGAACCCAGATCTCACCAATGATCCAAGCATATACTTAGGCGGTACCATCTCATCCGTGAAATCATTGATAGAGGAGATGTACATATAGGAAGAGTGCCAACATATGATAATAGTGCAGATCCATTGACCAAGGCTTTGTCGCTGCAGAAGCACGACGGTCACACTAGTTCCATGGGTATTAGATACATGATGATTGGCTCTAGTACAAGTGGGAGACTGTTAGAGTTTATGCCCTAGAGGCTAATTATTTGATATAATTGCTTAAGGTTTTGATATTATATTTGATTGAATAAATATATGATTTTATTATGGTTTTATTTACTGCGTAATATAATTGTTAACATAATAAAATTCCTTAGAATAGTGATACAAATTATATAGTTTCAAGTATGTGACTTGAACATGAGATTATATAATTACAATTAGTATCATTGTTCTTAAATGTCCCTAGTCGAGTATCAGTGTTGATGGGACAACAATGATGCATTGAGACTAGTATGTGGATTGACTGATGACCAAATCTCATTGGTCATAAATATATGAAATATTAAGTCAATGCATAGGTACATGTTAGAGAACGATGTACTGGACAGACCCACCATGAGAATTCTATATAGAGCATTATGCGAAGTGTCATTAGCAATTCTCATAGTGACAATGATGTAATGGTCCTCCAACTTGAAATCGCTATATTACTACACGATAATTTATGTATTTTGATATAATCAAATGTCACCTTTAATAGGGTGGACTATAAAGGTGATTATTGGGTTCATCATGAATTGTGTGAGAAATATGAGTGATCTAGATGGAATTTAACCATCCTATTTATATGGGTGATATCCATAGGCCTCTTGATTGAGTAGGACTATGAAATGCCTGGCCATGCTCAAATAGTGATTTATTTTATATAGTCTACTAATTGATCAAGAAAACTCAGATTAAATTATGAAGAGTATGACACATTCCATGACTCGGGTTTAATCTAGGATATTAAGGTTAAAAGGATTAAATTACATTGAAACATTGGTCACGAAAAGGTTGCATCTAATCATCGAACTTATTATTACTTGGGTAGCACTGATGCATTACTAAATGCCGCTCACTGTTTATAATTTTATAATATGATTTTAAAATTATTGACAACGTAATAATAACCTATAGGGTCACACACAAAGAACGTAATTAAAAGGAAATTAATTTAAATTGTAAAGATTTAAATATGTCAATATGATTGATAGAATTTTAAATTACGAATTTAAATTAATAGGATAATTTATATATAGGTATATTAATTAAGTAATACTTAATTAAGATATATATAAATTCGGATTTTAATAATATTAGGCTTTGATTAATTCCTCCTAACTGTTATATATATGATATATATCAGTCACTTTATGTTTTACGTCAAAATACAAAACCCTAGCCGCTCTTAGAGAGAGACTAGAGAAAACAACTTCGAAAATCCTCATCCTTGGTGGCTAGTACCGCGGTTCCTTTTTCTGCATATCGTAAGACGATTCGCGGAGCGTTCGTGTGGATACCGTAGAGACGCAGCTCGTTTGGATTGCGTTGGAGATTCAATCGTATCAATTCCAGTTTCTTAATTCGTGGATTGCGTTGGAGATTCGATCGTATCAATTTCAGTTTCTTAATCGGTATAATTTCTAACCTCTAATTGAATTTTTCGCATGGATCCTGTTTTAGGGTTTTGAAAATTGCTTTAAAAATTTTATTTCTGCTGTGCGTTTCTGTACCGAAACCCCAACACATATAAGTCTGCATACGAACTTTTCAGTTAGTAAATTTTTATCTATTATAAAGAGGTAGCTCTTTCCCACTACCAAGCTCTGAACTAATTTTATTTTGTGTCATTGATCTACTTAAGCGATTAAGCTTTACATTCAGATAACACTCTCTAATACCACTTGTTTTTCAAAGGCACTTGGAGATCTAAAAAAGGGGATTGGATAGATCCTTTAAAACTTTTCTTGTTAACAAATTATTACCAGATAATTATTTAAACAGAGTTAATTAAGCATAACATAATATTAGTTTGGAAACCCCCTTAAAGATTTAAATAAATCTCATCTCTAAATTAGTTGTTATGGAATTAAGTCACAAACAAATATAGTATTTAATTAGTAGAAATGTAAATGCAGTAAAGTAACACAAGAGGTTTTAAGTGGTTCGGAGTACAAATAACTCATAGTTCACTCTTCTACTCTACGAGTAGCAAATCCACTAAGGATGCAGGGGTTACTTAGACTAGATCACTAAGAACTATTACAATATTGAATCACTAAGATTTCTTCGAGTCACTTAGTCTCAACAGATGCCACTAAAATAAGGTCACTTGTACAAGATCACTGAGATCTCTTCAAGTCGCTTAGAATTGGTACAAAGGTCACTTAGACCAGTGAATCACAGTAAGATATATGATTTATAAGGTCCTACTAAGCAACGTTAAGCTCAACTTTTGTAGTACTTAATAGTCGAATAAACATTTCTAATTTCGTAGAATAATGTTTTTTTGACTTTGACAGAGGTTCAACTTTACACTTGGTGATTCATACTTGGATTTGAATCATTGTAATATTTTATAGTTTGCCTCGAAATATTCTCGTTGAAAAGATGTCGTTTCTTCATTAAACGCTTCGATCATAGAAGATCTTAATGTTGACTTTTAAGGACTGTGTCAGCTTGCTTTCAGCTCTAATATGTCACGTCAGACTTTTGTAGCACCAACTCCGTGAGTGTTGTCACATAGCCAAATAGCCGTTATACACATCGATATCTGATATTCATTTCAAACTTAGGATCATCGGAAAACTTCTTGGAATCCCTACTCTACAAATCTTCCTAATGTCAGTCTAATGTCGCTCTACGAATTGCTTGATTGTAAACTTCAATGCTGATCTTAGACTTCAATGATGATCGTAGAGTGTTTGGCTAAACAGACTCTACGATTCTTTTCGCTCTACGATATGCTTTACGATCCTTGATTTGCACTCAATGATCTGCTTTACGATCTTTGTACAAACTCTGCGATCTTTACTTCGCCTTACAATCTTAAAGCGGGCTCTACGATTTCTCTGTGATGTTGGTATCACTTTATGAACTCCTAGCAGACTCTGTGATCTTGAATTGAATATATGCTTTGAGATAACTTTGTTGACTTTGCGATCTTCAATAAACCTTACGAATTCTCATAGTAGTTTTACGATCGTTCAATTATCACTACGATCGATTCAATCCTATCATCTATACATTTGATCAACATAATAGATCGATCTAACATGTTTGATATTTTATTCTAAGTCGTTGCACATCAAATTTCTATTTAAGGATTGTACAAAAGCTACTGATACATATATACATTATCACATCATAATCAAATCAAAATATGCAATTGTCTGGTTATGAATTATGAGTAATATGATGGTTTTGTTTGGTTTTGAATTATGGTTATAAGTTTTAATTTTTTTTGTCTTATATGATGTGTAAGCATCACACTTATTGAGTAAATATCATTTGATTGACTATGTAATAAAATGTATTCGTCTTATTCAATACACTATTATTTGAAACACATTTTATAAAAAATAAAAAATAAATTTGAAACATTTAGCATTATTCATTGAGCTTATATTATGATTTTATTAAAAATTTGACACATCTAGCATTATCCAAAACTAAAACCAGATAATAAGTTTTGCGCATTTGACACAAATAATTATAGATTTAATATAGGTTAACTCAATTTTCAAATATCAAACTATTATTATGGTTGAATGAATCAAATTATTTATTCTTGAGAATTCTTTAATGCTATTCTCTGTTTCTCCAAAAATAATATGGATTTATTTTATTGAAATTTTTACAATTGTTATGCTTTAAAGTATCTGAATAGGAGTAAGAGGGCCACAGCCGCCTAAGAATTTGGTTGAACTAACTCTCATACATCGTAGATATCGCCCAAGAAAGATCCATTGGCGGAACTTCAGATATCACAAACCTCCCAGTCTATGTCAAACATCTTTCTTAACCAGAGCTTCCAAAGATACATTAATTTTCTCAGCTTTTTAAGGTACGATTCATTCAAAGGCTTTGTTGCATCTGTTAGTATAATTGTAGTTGTTGATCTGTAAAAATTATTGAGCATGGACGTCCCACCATCACGATATCAAAATATGTCAGTTGATAAGATTCAAAGTTGTTGTAGATTTCCATATTTGCTCACAGATACTGAAAATTTTCAGGAAAGATCTTTCTTTTCTGGGTTTTTATTATTTACTAGAGGAAAATGGAAGATCCCATTATCTCGGATCAAATGTTCATTTGTTGAACCAGGGTTACAACCAAAACCCAAGCCCAAGCCTTCCAAAATTGACCATGAGATGAAGAAAAAAAGTAATTTTGAAGAAACCCAGTCCAGATATTTCAGTTCAAGGCTTGTTAGTCAGATTGAGAAGCTAGTTTTATGCAAGAGGTATAGAGAGGCTCTTGAATTGTTTGAATTATTGGAATGTGAGGGTGATCATGATGTTGGTAGTAGCACGTATGATGCACTAGTGAATGCTTGCATTGGGTTGAAATCAATACGAGGGGTGAAGAAGGTGTTCAATCATATTATTAATAGCGGATTTGAGCCGGATCAGTATTTGAGGAACAGGGTCTTGTTGATGCATGTGAAATGCAAGATGATGATTGATGCGCGTTTGTTATTTGATGAAATGCCTGAAAGGAACTTGGTTTCCTGGAACACAATTATTGGCGGGCTTGTGGACTCTGGAGACTTCATAGAGGCGTTTCGGTTGTTTCTAATGATGTGGGAGGAATTTTCTGATGCTGGGTCTCGAACATTTGCAACGATGATCCGAGCATCTGCTGGATTGGAACTTATTTTCCCAGGAAGACAATTGCATTCCATTACTTTGAAAATGGCCGTAGCTGGAGACGTTTTTGTATCTTGTGCTTTGATCGACATGTATAGCAAGTGTGGCAGCATCAATGATGCTCTGCGTGTTTTTGATGAGATGCCAACAAAAACAACTGTAGGGTGGAATTCCATCATTGCTGGTTATGCCCTCCATGGTTATAGCGAGGAAGCTTTGAGTATGTACTATGAAATGCAAGATTCTGGCATTAAAATGGACCACTTCACATTTTCAATAATAATAAGAGTTTGTGCAAGGTTAGGATCACTAGAACATGCCAAACAAGCTCATGCTGGATTGGTCCGTCATGGTTTTGGGTTAGATGTTGTGGCTAACACAGCACTTGTGGACTTCTACAGCAAATGGGGGAGAATCGAAGAAGCTCGAAATGTTTTCGAGAAGATGCCCCACAAGAATGTCATATCCTGGAATGCCATAATTGCAGGATATGGCAACCATGGTCGGGGAATCGAGGCAGTTGAGTTGTTTGAGCGGATGTTTCATGAAGGAATGGTGCCGAATCATGTGACCTTTCTTTCAGTTTTATCTGCTTGTAGCTATTCAGGCTTATCAGACTATGGATGGGAGATATTTGAATCTATGAGGAAGGACCACAAGGTGAAGCCTCGAGCTATGCACTATGCATGTATGATTGAATTATTAGGTAGGGAAGGGCTTTTGGATGAAGCATTTGCGTTAATAAGAGATTATCCCTTTAATCCAACCGTGAACATGTGGGCTGCTTTGTTGACAGCTTGTAGGGTCCACAAGAATTTGGTGCTAGGGAAATTTGCAGCTGAGAAAATTTATGGGATGGAACCAGAAAAGCTTAGTAACTATGTTGTGCTTTTGAATGTATATAACAGTTCGGGAAAGTTGGAAGAAGCTGCTGCTGTTTTAAACACCTTGAGAAGAAAGGGTTTGAGAATGTTGCCTGCATGCACTTGGATAGAAATCAATAAACAATCACACGTTTTTCTCTCTGGAGAGAAAGGTCATGGTCAAACAAAAGCAATCTATGAGAAACTAAACGAACTGATACTGGAGATCTCAAAACATGGCTATACCCCAGAGAGAAACTCTTTGCTTCCTGATGTGGATGAACATGAAGAGCGGTTGCAACTGTATCACAGTGAAAAATTGGCAGTTTCTTTTGGATTGATTAACACTTCCTATTCAACACCATTGCATCTCGTCCAGAGCCACAGAATTTGCAGTGACTGTCACAACACGATTAAGTTGATAGCCCTGGTTACTAAACGAGAAATAGTAGTTAGGGATGCCAGCAGATTCCATCATTTTCAAGATGGGAAATGTTCTTGTGGTGAATACTGGTGAAAAGGAATTTTGCTAGGTAGAAGAATTTTGTAAAATGTGTACGTGACCTTTTCCATTTAGTTCTCATTAAATATTAACTCTTAAGCATACATATTCACTTTTACTTGTTACATATTATTAATAGAAACCAGAATCATTATTCAATTTACAGTTTGGGCTATTCAATTTTTTATTCACATTATAGTCTCTGCCGAGTAATGGCCTGAATTGAATCTGAAAGCCTTTACTTCGCTTAAGCTTACATGTCAATTTATGGTTTAGTTAGCACTTAGAACTCGCGAAAACATGAAGATCACTGCAAATGATATGATTGCTTATGTTTCCCCTCGGATCTTTATTCCACGTGACCTCTATGACGGCTCAGATTTGCTTGTTGAAGTATTGGGTTTGGTTCATAGATATTGAATTAAAAGATGGTAGTTGCTACTCAAAAATTATTGTTCTGCAGTTTCATCATGAGCTCTGATAATGTTGAGCTCATAAACATGAACTTAGAAATTAGATTACAATATTGCAATGGATACCTGTGCTATGTTCTTTGTCCCCGGATTTTACCAGCTATCCTGTGTTCGTTACCCCAGTTTCTACCATATCGTTTGCACTGTGGTGGTTTCAGTTATGCACTTTCTACAGATATGGGATTTTCCAAGATATGAAGATACTGAATTATTTTTGCATCTGTTAGTATTTCCTTTTCATCTTAGATTTTTGAGGTGAACCTTTTCTCCTTTCTACTACAGCATAGTATTTATTTTTTCAGTACTTTCAAAAGTTAGCAGGACTAGTGTATGATAATTTATTGGGAGGTTGTACTTATATGTCACTGGTTCATAAGATTTGAAAGTCAAAAATATGGATGTACCATTTCCAATGCTAGTTAAGTTTACTTTCGCCACAAAAAAAGAAAGTATTATGGCCAATATATGCAACATAATATATATATATATATATATATATATATATATATATATATATAATGTATATTTCTATTTCACTTTGGCTCCAATATATTATGTGTCCTAATAAAAGCGTAAATGTAATTTCAAAGTCAGCCATTTTAGCTTAGTTCTTTTTTCCTCTTTTCCCCCTTGCCTATCAATTGTGCCAATTCAGCAAAGTCGCTTCATAATTTTGCAGCAGTTTGTTACTTTTAGGAAATAGTTTTTTTCAACTTTGATACACATACTTTATATTCTTGCCACTTTTGGAAGGTAATATCTGTTGGGAATATCCGGTCTATATATGCTCATCTGAAACTGTATCTTGACCCAAAGGTTAACCTATTAGGTCTACGGACCATTAGAGGTGTGATCTCTCCATCCACATCGACACCAATCTCCCCCTGAACTTTAACCATACTCTTTTAAGCATTAGCCCATACGAGTAGTCACCCTCTTCAATATCTCTTGTTTGATCCACCAAGTGCCTCTGTCAAGCCCATCAAGTCTCTCTGTCTGTCAAGCTTCTCTCAATATCTCTTGTTTGATCCACCAAGAGTCTCGCCATGAAGAGTCCACCACTTTACTTTGAGTATATAATCCACAAGCATATCCATAATTCATTGAGCCTAGCTCATTCATCATGCACAATCCATACCATATCCATGACCCAAGCCCATAGTCATGGCTTTGATACTAGTTGTTGAGAATATTCGGTCCATATATGCTAATCTGAAACAACATCTTGACCCAAAAGGTTAACCTATTAGGTCTATGGTCCAGTTAAAGCAACTCCAGCATGCCGGAGTTGCGAAAATCCTAGACTAATATTAGTCTAGGAATCAGATTTTGCTCCAGCAGATGGACTATATTTAGTCCAGCCATTTTTCCTGGCAATCCAAAAAGACTAAATCAAGGAACGAAAATCTCATGGACTATAATTTTAATATTATTAAATGGGAGAGAGGATAGAAGAAAAAGAAGAAGATGAAGATCTGTGAAGAAAAAAATGAAGGAGAAGAAGGTCTGTGAAGAAGGAGATGAAGAAGACGAAGTGGGAAGAGTCGGCAGCAACATAGAGAATTTCAGAACGGATAGATACAATTATTAGGGTAATTGGAAAATCTATAAATATGTATAATAATTCAACAAATTTTACATTTTTAATCAATTATTCCAACATTTAGGAATTGTAAGTATTTTATTAGTAATAATTTGTATTTTTATTATATTTGATTTTTATTTTTTATTGATAATATCTCTTTAATTTATTTTTTAATGAAAAATTATGGTCCTCCGAGTTTTTTTGAATTCATTGATTATTTTAATCTTTTTATATTATAGTCCACTGGATAGTCCACATGATAGTCCATCTGCTGGAAGGATTGAAGACTATAGGACATCTGCTGATGTCATATGGACTAAATATAGTCCAGCAGATAGTCCATCTGCTGGAGATGCTCTTAAAGCATATATGTCCTTAATCTTTCTCCTGTGTTTCGATGTGAGACTTTACTATCACGCGGTACCTCAACAATATCTGTCTTTGTTGATTAATAAATAGTTATAGTATATCAAATCTTCAATAAGACATTAGTCATAAAAAAGTATAATACCATCTTCCACATGCATGCCAGGTTTTACAGCTTATGCTGGTTTTCACGAGGTTTGTGCGCCTAAAAAAAGGGGATTCTGTTTTCGTCTCTGCTGCTCTGGAACTGTTGGTCAGCTTGTTGGACAGCTTGCTAAGTTACACAGATGCTATGTGGTTGATAGAGCTGGTACAAGCCACAAAGTAAGTTTTAGTTATCACTGTCCCCTAAGTGGTTATATGGATTTTAGTTGATTTAACTGATTTTGTTTCTACAATAAGTTATTTATATGTTCATTCATCATTTTTGTTGGTACTGATAAGACACAAAATTACATGAATCGGCATATTAGGTTGATCTTTTGAAGAATAATCTTGGGTTTGATGATGCTTTCAATTACATAAAAGAGCCAGGCCTTGATGCATCTTTGTAAAGGTCGGTGGTACTTTTTTGATGATAATGATGTATATATATGGTATTTATGTAGATAAACCTCAACTTATCTAATTTAAGTCAATCAGAGTTGAGTAATATGCTTTTATGGATCTTAATCATCAAGAGGCGAATAGAAATTGTTTAATTTATGGACCTAATGGTAAAATTTAATCAGGACCTCTTGTTAGAACTATTATTGTAACATTTCGGAATTCAAAGATTAGAAGAATTGGATGAGGTACCTTAAGACCGAAGTTACAAGATACTCTTATTGACCTATCAGGCCGTATATTGGTACTTGAGTACCTAAACACGGTACTCTTACGTACCAATACTTTAAATGCAATATATCGGCAAAATTTCTCTGTTGTTTTACCTTTAGTTGGATAAATATTTATATTCTAACTTAGTATTGAATGCTCAAAAATCACATTTGTACTAAATTATCTATAAATCAATCAAAATTGTTGATTTAATTAAAAATCCTTTATGAAACTTAGTTTTGTTGCATTTAGATTCTAACCAAATTACTAATTATAATCACTCATACAACATCCCACTTTTCAGGTTATGTAGCATATCACGTACCCTGAATCAGTTATGCAAACCGAAACCAAATCGAAATGAACTGCATTCTAGGTTGCTCAAGACATCACTTGCACCTTTTAATATGCCTGTGATTTCTCGAAGGATCAACTTTGAACCATAATCTGATTAAATTTCAATATATGGCCTTTCAACTTGCTAGCACTAGATGCTTGACCACCATTTTCTAGGATTTATATTGTTCATCCTCATGTATATATGGCCTTTAGTCCTTTCACCAACTTGTTTCTCGCATTTTTGAGCAGGTACTTTCCACAAGGCATAGACATTTACTTTGAGAACGTTGGTGGAGCAATGCTCGACTGAGCTACTTCTCAACATGGCGATTCATGGCCGAATCGCTGTTTGTGGAAGGGTATCTCAACATAACATGTACAGTTGGCAATGTATTCACAATTTGTTTAGCCTCATTCCAAAGCGTGCAAGGATGAAGGGATTCCTGCAGAGCGATTACTTGCATTTATTCCCATGCTTTATGGAAGACGTCACCAGTTTGTACAAGCAAGGAAAGATTGTTTAGAGTGAACACATGAATGAAGGCTTAGAAAGTGCTCTGGCTGCGTTTGTTGGGCTATTTTCTGGAGACAATGTAGGTAAGCTAGTTGCTCGTAATGCTCACGAATAAGTGGTACAATCATTTGGGAATCCGTTGGATTTCTTGAGCTCTGATCTTATTCGAATTACAGTGTAACAAATTACTAGAATTGAGGATTCATGACACTTACCATTTTTAGTTTACTTTGATAGAATAGTAGGATCCTACAATTCTACGTGATCCTATGCAATTCTATGCGAGGTTATGATCCAGATCAGGAATGGTCAAATGGTCTTATTACTCATCACTCTAGTGTTTGCCCTTTGATAGATGTTAGAACATAGCTCCTAGTATGTACTAATCTACGTTCAAATCAGTCATCATAGTTGCATTATGATGCCATTATTTCAAATTAAATACTCAAAATTTTAGGGATAAAAATGAAACAATATATCCTATTTTACAAATGAAACTATTTCTACGAATTAGTATAGTTATAATTAAAATATCTCATAAATAATATTAAGTTTCATTTATGCCACGATTTATGTTTAGTGAATATGAACTTAAGTTAATAATAAGATCACGGATGTGCTATAAAAAACCAAAATGTATTTATCATACTCCTATTTAAAATGTAGAACACAGTCGGCTATGGCGACGGTTTTTTGGATTATACTGACGGTTTCACCAGTCGCTAAATGGTCCTATATTAAGGGACGGACCACAGTACCACTTGTGTACTGTGTTGCCCCCATTATTCTTTCTTTTTTTCCCTTTCAGATTTTTGGGTTTTCTGTAATGGCCACCATGTTGGCGGCGGTGCCGCTGAAGAGCCTGGTGGGGAAAAATGCAGCAATTGACAACAATCCCACCAGCAGAAAGAGCACAGTGGAACTGGGGGTGTTGTTAAGGGGCTCAAAATTTAGCTAAAACGACAGCATTTCCAGGTTTCTTGAAAAGGAAATGTAGAAATGGAGCAGCTGCATTATCCGCCACTGTCAAGGACAATGAAACACTAACTGCAGCTTCTTCTAAGTAAGAAAAATAAACCCACTTGTCTTTTTTCATTGATTTACTGGATTTATGTTTTAATAGTCTGTAGATGATGTTTTGGATATATTTGTGTGAAAAATGTAATCTTTAGACTTCTGTTATCATATACTTTCATGCCCTTTTAGAAATCAAAGTTTTCTTTCTTCAAATTTGACTACTCTGATGTTTGTCTCAAGGAAAAGGTTTTGTGGGAAGTATTTTTTGGTGAAATCGCTTGTATTGTTCCCTGGAAACAGTAACTGAGAGTAAATGTGCATTGACTTGTAAAATAGTTTTTGTTAGCTACTTTTCATTGTTAAGCCAATAGTCCAAAAAGTTAAAATGGATGTTTTTCTTGAATATAGTGTTATCTTCTAGTAACTTATTGAATAATTGGACAATGTTTGGGAATAAGGAATTTTTTTATTAATATTTATTGAACTATATTTCTGGTATATCTATATTGTTAAGGGAGAGGAAAAATTTAACGGCTTCCTTGAAGCTGTGAAAAGAATTTATTTACTATTCTGTCTCTCTTATATCTTTCGAAAAAATATTCACACATGTAGGTGTGTGCAGCATACACTAGTTTATATAATTATACTTGGCTGTAGTTTTTCTATTTAATAGAAAGTAAAATGTTAAAAATGTAAAGTAGTTTACACTCTTGAAAATCTGTTTAATTTTTTAGATTTCATCTCCCTTATATTTTTCACGCTTTTTAGTTCCAAACAGAGCTCATGATAAATGTATATTAACATAAAATGCATGTCTATCTCTATCCATTTTGATTTTAATTTTTGACATTCATAAATCCAGGGTGAAACACCACACAATTTCAGTGTTTGTTGGGGACGAAAGTGGTATAATTAATCGAATTGCAGGGGTACAACATTGAGTCTCTTGCCGTTGGTTTGAACAAGGACAAGGCTCTTTTTACCATTGTTGTCTCTGGGACTGAAAAGGTCTTACAACAAGTTGTAGCACAACTCAACAAGCTTGTGAATGTCTTGAAGGTTATGCTTTGCCTTTCCAATATCTAAGTTTATATGTATTGTTCTCTTCTTGTTTAACTATTCTTCCATTTTGCATTTGTGTTGGTAGTATGATTTGAAATTAAGTATATGGTCTTTAATATTAACTAAATTTAGTTATTATTGCTATCCTAGGGGCCAACAGTTGGTGTGATTGTGAAACTTAGATTTGAGTTTGAGAGTAGTCACTAAATGAAAATTTCTTCTTAAATTTGTATTTATATCTGGTCTACTCTCCAATACATTTGTTTACGTGGGACCAATGTCAGGAAATGGGATTCTAAAATT
Source organism: Panax japonicus (assembly GCA_020205505.1). Classification (NCBI taxonomy): domain Eukaryota; kingdom Viridiplantae; phylum Streptophyta; class Magnoliopsida; order Apiales; family Araliaceae; genus Panax; species Panax japonicus. The sequence goes on from CM035111.1 coordinate 41,912,259, forward strand.
TTGACAACCAAATTAATTTGTGAGAACATGGTCGCTTGCACGCACGAGTGTATATGCATATGTATTCACACACCACACACACTCATATTCATGTGTTGTTGGCCCCAAACATACAAGAACATAATTTATCCCACATTTAAAGGGTTTCATCTTACACTTTTGGGTTCTCAACCTAGAATACACACTTATAACACTCAAGTAATACATTTAGACTAAATAAGGATTCTAGCCAACGTAGGATTCTTAGTTTTTTTGGAGGGAAGGAGTGAGGGAGGAAATGCGAGTTACATTAAGCCTAAGTATAATTCAATAAGGCACTTGCTCTTTGAACACACCTTGCCTTAGCCAAGACAAGGCCCTAGAGGTGCGCCTTGCCTCACCGTGGGCCTAGGCGTGCACCTTTTTGCACCTGTGTTTTCAGACGTACTTCATCCGTTCCAAAATTAGATATACAATTTGACTTTAAAGGTTAAAGGGTGGCATATTAAAATTCTAATTAATGTGAATTTATTTAATTTATTTGATACAATTATTATAATTGTATAGTATATAACAAAAACTATTAATCGCAAAATTTATTCCATTATAAACTTTTATGAGTCATACCAATTTTGAAGTTTTATATGCCGTCATTTGACCTCAAAAGTCAAATTTTATCTCTAATTTTGGAACGGAGGGAAGTATCAAAATTTATAATTATTTTGTAGGTTTGAGGTTCTGCTTCATTTTTATTTCCCAACATAAATCATATGAAATATGCATTAAGTATTTATTATTTTGTTTTCCGGACTGGCTAGGGTCTGAGCTTTATGATGGAAGCCTTCTTCCAAGGCTTTATATGTCTCTATTTTTCTAGTTTTGAAATATGCATTAAGTATATTATTTTTTTGGGTTTTCGGTCATTTCAAAGAATCAGACCTCTTTTGCCCTAACAAAAGTTGATGTTCTTAGCTAGATTGGGATGTGTTACTTTTGCCTATTTCTATATTTCAGAAATTTGCTTCAATATCTTTATCATTTCTTGTGAGCTATTATTCTTCAGTAAGATGAACTCGATTGCAACCATATCATGATATTATATAGGGCACCGAGTATACCTATCTTTTTGCTGCAATAACTTTTTGTGATCAATGTTACCTTCTAGTGAAGCCAGGTTAATACATCTTCCCCCAATCCCTCCCTCTCTATGACTCAGTCAGATAATTATTTTACCTGATGTATCAGGTTGAAGATCTCTCAACAAGTAGAACGTGAACTGATGCTTATCAAGCTGAATGCAGATCCAAGCACACGAGCTGAGGTAGGGCACGGTTTTGACTTTATTGTAGTTCTTGAATGAATAACTTAATTTTTCCGTAATGGGCTTTAGATCATCATCTCCCTGGTGAAAAACTGATGGAAAGCTAGAGCTGTTAAGAAAATTGAGCAGGAAAGGCTGTTTGTCCGTGTCAAAGTTATTTTTTGAAAATTGAGCAGGAAAAGCTGCTTGTCTGTGTGATCCACTTGGAACTTTATTTAGATAGCTTAAAATTTTAGGTTCATTTACATGAAACAGGGATCACTTTTGCATGCAAACAACCCCCCCCAAATAAATAAATAAAATAAAAATAAAAGTAAAAGTAAAAGTAAAAATAAAATCACAAGAAGAGGTAGATATTTGCAAAATAAATTAAGGTATGAAGTGTTCTGAAAATTAAATCCACAAAGTGTTCATTAAAATATATTTCTGATCATGAAAGAAAGAAGAATCAAACAGATCCTTTAACAAAGTGTAAATACTTGCATTGAAATGCTGTAAATTAAAATTTTGGCAACATTTATACTGGCTTTATGCTTTCTAAATAACAAGTTATCTAATAGGAACTTTGAACTGTATATATATTAAAGTAGAAAGAAAAGGTTTAAGCACATTTTGGTCAGTTTGCTGGTCTGTATTTGTGTTTATTTCGTTTGTTTCTTTTAAAAATTATTAGCAAGCAATGGCTGTGTGCCTGTGTCTGAGCAATGAGCAATGGGTAACGGGTAAAATCTCTTTTATGATGGACATTGCCCCTATTTAAAAGTTTAAGATTATCTGCATTTGTAGTTAATTAATTGTTTTTTCTGCTTTCACCTGCTGACATTAATTTTGAGTATGACCTGTAGATCATGTGGCTAGTAGATATCTTTAGAGCGAAAATCGTGGATACTTCAAATCAGTCACTGACGATAGAGGTATTATTGTTAAATCTTTATCTCTTCCTGCTTTTGTTTTTCTTATTTATTAGATTTGCAGATTTCTTTGATTGGTTCGTTAATGTGTATTTGATGTTTGATTCATGCTTCTTGTGTCGGTGGCATAACTGCTCTTGCTGGCAAAAAGGCATAAACATCTTACGATCAATGCTAGTGTTTATATACTATTTTGACTCTTGAGGTTTCGACAGTATGATAATGGTTGAAATACAAGTTTGGGAGGAGAATAGGAGATGCTAGTTGTTCACAGTCCCTACAAATAATTATATCACATTTGTAATAGCAATGCTTTCTCATATTTTTTGCAGTTAAAATTGAATTCGTGGTTAATTTTAGCTCCATTATGTACTAAATTTAGCATTTATATGTCTAGTTAGTAATATGGTCTCGATATGAAGCTTTAGAAGTCATGAAGTGGCATAAAATGACGAGAAATACATAAACTGTGGATCTTTTTCAGTTTTTCAATAGGTTCTTCATGACAGTGGTCCTATAAATTAGCCTTGGAGTACAGAGAAACGAAAGCTTCAAGTACTGTTAAATGCAGTTAATTAATGATCAGATGAATGCAGAAAACTTGCAAAATCTTGATTAAAAACTTTTTCCTTTTCCAAAGTAGCGGAGGATTCCTAGATGAACCCAGTAAATAAAGAACTAGAAGAACTGTTTTCTCCAATATAACTTCTTTAATAATGCATCTTTTTTGTAGGTTTCTTGTATAAGGAAGGTTTTCATTTCTTTGGAGCATAGGGTATCATTTTCTTCCTTAACGCTATGCATACTGCATATGTACTTGGGAATTGGGATAGCCCCCTTCTTGGCGGTTGTAGTGGATATTTATCCAAAAAAAACAAAAACATGTTATACATATGTAAGCTTTATAAATGTTATACCTGCATCACTTGTTGACATTCCTTGTCACATTATTTGATTAGGTAGGAAGTTCGAGTAGGATACCAAGTATATTATTGTACAAGTAATTTTGTTGGATAATACCTGCAAGGTTATCAAATTGGTTGCCATCAATTGTTTTGCAGGCCATTGAAGCAATTAGAGGGCTAGTTCATCATTTTTGTGTTTGTTTCAGGTCACTGGAGACCCTGGAAAGATGGCTGCTGTTCTGAGAAATTTAAGCAAATTTGGAATCAAAGAACTTGCCAAAACTGGAAAGGTCAGATGTCAACTTTGTAATGTGGGATATGTAGACAAACGCACAAGGACACATGCATAAGTTTTCCTAAGTTCCTCTGCAAAATCTAGAGTTAAATTTTTTAATTGTAATATGCTTATACTATTTTTTCATAAGCATTATGTCTAGTACAGGGATTAACCAATCAGGTAGATGTCAGACAAGGTTGTTTACGGTGAAACCTCATACACTTCTCTCTTTTCCAGGTGGGCCTCCATTAGTAACTTTAAATAGCCAATTAGCTCTATGTTAATTAGTTACAATTGCTATGAAGATTATCAGAGGAAAACGTGGGTTTGGGGTTTGGGGGTGGGGGGTGGGGAGAGGAGAGGTCTGAACGGAACAAGATAAGTCACCCAAAAGAGAGAACTTTTGGAAGAGTGGATATAACTTTTGTTTCTCCATTATTATCAAGGGTGAACATCTAAGCTGTGTTCATTGCGAGGACTTTATGGATAAGCTCTTCTTACTTATTTTCCAGGGTGATGCATCTAGTATATTTTATAATTCTTGAACCTTTTGTAACTTATAGATTTCTCTGAGACGGGAAAAGATTGGCGAGACAGCTCCTTTTTGGAATTTTTGTGCAGCTTCGTATCCAGATCTTGAAAAAAAGAAGCGTGTCGGGGCTCTTCTGCAAAATATTAGGCAGCTACTCAATGGCAGCACCACTACTAGCTCATGGTATGTAATTCTGCTTTGCAGGCATTTCTCTACTATTCTCTTCATGCAAGCATTGCACATTATTTCTTGTTTTGAACAGATTATCGTTTCTAAATGTTTTGGTGACTAATATAACCTTGAGTGTTATGTTTAAAACTGTCCTACCAATTTCTATTTCTATATATTTATAAGAAAAATAATTTAATTACAAATGCATTAGGCACTATCTATTTGAATAATTAAAATATAAATTGTGCTATTAATAACTGGAGAATATTCTGGTATGATGAAAATAAAAATTTCAATGGAGCATATTTGGCTGTCTTCTGCAATAATATTAAGTTGAGCAACAACTAAATGTACCTAAATAGTGAGGCTTTGGTTCTTTGTTTATTAGGAATATCTTGAGAAATATACAATGTAGCAAATGAGTTGATTAATAATCATAAGAGTTTGATACTTCCACTCATACATGATAAAATTTTGTGACATTAGACATAAAGTACAACCTGTTGGCCTATCTTCTTTCTCCAAATTAATATTGCTGCAATTTCAGTATATAGCATTTACGAGATTTTGATATCCTGTATCAGTGAACCTTGAATTGGTTGTATTGGATATTATACTCTTGGCTAGGCTTTTCTCTGGCTTGCTTTTGATTGGAAGATAATATTAGCATCTAGCTTTGTTTCAAATCTGGTAAGCACACCTAACTATTGATTGACCAAAAAGGCACCAAAAGGGGTGTTCATGGGTGATGTTTGCTAAAATGAGGTTGATTTTATTGCATTTTAGTCTATAGTTCTGAACATTGCTACTTTAGGAAACCAACCTTCATTGATCCCTGTTAATAATGATAAGAGCAAAATATAAAACCTTGTGTGGCGATAATAATATGGAAATACTGATTTCTTATTTTGATGCTAATACACCCCAATGCTTCTTTAAATCAATGAGCCAATAATCTCATAATTGTCTGCTTTTTTTTTCTATTTGAATGAAGGGTGATGTTTATCCCGTGGAGCCTGAGGGTGACTTTGCACTTAATCAAGTTCTTGATGCTCATTGGGGGGTTGTTTATGATGAAGATGTAAGAAAGCAATTTTCCATGTTCTTTTCAACTTTATTACTATCAGTTCATTGGTGACGTATAGAATTTTACCTCATTGTTAATAAAAGGTATTCTGGCTTGAAAAGGTAAAGAATAGCAGTTTAGCAAAAGTTCTTAATTTATACAGTTGGGGTGCTGCGTCCAGAATAGGGGGATGGGCAGGGGATGTCAAATTCCATTAAATTTCTTGACTGGTTTTGCATCCCTGCTTGTTTACATTATTTTACATATGTTGAAGTGCCATAAATGATGATCAGTCTTATCTTAGCTAGTCAATTTACCGACTACCCAGATATTTAAGTTTGTTTGTGGACCTTGGTTCTTATACCCACCTACTTTAGTTTTTACTGCTGTGTAAAGAATATAACTCATGGGAGAGCCCATCCTGAAAAGCTAGCTATCCAAGAGGGAGAAACCAAGTTGATAGCAACCCCACACCAATATCCCATTTTACCAATGTGGGATCTACACCCATATGACGACACCACATTTGAGTTTATGACGGGCCACCACACTTCCGTTCCAATGTCCACGGATAGCTTCACTCTAGCAACAGGTAGCCCTTTTCTTGGTTGGTTGCTTCACTTTATGCATTTGGTAGGCCCTCTCCTAGGTAGTAGCCCTTTCACCTTAATCGGTGGCCCACTAGTGAGATTTGCACCTGTTCTGATACCAAATGTTAATAAGAAAAATATAGAGAGGAAATTAAGAATCAAGAAAGGGAATGAATTTTGTTATTGCTTCAATCATACGCACAAAGAGTTACTAGATTTTTTATGTACCCCTCCTAACTAACTTGCTGCAAAAAGACATTTAAGCCCCTAATATGACCTGGTAAAGGACTAAACTAACCTTGTAAGAAAATCCAGTTACAACACGATGGCAGTTTATGGATGCAATATTACTTTTACAGTCTTATCCAGATAACCAAAAGTTGTCAATATCATGGTTATTCCGTTGATTAATGCTCTCAATTAATCAATGTATACAGCATCTTAATGCTCTCCATTAAATATTACAGTCAAGTGGAAATCAGTCCCACACGTTATGTATGCTCGTCAATGATGCTCCTGGAGTTCTCAACATAGTCACTGGGGTTATAGCGAGAAGAGGTTATAACATCCAGGTCAATGCTGTTTCCTTTGATGCTTCTTTTTTAAATTTCTTACCTGTATGACATGCTGATCTGATGGGTTTTCAATTTTCTCTCAGAGTCTAGCTGTGGGCCCTGCTGAAATGAATGGGCTTTCTCGCATCACAACTGTTGTTCCTGGAACTGATGAGACTATTGCCAAGTTGGTTCAGCAGATTCATAAGTTGGTGGATCTTCATGAGGTGAGGAATTTATTTATGTTGTCTAGATAAGATTTTTGGGATATGACAGATCAGTTTCTGGTTTTTGAAATTCCTCATATTTTTGGATTCCATGGTATTTGCCATCTGTTTAGAATGATTAATAGTAGTTGCTCAAATATAAATTGGCTATTGATCCTGTTTTTGTATACCCTATACCTATTATACAAATAGTTCTTGAAGTATACAAACTACTTAGAATTACTTTTTAACCTTCCAAATCATATGCAACAAAATAGAATTTCACATGTTTGATATTAGTAAGTTGTATGTTATACTCTTGTTCGACATGTCAAAAATTTTGCTACAATCTGAGAGCGATCTATTTAAATGGATTTTGTGTATCCTCTCCCAAAGGCCCTTGGCTCATATTTTCTCACGGAGAAGATCATTGCTCATGTGTTTTTTTATTTTTTTGAGAGTTCATCTTAAGCTCTATGATTAATGTTTTTTATCCGTGACATCTAAGCTGAGAGGTGAAATTGTTAACAAAATCAAATTTGGTGGTGGTTTGTTCAGGTTAAGGATATTACTCACTCACCATTCGCAGAGAGGGAGCTCATGTTAATTAAAGTTACTGTGAATCCTGCTGCTAGGAGGGTTGTCCTAGATATTGCCAGCATCTTCCGGGCCAAACCTGTAGATGTCTCTGATCATACGATAACATTAGAGGTGAGACATCTATCTGAAATTTTCATTCATCAGCTGAGAGGTTTAGATAAGTATCTTTTGAGTTGGATGATACATATTTATATGTATGTGTGTACTACTAATCTATTTATTTGATTCATAATTTGGAGCATTGAAAGCTGAATTTGGCAAGCACCATGGGTTTCTTATTTAGTTAGAAACCAATTAAAATGTGGTAAGAAATAGTCCTTACTCCTGCAATCTACTTTGGACTTTGAGTTTCTAGAATTACTGTTACAAATCAAAACCTGTTAGGATCTCAGTTGTTGGAGGAGACCTACCGTCTCTCTATCTCTCTCATTCGAGTTATTGTAGGGTAAAATCTATATACGCAAAACACGCAAGTATACGTGGTCAACAAGTAATATAGTAATGGATAGAGTATCGTTCCCACGGAGACAAATTAGCAAAGAAATTTAACTTCACAATTATCAATTTTCTATTAATCCTAATTCTATTAAACTATTCAATTCAATGATTTAAAATTATAGAAACTAAATTAATAAATAAATAAGCTATCACAAAACAATCACAAATATCAAAATCTGGAATTTCAAACAATTGATGGAGAATTAGACTTATGATTTCACCATAGTTTCACTCTGATTTTCACACATTTATTCCAATTCAACTCACTATCCCAGTTTATTAATCAAGAACACGAATGTAGTACTAACCACCTCTCGATGCACTAATACCGTATTAACTTAAATCCACAATTTAGATAGAAACAAGTTAAACACCTTAATCGACCAACTCACTATATCTCTATGTGAACTGAAATTAAAGAAGGTTTAAGATTAAGTTCTTTATCCGATTACATGCGATGTCAAGCATATCTCTACCATAACATTCATCAAGATTCTGTTATTCACAAAATTCACGAACACATGCTATATTAGCTAAGTCTAGATTTGAATATCATCTCTCGATTCCATACAAATCCACAAAGAATTGTTGATCAGGCAATTCATAAATTCAAGCTCAAATTAATACATATAAACTGGAAATACTTTATTGAACTAAAAATCAAAGCTACAAATCATTGTTTCACCTAAGGATCCATCATAAGCCTAGAATTAGTTCATAATGAATGAAATAAAAACTGAATACTTTAAGGAAAACATCCTTTCAATTACAAATATAGAATTAAGATGAAGAATAATGCAAAACCACCCTTCACGTAGCCTTAATCTGCAATCATCACGAAAATCTCTTCAAAATACTCCTCCAAAGCTTACTATCAAATTCTGGAATTAATCTTCGTAATATGCCTTGTGTGTTACTTGATTCGTTGTTAGTTGAGTAAATAGCATCCAACACCAAGTCCCAATGGAAATCCTTTGCTTAATAGAGTCTATACTCTATATGCTATTCCAATACTAGAAACCATATCCCAGCAGAGTCCAAAACACAACAGGAACGCCCAGAATTTGCTACCCCCCGCCCCGACGGGGTTTCTTCTGCAAGTTGACTGTGCCATTTTCCAAGTTGCTTCCACTTTTACTCCAAAAAACCTCCTTTCTTCACGACTTGCCACAACAACCACCCTACACATAAAAGAACACAAAAACAAATAAAAACGAACATGAAAACAAAAAAAAATAGCAACAATTAAGCGTGAAATAGGACAACGATTCGTGAATATGAAACCCACTTATCAAAATTCCCCAAACTGAAATCAGTGCTAATTCTCGAGCACAAAACAAACTACATGCTATGCAATGCAATGCAATGAGATGGAATGAATATAATCTATATGCCTTCGAATCCAACAATATCGCAGAATCAAAATTATCTCATCGGCTTCAGAGAAAACAAGCAAACTCTACAATATGAATCACCAAAACCAATCCACAATTTCGTATTAATTCTCAAATCTTAAGCCATCATCACTGGTATAGTGTGTGCGTTAAACATCCATGATAACTGATACGGACTCAAATTCAATACATAATCAATTTCTTAGAAGGAATCATACAGTGCAAACTTAAAAATTTCAAAAATACACAAGTTCCAACTCAAATCAAACAATTACCAAGAGTAAGGGTCCGCATAGGGTATTCATGCTCGCTTCTTCTTTTCTTTTTTTTCATTGACGGGGGCTCTTTGCCCTTATTTCCCGTACCTTTTTTTTGTGTATTAGTGCAAGATGGTTCGTGAGTGCGTTTTACGCTCCATCTCACGCTTGTGTTTATGGGGAGTATTTCTCCTCAACCCACCACAAGACTCAACTTATTTCCAATTTTTTTTCTTGTAGCTTCTACACCCTACGTTTTCCCCCAAACTTAGGTTCTTACCTAATTTGTTGTCTTCACTGCCTATTCTTGTCATTCTCATATCTATACTAGCATTATCCTGTACAAATTATTTATGTATCAATTTGAACTGACCAGTCAACACAGATGTTATTAGCGTGCTAACCTTTCTATAACAGTTTCAAACAAGCGCAAGATTCGATTCATAGCAGAAATTATATCATAGCTCTAATAAGCAATACTGTATTGGTTAACTTATTATCAATCTCATCATTAGCCCACAAATAACATGAACTGCAACACTGTTGGACATAGTGCACAATATTTAACTATTTTTTTTTTTTATATATTTTTTTTGACATAACAAAATGCGATAATAACAGGAATAAAAACAATGCAATAACAAAAATATGCACTAACAAAAATAACCTAAGCTACTATGCAAAACTAGAATGCAATGACAAATTTAACCCTAACTACTACATATGCATGCAAACAAGAATTTAAATCCCCTAAACTTAAGTAATATAATGCCCTCATTGGATGAATAATCATAATTAAGTGCATGAGGACTTCCCTGCAATCGCCTAAGTCTGAGGAGGTGGTGGTTGATCTTCTTCTTCGGAATCACTTGGTGGAAACCTCGGCAGTGGCATTGGCTGCTGATATGAAAATTGCGCAGCTGGATTGAAGCTCGTAAGTGTCGTGTTGAGTGAAGCGAACGACGCGTTCATAGCGTCAAACATGTGGTCTTGCCTCAATGCGAGTCGCCGCATCTCCCGACGTGCTGCCTTGTTGTGTGCATCCATTTGACGTTGAAAGTCAAGGAACTGAGGACTGGATAGTGCCTCGGTCTGCGGTACCTGCTCGGTTCCTTGATTTCCCATAGCCTCTTCCTCATCCTCCGAGGTGTCTGCAGCATCCACTTCGTTCTCCGAAGCCGATGGAAAAATGAAACCCAGTCCTCGAGGATGAGAATCGCCCCCGGCCCATACTGAATACCGTGCTATCATTCTGGAGTGTAGCAACGCAAGTGGCATCTGTGTGGGCTCATCGTCAGACCATCTCACACCTGCTTGGCGACAGAACCCACATATGAGTGATGGGTGTGGCAAGCTGCCCAAAAAGTTTCCACGTAAGCACCGGCGGATGGAGAAACAAATAATGGCCCGACGTCAATGAGGAAGTCTTGCACAATCGCGTATAACAGTAACGCCTTCTCTATGGTCACGTCTGAGGTGTGTTGAGATGGATACAGTTTAGCATATAGGAATGCTGTACCAAATTTTGCCATATCGACCATAGTTATCAAGGCGTTAAGTCGAGTCGAGGCGACAGCCGGGAGCTTAAGCGCTTAGGCGACAAAGCGCCCGACTAGTCGTCCACAAGTCGACAAGTCGTTAACAATGTAAATTTTATACGTATAAAATTCTATATATTTAACATGTTCATTGTGACATTGCCAAAAACAAACATAATATAGAAATGAAAACAAAGTCATAAAAATTAGTATTCTTTAACTCAAAATTCTCATTTTTGATAATGAAAATATCACTCAAGCTATCAAACAAAATCATCAAAGATCAAATCATCATCATCATCTCCCCCAGCAGTGGCATCATCACTCGAAACAGTAGTTACTCTTCGGTCATAATCATCATCAACATCCTCATCATCATTAGGAAGGCCCTCCTCTTCTCGAAGTCCAAAACAAATTAATGAGGCTATTATTATTTATTATCAACTTAATTGAACAAATTTTTTAAGGAAAATAAATAAATAAAAGGTAGGTCTCCACGCTCCATACAACAGACAACTTAGTCATAGTCATAGAAGCCAAAACAATATTTAATGATGCTCTCATAGGAAATTAAACATGGTGGAGTCGGTATGCACTAAAAGCACAAATAAAGCTTGTTTTTTCAAATTTAGAATGACAAAGGGGATAAATATTATCCACGTTGAATAGAAAATAGGAAGAAAAATTAGATTAGGCGGCATATGACTTTATACAGAGAAGAAGAACCGAAGAAGATTAGAAGAAGAAGAGGCATACATGAAAGTCGCCTCGCCGAAGTGAGTCGCAGCAGTCGCCTGTACCGATCATCGATAGATTGGGTATGCTACTCTGCTGCCTTCTCCACGTATTCTCCCTCTATGTGAAGTTCGAAGTTGTGAGAATCGATTAGGGACCAAGTCGCCTGTACCGATCGACTTAGGGCTTCTTCTTTTTACCTAGGTAAGCTTCGGGTCGGACCAAACCTGGTCCAGAAAGTCGCCCGCTTCTCAAACTAGTCGTCCAAGTCCTCTCTAGTCGTCCAACTCGTCCAAAGCGTCTACTGAGCGCACGACTTTGTGCTCTACCACCAAGTCGCCTAGACGACCAAATTTTTTTTCCCAACTTACCGCCTAGTCGTCGCCTAGTCGACGACTTGACAAGCATGATACCAACTGAGATCTTTGTTATGGAACACTGTGCCTCCTTTCCGATCTTTGATCCATGTTGTGCCTGGCTTAGTCATTTCCTTTGTTAAGTAACCAACTCATCTAAAAGCTTAAGCTGATAGATGGAGGGACCAACAATGTATATCATTCTAACACTCCCCCTCAAATGTAACTTGGGAGAAATTAAAGTGCATTTGCACTATTAAATTAATATAAAGATAATTGTGTAGCTGGGAAGATTAGAACCCAAGACCTTACACACCCAGAGCTCTGATACCATGTTAAGTAACCAACTCGTCTAAAAGCTTAAGCTGATAGATGGAGGGACCAACAATGTATATTATTCTAACGAGTATTTCCTCATAGTCATGATCAAAATCATGTAGTTGGGCATATTGGCATTGTCGAGGCACCCACAACTGATAATAGGTGTTTATGGCATCAGCACTGAACGGGACCAAGCGACCCCGCACAAAAGCGTTGAATGGGGCTTTGTCCTCGGCGTTTGCATAAAACTCCTTGACTATGTTGACCACGGCGGGTTCCGGCTCTTCGGTGAATTTATTCCACCCCTTATGGTAGATTTGAGGCATCATCTCCCCATCAACGGGATCTGGTGCCAACCCCCACTCCGGTGTAAGGGCTTTTGTCATCATATAATCATATCGGTTGGCGGCAGCGGCACTCACAAATTTCCGGCGATCAAAGGTGCGTGTCGGTTGTGCGGATCGTGAACTCTCTCCCCTTTGGCGTTTAGATGTTGGTTGCGAAGTCATTTGCTCTCTATTGCATGTATCACAGTATTTTCCCCCCACTTGATTCACACCCACTGAAGAGCACTTGGTGTGCGCAATGATTTCTTCCCCCACTTTGATGAGTTTGTGGCAAATATGGTGAATGAAGATGACGAACTTGAAACTAAGTTACTCACTCTCACATGCAAGATGAATTCCCACAATAACACCCCAAATTCGTGGCTTCCTGAGCTCAGTTTGCAAGTAATTGGTGAACTTGTGTTGTGATGGTGTCTTTTTATAGAGGTGATGTGATGTAGAGCCCTAGTAATAGAGGGGTGATGGAGTGAAGTAGTGGATTAGTGGATTGGAGATGTGGGGATGAGTAATGGAGTAGTGGTTGTAATTGATGGTGGCAAAATCGTGGGTGAGAAGTAGTGGTGTAAGGATGTTGGAGTTATAGTGTGGGAGAAGGAGAGTGGGAATCGTGTTATGTAACTGCCGAATAAGTATGCCCAGATTCAAGGACCCCCGCTCCGGCAGGCATACCTTCTGCTAAACTCCTCTGTTTCTCATCTTTGCTCCATGCTAAGCTACTCAATGTTCCTTTTCCCATCCTGCAAGACATGAAACATAAGAGTTTGTGGATTATTGATAAAATAGAGCATTGTGGAGAGATTTCCAAGAATCGTAGAACGAAAAGACTACCTAATGATACTAATATCCTAAGCTATAATATAACTAGTACGAAAATCAATAGACAATTGAAATAAAAATAAAAATAAAATAAAATAAACGAAAAAGAAATGATTGGGTTGCCTCCCAATTAGCGCTTTATTTTAGGTCATTCAGCCTGACTACTCCCTGTTTCATCCAGGATCGGTTGGGCTATACGCGGCATGATTTTTAATTATCGCATAACACCAACACCGTTGTAATGCGTGTCCGTTCACTTAAATATCAGGTGATGAATTTGAAATTCTATCCTTGATTAATGCCTTTAGATCATTATTCTCCTTGCAATCCCTGAACTTGACGCGTGTAGATTTTTCGAGCAACTCGCACTCTTCCTTATCAGTCGGGATTGGGATTTCTTTAAACACCTTCACCGTTACTACTTGATCAAACACCTTCATTATCAGTTCTCCGTTAGGTACGTCAATCAGTGTTCGTCCTGTCGCCAGAAATGGTCGTCACAAGATAATGGGGATGTTCTTATCTTCCTCAAAGTCTAGTACCACGAAATCAGCCGGAAAAATCAATGAGTCAACCTTAACCAATACGTCTTCAACTATTCCTAATGGATATGTTAATGATCTATCTGCAAGCTGTAGGCTAATGTTGGTTGGTTTTTCTTCCTTTAACCCCAACTTTCGGTAAATGGACAATGGCATAAGATTTATACTTGCTCCTAGATCGCATAGTGCTCTCCTCACATCTTGATTTCCAATTGCACACGGGATTGTGAAACTCCCCGGATCTTTTAATTTAGGAGGGAGCTTCTGCTGTAACACCGCACTACACTCCTCTGTTAATGCCACTGTTTCAAAATCCTGGAGCTTGCGTTTCTTCGACAGAATGTCTTTCATGAACTTAATGTAACTCGGCATCTACTTCAGTACTTCGGCAAATGGAATATTGATATGTAATTTTTTGAATATATCCATGAACCTCGAAAACTGGTTCTTCATCTTTGTACTTTCTAGCCTTTGAGGAAAGGGTACAGGTGGTGTAATTTTAATTTGGTTGTCTTTCTTCCTTTTTTCCACCGCTTTCTCTGTAGATTTCGTGTTTATGTCATTCCATGCATCCTCACATTCATCTCTTGTACTGACTTTCTCATCAAAATTAGGACTCAACTCCTTACCACTCCTGAGCGTGATTGCATTACACTGTTCGTGATTTTCCTTTGGATTCCTTTCGGTGTCACTAAGTAGAGTCCCTTGTGGTCTCTTGTTCAATGCTAAGGCAATTTGTCCCATCTGATTTTCCAAATTCTTTATTGCCACTGCTTGATTTTTCATTGCTGCCTCATTGCTAGTTATGTACTTCGACAACAACTCCTCTAAATCTGATTTTCTTTCCTGATGTTGAGCCGGTTGTTGGTGATTCTGAAAACCTGGGGGATATGATGGTCATGGAGCTTGATTTTGCTGGTTATTGCTCCACGAGAAATTTGGGTGGTTCTTATTCCCCTGGTCGCAAGTGTTTTGGTACATATTCTGTGGACCCCTATTGTAGCTACCTATTAACTGCACGGACGCTGGATTGATTGCGCATTGATCTGTAGGATGGTCACCCGCGCACAATTCACATACTATTGCAACCTGCTGTATCTGAGCCCCTGTCATGGCATCCAACTTCTTGGACATCGCAGAAATTTGTGCTTGTATTGTTGTCACCCCATCTACTTCTAACACCCCAGCTGCCTTTGCCTGTGTCATTCTTGTTGTGGGCCACTGGTAGTTGTTAACTGCCATGGTCTCAATCAAATTGTAGGCCTCCTCATAACTCTTAGCCATGAATGCTCCACCCGATGGCCGATGCTGCATCAATACTGGTTCTGAGATTCCCATGTAGTCCGTTATAAAAAGTATTCATTTGCAACCACTTAGGCAATCCATGATTCTGACACTTGCTGAGTAACTCCTTGTATCTCTCTCATGCCTCATATAGCGACTCCCCATGTTGCTGCTCAAACATTGTTATGTCATTCCTCATTTTGGCAGTTTTCGCCGGTGGGAAAAATTTGACAAGGAATTTCTGAGCCAGTCTTCCCACGTAGTTATTGATCCCGACGGTAGAGAGTGTAACCAACTCTTCGCCTTGTCCCGTAAGGTGAATGGGAACAAACGAAGTCTCACCGCATCATCCGACACCCCATTATACCTGAAGGTGTCGTAAATCTCCAGAAAACTGACTAGATGTTCATTCGGATCGTCATTAGCTAATCCCCCAAACTGAACTGAATTCTGGATCATCTAAATCGTCCCAGGCTTGATTTTGAATGTATTTGCAGCAATTGCGGGCCTGGTGACGCTCGACTGCAGTTCAGTCAACTTGGGTGTGGCGAAGTCCGTCAACGCTTTCTGGTCTTCGGCAGCCATTACGTCTTCCATATCAGAGTTTTCGAATTCGTCCCTTGTTTCCTTGATCCACTTACTTAACCTCTGAAACCTTCTCTCAATGTCGTCCTCAAAAGGAAGCAAGTCTGGATTTTG
This sequence comes from Panax japonicus, assembly GCA_020205505.1. Classification (NCBI taxonomy): domain Eukaryota; kingdom Viridiplantae; phylum Streptophyta; class Magnoliopsida; order Apiales; family Araliaceae; genus Panax; species Panax japonicus. Next base: position 41,928,158 of record CM035111.1, read on the forward strand.
GATCGAGTTTGCATAAACCAACTTCAAAAACCTAAAATAAGAACAAAACAAAAACAAAAAGTGTTCAAGTAAAATTGGACCAATTAAACAGATATTGCAAAATAATAAAATTTATACTAAAGTCCCCGGCAACGGCGACAAAAACTTGTTCAGTAAAATTTATATACGCAAAACACGCAAGTATACGTGGTCAACAAGTAATATAGTAATGAATAGAGTATCGTTCCCACGGAAACAAATTAGCATGAAATTTAACTTCACAATTACCAATTTCCTATTAATCCTAATTCTATTAAACTATTCAATTCAATGATTTAAAATTATAGAAACTAAATTAATAAATAAATAAACTATCACAAAACAATCACAAATATCAAAATCTGGAATTTCAAACAATTGATGGAGAATTAGACTTATGATTTCACCCTAGTTTCACTCTTATTTTCACACCTTTATTCCAATTCAACTCACTGTCCCAATTTATTAATCAAGAACACGAATGTAGTACTAGTCACCTCTCGATGCACTAATACCGTATTAACTTAAATCTACAATTTAGATAGAAACAAGTTAAACACCTTAATCAACCAACTCACTATATCTCTATGTGAACTGAAATTAAAGAAGGTTTAAGATTAAGTTCTTTATCCGATTATATGCGATGTCAAGCATATCTGTACCTTAACATTCATCAAGATTCTGCTATTCACAAAATTCACAAACACATGCTATATTAACTAAGTCTAGATTTGAATATCCTCTCTCGATTCCATACAAATCCACAAAGAATTGTTGATCAGGCAATTCATAAATTCAAGCTCAAATTAATATAGATAAACTGGAAATACTTTATTAAACTGGAAATCAAAGCTACAAAATCATTGTTTCACCTAAGGATCCATCATAAGCCTAAAAAGTGAATTAGTTCATAATGAATGAAATAAAAACTGAATACTTTAAGGGAAACATCCTTTCAATTACAAATATAGAACTAAGATGGATAATGCAAAACCACCTTCATGTAGCCTTAATCTGCAATCGTCACGAAAATCTCTTCAAAATACTCCTCCAAAGCTTGCTATCAAATTTTGGAATTAATCTTCGTAATATGCCTTGTGTGTTGCTTGATTCGTTGTTAGTTGAGTAAATAGCATCCAACACCAAGTCCCAGTCGAAATCCTTTGCTTAATAGAGTCCATATACTATTCCAATACTAGAAACCATATCCCAGCAGAGTCCAAAACACAACAGGAACGCCCAGAATTCGCTACCCCCCGTCCCGGCGGGGGTACATAGGCAAAAAGGGCCCGCCCCGGCAGGGGTGTCTTCTGCAAGTTGACTGTGCCATTTTCCAAGTTGCTTCCACTTTTGCTCCATAAAACCTCCTTTCTTCACGACTTGCCACAACAACCACCCTACACATAAAAGAACACAAAAACAAATAAAAACGAACATGAAAATAGCAACAATTAAAGCGTGAAATGGACAACGATTCGTGAATATGAAATCCACTTATCAGTTATGTAGACTTGTTTAAGAGAGAAACTAGAAGAAGGAAGAGTAACAAATTATGTTCACTGGACTCATCGGAACTACAACAATTTCAAGGTTCGGGTTTTGTGTCCTAGAGGCAAAGGTCAATTAGAGGTTCTACACAATATCAGGCAAGGGACTTGGTAGATTTCATGCCAAAGGTGGAAACATGAGTAGTATTCTAAAAATCGCTAGGCGAACTTAGACGACAAAGGGGACACCTAGAACCTAGGCCTAAACTAGGCATTTTCTTAGGCACCTAGGCAGGTCTCACGTATTTATTTTTTTGTTGTATATACTTGTTATATTATACAAAACATATAGTAGATGTAATTTAAATTTTATATGAAAAATTACCAAAAGAATATTCTTTTAAGACTTCACAAATTCATTTCAAGTATTACAAAGTATTTTTAGAACACTAAACGAGGCAGTTACATGAAGTGAGGGAGATAAAGCATGGGGAGTCTAGGGGGTGTTTTCTGCAGCTTGAATGTGATGAGAATGCCAGTGCTTTTCTTGGTTTGAATGATGTGTGTGAAGGAACAAGACCAATTTATTCCTGTCAGTGTCAAGGTCCAAGGGCATTCAAATTCAAATCAAGTGGATCCTTTTGTACATGCTTTCTTTCAGTCCGCGTCGTCTTGTTTTTTTTTTTAATAACATTTTTGTTATATTTTTTCCCCAGCTCACAGGGGACTTTGAGAAGATGCTAGCTTTGCAGAGACTATTGGAGCCCTATGGCATTTGTGAGGTATATTCTGATAGCGTTTGTCTTTTACATACATCTAGTAAGTGATACTCGCATATGTATAAAGAAAGAAAAACAGAAATTACAGGAAAAAAAAACGTTTTGACGATGTTCATATTTAATATCTTTTTGGTATCTTTTTAGCAATTCCATTTATAGTCACTTTAAGGTTTTAGTTATTCTTGGATAAAGCTGTAAACAAACCTGGCTGTTGGCTTGATTAAGCCTGACTCAAGCTCGTTAAACGAGCCGAACTCGAACAAGTTCCTCTTCTTTTTAGTTAAACAAGCTCGAACAATGTCTTGTTTTGGCCTGGGTCGAGTACGCCTAGTCTTTTAGCAACTTGCTTAAGCCCGGTTTGGCTTGGCTCGTTTAACTTTAAAGTGAACTCGAACTCAGTAAGTCAAAGCTTGGCTTGACTCGGCTCGTTCACAACTTTATTCTTGAATCATGGTCAGATAAATTGATTTCAAGCAATACATCTCTTCGGCCCTCTGTTTTCTGATTATCAATTTTGTCCTTAAAGGTGGCGAGGACCGGGAGGGTGGCATTGTTGCGAGAGTCTGGCGTTAATTCTACCTATCTCTGTGGATATTCCCTTCCATTCTAGTACGTTCGTAAATTTTTGTAATCTCTTGCACTCCGAATGTCTAGCTTACCAAATGAGTGAGCTCAGAAGAACTTGAAACATCTTGTACTAGTAAGTAGTAACATCAAATAATCCATGTAATTTGTATTTTTCATTAGCAGTTTTCATGGAGGTTAGCTACTTCAGGTGGCATTTGGTTCTGGCTGATTGTAAACAACAATCTCCTTGATAAAACAGTGTTAGTTCTTTAATTGCAAAAAAAAAAGGAAAAAAAAAGAAGTAATTTATCGAGAACGATGTCAATTTAATTTAGCTAAACCTGTACCACTAGGTTTTGAGTTTGAAAATGTCAATTTTGAGTCTTAAAATGTTTGAAAGTGACTTTTAAAAAGTTGATATTAATTTTATAATTTAGAACGGAGAGAGTATTAAATTGTAGTATACTAGTATAATTTATAACATGTTTCTTGTGCTTTAACATATATGTGTCGATATTTTTTCACCATTTTGATGGATATGAGCATTTTACATAATAAATTTTGTAAGGTTGTTGAAATGTTGTTATTAGAACAAATCAATACCTTATATATAAAGGCATCACAGCCGATCCTTTAAATTACATAATTGGGTGAGTCAACCCACTCAATTTGAAATCAATTATGGGCTAACTCGCTCAATTGGAAAAAAACTCGTGCTAAATTGGTCAGATCAATCGTCGATTTCTTCCTCTTCCTCTTCCTCTTCTTCAGTTCCGGAGCAATCCGTTCACCAAAGCTCAAATAATAAACACTAGAAACAGAAGTTCCATTGGCTGACTAGAAAAATAATTACTGTAGCTAAAAAGACTCCCGATCCAATTCATTCCCCTCTTACTAGATCCATCGACACCATAGTCAATTCCAGAACTCAACCATGCCTTCCCGAAGAAGAACGCTTTTGAAGGTCATAATCATCGGTGACAGTGGGTATACATGTTTATGTGTTGTAGATCGATTGGATCTAACTTAGGGTTTGGTATGCAATGTATTTGAATTTACCATTTTCCATAAATTTATATTGAAATTGATTGTTTGATATTGGATATGATTTTGCTAGCGGAAGAAGAAAAGAATGAGGAGGTTGAAGATGAAGCATCGAAAGATGAGGCTGAGATCTAAGTAATTATTTTTGTTAGTCATTGATACCCCTCCTGCAGGCTCTCAGTAATGTTCTAAGTATGTTCTATGTTCTTACTAATGTTCTAAGTATGTTCTATGTTCTGTATTATTTTTTTTCCAGTGAGTTACTGAATAAAAAGTTGTTGCTTTTCTCTTATTCCCAGATTATTAGTTTACTTTTCTTATTTGTGATTGTCCCAAAAAGAAGTCCACTTTTGTGTTACTTCGGTGAGTTCCCATGGCCAATACTTCGTCGTGTTATTTTTGTTACTTTGGCGAGTCCTATAGTCAATATCGGCGATTTCGGCACTGTTTTTGAACTACATATTCCCAATTCGTTTGGAATTTGGAAAACCAAATAATGGATGAGCATTCAACATGACTTTTGGGGTGTCAGAGTTCCTCTGTTGAACAGAACAATTAAGTCTCCCATTAATGATTTGTAAATTTTGCAATTCTTTTTATATACAGGGGTTGATTAAATTGCATTCTAGCTTATGGGTTTTGTTTAGTTATGGATTCAGTAAATGCCCGTGTTGAATAGTTTGATTTATGTATAGATTTTTCTTCCAGAAGTTTTCATTGTTGCCACATAATTTGTGTTAGCTACTTACATTTACCTGTTTTGCTGGGTGTTTTTATATTCTTGAAGTTGGATATTTTGCCAATTAGAAATGTTTCAAGTTTAATTTCTGTGTTTATATCAGAATTATAAAACATAGTCACATTTTGTTAATTTTGAGTTATTTAATTGAGTCTTATGTTTCCTTTGATTTTGGTTTTTTATACTTAGGGGGGAGAAAGAGAAATGATGCAGCTGAAAATGTTCAGGTACTAAGGTTACAAATCTTGAGCATGGAGATGCCGGACTCTAGAAAGTCTAATTTTATGGATTAGAGACTATTATAATAGTGTGTAAATTTATGGCTCAGTGACTATTATAATAGTGACTCCCTAACTTTATGCTTGAAAATTTCAGGTTGCCAGCAGTGGCCTTTTTGAGAATACTGTCACTATTAGTTGGATTATACTTATAGTCTATTACTGATGCATTGTGGAAATATAAAGCTGATACTTGTGAATTTGAAAATGTCTACTCTCTCATTTGAGTCATATGAGTATATGATATGCAGTTTCAGTTTTTTGTACTTTATAAACATGTATAGATCCTTATCTTCAAAATTGTGAATTTTTTTTAATTATCAACTGTATTCTGATTTTCCTGATACAGCCGTCTTTTAATTATGGGTGTTATCTGATTTGTTGGTGATTAGGAAGTTAACACGTTAAGGAGGGTGATCGAAATGAGGGAGAGTTTCTATAACTCTCCTTCACAAACTGAACACGATCCACCTCCTGCATTGCGGTGTCAACGGCGATTTTGAGACACTGAGTAATTAAGTCCCCTGCACGAACTGAACATAATCAATTTGTAGCAATGAACGAAAATCATGTTTATTTGTGCATTCCATGCCAATACTTCTAATACTCTAACCCAATTGATTTGTTCTTCCAGTCCAATTTTGTTATACTTTATTTATTTCAGTTATGTCAAAATATAAATTTTAACTTTGCATCGTTGACAATTTTGTCATTGGCATTTTGAATCATGTTTAATTTTGGCTTGATGGTTATAAATATACCTATACTGATGGATTTACTACTATTTTTGAAGGACTGCTTTTCTTCTTCTCCTTTTATAACTGCAATACATTTTTGGGTTTCCATTTCCACAAGGGAAATTGCTCTGTTGTGGCTGTAAGAAATTCTCCATGGGAATTTACTTGGAAAAATCTGCCAAATGTTCTCATGCCTCTACTAACCAATTCTTTGGTATGTCCTCTTTTTACAATTCCTTATTAAGTAATTATTCATAAATAGCTATCACTATGCATCATCATCATCCTCTTTGAGAAATACCTCAGTAAAGAAAGCATTTAGTTTATAAGAAAATTTTCAATTGATGACTGTTAAAGTCTGTTAAGGCCATTGTTGGTTCCCCTGTATTCTCGGAGACTGTATGTAATCTATCTGTAATGCACTAATTGAATGTTTTACTTTGGCCTTTTTCATGGGTTTGTGTAATGGGAACAACTTCATTTACTCACTTTTCTCAAGTTCATTTAATGTTGTGAATTGTTAAGTTAAAATACAGTAGATGTTGGGACTTTTCTGTTGGCCTAACATTTTTATAATGAACTTTGTCAAGGTATGTATCTCTTTCCGTTCTTTTCTCTTGACTGAACTAATTACTTAATTTAAAATTGTCGGATATGAGTTCACATTGTTACACGAATTGTGCACTTTCAGTCCTTTTTTACGATGAATGTCTGACAAATTAAGAAATTCATTATTCAAACCAGTCCGTGAATTGCACGAGTTATCAATTAGTATATATTAACGATATGTTTATAACTAATTTAATGATGCTTAAATTTAATACTTTAACCAATACTAATAGTTGTCAATTTTGCGACGCCATTTTTTGTTAAAAATACTTATTACTTTTAGCTTAAAATTATTCAATGAATCTAATTTATTTTTTTGTAAAATCAATCTTGTCATCATAAAGTATTTATTAATATAGGTGAATTATTAGTAATAAAAATATTAAAGATCAAATAAAAATGTGTGCTTTGGATGGAATTGGAGGGAAATTATATATCGATTGGTTTTGGAGGGATCGAAATCTTATAAACTCAAGAACCCTAAAGCGGTTAATAAAAAAAATCACATCGAAAATAATTCAATTCAAGTTTCCAAATCGATTCTAGGGCTTTGCAGAGACCAGATTTCATGTATTTACTTATGCAATTAAAGAAAAAGAGAGAAAGATGGGTAAAATGAGCAAATATCTGGCAATGAGCCTAGAGACGGTGGATCGAACCATCTACTCTACGTTTTGTATTGGCGATGACGTTGACGCCATCTCTTAGCTCAACTCTCAAGTAGGACTGTTAATTGAGTCGATCAAGCTAGAAGTCTGATCGTTCGACACATTTAAAGTTTGTTCGAATTTTATTTGGAAGTGAGCCGAGCCGAGTTTGGACAAAAAATCAAGCCTGGAGTGAAATTTGGGCCGAGCTTGGTCAATTATAGGCCCGACCGAATTATAGTGTTATATATATATATACGGAAAGCTTCAAGAGCATAATTCTTAAATAGCATAATGCCATAAATAGCATAATTTTATTAAAACGACGTAGTTTTGTAAACATGCGGTGGCATTTTTGTAAATACGCGGCGGCATGGTATTTACAAAAATGCCACCGCGTGTTTACAAAACTACGTCATTTTGATAACATTATGCTATTTAAGAATTATGCTCTTGAAGTTTTCCGTATATATATATATATATATATATATATATATATATATATATATATATATATATATATATATATATATATATATATACCGTCCCCATCTCCAGCGAACCAAAAAAACGAATCAAAGACAAACCGACTATAACGATAGTTTTCTGAGATATAGTGACGGTTCAAACCGTCACCATAACTATGTTGTCGGCTTTGTATAGCGACGAAAAAAGTCGTCGCTAGAACCGGTTTATTTTTAGTTCGCTCCCTATGGTTCGCTAGAGAAAGGGACCCGTAATAATATATATATATATATATATATATATATATTATTACATATTAACTCTTTCAATTTATATTTATGTATAGTATTCTCAACTAAAAATTAAGTACCATATTTTTTGTTAAGTGGTCATTTATTTCATTTTCATAATAAAATATAGTAATGACGTAAAAAAAGATGGATGAAATATTAAAAATAATAAATATAAAATAGCCTATTTATGTTAATTTAATAAAAAGAATGATGTATGCCAAATATTTTAAATGAATTATTTTAAATTATACTTTTTTGGGTTTAGGAGTCAATATTAATAATTTTATATTTTAATATGGACTGAAAAAAGTCCGAAACTCGTGATCTTATTTGGATTGAGTTTGGAAAAATTTATGGATGATTTACATATTCTATTACATTTTTAAAAATAATTACAACAATAGTGCACTCATAAAATCTTTACACAACTAATACACTTCCATATTTATTTATAATACTAGTGCAATTAGATTCCTTAATTTAAGGAATTAGTATTCAATTAGAATTCCTTAATTTAGGGATTAGTTATACACATGACTTCTTCTCTCTCTCCTCATCTATAACAACTGTAGTTAGTCATCACCCTTCTTCTTCATTCAACGTATTCATAGATATCAGTCTGGCAAAACAAGGTATGCCGCATCTACTCCTCCACCGGCGGCCGCCGCATCTACTCCTCTTTCGGCACCAACACCTTCACCCTCCGCCATTCCTCCACCGGCAGCCGCATCTTCGCCCGTCGCCACTCCTACACCGGCAGCCTCCGGTCCTTCCCCATCATCTTCTACCACACCTCCAGCGCCTTCCTCCGGCGCCACTCCTCCCGCCCCAGGCTCAAACACCATTCTATCATCATCATCTCCGGCCAGCGTCATCGCTCCAAAATGAAGAGTATATCTCAAGTAGCTTCTCAAAATGAAGGGTACAAAATGAAGGGTCAAAATGGAGGTGGGTATGAAGATTCAGGCGGCGGCGGCGGTGGATATGAATACTGGATGATGGCGGTGGATTTGAATACTAGATGATGGTAACCAAACCTTCATACCTAGGTAACCAAACTGTCATATCAAAATAACCAATCAACCTTCATACTTTAAATTTTTTCTTAGTCCAGTTGGTTACCAAACCTTCGTACCAAGGTAACAAAACCTTCATACCAAAGTAACTAATTCACATCAACACCCGTAGTTTTTTCATAGTGTAGTTGGTAACCAAACCTTCAGACCATGGTAACCAATTCAATTTTATTAAGTTACCAATTTCGTTTGAATGTGATGCAGTTGGTAGCCAACCATTCATTCAAAGGTAACCATTTTATTATTTATGAGTAACAAAATATTTATAAAAAAAATTTCAGAACATTAATAGTTACATCTATTTATTTTTAAACTTTTTATAGGGCAAATCTTCTTTTTATATATTCTCATTGGCGTTTTGGACAACGGAGATTCGCGACGGTGTAGCGTCGGAGTATGTGAGGTGTAGCGGCGGTGTGTCGGTGGACTATTATTTCAAAGTGTATGTGAGGGAGATGAAGATTTGAATTTGAATATTTAAATTTGAATTATTATTTTGAATTTAAATTTATTTTTGTTGTTAGATCCAAATATTTGAATTTGAATTATTAATTATGGAAGTTATTTGTCCTTAATTTTAGATTTCCTTATTAATGTGAATTGTACTATTTTTGTAATATGGGTTCTCTTTTTGTAATTATTTGGTTGATGCACTTTTCTTATAATTACTTTCTATTTGTTGTATACTTATGTAAAGAACCCTAAATTTATTATAGTCTAAATGGGTTAAACCCGAGCTCGTGCCGGATAATTTTAAAATGGGATAAACTTGGACAACCTTAAACCCGACTTACATACAGGCCTACTCTCTGGCCATGAACCTCAAAAAATAGCAATTCAAGCCGGCAGTTTGGTAATTTCGGAACTTTTTTACCATCAAATGGATTATATACCCTTATTAATTTTTGAAGGTTTCTAGTATAATATTGGGTGGTTTTGGTTGATGTATTAATTATGCTATTCTTATTACACGATCATTTTTCTTATTAGTAGTGATCTTCCAAGAAACTTACTGGGGAAAATTATCAATAAACTCTTAATAGACATCATATTTTATTACGGGTGAAATTACTAGTCAGAAATAAAATAAGGAGAAATTTTAACAATAAAAAAACTATTTTTTATATATATTACAAAATTGGTGAACCAAACTTAAAACCATTAGGTCGCAGTTTTAACCGTGTAATTTTAATGAAATATATATTAAAACTAAAGGTTGATGATTATGTACATAAGATGCTTAATCAGTACTAGGATAACATAATATTCAAAAGGATGTTATTATTTAACTACACCAACTCCTAATTGTACTTTTTAGGTAGTTTATAATTAATACTACTTTTTAGGTAATTTATGATATTTATAATTGTATTGACATGAATTAAATAAATTCATTTCAATTTTGAGTTTAAAATGGACTTTTTAAAAATCAATAATAATCTTATAATTTGAAACAAAGAAAGTATTTTGTAACGGCTGCTAACGCGATTGGTTTCTCGCATCAATCGGGATTAAAATCAATTTCTCACTTCTAACCACACTGTTAAACAATTGGGGCCAAACTACAGCCCTAAGTTTTCAATCTCAGCAGCGATTGTTGTTCTTCATCAACGATTCCTCTAGAAAACCCTTCAATTGGTAACAAAAGTGCAAATTCGTACTAAAGCGTGGAAGATGTGGAAGATTTGGGAATCTCAATGTTTACTCTTGTATTTGCTATGTCTCGACGTCAGGGAAAAAAATTTCCTTTTGGAAATTCCTCTTTTAAATATTTCTTACCCTTTATGTTTTCTATATGATTCAAATATGGTTTGAAAGGGTGAAATTTAACAAAAGAGTCCGACATTAAATGTCGACAATTTGAAAATATTGATTTTTACAGAGCTGCCAGTTGGTATGAGTGAAATGGTTGTACCAACTCAACCGAGTTTATGAAAGGTTTTGCAAAAAGGCCCAATTATTGGACTCTGTTTAATAGGCCTTGGAAACCGAGATTCATAGAGTTTGGGAGCTTGCTTAAGCGGGGGAAGGTGTTAGGCAACCCCCGACTTTCGTGAAAACACGATTATCACGTCTTTCCAATTCCCTAATTTATTTGAAATGTGTGTGTTGAAGTTAATTGGGCCCAAGTATGTTATTTAGAAGTAGTTCTATGTCTCTTTTGCACCTATATACAAATGGTTTGACTTGTATAAAAAATTCAATTTTAATACAAAACATATAAAATGATATTTTGAAAACAAGTTTTCAAAACGTTATGCTCACATAGTAATTGAGGCCTTTGATACTTCCATTTTATTCCGTATTAGGCTTATTTTGATTTTATTTTCGAGATGTGAAGCATCTTCGACAAAATAATACACATATAAGTGTCGGACCCCCTTATGGGCATGAAAGCCATCCAAGTATGTCCGAGCATCACACACATGATTTGTAAGCTAGTTGTACAACTGAAAAGGGTCTATCATGGAACCAGATCTAGATCCGTCAGCCTGGATCTTAGATCTCGTAGTTTCTAGACTCGTATAATATCATATGAATAGCCTACACGACAAATATATTGAAATAAAATAGATATTTATTCTAAACGTCGCAAAACAAAGGATTCATAGTTAAATCCTTGCACTGTGCGTAGTCAAAGCTTCAAGCTTCCTCTAGATACAGATCTAGGGTCGCGTGGTTGCTTAATATTCACCAAACTAGAAAGAAAACTAGATTTAAATAAATCTTAGCCATTCTAGCTCAACGGTTCCAGTTTTATAACTTTTGAACAGGGTTAAGAGTTAGATATGGCTAGATTTAGATAAATCAAGTCCACAAGTTTAAATATTACAGCTTTATATTGAAATGAACAATTAAAATTGATATTTAATCACAATAAACAATTAATATAAATATATCTACTACTTATATATATATATATATATATATATTAAAGCAGTAAAAATCCACGAATTTACAATCTAGGCCAGACTGTTAAATATATATATATATATATATATATAATTACTAATTTAATTATTATCTTATAAAATCACTACTTTTTTAATCCCAAATTAATATTTTAAATTTATAATATCCTAAATCACTACAAATCTAAACTGTTTTGTTAATGTCAACTGTTCTGATATTATCCTTTCTAATTTAATTATTATCTCCTAAAATCATTATTTTATGATATTATCATTACTCTCCGTTATTTAACTTAATTTTCTCCCAATAAATACATACCAACTATTACGCAACAACTCATACAACAAACAATTATCTCCTTATTATACTTTACCTATCCCATTATTTAGATGGACTAGATACGATTTTGTTGATGACATCAGCCCTGCCAAAGAGACGTAGAAGATTAAAGTCAGGATAACTCGACTCTGGAATATGTCAAGCTTCAACAAAGTAAACTACATAAACAACATCGAGATGGTATTGTTTGATGAAAAGATATATATATATATATATATATATATATATATATATATATATACACACACACACACGCACACACACACACACACACATACACAACTCTAAATTACAAAATTTAAAAATTACAGCATCTTAAATTACAACATCTTGCCATATGTATATTATACTTTTATAGGACGACAAAATACAAGCGAGTATCAAAAGGACACTTTTTACTAAATTTCAAACAACAGTCAAAGAAGAAAAAGTTTTTATAATCACCAATTTCATTATCAGTCAGAATGGTGGTTCTTTCAGAGCTACTCAACATCCATACAAGATCTATTAAATATACTAAATTGCAGTACATAACACCATTGCATGACATCTGTCATTCCCATATTGCAACATATGTCCTACATAATTAATGTGTTCATCTGTTACTCCGGTTTTCATTTGTCCTACATATTTACACCAGTTTTTGAATTTTATAATATTATACCTTTTATAACATTATACCATACATATATATATAAGTTCCAACATTACTAACCGTGACAACCCAATAAATCCATTTTTAAGAATTTTACAGTATTATATACCATTTATAATCTTATACCATACATTATATCATACATATATATAATGTAAGACCCCGAATTTTATGAAATAAAAGTATTCAATTTTTCTATTTAGTAAATAGTTAAATTGATAAAAGTTTAATGTTAAGGGTGATATATGTAAAATTTTCAAAATAAGCAAGTGGTTATAAAATATTCATTGTTGTCAGGGAATATTCGTTTGGTCGTGGAATATTCTTGTTGTCGGAGAATATTCGTACGACGGCGCAGCCATTGTGGGCCCCATAACGAAAAACTATCGGATTAAGAAAACTAACATGAATGAGTTTTTTTTATAATAACGGCGTAACGGTTATTGTTAAAACTGTTGAAATACCCGGTGGTTAAAATACAGTAATACGCGGTGTTACACAGTAGCACACCGTATTGCACAATAATTTTAATTATTGATTCTTACGTAAGAAGTCACTACTGAATAATTGTTACAGTAATTACTGTTCAATATTTTATTTTATTGATTCAATAATTACTACGTTGATATTTTATATTGTTGATTCAATAATTGTCATAGCACATTATTTCAAATTATCAAACCAATAATTCATATTATTTGAAAAATATTATTAGATAACATTTATGACACCACCAAATCCGGGTACTTCATCAAGAATAAATAACAAAAGTCAAAAGAACTATTGAGGGTTATAGGACCTCAGAATAAATAACAAAAGTCAAAAGAACTATTGAGGGTTATAGGACCTTGAACTATGTCCTAGGTAATCAAGGATTATACTTGAAACCTTTAACAATCATAAGACTATGGACTCTTCTACTCGTACTTAGGGGGATCAGCCCTTAGTATCATATTGTGCACAATATCTTAATGCTAACACATAAGTAATCCCTATACAGTCTTGCTCATCTAAGGTTGACATTAGAGTCCGCACCAAAGGAAGTTTGGTTTGGATAATTCAATAAGGGTTCTGAAATTTAGAAAATTCATCAACTATGGACTAGTCGAATCAATAAGGGTTCGTTAGTCTAACAAGGTCCAACAACAACTGATATTTAAATCGAATAACAATCTCAAGAGGTATACAATAGAATAAGTATTGTATAATATAATCATACTTTGAAAAGATTAATAATCTTTAATATTACAAATTGAACTTGATTAATGATAACGAGAATTTGCTCGATGTAAGTTTATAAACTTGAATAACAATAACAAGTAGGGTTAGAAACTTGTCTCGTGCGTAGATTACACGTTAATTATACATGTTTCTTGATTTAATCATACATACCATTTATATTCACAATACCAGTCAGTTATAACGTAACTAGTCATCACAAGTTTATTCTTTGGTCTAAACTCTGGTTATGACTATACTTAGTCAAATTATCACACTTATTTTCACATAATATCACACTACACGAATAATAAGCTAACTATGCGCTCAACAATTCAATCAACATGTAAATGCTTTATTGACATGTTAAGAACCTATTTTAACATCTCATTATATGTCTAACATATTTTTATGTTCAATAGATTAGGTTAATATTACAATCCTGGACATGAAAAATCAAAAAATATCATTTTTGAGCAATCTGCATAGTGGCGCTGCGGCGCCACCATCAGGCCTAATCTCGGTACTGTGGCGCAGCCAGGTCAATGGCGTAGTGGCATGGCTCGCGCTGCGGCACGGGTCTTGTGCCAGCAGCCGGAGCTACGGCGCGACGAACCAAAACCAGAACTGTAATTCGCGAAAAAATTGCAGAACATGGCCAAAACACCCAATTAATTCATTCACAAGCATACCCAGACACTGTAATGCACGTATAACTACTACACAACCCTTCTAACATGATTTTAACAAGTTAAAACATATAATTTCCATAATCAGATCATGTAATTTCATGTTCTTGGTGATTTTGAAAGTTTTTAAAGATAAAACATAAAATTGACACTACGGGTTCGTTATAACGCTAAATCTGTCCATTAGAAGTTTGTTTTCCTCGTTTTAACATGCATAATTATATACAAGTGTAAAATTTATGATACAACATATGATTAACGTATTAAAGTTTCACGTAAGGGCCATATGAACATATTTCTATACTCTGTAATTTTAAAGAACAATATACGACATATTTTTATGAAATTGATGTTATGGAAACATACAATATATAATAAAACATGTTATCATAACCTCTTATCACATATATAAACATATAATCATTACTCTTTTTCAATTACAGAGACTTGTAAGCCATTTTTATAAAAATATAATCAACGTGAATTTAAATTTGGGTTGAAGAGATTACCCAGAGTGTAGAGTGTAGATTAGTAGAGAAACCTTTCTCAGATGCTTCTTCAATCACCCAACTCACAATTTCCCTCAACAAATTCTCAATATCTCTCTGTGATTTTCTTTGCTAGACTTAGAAAAATGAAAGAAGAAGACGTATATAATTTATAAAACTGATGCAGTTGTGGTCAGTTAACCCAATCATTGGTTAATTGCTCCCAACTTCCCAAAGGGCTTTGTTTGCCTAATATTAAAAAAACTCAATTCCATTTAATTTGATAAACTTCTTATACTATAGTTTAATAATGTCACACCCGTTTACACATTAAATCAAATATCTTATTTAATTTAATTTAAATATAATATAATAATTTCTCATTAATTCACATAGTCATAAAATTAAATTTCTCATTTATTAATTATGTCAAATTATTAAATCTCTAATTAATTATTAAATTAATTAAAATAATATTATGCTTATTAAATATTTCCTTTAATTCAATAAGCTCAATTAAATACATAATTTGAATAATAGAAATTCTTCACATTAATTTAATAAATATAACATATGTAGTTAAATTAATCTACCACAATTTCATCAATTAATTATTTAATCCAATAATTAAATCATCAAAAAATATTTATTTAATTCAATAAATATTAAAATTTAATTACAAAATCTCGTTTGTCACATCTTTCCCCCCTTAAAAGGATTCTATCCTCAGAATCACGACTCAATCATTTCGTCCCGTTACAATTCTCTCCCCCTTACAAAGATTCTGTCCCCAGAATCGCTTACACATTAATTAATTAAATAAATAACGGTAATTCTTCATCATATGCTCTTTGAGTTCCCACGTTGCTTCTTCAGCGTTGTGGTTCCCCCAAATTACCTTAACGGAATGTATTACTTTATTTTTGAGAACTTGTTTTTTTCCTGTCGACAATATGAATAGGAATTTCTTTATAAGATAAGTCTTTCTCAAAATGAAGGGGTTCATATTCAATCACGCGCTTGTAATCGGGGTTGTAGGGTCATAAAACCGAAACATGGAAAACATTGTGGACATTCTCGAGTTCTGGAGGTAAGGCTACCTCATACGCAACTTTTTCGATTCTTCGCAGTACTTCGAAGGGTGCAATGAATCTTGGGCTTAATTTTCCTTTCTTTTCGAACCTGATCTTTCTCTTCCAGGGAGTAGGAATGAGCAAAAAACGGATAAAACCGAACTACCGAACCGAACCGATTATTTTAACCAATTTATTTCATTTTTTAATTTTTTTTTGGAATTTCGGTTATATCCGAATTATTATTCAGTATTCGGTTCCGGTTTTCAAAAACAGATTATTCGGGTAACCCGAATAACCGTATTTTAATATTTTAAAAAATTAATTATTAATCATATATTCATAATATCTATTAACTTCTATTCATAGTATCAGTATTCCCCCATTCTGAGTTTTCCCCCATTTCCAATTTGTCCTAACCCACTCGCCAGTCGCTAGTCGTCCAGATCTGAGATCTCAAAGACTCGAATTCTCACTCACTCACTCACTCTCGAATCTCGATTCTTAAGTTTTCGGCCAGGCCTCCACCTCTCCCCGTCTCAGTCTCCGGTGCGATCTCTTACTCTCTGCCTCTCGTCTCGACAGTCGACTCTGGACCCTCAGTCCCTCACTGATCCTCAGTCATCTCGACAGTCGACTCTCAATTCTCAAGTCTCTAGCGCGGTCTCTATCTGTCTCTTCGCGCCTTTCGTCGTCGCCGACTCGCCGTCTCACTAAGTCGCTGTCTTTCAAGTAAGCATTAATTATTTTGGTGGTGCTTTTTGACTTCTATGGTTTTTGTCTGACCGTTTGTTGTGATTTTTGAAACTCTATACCTTTTTCACCCTGTAGTTATCTCTTATCTGTGTATTTGTTATATTGCTTGTATATTTCTTGTTCGGACTTTATTTTGTCCTATAAGTTAAAGAAAGTAGTATTATGTGATCACATGTGAATTCGAAGATCAATAGCTTATTTCATGATAGCTGACTATTTAGATTGTATGGTTGTTGGTTAGTTATCTGCTAGACCAAGTGTATGATAGTTGGACCAAGTGTTTTTTTAATTAACAGAGTCACTTTTGAATAAGAAAATTATTAACATGCATTTACATTCACTTCAAGAACAATAGCTTATTTCATGATAGCTGACTATTTAGATTGTATGGTTGTTGGTTAGTTATCTGCTAGTTTTTAGCATGCATGATCAAACTTGAAGTAAAATGATTGCAAAGGTAGAAGAGTACATGTATGTCAACTGAAATGTGGAAACTAAATACTACATATTGATGTATGTCAACTAAAATGTTAAAATGTAACTGAAATGTTGTATTTTGATTTATGCTTGAATATTAATTGCTTGAAGTTTTTGATTTATATAAACTTTTTAAACTTTCGTTGTTAATGTAATTTGTTTGAAATTTTCAGATGATGTCAAGAAGTATTTTAAATGATTTGCATATGGTGGATGATATAGACGAACCTGACCTTGATGACCTTGATGCAATTGGACATGAGAAAGAGGGGGGTGACAATGTTCCCAACCCCAATCCCACCCCCACCCCCACCCCCACAATCACAACTACAAAGAGTACGGGACAGTCAAAAAATGTAAAGCTGCAAAGAAAGAGGATGGCACCTAGATTTAAAGGTGTGGATTGAGGGACACTTCATTCCAGTTAAAGATAATGATGGTAATGTCATCAAAGGTAAGTGTACTTATTGTGGAAAAGAATTAGCCGCTGATTCATCTTCAAATGGTACTACTGCTTTAAGAAATCATTTTAGAACTTGTAAAAAAAATCCCATCAACATGGATAAAGCTCAACCCCAACTTATAGGAATTAAAGAGGGTGAGGGGGAGGGAGGGGCATGTGAGGGTACACTCACCACTTGGAGGTTTGACCAAGAAGTTGTTAGGGCAGCCGTTACTTACCATCTTATTGTAGATGAGCTTCCTTTCAAATATGTTGAGAAAAATGGTTTAAAACAACTTATGCAAGCTGCATGCCCTAGGTTTCAGTTGCCTTCACGTTTTACATTTGCTAGAAACTGCATTCGTTTGTATGATAATGATAAAATTAAGCTGAAAACATTCCTTAGAAAAAATTATGAACGTGTTTGCCTCACTACTGATTCTTGGACTTCTAATCAACGCTTGAATTATATGTGTTACTGCACATTTTATTGATGAAAATTGGAAATTGCATAAGAAAATCTTAAATTTTCGAACCATCACAAGTCATAAGGGGAAGAACATTGGGGAAATGGTTGAGTCTTGTCTAAAAGAGTGGGGACTTTCTAAAGTTATGACACTCACTGTAGATAATACTAGCTCAAATGATACAGCAGTTGCTTACTTGAGAGAGAGATGTTCATTTTGGAAAACCAATGTCTTGGGTGGTAAGTTCATTCACATGAGATGTATAGCTCACATTATTAATCTTGTTGTGAATGATGGGTTAAAGTTGATTGAGAAATTTGTTGTGAATGTTAGGCGTGCAGTGAAGTATGCAAATTAATCCCCGACTAGGGTCAAGTCGTTTAAGAACTGTATTGAGTATTGTGGTCTTCAAGACAAGAAAGGCTTAAGTCTAGATTGCCCAACTAGATGGAACTCTACTTACTTGATGTTAATTTCAGCCTTAAAGTATAAAAAAGCTTTTGATCGATATGGATTTGAAGATCATGGCTTTGTAAAAGAGACGGGGGGCCAAGATATTCCAACGGACTCAAATTGGAATAGGGCTAAATTATTTGTGAGATTCTTAGAACATTTTTATAATCTCACTGTGTGTATTTCCGGCTCATCTTATGTCACATCAAATACTACATTTCATGAAATAAGTGAAACTTATGTTATTTTGAGTGAGTGAGAAAGAAGCAATGATAGAGAATTGAAACAAATGGCTAAGGCAATGAAAAGAAAATATGATAAGTATTGGGGAAATGTTACAAAGATGAATATGTTGTTGTATATTCCCGTTGTGCTTGATCCTCGTTCTAAGTTGAGTTTTGTTCAATTTGTTTTAGACGAAATGTATGGAGATGATGAAATTGAAGTTGAAGATCCGTTGGTGGGTATGGGAGTAGATCTTCATTTTGATATTAATAATGAAGATAAGGATTTGGAATATCAAGCAAAGAATAGGGCCACGGGGATAGAGATTGCCGATGGTGTAAAGAATGCAATGGAAGATATGTTTAATGAGTACTAAAAAAAGTATTCAACTCAAGAAAGTGGGCCAAGTGGTACATCAAGTTTAATTAACATGTTATCCCAAGGTTCTAATTCAATGGAATCCCAAAATATAAATAGACTTATGGATAAGTTCAAAAAGCGTCGGACTGGAGTCATACTTGGAGAAAAATCGAAGTAGGACAAATATTTAAATGAAGATATAGAAGAAGCCGACGAGTCTTTCGATATTTTGGTGTGGTGGAAAGTAAATAGTGCAAGATTCCCTATCCTATCACGTATTACCCGTGATGTGTTGGCTATTCCCATTTCCACTGTTGCTTCAGAATCCGCATTTAGCACATGGGAGCGTATTCTTGATTCATTTAGGAGTTCATTGTCTCCTAATATGGTGGAAGCTCTCATATGTGCTCAAGATTGGATTAAAAAGAAGAATTGCATTGATGTGGAGGAAGATAACGACTTTATCGATAAACTTGAGTGTAGTAATAATTATTGTTTATGTTTATTTTATTGAACTAATAAAACAATTTATAAAAATAATGTGTTTAATTATATTTTTCATTTTTCAGCAATTTCCACGTTGAGCCTTGCTACTAATGATGCCAATGTTTCTATGACTCAACTTAATTAATGAGGTAAATTCATTCTCTCGATTCATTAATTTGCATATAAGGTTCATTGAATTTGTGTTTAATTACTTTTGTATGTTACCTAGTATTGTATTTCTATTACACAACAGAGAAAATAATTGTATACATTGATTGTATACATTGATTCATTGTATACATTTAATGAGAATTAAAAAATAATGTATTTGCAACTGATGTAGTTTCTTTCTTTTTATTCATTGCAGATTTGCAGTTTGGAAGTTGGCTCAGTTATTATTAGTTTCCATCATTAGTTTCTTTCTTTTTATTCATTGCAGATTTACAGATTGTTGTTGACTTGTTGCAGTTTGGTGTTTTTGTAATATGGCTCAGATCATTCATGTTTTTGTAATATGTCTCAGTCAGTCTGTTGGTGTTGGATCAGTATGTTGCTGTTGACTTGGTGTCTCAGTCAGTCTATTTTTGGTGTCTCGGTCAGTCTGTTTTTGGTGTCTCAGTCATACTCTCATTCATGTTTTTGGTGTTGTCTCAGTTGGTGTTGTCTTAGACTCTCTATTGCTGTTGACTTGGTGGATCATTCTGTTGCTTTTGTATGTTGAATGTTGTCTCACTTGTCTGTACTCTATTGGAAATTCAAGCTATGTTGTGATGTTGTCAGTTGGTGTATATCAGTTGGACTTAGTGTGTATCATGCTGTGTATATCAGTTGTCTGTATCATGCTGGGTTATATCAGTTGGTGTATTCATGCTGCAGTCACTTGTCTGTTGGGAATGTATATCAGTTGGACTTGATGTTGTTGATTGTTGTTGAATGTTGTCTCAGTGGTGTTGGAGAATGTTGATTGTAGACATATAAAACTGTTAGGATAATTCATGTTGATTGTTGTGTAGTGTGTCTGTGTATTACATTTGGTTATTAACCGAATAACCGAATAATTAATTCGGTTATTCGGTTATTTGTCATTTCGGGTAGTCTTTTGGATAGCAAAAATAAGTTCGGTTCGGTATTCGGTTATATCCAAATAAGCTATTCTTGGTTCGGTTATAACCGAATGCTCAATCCTACATGGGAGAGACTTTAAAAAACACATAATTACCCGATTCAAACTCAATAATTTTACGTTGTGGGTCGGCGTATTTCTTCTGCCTATCTTGAGCTGCTACCAGTCTTGTTCGGATCACTTTAACTATCTCTGCTGTCTGCTGTACCAATTCTGGGCCTAGTAATTGTCTCTCGCCAACTTCATCCCAGTATAGCGAAGTTTTGCACTTTCTGTCGTATAACGCTTCATAAGGCGGTATGCCAATACTACCGTGGTAACTATTTTTGTAGCCAAACTCTACGAGCGGTAGATGATCATCCCAATTTCCTTTAAAGTCCATTATCCAAGCTCTTAACATATCTTCTAATGTCTGAATCGTTCTTTTACTCTGCCCATCTATCTGAGGGTGATAAGTCGTAATCATTCTCAACTACGCACCCATGCATTCCTGTAGTCGTTTCCAGAAGTTTGATGTAAATCGCGGATCCCTATCGAAAACAATTGACACCGAAACTTCGTGTCTCGAAACAATCTCTTTTACGTATAATTTCACCAATTGGTCTAAATTAAATTTGATTCTGATCGAAAAGAAGTGTGCGGATTTTGTCAGTCGGTCAATGATAACCCATACTGCGTCATAGCTTTCTGAGTTGTCAGAAGGCCAACCACGAAATTCATCGTAATATGTTCCCATTTCTATTTTGGGATCTCCAACGGTTGTAGCAATCCATTCGACCTCTAATGTTCTGCTTTCACTTTCTGACATGTCAGACACTTGGCAACACACTCTACAACATCTCGTTTCAAATTTGGCCACCAGAAATGTTGTTGAAGATCTTGGTACATCTTGGTACTACCAGGGTGAATCGAATATCGTGAACTATGAGCCTCGCTCAAAATGTCTTCCGTAATTTTTGGTACTGGAGGTACCCAAATTCTGCTCTCAAATCTCAGTATTCCTTCTTTGTGCATCTTGAATCTCAGTTCGGTTCCTTTGGATATCTTTTTTTTTCACCTTTTTACATTCTTCATCCTGAAGTTGAGCCTCCTTACTTTATCCAGTAGGATTGTACCAGATTGCATCTGGAACAGCTTCTCGTCAATCTCCATAGGATACTTCACTTCTAACTCCAGTTTGTCCATTTCTAAAATTAGCTCCTCCTGAGCGGTCAACGTCATCAATTTCTCCCGACCCTTTCTACTTAAGGAGTCGACAACCACATTTGCCTCATCAGGATGGTATAAAATCTCATAATCATAGTCCTTAATTAACTCCAACCACCTTATTTGGTGCATATTCAAGTCATTCCTATGTAAAAATATATTTCAGACTCTTGTGGTCTGTATATATTTCACACTTCTCCCCATAGAGATAGTGCCTCCAGATTTTCAAATCAAAAACCACTACAGCTAAATCCAAGTCAGTGGGTCGGATACCCCTTCTCATAATCCTTCAATTGTCGTGATGCATACGCAATGACTCTACCATTTTGCATAAGCACACAGCCAAGTCCTTTATGCGACACATCACTATAAACAACAAAATTTCCTGTATCATCCGGAAGAGATAACACATGTGTTGTACTCAACCTCTTCTTAAGTTCCTGAAAGCTTTCCTCACACTTCTCCGTCTAAACAAATTTCACACCTTTTCGAGTCAAATTCGTTAACGGAGTTGCAATCTTGGAAAAGTCTTGAATGAATCTTCTATAATATCCTGCCAATCCAAGAAAACTTCGTACTTCCGACGACGTTCTCGGCTGATCCCAGTTTATCACGGCTTCGACTTTGGATGGATCCACCAAAATTCCGTCTTTATCAATCACATGCCCAAGAAATTGTACCCGCTCGATCCATAATTTGCATTTTGAAAACTTGGCATACAATTTCTCCCTTCTCAACGCCTCTAACATTACCTTCAAATGCTCTTCATGTTCTTCCTTGGTTTTCGAATATACCAAAATGTCATCTATAAATACCACTACGAATTTATCCAAAAATGGCTTTAACAATCCATTCATTAAGCCCATAAATGCTGCAGGAGCATTCGTTAGACCAAATGACATTACCAAAAAATCGTAGTGACCATATCGTGTTCTGAGCGCTGTCTTCGGTACGTCCTCTGGTCTCACTTTCAGTTGATGATAACCACTCCTCAAATCTATCTTTGAAAAATATCTCGCTCCCTTCAATTGATCAAATAGGTAGTCGATCCTCGGTAATGGATATCTATTCTTAATCGTAACCTTATTCAGTTCTCTATAGTCGATGCAGAGCCGCATCGTTTCGTCCTTCTTCTTCACAAATAACATCAGCGCTCCCCACGGCGATACGCTCTAGTTGAATGTACTTCATTGTCTAGTAATTCTTGTAGTTGTACCATCAATTCTTTCATCTCTACTGGTGCCATTCGGTACGGTGCATTCGATATTAGAGCCGTTCCTGGTGCCAAATTGATCACAATTTCAACCTCTCTATCTGGCGAAAGTCCTGGCAAATCAGTCCAGGAAATACGTCTACGAAGTCCCTTACTACTGGTATCTCCTCTACTTTCGGATTCTCTTTACGACTGTCAACTATGTAAGCTCGATATCCTACACAGCATTGTCTTAACAACTTTCTGGCCTGCATCATTGTCAGACAACTCGCTTGTCTAGGCGACTTGTTACTATAAAACACAGACTTTGACGTAGTCATAAGGTTAATACACTTTTTCTGACAATCAATTACAGCCCCGTAATTGAATAACCAATCCATACCCAAAAAAGGTCAAATTCTCCAAGTCTGATAGGGATAAGATCTACGTTAAAAATATTACCCTTAATATCCACTATAACAGTTCTTATGTACGTACTTAATATGTATTATTTCTCTATTCACAATTTCTATGTTCATGAGGTATTCTAACTCGTCCTTAGGCAATTCTATGTTCTTAGCAAAGTCATCGAAAATAAATGAGCAAGTAGTATACGAATCAAATAATACATAAGCATTAACTTTATTGATCAGAATGATACCTAACACCACATCACGAGACTGCACTACATCCTGCACTATCATGTTGAATGTCCTGGCGGTCGGTCTGTTGGTTGCGGTTAGGTCCTGTGATAGTCAGAGTGCTTCCACCGTTGTTTCTTCTATTCCCTCCTGATCCTGCCCCTCCAGATCCTTTCTTAGGACAATCTCTTGCTAGATGATCCTTTGAGCCACAAGTGAAACAGGCACCCTTCTTTGGGTTAAGACAGTTAGATGTTGTGTGGCCTTCTTGACCACAATTGTAGCACACTCGTTTACCCTTCATACACACTCTCAAATGAGCTTTCCCGTAGGTCGGAACACGCTTCGATCCTCTTCTTCTGACCTCCCTATTGATTTCTAGTTGACGAGTTGTCAGACCACCTTCTCTTCTTATTATTACTACCTCACGTGTTACTACCACTAGCCTTATTAATTCCTTCATTTTCACTCTTCTTCTTCTTCTGATCCTGGTTATACATGGTTACCGCATCGCTTCCACTTTCAGTGAGTATGGATTTCTCCAACACTCCAGCGAATGTCGTTAACTGAAACATCAACACTTTACTATACAACCAAGGCTTCAGTTCCTTGTTCAAACCTTCTTGCTTTTCTCTCATCCGTGTGCACTTAATATGTGGCGAACCTAGCCAACTCATTGAAATTTACGCATAATCTGGTATAGACATATTCCCCTATTTCAACTCCAGAAATTGGACCTCTATTTGGTTCTGTGAGCTGGTCAGAAAATACATCTCAAAAAACATCTCCTTGAACCTCTCCCAGGTAATCACACCCTCTCTTCCACAGACCTTATTTGCTTGCGACCAATAACTGGCTTCGGATTTCAGCATGAACGTTGCGTATGTGGTTTTCTGGTCCTCTCTGACTCTGGCGACATCAAAAACTTTTTCCATCTCCATAACCCAAGTCTGAGCTTCTATCGGGTTCATGGAGCCTTTAAACACTTGAAATCCTTGAACGTAGTATTCGGTGGAGCTTGAGGTTGATTATTAATCGCTCCAGCTAATAAGTTCACCAATTGCTGAACGGGGTTAACATTGGCGTTGTTGTTGTTGTTGTTCGTTGATTCTTCTTGAGCTGGTTGACGGTTTTGTCTTCTTCTCAGCGGTATATTTCTATTAAATATGTGTTTATTATATATTTATCCAATTCTCTAAATATTTAAGGCTTAACTCAATAATTTAACATAATCACTTAACAGATTATCTCAATAAACTCTGATATTTTATTCAAATCGAAAGTTTTAACATCATATGATAGCATCACTACTATTAACATCAACTATCCCGAGATAAAGAATCTACAGGATTAAAAACATTAAAATATTCCTTTGTTTATAAACACATCAGAATTTACATCTTTAACTACCAGATAGGTTTTCACATAATTAAACTAATCATATCACTGTCTGTTAAGGCACTGAATAGCCTTGCTACGTTTCTCTTCCATGATACGGGACATCGTCATGCGATCTAGCATGTACGATGGTAGTCCTTCGAACTGGATTGGGTACCTCATAACTCGATCCTAGGCCTCATCCATGCATTTTGAAGTGTAGAGTACGTCTTCCCAAGCTTAGCCTTCTTCGCACGACAATCCTCTTCTGCAAGATCAGCACGATGTGATTCTCTCACCCAGGCCTCCTCTGATATGGTCAGCCTTGCTGAGTTCTCCTTCAGTTCATTCTTTAACTTCTCTATTTCCTCGGACTTCTCCTCAGTTTGACCCTTCTCGTGGACCAAATCTCACTCTACGTTTCCTAGACGTGTGTGAAGAGTCACAACCTCCCTATCCCTCTGCTCGATGGTAATCTGCTGAATAATCGTCTGCTCATTCAGCTCCTGAACAGTGTCACGTAACTCTACGTTACAGTCATATAGCTCATCGTACATCTCAGCATCGATAGAGTTCAGTGGGAACTCATCTTCTTCCTCTTCTTGCTCAGGATCCTCCTCTGGATCAGTCTCAGGCTCATGCTCTTGACCAACAACAGTGATCAATGGAGATGGCTCCCTGACGACATGAATGTCTCGGAGCTCCTCCTCTGTAAGTACTCGAGGTTCCTCCTCCCTAACTCGACTAGCTTCTCCAACATCCGACATCCTGACAACACAGTTTCAAGTTTTAGTTACTAAGTCTTACTAGCGAGCACATAATTTAACACATAAGCACATAAAGTCTTTTATTATCTTCAATGAATTAAGAAATTCATTTCTTAGAACTCAATAAGAGTTTTCCATTACTATGTTCTTAATTCCTATAAGGCTGCTACCTAAGGTTGTTCCCCCACCTAAGGTTCATAACCTGCAGCTTTGATACCAACATGTGACACCCCAAATCCGGGTACTTCAATTCCCACATGATTTGGTGTTCACTATACAAACATCATATGTCTATCTACCCATAATAAAAGAAAGCACAAATAGATAGAAATAAATCCTCTCCTTAAGGAGTTACATCATCTGAAATAATTACACAAATCCCATGCCATACTAACCTTAAATCTCAACTGCGGAAACAAAAACAATTAATAGTCTTACACAACATTAACATAAGCGTCTAAAACATAAATACATAATCATAATGGCAACAAGTCTGCATCACTTGTTAATCTTTCCCTTGCCTTTACTAGAAGAAGGCTCGTCAGACCTTTCATTCTTAACTACAATGTTATTATTACGCAAGAGTGATCACGATTGCCCACAAGTAAAATAATGAAACATCAATATAATAGCATGCGAGTGAATCAAAGACTTCTGGAATAAGAAACTCAACTTTTGAATCAAGAATGAATAAGAAGAATCAAAAGAACTAATGAGGGTCATAGGACCTTGAACTATGTCCTAGGTTATCAAGGGTTATACTTGAAACCTATAACAGTTATAAGACTATGGACTCTTCTACTCGTACTTAGGGGGATCAGCCCTTAGTACCATACTGTGCACAATATCTTAACGTTAACGCATAAGTAATCCCTATAAATGGTTGTTCATCTCAGGTTGACATTAGAGTCCGCACCAAAGGAAGTTTGGTTTAGATAGTTCAATAAGGGTTCTGAAATTTAAAAAGTTCATCAACTATGGACTAGTCGAATTAATAAGGGTTCGCTAATCTAACAAGGTTCAACAATAACTGATATTTAAATCGAATAACAATCTCAAGAGGTATACAATAGGATAAGTATTATATAACATAATCATACTTTGAAAAGATTAATAATCTTTAATATAATAAATTGAACTTGATTAATGATAACGAGAATTTGCTCGATGTAAGTTTATAAACTTGAATAAGAATAACAAGTAGCGTTAGGAAACTTGCCTCGTGCGTAGATTACACGTTAATTATACACGTTCCTTGATTTAATCCTACATACCATTTATATTCATAATACTAGTCAGCTATAACGTAACTAGTCATCGCAAGTTTATTCTTTGGTCTAAACTCTGGTTATGACTATACTTAGTCAAATTATCACGTTTATTTTCACATAATATCACACTACACGAATAATAAGCTAACTATGCGCTAAACAATTCAATCAACATGTAAATGTCTTATTGACATGTTAAGAACCTATTTTAACATCTCATTATATGTCTAACATATTTTTATGTTCAATAGATTAGATTAATATTACAATATTGGACATGAAAAATAAAAAAAAATCATTTCTGAGCAATCTGCAGAGTGGCTCAGCGGCGCAACCATCAGGCCTAATCTCGGCGCTGCGGCGCGGCCAGCGCTGCTGCGTCCTGGTCAATGGCGCTGCGGCGTGGGTCATGTACCTGCAGCTGGCGCTGCGGCGAACCAGAACCAGAACTGCAATTCGCAAAAAATTGCAGAACATGTCCAAAACACCTAATTAATTCATTCACAAGCATACCCAGACACTGTAATGCACATATAACTACTACCCAACCCTTCTAGCATGATTTTAACAAGTTAAAACATATAATTTTCAAAATCAGATCATGTAATTTCACGTTCTTGGTGATTTTGAAAGTTTTTAAAGATAAAACATAAAATTGATACTACGGGTTCGTTATAACGCTAAATATGTCCATTCGAAATTTGTTTTCTTCGTTTTAACATGCATAATTATATATAAGTGTAAAATTTATGATACAACATATGATTAACATATTAATGTTTCACGTAAAGGCCATATGACCATATTTCTATACTCTGTAATTTTGAAGAACAATATACGACATATTTTTATGAAACTGATGTTATGGAAACATACAATATATAATAAAAACATGTTATCATAACCTCTTATCGCATATATAAACACATAATCATTACTCTTTTTCAATTACAGAGACTTGTAAGCCATTTTTATAAAAATATAATCAATGTGAATTTAAATTTGGGCTGAAGAGATTACCCAGAGTGTAGAGTGTAGATTAGTAGAGAAACCTTTCTCAGATGCTTCTTCAATCACCCAACTCACAATTTCCCTCAACAAATTCTCAATATCTCTCTGTGATTTTCTTTGTCAGACTTAGAAAAATGAAAGAAGAAAACGTATATAATTTATAAAATTGACACAGTTGTGGTCAGTTAACCCAATCATGGGTTAACTGCTCCCAACTTTCCAAAGGGCTCCGTTAGGCTAATCTTAAAAAAACTCAATCCCATTTAATTTGATAAACTTCTTATACTATAGTTTAATAATGTCACACCCATTTACACAATAAACCAAATATCTTATTTAATTTAATTTAAATAAAATATAATAATTACTCATTAATTCACATAGTCATAAAATTAAATTTCTCATTTATTAATTATGTCAAATTATTAAATCTCTAATTAATTATTAAATTAATTAAAATAACATTATGCTTATTAAATATTTCCTTTAATTCAATAAGCTTAATTAAATACATAATTTAAATAATAGAAATTCTCCACATTAATTTAATAAATATAACACATGTAATTAAATTAATCTACCATAATTTCATCAATTAATTATTTAATCTAATAATTAAATCATCGAAAAATATTTATTTAATTATATAGATATTAAAATTAAATTACAAAATCTCGTTTGTCACAACATTATTGACAATGTCTAGAAAATTCTGTCGAGGAAAGGGGTTAAGTTATTTAATTGCGCGCTAGTAAGGAGAAATTCTTATCGAAAAGTCCCATCTTTCTTGGGAATGATCTAGTTGTTAATATTGTAGTTATATAATATTATTTGTCAATAATTAATTATTAATTTATATGATAAAAAATATTTATTTTATGTGGATATAAATGAAGAAATTAATACTGAGGTATTTTATCAGTATTTTATTGGAATTAAGGTGTTGAAAATCATCCGTATGTAGATTTTGGTCATTTTTCGTTTAGAATTTGGAAAAGATTTCTTCTACAAAGTTATAGAGAATTAAATTTCCTATGGAATGGTCATAAGATTTGAATTTTTCTGATAAAAGGGCCATTTTTTATGAATTATTGAAGTTTCGAAATAATTTATTTTTGGAGTTATAAATATTTTTTAAAAGAAAAACATTTTTTTGTGTTGGTGGGCCCCACTTGTAAGACCCCAACTTTTATGAATAAAGATTATTTTTCTTAAAATATATTTTTGAATATTATGGTGTGAATTTAATATAATGTTATAGTTGTGGGTATTATTTACAAATTTTGTAAAGTAAACAAGTGGTTATTTAATAATCGATTGGTCGGGGAATATTCGTTTTAACAGAGAATATCTGTACGACGGCACAATTATTGGTGGACCCCACAACAGAAGTATTATCGTAGTTAGAAAAAGACAGAATTATCTTTTTATAAAAATAACGGCGAAAGTTTTACCATTAAACTGTTGAACTACCCGGTGATAAAAGTACAGTAATACGCGTGATTGCATAGTAGCACACAATATTGATTATTGATGCTTACGTGAGAAGTCACTCAGTTATACTCAATTATTGCTACAATAATTGCTGCATCATATCTCTCATATTATTGATTCAATTATTGTCACAATATCATCTACATAATATTTATTATTTTTAAATCAATAATTGAGACAACAATGTTATTCATATTATTATTTGCAATATTAACAATGTCTAGAAGTTCTGTCAAGGAGAGGTTTGGTCACCTAATTGCGCGCCAATAAGGAGAAATTCTTATCGGAAAGCCCTCTCTTTCCTGAGAACGACCTTGTTGTTAAATATTGTGAGTTATAATATTAATGATGAATAAGTTCGTGTTGATTAAAGATGAAATTGATAGGTCCATTGTGTTGGGATTATTAGTGTTAGTGAAAATCGACATTTATTTCAATAATAATTGATGTATGGAGGTTATATTGACCAATCGAGTAATTAATCGGATAAGTGAGCAATTAATTGATATTATTTACATGTTTATAACTATTTGTTCACATTTGTGTACTATTAATTCACATTCATGTACTATTAAGGGAGGTGGTGCAAGATATATAATACTTGCATGACTAAATTATAAATGGAGGTATAGATGAAGGTATTATACTGTAATTAATTTTTTCAGATGATTATATTATTAAGTCACATGAATGGACTATTAATTCACATTATTTACTATTAGGGGAGGTGGTGCAAGTTTGATAATACTTGCATGACTAAATTAAAAATGAAGAAAAAGAGGAAAGTATTATACTGTAATATTTCTAGCCCCAAAACGTGCAATTATTGAAACTATATTTTCCAAAAATAGAAGCTCATTCTTCTTTCATTCTCACCAATTCACTAAGTCTCACAAGAGCAATTATTATAGAGAGAAATTATAGAGAGAAAGAAGAAGAGAAGTCTGCTACCTCACTATTACAGTATCCAGTTTCTTCTAAGGTAAGGGGTATTATTTTTTTCGTATTCATGAAGAGAGTTATTTTCTTTCAATACTCGTAAGTGTTGTTATTCCATTCTTTATTATTCTGTTGGAATAACCTGACTGTGCGGTCTATCGCATGCCTGGTGAATGCATTTGTTATTTCATTCTTTATTATTCTGTTGGAATAACCTGTCTGTGCGGTCTATCACATGCCTGGTGAATTCTTTTGTCATTCAATTCTTTATTATTCTGCTGGAATAACCTGTCTCTGCGGTCTATCGCATGCATGGTGAATTCTTCTGTTATTTCATTCTTTATTATTCTGTTAGAATAACCTGTCTATGTGGACTACTGCATACATGGTGAATGATCCTTCATGTCCATTTCTTATTAAATTGTGGAAATGATCTGTCTACGTGGATTACCGCATGGCGGGCAAAAATCTATTTGCAATTTCATATATTTTATTATACTGAGTTGGTTAAAGTTTTGACTTCTATACTTCATGAAATTAGAAGAATATCCTAGATATTTGCGCTTCATCCAGTATCTTTTCATGAAAATATTCTTCTGAGCATTCTTGATTTTTACTCCACAAAACAGTATCATGTTGACAATTTGGACGTTACTGATTTCTGGAAAAATTAAATTATAAATCTTTAAAAATTTATCCTTGAACTTGTTTTATTGAATTCTTATATCATTTTCATCTCCTCATGTTTATAATATGTTGAAAGTCATATGTGGCTTGTAGTGCATAGATGGACTTGGTATGATTATGACCAGAGATTATTCGGTATAATCATGACCGTAATGTTACAAATGATGTGGTAAAAGTCCTCATTGGCCGTAGTGCATTGATGGACAGTTGTTGGCATGATCATGACCATTGATGAATACACAAATATCCTTGGCCCGTAGTGCATGGATAATTTGTGGTTGTGATACTAATGAATATCATTGGCCGTAGTGCAGGGATGATGTGATTTATTTATTAAGCTGAGTCTCAGCGATAAAAGTGATGAAAAACCTTTTAAATCATAGAAGATAATAGATTTTATTCTCTACTTGACTTTTCTAATGGATTGCTTGTTCCGCTGCAGTTAAACTTGATGTTTATTATATTTTATCAGTTTAACACTGTTGAAGGCTAACGATAAATTATTCTACATTATCTTAGTCATAATATTTTTTACTGGGCTAGTTGAGCTCACCCTTTCTTTCACTGTTCTCTTTAGGAAATGAGAATATGGCTGGGACGAGTCGGGGAACGAATTGACGGTCCAGATGGTTGTTTTAGTAGTCCTCACTATTCTATAAAAGAGTGTGACAATAAATGTAACGAGGACTCCATTGAGTGTGTATATTGTCTAGATGACAATATTCTTATTAAAACTCTTAAATTATGTTTTGTCGTATTTTACACGACTGTTGTATAATTAAGTTGTATTTGAATTTTGTACCATGTATTTGGCGACTCAAGATGGGTGATATATACCTATTTTGGGGGTGTCACACCATTGGTGTGCTGATGAATTTGGTCAAGGGTGGGCATGAATTTTTTTTAAATAAAATATTATTTTATTAAATTTTCTGCTTTGGCGTTCTAAGTATTTTCCTATAAATATGGTGCTTAGGTTAGAATTAAAAATCACACAAGAATCTGGAATTTTTCTCTCTATAATATCTGGCATATTTTTGTGAGTATTTAGATATCTTGAGTGTTGCTATAGAGTGCAAGTTTCCTTCAATATTATATCCGATATTACACTCAGAAGTGCTATTCTTTTGAGGTAAAGGATGGTAAGGGATGTTATTTTTCAAATAAATGATGTTGTTTCTTTCAATATCATTTCACCGAAATATTGATATAAATTTTATTATGAATTTTTTTACATTTTCATGTCGAGGTTATTATTCACATAGACGACATTATTCACGTATACGATACTATTCACGTATACGATACTATTCACGTATACGATACTATTCATGTATATGACACTATTTATGTATATGACACTATTTATGTATATGGCACGTATACGGTACTATTTACGAATACGAGGTACTATTCACGAAATATTATTCACAGAGTACTATTCATGAAGTACTATTCACGACAAAAATTGATTCTTTTCTGTCCAAATTATTTTTGATAATGAATATTATTCATGAAATTTACTCCACAAAGTAGTATCATGTTGACAATTTGAATATTTTTAAACTCTGGATAAATTAAAAATCTTTAATATTTATCCTTCATTTCGTTTGATTGATGCTTATAGCATGGCCATTATCCTCATGCTTATATTGTAATAAAAGTCATCTTTGACCCGTAATGCACAGATGGACTGTTGATTATTGGTTTTACAGTTGTATATCTTTGACTTATGTGCAAAGACGAACTATTGATTGATAGCTTTGGCCCGTAGTGCAAAGATGGACAGGTGTATGACATGATCATGACCACTTGTGATACTAACGAATATCCTTGGCTCGTAATGCATGGATAATTCAATGATGTGATTGGCAGGATCATGGCTATTAGTTAACAGTTGAATGTCTTTGGTCGTAGTGCATTGACAGACAACTGATTGGTATGATCATTGTTATTACATTTGAATATCTTTAGCATTTGGGGTAATGATATTGAATAACGTTCTATTAAGCTTTTGTGGCAAGGAGAAACTGTTGATTTACATGAATATAAATATGAATTGTGAATTTAACTATAATCTTTAGTGGTACAGGTGAAGACGAGTGATGAAAGTTCTCTTTGTCTTGGATGCAACAAAGAACTGTTGATGAGTATTACATGAATGAAATATTAACGATAGACTTTTAATTTGGAGGAGATAGTAGACATTATGTTCTATTTGACTCTTCTAATGGATTGCTCGTTCCGCGACAACTATGGTTGAAAAGTTTTATCATCTACCATATGTTTTAAATCTCTGATTTATTACTGACGAAGGCTATTGATAATTTAATTATCTTTAGTCATGATATTCTTTACTTGGCTAGTTGTGCGCACCCTTTTGCTCCATAATTCCTTTCAGGTAATAAAAGTGTAGCTGGGACTAGCAGAGAGAACCTGAGTATAAAGTGGTGTTACGAATTAGTCACAATCATAATCAAATTATGAAATGGTGTGGTATAATAATTTAACTGAGAACTTAAAATATGTGTAACATATTTTATACATTATTTAATATTTAATTTTATTGAACAACAATATTGTGAGGAAAACTCGAATTTGGAAGCGTCACAAGTGCACTCCATTAGAATGAGGAGAACATAAATTTTCTCGTGTTATTTTGGGGACTTAAAATATTTGTTGTTGTACTTTATATGGAATTGTAATAAATTAAATATGAATATTGTCGTATTATATACGTAACAATATTTGTATTGAAACTCACAGTATATGTGTTGTCGTATTTTGCACGATAGTTGGATAAATGAAGTTGTCAGTAGTGTTGTTTCTGGCGACTCAGAATGGGTTGTTTGGACCTATTTTGGGGACGTCACTTATAATCCCACACTAATATGTTTATTTTATAATCCCCAAAATTTACTACTTTTATAAACTGTTACTAATTTAATTATGTTAAAACATGATTATTATATGCTAAAATCACTACTTTTCTAATATCATACCATTCATAATTATACCATACATGTATGGTATAATATTATAATACACGTATATAACAAAATCAAAACCTATTTAAATTGTGCGGATATTATCATTACTAATTTAATTATATTACAATATAATATTATACCATTTATAATTATATTACAACATAATATTATACAGTTTAAAACATTTAAAACAAAATTAAAATAACAAATAATATCAATCATAACTTACTATGTTGATTTATAATCCCCTAAATCACTACTTTTTCAATCTAAACGGTGTTTATATTTATGGCTTCTTCATCTATTGCATTCTATTATCTGGATTATGGCTTTCTATGATTTGTTAAGTACTAGCATCCGGTAAATCATTTCATCATCATTAATAAAAAAATTGGCATTATGGTAATACTGTGAGTGCCTATACAATTGCTAAAAATGGATAAAAAACTAATGAGGCAATGTATTCGTTCTTTAACTATAATATTGTGTTATGTATGACACGGTGCTATACTGTTATGTTTTTGGACATTGTGTTTGTTTGACATGAAGATCCAACATAATTATTAATACTCATGCTTTTAGTTTCTGCATGTAACATGTGATTTCCCTTCAGGTATGAGGACCGAAACTGGGACATTTTTCTGATGTTTCCCCTTTCGTTTGCATGCTAGAATTCTGGTGCAAGTAAGCGTATATGAGACATTGGCTCTTCAAAATGCATCAAATACCTGTGTTAGATATTTGAGGCTTAATGAGGTTTGTGTAATGTGTAACAGACTTCAAATGTGCCACTAACAATCATATTAATATAACAACTCGATGACATTGTGCATTTCACTTTCTAAATATTTGTTAGTGCTTTAGAATGAAAGAGGTACCAATTTTAACACTATTGGTTACATTATAAACATTTTTATCAAGGACTTTATATACACACACACACACACAAACACACACAACTGTTATATAATGTCTTGGAGTTTAGTGATCAAATTAATTATATACTTGGATATGTATTTGTGCACAAAACTTTTACCCAACTTTGTGTAACATATGCTACCAAAATTTGATCTTCGCACAACAATCTACCCTCTTCTTAATATATTTTAATTTATTAATTGTACGTATAAATTTATTAGTAACAAAATGAATAATCTCGTCGCAACGCGCGGGTTTGTATCTAGTTAATACTCTAATCTATAAAATATATAACAATATCGAGTTATTTTAGTTGATCTTGAGTTAACTTAAGACTTTAATTTTGGTGACTTTACAGCTTAAAATATATTTTTTTGTTGATTTTTATGTCTTCTAATTGGTCATAAATTTTGATATTCTCAAAAGTCAACTCAAAAACTCAAAAATTGTGTTTTTTTTCACAAAATTTTAGTACATATTTATTATTAAAAATATAATGTACCATTTGTCACTAAAAATTGAGTAAAGATAAAAAAAAGTAAAGAATTTTTTTTAGCTATCAGTCCGGATTGTTTGAGTCAATTAAAAATCATGAAAAATTTATATATAAAATTTACTTTATTATGTTTAATATTTTTTGACGATATTAAATTGTGGATCAATTCTATAAATTATTATTTAATTGTCTCATTATAAACAATTATAAAAATTCACAAACAATTATTAAATTTGTGAAATTATAAAAAGAAAATTTACAATATGTTTTTTAAAGAATTTTTTTGATGGGTTAAAATTATGACTAAATAACTGAAAAAGAAAAAGAGTGATATAAATTTGAGTTAAGTAAATTATACAGAGAGAGAAGAGAGAACTCTTACTCATCAGAGAGAGAAGAGAACTCTTTCTTCTTCATCTTCTTCTGTTATTCAAATGGTGAATCACAAGTATTTCATAGAAAATTAAACATGAGCCTATCAATCTCCGGCGAGTATATAATCAGTTGGGTCCCTAGTAATTCAAGTACATGATTGGTCTTCACAGCTACCCCTCAAGGATAATCAACTGACATAAAATTGAGTGGGGTCAATTGACCCCACTGCCCTCAAATAGATGCCTATGCTATCAAGTCACCAAATGAGATGATTTGAGATCAATTAAAATATCGTTTAAAAATATTATATATAAAAATTTACTTGATTAGTTGTTTTTAAGTGTACCTGTGCTTTGCACGAGTTATTAAATTTGTAGGAACAATTGTAAAAATATTGTTAAAAGTGTATTTGTTCTGATAATATTAGTTTGAAACATAGCCAAATTACAGAGATGTATTAGAAGTTAGTGGAACCAAATTATAAGAAGTGAGAAAGCTGGGGTAAAAAAACTACCAATATATATGTATATAATAGTGTTATCTATATATATATATATATTTATATGTATGTATATAATAGTATAAATTAATTTTTTGATCTTTCAACCTTAAAATTTAACAAAAATATAAAATCACAAACTTGTTTATTCCAATGGATTATGAATCCAAAATTAAAGATATATTTTTTTATTCTGTTCTAAAATTAGATATACAATTTTATTTTAAATTATAAAGTGACATGTTGTTTCTAATTTATCATTACTTTTTCACTATCATTTGAGAATATAAAATTATTCTTAAATTATAAATATATTTATAATTTTAGAAGGGGGTAGTAAGTAGCTACTAAATTCATAAATACCATGTGGGAGAAATTTTATTGAAAAAAATTCATAAAATTTTAACATTTTCCCTACAAAATTCATAAATACTACTCCATCCGTCCCTTAATTTAGGACGTTTCATTTGTCTATAATTATTTGATGTTTGTTTTAATCTATGATAATTGGTCACAATTTTTCTAAAATTATTCCTCATTAGTCTGCCTAATTTTTTGATCTTTATTTACAATTGCATATACTTTTAAATCTCTCTCCCTTTATCTCACTTTAATGGGGATGGAGAGAAAAAAAAATAATCACATAAAAAAGATCACATAATACTTACATACACAGATATACTGCGGACACCACATGTCAAATGAGACTAATGATTTTTTAAAGAGAGAATTATGAGAAAATGTGTAAAAGAAAATATCATATAATTATGATACAATGAGATGAAAATTTAAAAGTATTATAAATAATTAATTATATCCCGTACTTCCGACACCATATAAAGGTCGAATTTATCCTCTAAACTTTAGACCGATCATATTATTATTTGTGAGTGAAAAATTCAAAATTGAGCTTAATTTAATTCTTGTATACAAGCTTAAATGGTCCTATATTAAGGGACGGACCACAGTACCACTTGTGCAGTTGTGCACTGTGTTACCCCCATTATTCTTTCTTTTTCCCTTTCCCATTTTTGGGTTTTCTGTAATGGCCACCACGTTGGCGGCGGCGCCGCTGAAGAGCCTGGTGCTGAAAAATGCAGCAATTGACAACAATCCCACCAGCAGAAAGAGCATAGTGGAACTGGGGGTGTTGTTAAGGGGCTCAAAATTAGCTAAAACGACAGCATTTCCAGGTTTCTTGAAAAGGAAATGTAGAAATGGAGCAGCTGCATTATCCGCCACTGTCAAGGACAACGAAACACTAACTGCAGCTTCTTCTAAGTAAGAAAAATAAACCCATCTGTCTTTTTTCATTGATTTGCTGGATTTATGTTTTAATAGTCTGTAGATGATGTTTTGGATATAATGTATTTTTTTTTTCAATTTGTGTGAAAAATGTAATCTTTAGACTTCTGTTATCATATACTTTCACGCCCTTTTGGAAATCAAAGTTTTCTTTCTTCAAATTTGACTACTCTGATGTTTGTCTCAAGGAAAAGGTTTTGTGGGAAGTATTTTTTGGTGAAATCGCTTGTATTGTTCCCTGGAAACAGTAACGGAGAGTAAATGTGCATTGACTGGTAAAATAGTTTTTGTTAGCTACTTTTCATTGTTAAGCGAATAGTCCAAAAAGGTAAAAATGGATGTTTTTCTTGAATATAGTGTTATCTTCTAGTAACTTATTGAATAGTTGGACAATGTTTGGGAATAAGGAATTTTTTTTTATTACTCCTTCCGTACCCGGATAAAAGTCCTGGTGGACTTTTCACGCATATTAAGAAGATGAATGGAATGGCAAAATTGTCCATAATAATGTCATTAAATATGGAGAGAGAATTAGAATAAGAAAAGTATGAGATATTTAATGCTATGGGTATAATAGGAAAATATGTGTAAAAGTTTGGTTATTAAAGGAAAATGGACATTTAACATGGGACTGCCCAAAATAGTAATAAAGACTTTTATCATGGGACGGAGGGAGTAATATTTATTGAACTATATTTCTGGTATATCTATATTGTTAAGGGAGAGGAAAAATTTAACGGCTTCCTTGAAGCTGTGAAAAGAATTTATTTACTATTCTGTCTCTTATATCTTTCGAAAAATATTCACACATGTAGGTGTGTGCAGCATACACTAGTTTATATAATTATACCTGGCTGTAGTTTTTCTATTTAATAGAAAGTAAAATGTTAAAAATGTAAAGTAATTTGCACTCTTGAAAATCTGTTTAATTTTTTAGATTTCATCTCCCTTATATTTTTCACGCTTTTTAGTTCCAAACAGAGTCTTAGCAAAAGGACAGGCAAAACGCACATTAAATCTAGTTTCCCCATCTTCTAAAAAGGAAGAGTGGATCATTAACTTAGATGCCTCCATGTTTTCAATTTACCCCATCTCCTTATTCCCTTAGAGGCATAATGCACAATAGACCATCAAGCTGATGCCAAGTCTAGGTTCCTTTGGCGGTCATAGTCCATTTCACACTCTCAACTGATGGATATTGGTTAGAAACATAGTACTCTACAATTTAGCAGTATCTCTATAAATAAAACAACTTGTCATTCTAATGAAGGAAGAAGGGTTGGAACAGAGGGAGCAAATAAAAGCACAATATCTGATGGATTAAAATGATTTTTAGTTTGGTAAAGTTGGTTTGCAACAAGTTCTGCATGCATGTTTAATGTTAATATTCAATATTTGTTTTGTGTGTGTATGAAGATATAGTTGAAGTTGACCGAAAGTAATGTTACTAGTTGGTTCATGGTAAATGTATATTAACATAAAATGCATGTCTAGCTCTATCCATTTTGATTTTAATTTTTGACATTCATAAATCCAGGGTGAAACGCCACACAATTTCAGTGTTTGTTGGGGACGAAAGTGGTATAATTAATCGAATTGCAGGGGTTTTTGCTAGGAGAGGCTACAACATTGAGTCTCTTGCCGTTGGTTTGAACAAGGACAAGGCTCTTTTTACCATTGTTGTCTCTGGGACTGAAAAGGTCTTGCAACAAGTCGTAGCACAACTCAACAAGCTTGTGAATGTCTTGAAGGTTATGCTTTGCCTTTCCAATACCTAAGTTTATATGTATTGTTTTCTAGTTGTTTAACTATTCTTCCATTTTGCATTTGTGTTGGTAGTATGATTTGAAATGAAGTATATGGTCTTTAATATTAACTAAATTTAGTTATTATTGCTATCCTAGTGGCCAATAGTTGGTGTGATTGTGAAACTTAGATTTGACTTTGAGAGTAGTCACTAAATGAAAATTTCTTCTTAAATTTGTATTTATATCTAGTCTACACTCCAATACCTTTGTTTAAGTGGGACCAATGTCAGGAAATGGGATTCTAAAATTTTGACAACCAAATTAATTTGTGAGAACATGGTCGCTTGCACGCATGAGTGTATATGCATATGTATACACACACCACACACACTCATATTCATATGCGTTGTTGGCCCAAACATACAAGAACATAATTTATGGTTTCATCTTACACTTTTGGGTTCTCAACCTAGAATACACACTTATAACACTCAAATAATTCATTTTGACTAAATAAGGATTCTAGCCAACGTAGGATTCTTAGTTTTTTTGGAGGGAAGGAGTGAGGGAGGAAATGCGAGTTACATTAAGCCTCAAGTATAATTCAATAAGGCACTTGCTCTTTGAACACACCTTGACTTAGCCAAGACAAGGCCCTAGAGGTGCGCCTTGCCTCACCGTGGGCCTAGGCGTGCACCTTTTTGCACCTGTGTTTTTAGACGTGCTCCATCCGTTCCAAAATTAGAGATACAATTTGACTTTAAAGGTTAAAGGGCGGCATATTAAAATTTAAAATTAATGTGAATTTATTTGATACAATTATTATAATTGTATAGTATATAATAAAAACTATTAATCACAAAATTTATTCCATTATAAACTTTTACGAGTCATATCAATTTTGAAGTTTAATATGCCGTCGTTTGACCTCAAAAGTCAAATTTTATCTCTAATTTTGGAACGGAGGGAGTATCAAATTTTATAATTATTTTGTAGGTTTGAGTTTCTTTTAATTGCAGAAATTAATACAATTTTCATGGACCAATTAACTTGTATAAAATGTAAACTGGTTCTGCTTCATTGTTATTTCCCAACATAAATCATATGAAATATATATTAAGTATTTATTATTTTGTTTTCCGGACTGGCTAGGGTCTGAGCTTTATGATGGAAGCTTTCTTCTAAGGCTTTTTATGTCTCTATTTTTCTAGTTTTGAAATATGCATCAAGTATATTATTTTTTTGGGTTTTCGGTCATTTCAAAGAATCAGACCTCTTTTGCCCTAACAAATGTTGATGTTCTTAGCTAGATTGGGATGTGTTACTTTTGCCTATTTCTATATTTCAGAAATTTGCTTCAATATCTTTATCATTTCTTGTGAGCTATTATTCTTCAGTAAGATGAACTCGATTGCAACCATTTCATGATATTATATAGGCACCGAGTATACCTATCTTTTTGCTGCAATAACTTTTTGTGATCAATGTTACCTTCTAGTGAAGCCAGGTTGCTACATCTTCCCCCAATCCCTCCCTCTATGACTCATCAAATAATTCTTTTACCTGATGTATCAGGTTGAAGATCTCTCAAGGGAACCACAAGTAGAACGTGAACTGATGCTTATCAAGCTTAATGCAGATCCAAGCACACGAGCTGAGGTAGGGCACGGTTTTGACTTTATTGTAGTTCTTGAATGAATAACTTAATTTTTCCGTAAAGGGCTTTAGATCATCATCTCCCTGGTGAAAAACTGATGGAAGGTTAGAGCTGTTAT
Organism: Panax japonicus; assembly: GCA_020205505.1. Classification (NCBI taxonomy): domain Eukaryota; kingdom Viridiplantae; phylum Streptophyta; class Magnoliopsida; order Apiales; family Araliaceae; genus Panax; species Panax japonicus. Next base: position 41,969,752 of record CM035111.1, read on the forward strand.
GAAAATTGAGCAGGAAAGGCTGTTTGTCTGTGTCAAAGTTATTTTTTGAAAATTGAGCAGGAAAAGTTGCTTGTCTGTGTGATCCACTTGGAACTTTGTTTAGATAGTTTAAAATTTTAGGTTCATTTACATGTAACAGGGATCACTCGTGCATGCAAACAACCCCCCTCCCCCCAAATTAAATAAATAAAAAAAATAAAAATAAAAGTAAAAGTAAAAATAAAATCACAAGAAGAGGTAGATATTAGCAAAATAAATTAAGGTATGAAGTGTTCTGAAAATTAAATTCACAAAGTGTTCATTAAAATATATTTCTGATCATGAAAGAAAGAAGAATCAAACAGAGCCTTTAACAAAGTGTAAATACTTGCATTGAAATGCTGTAAATTATCATTTTGGCAACATTTATACTGGCTTTATGCTTTCTAAATAACAAGGTATCTAATAGGAACTTTGAACTGTATATATATTAAAGTAGAAAGAAAAGGTTTAAGCACATTTTGGTCAGTTTGCTAGTCTGTATTTGTGTTTATTTCGTTTGTTTCTTTTAAAAATTATTAGCAAGCAATGGCTGTGTGCCTGTGTCGGGTAAAATCTCTTTTATTATGGACATTGCCCCTATTTAAAAGTTTAAGATTATCTGCATTTGCAGTTAATTAATTGTTTTTTCTGCTTTCACTGCTGACATTAATTTTGATTATGACCTGTAGATCATGTGGCTAGTAGATATCTTTAGAGCGAAAATCGTGGATACTTCAAATCAGTCACTGACGATAGAGGTATTATTGTTAAATCTTTATCTCTTCCTGCTTTTGTTTTTCTTATTTATTAGATTTGCAGATTTCTTTGATTGGGTCGTAAATGTGTATTTGATGTTTGATTCATGCTACTTGTGTCGGTGGCATAACTGCTCTTGCTGGCCAAAAGGCATAAACATCTTACGATCAATGCTAGTGTTTATATACTATGTTGACTCTTGAGATTTCGACAGTATGATAATGGTTGAAATACAAGTTTGGGAGGAGAATAGGAGATGCTAGTTGTTCACAGTCCCTACAAATAATTATATCACATTTGTAATAGCAATGCTTTCTCATATTTTTTGCAGTTAAAATTGAATTCATGGTTAATTTTAGCTCCATTATGTACTAAATTTTGCATTTATATGTCTAGTTAGTAATATGGTCTCGATATGAAGCTTTAGAAGTCATGAAGTTGCATAAAATGACGAGAAATACATAAACTGTGGATCTTTTTCAGTTTTTTCGATAGGTTCTTCATGACAGTGGTCCTATAAATTAGCCTTGGAGTACAGAGAAACGAAAGCTTCAAGTACTGTTAAATGCAGTTAATTAATGATCAGATGAATGCTGAAAACTTGCAAAATCTTGATTAAAGACTTTTTCCTTTTCCAAAGTAGCGGAGGATTCCTAGATGAACCCAGTAAATAAAGAACTAGAAGAACTGTTTTCTCCAATATAACTTCTTTAATAATGCATCTTTTTTGTAGGTTTCTTGTATAAGGAAGGTTTTCATTTCTTTGGAGCATAGGGTATCATTTTCTTCCTTAACGCTATGCATACTGCATATGTACTTGGGAATTGGGATAGCCCCCTTCTTGGCGGTTGTAGTGAATATTTATCCAAAAAAAAACAAAAAACATGTTATACATATGTAAGCTTTATAAATGTTATACCTGCATCACTTGTTGACATTCCTTGTCACATTATTTGATTAGGTAGGAAGTTCGAGTAGGATACCAAGTATATTATTGTACAAGTAATTTTGTTGGATAATACCTGCAAGGTTATCAAATTGGTTGCCACCAATTGTTTTGCAGGCCGTTGAAGCAATTAGAGGGCTAGTTCATCATTTTTGTTTTTGTTTCAGGTCACTGGAGACCCTGGAAAGATGGCTGCTGTTCTGAGAAATTTAAGCAAATTTGGAATCAAAGAACTTGCCAGAACTGGAAAGGTCAGATGTCAACTTTGTAATGCGGGATATGTAGACAAACGCACAAGGACACATCCATATGTTTTCCTAAGTTCCTCTGCAAAATCTAGAGTTAATTTTTTTAGTTGTAATATGCTTATACTATTTTTTCATAAGCATTATGTCTAGTACAGGGATTAACCAATCAGGTAGATGTCAGACAAGGTTGTTTACGGTGAAATCTGATACACTTCTCTCTTTTCCAGGTGTGCCTCCATTAGTAACTTTAAATAGCCAATTAGCTCTATGTTAATTAGTTACAATTGCTATGAAGATTATCAGAGAAAAACGCGGGTGGGTGGGTGGGTGGGGGGGGGGGGAGAGGAGAGGTCTGAACGGAACAAGATAAGTCACCCAAAAGAGAGAACTTTTGGAAGACTGGATATAATTTTTGTTTCTCCATTATTATCAAGGGTAAACATCTAAGCTGTGTTCATTGCGAGGACTTTATGGATAAGCTCTTCTTACTTATTTTCCAGGGTGATGCATCTAGTATATTTTATAATTCTTGAACCTTTTGTAACTTATAGATTTCTCTGAGACGGGAAAAGATTGGCGAGACAGCTCCTTTTTGGAATTTTTATGCAGCTTCGTATCCAGATCTTGAAAAAAAGAAGCGTGCTGGGGCTCTTCTGCAAAATATTAGTCGGCCACTCAATGGCAGCACCACTACTAGCTCATGGGTATGTAATTCTGCTTTGCAGGCTTTTCTCTACTATTCTCTTTATGCAAGCATTGCACATTATTTCTTCTTATGAACAGATTATCGTTTCTAAATGTTTTGGTGACTAATATAACCTGAGTGTAAAGTTTAAAACTGTCCTACCAATTTCAATTTCTATATATTATAAGAAAAATAATTTAATTACAAATGCATTAGGCACTATCTATTTGAATAATTAAAATATAAATTGTGCTATTAATAACTGGAGAATATTCTGGTATGATGAAAATAAAAATTTCAATGGAGCATATTTGGCTGTCTTCTGCAATAAATATTAAGTTGAGCAAAAACTAAATGTACCTAAATAGTGAGGCTTTGGTTCTTTGTTTATTAGGAATATCTTGAGAAATATACAAGTAGCAAATGAGTTGATTAATAATCATAAGAGTTTGATACTTCCACTCATACATGATAAGATTTTGTGACATTAGACATAGAATACAACCTTTTGGCCTATCTTCTTTCTCCAAATTAATATTTCTGCAATTTCAGTATATAGCATTTACGAGATTTTGATATCCTGTATCAGTGAACCTGGAATTGGTTGTATTGGATATTATACTCTTGGCCAGGCTTTTCTCTGGCTTGCTTTTGATTGGAAGATAATATTAGCATCTAGCTTTGTTTCAAATCTGGTAAGTACACCTAACTATTGATTGACCAAAAAGGCACCAAAAGGGGTGTTCATGGGTGATGTTTGCTAAAATGAGGTTGATTTTATTGAATTTTAGTCTATAGTTCTGAACATTGCTACTTTAGGAAACCAACTTTCATTGATCCCTGTTAATAATGATAAGAGCAAAATATAAAACCTTGTGTAGCGATAATAATATGGAAATACTGATTTCTTATTTTGATGCTAATACACCCCAATGCTTCTTTAAATCAATGAGCCAATAATCTCATAATTGTCTGCTTTTTTTTTCTATTTGAATGAAGGGTGATGTTTATCCCGTGGAGCCTGAGGATGACTTTTCACTTAATCAAGTTCTCGATGCTCATTGGGGGGTTGTTTATGATGAAGATGTAAGAAAGCAATTTTCCATGTTCTTTTCAACTTTATTACCGTCAGTTCATTGATGACATAAAATTTTACCTCATTGGTAATAAAAGGTATTTGGTTGCGAAGATTATTCTGGCTTGAAAAGGTAAAGAATAGCAGTGTAGCAAAAGTTCTTAATTTATACAGTTGGGGTGCTGCGTCCAGAATAGTGGGATGGGCAGGGGATGTCAAATTCCATCAAATTTCTTGACTGGTTTTGCATCCCTGCTTGTTTACATTATTTTACATATGTTGAAGTGCCATAAATGATGATCAGTCTTATCTTAGCTAGTCAATTTACCGACTACCCAGATATTTAAGTTTGTTTGTGGACCTTGGTTCTTATACCCACCTACTTTAGTTTTAACTGCTATGTGTAAAGAATATAGCTCATGGGAGAGCCCATCCTGAAAAGCTAGCTATCCAAGAGGGATAAACCAAGTTGATAGCAACCCCACACCAACATCCCCATTTTACCAATGTGGGATCTACACCCATATGACGACTCCACATTTGAGTTTATGACGGGCCACCACACTTCCGTTCCAATGTCCACGGATAGCTTCACTCTAGCAACAGGTAGCCCTTTTCTTAGTTGGTTGCTTCACTTTATGCATTTTGGTAGCCCTCTCCTAGGTAGTAGCCCTTTCACCTTAATCGGTGGCCCACTGGTGAGATTTGCACTGCTCTGATACCAAATGTTAAGAAGAAAAATATAGAGAGGAAATTAAGAATCAAGAAAGGGAATGAATTTTGTTATTGCTTCAATCATACGCACGAAGAGTTACTAGATTTTTTAATGTAGTACCCCTCCTAACTAACTTGCTGCAAAAAGACATTTATGCCCCTAATATGACCTGGTAAAGGATTAAACTAACCTTATTAGAAAATTCAGTTACAACACGATGGCAGTTTATGGATGCAATATTACTTTTACAGTCTTATCCAGATAACCAAAAGTTGTCAATATCATGGTTATTCTGTTGATTAATGCTCTCAATTAATCAACGTATACAGCATCTTAATGCTCTCCATTAAATATTACAGTCAAGTGGAAATCAGTCCCACACGTTATGTATGCTCGTCAATGATGCTCCTGGAGTTCTCAACATAGTCACTGGGGTTATAGCGAGAAGAGGTTATAACATCCAGGTCAATGCTGTTTCCTTTGATGCTTCTTTTTTAAATTTCTTACCTGTATGACATGCTGATCTGATGGGTTTTCAATTTTCTCTCAGAGTCTAGCTGTGGGCCCTGCTGAAATGAATGGGCTTTCTCGCATCACAACTGTTGTTCCTGGAACTGATGAGACTATTGCCAAGTTGGTTCAGCAGATTCATAAGTTGGTGGATCTTCATGAGGTGAGGAATTTATTTATGTTGTCTAGATAAGATTTTTGGGATATGACAGATCAGAGTCTAGTTTTTGAAATTCCTCATATTTTTGGATTCCATGGTATTTGCCATATGTTTAGAATGATTAATAGTAGTTGCTCAAATATAAATTGGCTATTGATCCTGTTTTTGTATACCCTATACCTATGATACAAATAGTTCTTGAAGTATACGAACTACTTAGAATTACTTGTTAACCTTCCAAATCATATGCAACAAAATAGAATTTCACATGTTTGATATTAGTAAGTTGTATGTTATACTCTTGTTCGACATGTCAAAATTTTTGCTACAATCTGAGAGCGATCTATTTAAATGGATTTTGTGTATCCTCTCTCCCAAAGGCCCTTGGTTCATATTTTTTCACGGAGAAGATCATTGCTCATGTGTTTTTTTATTTTTTATTTTTTTGAGAGTTCATCTTAAGCTCTATGATTAATCGTTTTTTATCCGTGACATCTAAGCTGAGGTGAAATTGTTAACAAAATCAAATTTGTTGGTGGTTTGTTCAGGTTAAGGATATTACTCACTTACCATTCGCAGAGAGGGAGCTCATGTTAATTAAAGTTGCTGTGAATCCTACTGCTAGGAGGGATGTCCTAGATATTGCCAGCATCTTCCGGGCCAAACCTGTAGATGTCTCTGATCATACGATAACATTAGAGGTGAGACATCTATCTGAAATTTTCATTCATCAGCTGAAATGTTTAGATAAGTATCTTTTGAGTTGGATGATACATATTTATATGTATGTGTGTACTACTAATATATTTATTTGATTCATAATTTGGAGCATTGAAAGCTGAATTTGGCAAGCACCATGTGTTTCTTATTTAGTTAGAAACCAATTAAAATGTGGTAATAAATAGTCCTTACTCCTGCAATCTACTTTGGACTTTGAGTTTCTAGAATTACTGTTACAAATCAAAACCTGTTAGGATCTCAGTTGTTGGAGGAGACCTGCCGTCTCTCTCTCTCTCTCATTTGAGTTATGCAGACTTGTTTAAGAGAGAAACTAGAAGAAGGAAGAGTAACAAATGATGGACACTGGACTCATCGGAACTACAACAATTTCAAGGTTCGGGTTTTGTGTCCTGGAGGCAAAAGGTCAATTAGAGGTTCTACACAATATCAGGCAAGGGACTTGGTAGATTTCATGCCAAAGGTGGAAACATGAGTAGTATTCTAAAAATCGCTAGGCGAACTTAGACGGGCAGAGGGGACACCTAGAACCTAGGCCTAGACTAGGCATTTTCTTAGGCACCTAGGCGGTCTCACGTATTTATTTTTCTGTTGTATATACTTGTTATATTATATAAAACATATAGTAGATGTAATTTAAATTTTATATGAAAAATTACCAAAAGAATTTTCTTTTAAGACTTCACAAATTCATTTCAAGTATTATAAAGTATTTTTAGAACACTACACGAGGCAGTTACATGAAGTGAGGGAGATAAAGCATGGGGAGTCTAGGGGGTGTTTTCTGCAGCTTGAATGTGATGAGAATGCCAGTGCTTTTCTTGGTTTGAATGATGTGATGCAATGTGAAGGAACAAGACCAATTTATTCCTGTCAGTGTCAAGGTCCAAGGGCATTCAAATTCAAATCAAGTGGATCCTTTTGTACATGCTTTCTTTCAGTCCGCATCGTCTTGTTTTTATTTAATAATAACATTTTTGTTATATTTTTTCCCCAGCTCACAGGGGACTTTGAGAAGATGCTAGCTTTGCAGAGACTATTGGAGCCCTATGGCATTTGTGAGGTATATTTGGATAGCGTTCGTCTTTTACATGCATCTATTAAGTGATACTCGCATATGTATAAAGAAAGAAAAACAGAAATTACAGGGGAAAAAACGTTTTGACGATGTTCATATTTAATATCTTTTTGGTATCTTTTTGGCAATTCCATTTATATAGTCAATTTAAGGTTTTAGTTATTCTTGGATAAAGCTGTAAACAAACCTGGCTGTTGGCTTGATTAAGCCCGACTCAAGCTCGTTAAACGAGCTGAACTCGAACAAGTTCCTTTGCTCTTTAGTTAAACAAGCTCGAACAATGTCTTGTTTTGGCCCGGGTCGAGTACGCCTAGTCTTTTAGCAACTCGCTTAAGCCCGGTTTGGCTCGACTCGTTTAACTTTAAAGTGAACTCGAACTCAATAAGTCAAAGCTTGGCTTGACTCAGCTCGTTCACAACTCTATTCTTGAATCATGGTCGGATAAATTGATTACAAGCAATACATCTCTTCTGGCCTCTGTTTTCTGATTATCAATTTTGTCCTTTAAAGGTGGCGAGGACCGGGAGGGTGGCATTGTTGCGAGAGTCTGGCGTTAATTCTACCTATCTCCGAGGATATTCCCTTCCATTCTAGTACGTTCGTAAATTTTTGTAATCTCTTGCACTTGGAATGTCTAGCTTACCAAATGAGTGAACTCAGAAGAACTTGAAACATCTTGTACTAGTAACATCAAATAATCCATGTAATTTGTATTTTCATTAGCATTTTCATGGAGGTTAGCGACTTCAGGTGGCATTAGGTTCTGGCTGATTGTAAACAACAATCTCCTTGACAAAACAGTGTTAGTTCTTTAATTAAAAAAATAAAAAATAAAATAGTAATTTATATGTCAATTAGTTCTTGATATGAACATCAATACTTGGATGTTTCAACAATCTCCTGTACCATTAGTTTTGAGTTTGAAAATGTCAATTAGTCTTAATATTAATGTTTTATGTGTCGATATTTTTTCACCATTTTGATGGATATGAGCATTTTACATAACAAATTTTGTAATTGTTGAAATGTTATTAGAACAAATATATATTAACGATATGTTTATAACTAATTAACGACACTTATTACTTTTAGCTTATAATTATTTAATTGTTATAAAATTATAACATATATTTATGGATGTCTAGATTTATTTCTCTTATATTTAATTGTAATGATCCTTGATATTTTGAAACTCTCATAAGTTTTATAACTTAAGACCTTTGAGTTTTGAAACCTACAAGTATTGATGTTCATATATCTATAAATAAGAGCATGGTAAAAGAGAATTTGATAGACAAAATATAATGAGAATGCTCTCTTTCCTCAAATCATCTTTGTTTTTAATTTTAATAATCTTTTATAATACGTTATCAGCTCAAGTTGCTCTTCACCCTCGTCTTGAAGATACTAATATTTGATTTGAAGGAGAATGTATATATATATATATATGGATACGCAATTTTTTCGTATAACATATTGCATGCTATTCCATTCATAATCTATTATTAGAGTTTGTTGTTCTTACTGAAAATATATGCACATAATAAATAAATATCCAATAAAATTACTGTTCTAGTTTAGGTGATGATTACAATCTAATGTTGTTGGTCAACAACTTTGTCAATATCATAACAATTGGATGATTATTCAACTTTTGGGATGTTTTTATTTTTGGCATGGTAGCATATTTGAAAATTATATTTTAATAGTTTTGAGTCCATTTAAATGCTATAACACACACACACAAACATATATTGCTTCTCTCATTTCCGTTATTCACCATCATTCTTTATATTGTATGACTAAATATATATTGTATGCTTATATAATTTTATAACTAGATATTCATGCACATGTGGATAGTTATAATAAACTAAATTTTTTAATGATTTTTGATATTTTTTGTATGAAGTTACAATGACAAATCTTGCCAAACTTGAGTTCGTGGAACTATATATTACGGGTAAGAATTATTTGTCATGAATCCTTGATGCCAAAATTCATCTTGATGCCATGGGTCTTAGAGATACCTATTAAAGATGGTAATGAAATACCTAGTCAAAACAAGGCAAAGGCCATTGTTGGGTCATGATCCTTTTCATTATTGGGCCAGACTTAATGGACTCCTCCCTTGAATTATGTTACTTTTGTCCTGTTGGGCCGAATGATTTGGGCCCAGTTATTTAATTATGATAGTGGGTTATTTCGGTTGGGTCCGGTCAGTCTGGACCATCTTTATTGTATTGGGCTAAATCCTTGGATCGGTCCATTACACAAATTGGCATATAACCCAATTTTGACCGATAATCATTACATAAGATAAAAGTTGACTGTTATCTGTCACCTTTCTGCATGGCATTAATGAGGATGGGACTCAGAGGACCGGCGGTGGCAAACAGTGGTAGCAGGTGAAGAAGTGAGCTACAGGCTTTCGGCCTGAGATGACTGAGAGTGGGGGCAGGTGTCAGGAGATAGTGGGTGGCACGATAAACCGGGTCTGGGGCACGTATGGGGCAAGGATCACACAAGAAAGGTAAGTAACAAAACATTACACCACACACAATCAGATTATTATTCTCTCTCAAGCACTAGACATTATTTTCCTCATTGTTAACCTTGTGATCGCCGATACTGACTCTCACGCCGGAGCTATCCCCCGACGGTCAAGCCGTCAAGCTTTTGGTGTTGACTTGTTGAACTGTGTAGGATATCGGACACGTCTTGGTGATTGGGACGTGAGGAAAGATCTTGGCGTTAATATTGGCGCTAGAAGGAGGGCTGAGTTCTAGTGTCTTGAGTATTTTTCAATCATAGACTGTGTTTGTTCTACGTCAGTATTCATGGTGAAGAGTAGAACACCTACACCCGAAGGGCAGCCGATGGCTGTCAGTGAATTAGCACCACGAGTGTCTGCCAAAGATCGTTTGGGACCTACAATAAGTGTTCATGCCAGCACAGCGTCCAAACGTTCACATGAAGATTCTCGGCCGAAGGTTGTGGGCAAAGCTAAGCGAAAGTTAGTTTTCACGGTAGAGAAAGGGTCTGGCCATGATCGGAAACGAGTAGAAGACACCTCGCCTAGAACTCGATACCGAGATGACCAAAATGAAAAGGCCTCCCGATTGGCTAAGATGGCAGATGAAGCAGATAGAGCCATGGAGGTACTTGTGAAGCAGCGACAGGATATAGCTGAGCAGATGGCTCGAATGGCAGAGTTGAGGGACAAAGAGTTCAATTATGTTCAGTCCGAAGAACGAAGGCATCGGAGTGAGAAGGAACCTGCTCATTCAGGACGTGAGTCTCGGGGCCAATCTCGAGAAAGAAGAAGATCCCGAAGCCCTACTCCTCAAAGATCGAAGAGGGCACATCACCCTGTCGATTCTAAGGAGCAGGGTCGAAGCGAACGAAGAGGTCGATCCAGAGATCGCACTCCTGAGAATACAAAGAAGGCGCTCGTTGTTGCACATTCTCACCATAGCGCCCGAGTTCAGAGACGAAATATATCCAGAGGTCATACTCTCGAGAGTCTACTAAGGGTACACCACCCTGTGGACGTTCGTCATCGAAAAAGTCCCTCTAAAGTTGGAGGTTTTGTTGTAAGAAACCGGTCCACTCAGAAGAGGAAGGAGTCACCAGAAAAAGAAGCATCATCTCAACCAGAAGGTGTTGAGTATCTGATTAAAGAATTAAAGGAACTTCGGAAGCAGCTTGCCGAAGTGCAGAAAACGAAAGATACTTCGGGAAAGAAGGCATCCCCTTTTTTTGCGGAGATTCTAAAAGAGAAAGCTAACCCCACCAAGAAGTTGCCCACATTGAAAGTTATGATGGATCGGGGGATCCCTACGACCACAGTCAAGCGTTCAACCGACTGATGGATTATTACGACTTTAGTGATGCTGCTAAGTGTCATACTTTTGTCACGATGCTCAGAGAGGATGCCAGGCAGTGGATGGGGACCTTGCCCTCAGGATTCAATTTCTTCTTGGGCAGATATGTGCAGTAAGTTTCATTCTCGCTTCGGGAGCAACAAAAGGAGGGGAAAACCAACTGGCTCGTTGGCTCAGGTTCGACAGTATTCAAATGAGTCTTTGGGCCTAATATGTGAAGCGGTTCTGTGAAGTAGTCGGCCAAGTGACAGACCTGAATGATCTACAAGCTAGTGGGACTGCTTTCAGAATGGGTTAGATTTGGTCAAATCAGAAAAGTTGGTGAAGAAATTAATGTTTCAACACCCGAAGAGTCTCGCTGAAGCCTTCGATAAAGCCGAAAGCTATATCGTGGTGGAGGAAGCCATGAACAGCCTCAAATGCCATTCTTCAGACCGGCTTAAGGAGACAGATAGGGATAGAACAGATGGGGACCAGAAGAAGAATGAAGGTAATAAAGATCGCTATGAAGGCGGATCGAAGAAATACAATAATTGGAGACAGGGTGGAGGACGTTCGTCCGCTCCATCCCAGAGAGTAAATAGGACGTATACTGCACTCAACACTGGCATGGCTGTTATCTTGGATCAGATTAAGAATCAACCTATATTCGAGTCACCTCGAGATAACATCAATCCCAGGAAAGGAAATTCTCGTAAGTATTGTGACTATCATCAAGCTTCAGGTCACGATACGAATGACTGTGCAAGTTTGAAATATTTCATTGAGAGGAAGGTACAAGGTGGGGCCTTAGTTCAGTATGTGGTGCCAGAACGAATCAACAGCTGGATAGAGGGCCTGTTTAGGCAGCTTAGCCAGTTCAGTAGGTGTTGCCAACTCCCGGCCAACCGACAAGGAAAGTAGTAGATGTCATTACTGGGGGCACTTCCGGTAAACTTGTTGGAAATAAGCGCCAAAGTCATCTGGATTCAATTATGATAGTGGCGGGTACTCTCCCGAAGACTGACAGACTTTATCCAAGAACGGTAATCTCCTTCACCGATGAGGATTACCCTTCGGAGGCCATCGAACCACATGAAGGATCATTGGTGGTGACTGTACAAGTTGGTTCGGTAGATATGAAGCGAATGATGATCGATAATGGGTCGTCTGTGGATATCCTATATGCCCATGCTTATCAGAGGATGAATCTTGATGGACAGAAGATGGAGATCGGATAGGAGGCTCCTTTATACGGCTTCAGCAACGATCCAGTCAAGGTGGCTGGAACCATCGAGCTGCCGGTCATCTTCGAAATGGCTCCCCAGCAGGTAGAAATTATTTGCAAATTTTATGTTGTACATGTAGATTCCGCTTATAATGCTATTTTGGGGAGGCCCACTTTAACTGCCCTACAAGCTGTGACCTCAATCCCTTATTTCAAAATCAAATTTCCTACGGCTCACGGGGTTAGTGAGGTGAAAGGAGATTTGGATCTGACCTGAAGATGTTATAGAAATGATGTGATCACTTCGGGGGTGGGGGTATCAAAACAAAAGCAGACCATGGAGATAGAGATCGAACCCTTCACGGAGAGCAGTTCAGATCCGTTGGTCATGCCAGCTGAAGAAACAGAAGAGATAGAGCTCATCCCCGGCAAGGCAAACAAGATAGTGAGGATAGGTTCGGGTCTGCCAGAACCTCTCCGGACGAATCTCATGGAACTCTTGCGATGCTATGTTGACATCTTTGCATGGGAACCTCAAGATATGCCGGGAGTGAGTAGGGATATTGCTGAGCATCGGTTGGAAGTGGACCCGTCAAAGAAGCCAGTTCGACAGAAGAGGAGAATCTTTGCGCCTGAGCGCCAACGGATCATCGATGAAGAGATTACGAAACTATTAGCTACTGATTTCATCTTTGAGATCGACTACCCACAATGGATGGCAAATGTGGTGCTGGTCCAAAAGCAGAACGGGAAATGGCGAGTCTGTATCAATTATACCGATCTGAATAAAGCTTGTCTAAAGAATTTCTACCCACTGCCCCACATCGACCATCTCATCGATGCCACTTCGGGGTATGCTTTGTTAAGTTTCATGGATGCATTCTCTGGGTATCATCAGATTTCCATGAGTAAAGAGGATATGTCGAAGACGGCGTTTATTATGCATCGTTTGGTATATGTCTATAAGAAAATGACCTTCGACCTCATCAATACCGGGGCCACATACCAGAGGATGATGAACTACGTCTTTAGATATCAGTTGGGCAAGAATATGGAGGTGTACGTGGATGACATGATTGTTAAGAGCATGCTAGTACATAAACATCTGGATGATTTAGAAGAATGCTTTCAGACAATTCGTCATCACAACTTGAGACTGAATCCTACTAAGTGCACCTTCGGATTAGGGGTTGGCAAATTTCTGGGTTATCTTGTCAGCTAGAGAGGAATTGAAGCCAATCCAGAGAAGATTCAAGCGATCCTGAATATGAAGACTCCTTAGTCATTTAAAGATGTTCAATGTCTGACTGGAAGGATTGCATCTTTGAGGAGGTTCATGTCCAAGTCGGCAGAAAGATGTTTACCATATTTTGATACGTTGAAAGGGCCGAAGAATGCAAAGACGTTCCAATGGACTTCGGAGTGTGAGGACGCCTTTCAAAGCATCAAGTCCTACTTATCTTCGGTGCCTTTGTTGGTGAAGCCCGCTCCTGCTGAGCCTCTGTATTTGTAATTAGCAGCTAGTTCGTTGGCAGTAGGAGCAGTTTTGGTGCGTGAAGTTGGGGGTAAGCAGCACCCGGTTTATTATGTAAGCCATGTCCTTCGGGATGCTGAAACAAGGTACCCAAACATTGAAAAGTTTGCTTTTGCTTTAATAACTGCTAGTCGAAAGCTTAGGCAATACTTCCAGGGTAGGTTGTTAATAGTATACACAGATCATCCTTTGAAGAAAATTATGGGCAAACCCGAGGTATCGGGGAGATTAGCTGCATGGACGATGGAGTTATCCCAATTTTTCATTGAATATCATCCCCAAACCTCCATCAAGGGACAAGCCTTAGCTGATTTTGTAGTCGAATGTTCTTTTTCTGAAGCTGATGAAGTTGTGGCAGAAGCTGAAAAATCTGACAGAGCAGTTGCAGTTCTTCAGTAGAAGCAGAGTTCGTGGACGCTATATGTAGACGGATCTTCTACTACGGACGTCAGTGGAGCATGGATTATTCTGACGAGTCCGGAGGGATTCAAGGTGCAACAGGCCATCAGATTTCAGTTCAAAGCGACGAACAACGAAGCTGAGTATGAGGCGGTATTCGCAGGGTTACGACTAGCGAAGAGTCTTGAAGTGCAGAGAATAGTCATCTTCAGTGATTCTCAGTTAGTCGTTAAGCAACTCTCTGGGGAGTACGAAGCTTGAGGCCCAAGAATGATCAAGTATTTGGCAGAATTGAAAGAACGGCTTCAATATTTCCAATCCTACGAGTTTCAGGGGGTCGAGCGTAATAACAATTCCATTACTGATGCACTTTCCAAATTAGCCACTACGGATGTTAACGTCTTTGATGGGTCGGTTTACTTAGAAATTTTGCAACATCTTAGTGTTCATCAAGAATCGGTAATGTGCATTGACCGAACCAACTGCTGGTTGACTCCATATCTGGAGTATCTGGAAGATGGCGTCTTACCTTCGGATAGGATGCTAGCCAAGAAAATCAAGTACAAGAGTGCTAATTTTGTTCTGATTGATGGGGATTTGTTCCGAAGGGCTTTCTCGTCTCCACTACTGAAATGTTTGACTCCATCTGAAGCTGAATATGCTCTCCGAGAAGTACATGAAGGCATCTGTGGCGACCATATGGCTGCTAAGCCATTAGCCTATAAAGTACTTCGTCAGAGGTACTACTGGCCTACCATATTCAAAGAAGCGACTGAGTACGTCAAGAAGTGCGAGAAGTGTCACCTCAACAGTCCGATCCCACATCAGCCACCAGAAGAGCTATACTCGATCTTATCTCCTATACCCTTTGCTGTCTAGGGGGGTTGATATACTAGGTCCACTACCGAAAGCAAAAGGTCAAGTCAGTTTTGTTATAGTTGCCATCGACTATATGACCAAATGGGTAGAAGCAAAGCCACTTATGTTAATAACGGAACAGGAATGCTTGAAATTTTTGAAAGAATCAGTAGTGTTTCGTTTCGGAATTCCTAAGATGGTAATATTGGACAATGGACGTCAGTTTGTGGGATCGAAATTTGAAACATTTTTGAAAGAACTAGGGGTCCATCACATAAAGACTTCAGTGGCTCATCCTCAGTCAAACGGATAAGTTGAAGTGACGAATAGAACTGCTGCTGAATGGGATCAAGCGCAGATTGGACGAAGCTAAGGGAAGATGGCCAGAAGAGCTGCTTAGCATATTATGGGCTTATCGGACTACTCCGAGGACTACAACAGGGGATTCGCCTTTCAGACTGGCCTATGGTACTGATGCCTTGGTCCAAGTTGAAATTGGATCTCCAATTCTTCGAGTTAGTCAATTCAAAGAGATCTACAATGAAGAAGGACTGAAAGCCAATCTCGATTTGCTTGACGAAGTCAGAGAAACAGCCTTGATCAAATTGGCAGCCTATCAAGCAAAGAGTGGCTAAGCATTATAATAAGAGGGTAAAGCTTCGCAGATTTGAAGTAGGGGACTTTGTCCTCAGAGAAGTCGAAGCATCTACACCTCATAATATGGGAAAGCTGATGTCCGAACTGGGAAGGACCGTATGAAGTCACTGAAGTGCCGAAGCCGGGGACTTATCGGCTGAAGGCATTGGATGGGTCAGCAATTAAAAATACTTGGCACGCCGGCAGGCTTAGGAAGTACTTTCAGTAAAAACAATGTCAGTACATCGAAAGTCTGTAAATATTCACGTCATCATCAATAAAAGTTCCCTTTTTTCTCAAACAAATCTTGTCTTCGTTGCTGATCAGTTCAGTGGTGTAAGG
Organism: Panax japonicus; assembly: GCA_020205505.1. Taxonomy (NCBI): domain Eukaryota; kingdom Viridiplantae; phylum Streptophyta; class Magnoliopsida; order Apiales; family Araliaceae; genus Panax; species Panax japonicus. The sequence goes on from CM035111.1 coordinate 41,985,547, forward strand.
ACGTTCGGGGGGACTCGCTGACCATTCGATGGTAGCCTTAATGGCAGGTGGATATTGTGGGTTTGTCAGGCCCTACGTGGTAGGCAAACACCATCCTTAAGACGTTGTCAGGCCCTGCGTGGTAGGCAATTGTCGACCATTGGACCTTGTCAGGCCCTTCATGGTAGACAAGTGTTCTCTTTAAGACGTTGCCAGACCCTGCGTGGTAGGCAATTATCGGCCTTTAGACTTTGTCAGGCCCTTCGTGGTAGGCAAATGTCATCCCATGGGTTTGTCAGGCCCTTCGTGGTAGGCAAATGCCATCCTTCAGACCTTGTCAGACCCTTCGTGGTAGGCAAGTGTCATTGTTTTAGACTTTGTCAGGCCCTTCGTGGTAGGCAAATGTCATCCATAGGTTTGTCAGGCCCTTCGTGGTAGGCAAATGCCATCCTTCAGACCTTGTCAGGCCCTTCATGGTAGGAAAGTGTCATTCTTTTAGACTTCGTCAGACCCTTCGTGGTAGGCAAATGTCATCTTGTGATTTTGTTAGGCCTTTTGGGGTAAACAAATTTCCAATGAAGCAAATTTGTCTCACACTTCGGTAACGAATAAGTATCCCTTTACTTTATTACCTAAATTTTTTCTAAGCATTCGAGTTTGGAATGCCTCATTCTTTAACTTCATCTTATCTGTTATATGACATGCCTAGTTGTTAATTAACAGTTCGAGTTGAGTCCATGAAACAGTATGTACATTTTTCCTAGTTGAATTAATATTGAAGTATTGACAGAAAGTAAATGCACCAAAGTCATAAGAACAAAGCCCATATTTCATTAATATATTGCCAATTACAAGGACATAAATATGAAATTTTTTTTACAAAAATCCTATAAGCTAAAAAAGAAAAACAGATATCCCTCTTCAGACTGCGGCTTTATCTTCAGACGAATCGAGAATGGTAGGATCAGCTTCGGCCGCGACAAGTTTTGCCTTGTCCTTTCTTCGGTAATCATTATAACCATCAGAAAACATCTGAACTACCTTCTCATTCAGCTCGTTTGACTTTCGCTATTCGTCCTGGATTTATTCGCGAAGCTCTTCGGTCAAAGGAGGCTCTAAAGCCTGCAAAGCTTCCAACTTACCCTGAAGCTCAAGATGAATGTTCAAATTCTTCTCTTTGTCAACGTGAGCTTCTTCCTGAAGATTATCAACTTGTATAACCAGACTTTGATTGGCCATACAGAGTTCTTCATTCCTGAGCCTTAGAACATGATTCTGAGTGTCAAGTTCAACATTCAGACTCGTCATCTCCTGCTGACTGGCCTTCGTCTTCTTCAAGTCTTCTTTGCAGATCTTCAATTCCTCCATTCTCCGAGTTAAGTCCTTTTGAAGATTTTCATTATTGAAGAGAGCATCGCCGAGGTCAGTCCTTGCCTTATTCCAAGCTGACTTCAGAATCGTGTTTTCCCGACGAGCAGCATCCTCTTCGGCTTCAGATTCTTGGTAGCGTGGAAGAAGACGACCAAAGACAGCGCTAACCTATAGATGTTTACAGATAATTCGTTAATTTTCAAAGAAATGCATATAAATATGAAAGAACAGACAGACAAATATTTACCTTGGCCTGATAGCTCATGCCTTCTTTAATCAAATCCATGATTGAGCTATTGCCAAATCGGTGCTCATCGGTCTCTCTGACAAAAGAATTGAAAAGATGGAAGGGATAATTAGCATTGAAATGGGGCCACAAAGTTGGGGACCCCCTTGCATCATTCTCAAACTCATCAGCAGAAGGGATCGAGATGAAAGGCGTCCGTTCTTCATGGGGGGGGGGGGGACGGAGAAGGATCCATATATATGTTCTTAGGAGATGGAGAATGCACAGGAGTAGGTTCCCGGATCGACGAAGGGATAGGTGACTGCTGTGGTTGGTCTGGAATCGGTTCTCCGGAGGGTGGTGGTTGATCTTCTAAAGGTTGTTTTCTTTTGCGAGAGGCAATTGAAGCCTCAGGCTGTTCTTCAGGACCCTCTTCAGAAGCCTGAGTTCCCACTGGGCCAGTAGGAACCCGAAGCTCTTTCGGCAGTCAACGGAGTTACCTTGACTCGCCTCTTCTTGATTCGAAGAGCCTGCATTCGTTCATTTTCAGGCATATCGATTAGGCTGCAAGTAGTAATCCGTTGAGTTTCTTGAGAGATACTTCTTGGCTTTCGAACAACTCTCTTCTTCTTGCGAAGTTGGAGAGTCTCTTCTACAGCCTCTGATTCTACATGAAGATCTTCGGCATTTGGAGCTTCAGAGGCCGGAATATCTTCCTGGGGGGTTTCGGTAAGAGGGGATAGTGGGAGGTTTGCTCGAAAGGAATTTTTCTAAATCCCTTCGATCCATCGATGAAGGCTTGATCAAAGACACTGCAACAAAGAAATACACTCTATTAGATCCTTCTACAATAGTAAGCACAAAAAATTTACTTCGATAAAAATTTGAAAACTTTGAGACTTACATTTGTGGTCATACAACCAAGCCTGTTTGGTGAGAAGAGTGTAACTCCACTCCTTCTTCGGGAAGTTATCCAGAAGTTCAATCATATCTTTTACGCAGTTCCTCGGCTATATCTCCAAAGTCAGCGGGTACTTTGTCTAATGTTGTCCAGTCAGGGAGAGAGGCAATCTCATGGTCCTTTAACGAAGAACCACTGCTCATGCCATCCTTTGTTACTGGAAGGGGTATTTATCAGAGAGTGTCACTCAAAGTCCTCTCCGACTTTTGAAGGAATCTTGCCCAGAAGTTTGAATCCCTTCTCTCTGGACTTGCTAACGGAGTATATGGAGAAGAAAAAGTCGAGGGTGGGGGAGACACCCACTTCATGACAAAAGGCGATAAACGCCAAGATGTGAATGTATGAGTTCGGGACTAATTGGGCGAAGCCGACGCCAATAAAACCTAGAAGGGTGACCAAGAAAATGTGCAAGGGGAATCAAACCCCTTTTTCTAGCAAGGTCAGAGGCATGGCAGTCTAGCCGTCTGGGCACTGGTACATTCTCTCAGTGGCGGTGGGGCAGCGAAATTGATGAGTCGCTGGAACCTGATACCGCACATAAGCATTTTGAACACTTTTTTCGTTTATGGTGGAGGCGGTATTGGCATGAGGGAATTGGGTCGCACTCTGGAAGAAAATAGAGAGATTTGGAAGGGGCTTTTTCGGTGTGCTCTTACTCGAAGTGGCCTTGTCAGGGTTAGGTGTAGGAGGAACAATGGTGAGAGGAATGGCGTGGATTGGAGCAGTGTTAGCAGAATCGAAAGACGCCATTGTTGATAGTTTGTAGAAAAGATAAAGAAATCTGAGAGAGGAAGAAGGTTAAAGCTCGAGAAGATGTCTGAGATTTGAAATGGCTAGTAAAGTTGTCAATTTGGGGAAAATTACCTTTTATACTAACGGTTACATGTTACACTAGGGCGACACATTTAATTAGCAGCAATGATGGCGAATGTGAAGGGGGTAGCGTTCGGCTTTGGGTTTGATATCTTAACCGGATTGGATTTATCTCTTTCGGGCCCTATTTTATTTGAGTTATTGAATGGCATTCATCAGTTAGGCCTCGACAAGTTTCAGATTGGACCCCTTGTGATTTATTACAACTCATTATATCATGGGCCTTTATTATTTACAGTCTTCCATTAAACATCCTATTTAATAAAAGACTGGGGCAATGTTGGGTCATGATCCTTTTCATTATTGGGCCAGACTTAATGGACTCCTCCCTTGGATTATGTAACTTTTGTCCTGTTGGGCCGAATGATTTGGGCCCAGTTATTTAATTATGATAGTGGGTTATTTCGGTTGGGTCCGGTCAGTCTGGACCATCTTTATTGTATTGGACTAAATCCTTGGATCGGTCCATTACACAAATTGTTATATAACCCAGCTTTGACCTGATAATCATTACATAAGATAAAAGTTGACTGTTATTTGCCACCTTTCTGCATGACATTAATGAGGATGGGACTCAGAGGACCGGCGATGGCAAACAGTGGTAGCAGGTGAAGAAATAAGCTACAGGCTTTCGGCTGAGATGACCGAGAGTGGGGGGAGGTGTCAGGAGATAGTGGGTGGCATGGTAAATCGGGTTTGGGGTACGTATGAGGCAAGGATCACACAAGAAAGGTAAGTAACAAAACATTACACCACACACGATCGGATTATTATTCTCTCTCAAACACTAGACATTATTTTCCTCCATTGTTAACCTTGTGATTGCCGATACTGACTCTCACGCCGGAGCTATCCCCCGACGGTCAAGACGTCAAGATTTTGGTGTTGACTTGTTGAACTGTGCAGGATATCGGACACGTCTTGGTGATTGGGACGTGAGGAAAGATCTTGGCATTAACAGCCATGATATTCTTACGCCATCATCTCCATGAGGAGTTGAAGTTAGAGTATCTCACAATAAAAAATCCTTTTATTCTTTGAAAAAATTTGAAAGAAAGATATGACCATCAAAAGACAGTTATTCTCCCAAAAGCTCGTTATGATTGGATACATTTACGATTGCAGGATTTTAAATCAGTAAGTGAATATAATTCTATAATGTTTAAAATCAGTTCTAAATTGAAATTATGTAGAGATGATTATCACTGACGGAGATATGTTAGAAAAAACATTCTGTATGACCCCAACTTTTATGAATAAAGAATAATTTTCTCGAAATATAATTTTGAATATTATGGTGTGGATTTGATATAATGTTATAGTTGTGGGTAATATTTGCAAATTTTGCAAAGTAAGCAAGTGGTTATATAATATTTGATTGGTCGGAGAATATTCGTTTTAACAGGGAATATTCGTACGACGACACAATCATTGGTAGACCCCACAATGGAAGTATTGTCGTAGTTAGAAAACGACAGAATTATCTTTTTATAAAAATAACGACAAAAGTGTTACCGTTAAAACTGTTGAACTACCCGGTAGTAAAAGTACAATAATACGCGTGGTTGCATAGTAGTACACGGTATTGATTATTGATGCTTACGTGAGAAGTCACTCAGTTATACTCAATTATTGCTACAGTAATTGCTGCATCATATCTCTCATATTATTGATTCAATTATTGTCACAGTATCATTTGCATATATTTATTATTATTAAATCAATAATTGAGACGACAAAGTTATTCATATTATTATTTGCAATATTGACAATGTCTAGAAGTTCTGTCAAGGAGAGGTTTGATCACCTAATTGCACGTCCATAAGGAGAAATCCTTATCGGAAAGCCCCCTCTTTTCTGGGAATGACATGGTTGTTAAATATTGTGAGTTATAATATTAATGATGAATTAGTTGTGTTGATTAAAAATGAAATTTATAGTTCTACTTGTGTTGGGATTATTAGTGTTAGTGGAAATAGACATTTATTTCGATAATAATTGATGTCTGGAGGTTATATTGACCAATCGGGTAATTAATTGGATAAATGAGCTCATTCTTCCTTCATTTTTCACCAATTCACAAAAGCTTTAGAGCAATTATTATAGAGAGAAATTATAGAGAGAAAGAAGAAGAGAAGTCTGCTACCTCACTATTATAGTATCCAATTTTTCTAAGGTAAGGGGTATTATTTCTTTCTTATTCATGAAGAGAGTTATTTTCTTTCAATACTCGTAAGGGTTGTTATTCCATTCTTTATTATTATGTTGGAATAACTTGTCTATGCGAAGTACCGCATACATGGTAAAATTCTTCTGTTATTTCATTCTTTATTATTCTGTTGGAATAACCTGTCTGTGCGGTCTATCGCATGCCTGATGAATTTTGTTGTTATTCCATTCTTTATTATTCTATTGGAACATCTTGTCTGTGCAGATTACGCATGACCTGGTTCCATTCTTTATTATTCTGTTGGAACATCATGTCTGTGCGAATTACACATGACCTGGTTCCATTCTTTATTATTATGTTGGAATAACCTGTCTGTGCAGATTACACACGCCTGGTGAATTCTTCTGTTATTCCATTATTTATTATTCTGTTGGAATAATTATGTACGTGGATTACCGCATGGCGGCAAAAAATCCATTTGCGGTTTTATATATTCTATTATACTCGGTTGATTAAATTTTTGGCTTCTATAATCCATGAAATTAGTGGAATATCCTTGATATTTGCGCTTCATCTAGTATCTTTTCATGGAAATATTCTTCTGAGCATTCTTGAATTTTACTCCACAAAGTAGTATAATGTTGACAATTTGGACGTTATTGATTTCTGGATAAATTAAATTATAATTCTTTACAAATTTATCCTTGAACTTGTTTTATTGAATTCTTATATCATTGTCATCATCCTCATGTTTATAATGTGTTGAAAGTCATCTGTGGCCTGTAGTGCATGGATGGACTTGGTATGGTTATGACAAGGGATTATTCGGTATAATCATGACCGTAATGTTACAAATGATGTGGTAAAAGTCCTCATTGGCCGTAGTGCATTGATGGACAGTTGTTGGCATGATCATGACCATTGATGAATATACGAATATCCTTGGCCCGTAGTGCATGGATAATTTGTGGTCGTGATACTAATGAATATCCTTGGCCGTAGTGCAGGGATGATGTGGTTTATTTATTAAGCTGAGTCTCAGCGATAAAAGTGATGAAAAACCTTTTAAATCATTGAAGATAGTAGATTTTATTCTCTACTTGAATCTTCTAATGGATTGCTTATTCTGCTGCAGTTAAACTTGATGTTTATTATATTTTATCAGTTTAACACTGTTGAAGGCTAATGATAATTTTTTTTGCATTATCTTAGTCATAATATGTGACGCCCCCAAAATTAGGTATACATCACCCATCTTGAGTCGTCAGATACATGGTACAGAATTCAAATACAACTTACTAATACAACTGTCGTGTACAAAACGACAAAACATAACTGTGAGTTTGAATACAATTATTGTCTACTAGAGAGCATACAAACTCAAAAGGTGTCCTCAATACAATTATTGTCACACTATTTAACAGAATAGTGAGGACTACTAATACTATTCTCTGGTCCATCACTCCGTTCCCCGACTCGTCCCAGCTATATTCTCATTTCCTGAAGAGAACAGTGAAAGAAAGGGTGAGCTCAACTAGCCCAGTAAGAAATATTATGACTAAGATAATGCAGAATAATTTATCATTAGCCTTCAACAGTGTTAAACTGATAAAATATAATAAACATCAAGTTTAACTGCAGCGGAACCAGCAATCCATTAAAAGAGTCAAGTAGAAAATAAAATCTACTATCTTTTATGATTTAAAAGGTTTTTCATCATCGTTATAGCTGAGACTCAGCTTAATAAATATTCCACATCATCGAATCACCCCTGCACGACGGCTAAGGATATTCTTTAGTATTACGACCACAATTATTCATGCACTACGGCCAAGAATATTTGTGTATTCATTAATGGTCATGATCATGCCAACAACTGTCCATCAATGCACTACGGCAAATGAGACTTTTACCACATCATTTGTAACATTACGGTCATGATTACACCGAACAATCCCTGGTCATAATCATACCAAGTCCATCCATGCTCTACAGGCCACAGATGACTTTCAAAAATATAAACATGGGGATGATGACAATGATATAAGAATTCAATAAAACAAGTTCAAGAATTATTTTATCCAGAAATTATTAACTTCCAACTTGTCAACACGATACTGTTTTGTGGTGTAAAATTCAAGAATGTCCAGAAGAATATTTCCATGAAAAGATACTGGATGAAGCGCAAATATCAAGAATATTCCACTAATTTCATGGAGTATAGAAGTCAGAATTTTGATCAGCTAAGTAATATCGAATATAATAACAAAAGATATCACCATGCATGCGATAGAGACCGCACAAACAGGTTATTCCAGCAGAATAATAATAACGGAACCAGGTCAGGTGAAATTCACACCGACAGGATGTTCCAACAGAATAATAAATGCGGAATAGTAAATGGTGGAACCAGGTCCGGTGTAAAACACGCAGACAGGATATTCCGACAGAATAATAAGGACGGAACCAGGTCCGGTGTAAAACACACAGACAGGATGTTCCAACAGAGTAATAGAAGGATGTCACCAAGTATAGGGTAGTCCGCGTATACTGGTTATTCCAACAGAATAAGAAGAAATGGAATCACGTAAGGATTTCACCAAGTATAGGGTATACCGCGTATACGGGTCATGTATAGGGTATGCCACTTTTACAGGTTATTCCAACAGAGTAACAAAAATGGAATAACATAGGTTCCCTTCAAGAAGAAAGAAGTACAACAAATAATATTCCCTACCTTAGAAGAACTGGATATAAGTGAAGTAGCAGAAAACTCTTCCTCTTCCTCTCTTATTCTCTATACTTTCTCTCTCTATAGCTTGAACGAATTCGTAAGAAATAATGAAGGAATGAGCTTTCTATTTATAGAAAAACTGAGGGTGGCTCTTGGTCTTAACGAAGGGTCAAAATGACTCTTGGTAATATTGAAGAGACAACTACTATTTACGAAGGGGCAATTAACCCTTGGAACACCGAAGAGGCAATTAACTCTTGGTAATATTGAAGGGACAACTACTATTGACGAAGGTAATTACTATTGAAGAAGGTAATTACTATTTACGAAGGTAAATACTATTGACGAAGGTAAATACTATTGACGAAGGTAATTACTATTTACGAAAATAATTACTATTTACGAAAGAGACTCTTAGATGACGACATATGGCCCCCCATAAATAATTAAACTTATCACCAACGTCTCATAATAGACTCTTTATATACATCAAGGATTGAATAAAAATTACCAGAAATCATTTTATTTTTAATCAAAACATATTTAATCTTTCAACAATTATTACTCAGTTATAACTTGTGGTCTCAATTATTGTTTAAATAATATAACATATTATACAGATGATACTGTGACAATAATTGAATCAATAATATAAGAGATATGATGCAGCAATTACTGTAGCAATAATTGAGTATAGCTGAGTGACTTCTTACGTAAGCATCAATAATCAATACCGTGTGCTACTATGCAACAACGCGTATTACTGTACTTTTACTACCGAGTAGTTCAACAGTTTTAACGGTAACACCTCCGCCGTTATTTTATAGAAAGATAATTTTGTCGTTTTCTAACGTTGTGGGGTCCACCAATGATTGTGCCGTCGTACAAATATTCCCCGACAAAAAGAATATTCCCCGACCAAACGAATATTTTATAACAACTTGCGTACTTTGCAAAATTTATAAATATTACCCACAACTATTATATCAAATTTATTCCATAATATTCAAAAATAATAATTATAAAAATTTCATCTTTATTTATAAAAACTGGGGTCTTACAACCTCCCCTTCTTATGAAATTTCGCCCTCGAAATTAGGGTACGTACCTGGTATGTCAAAGAGGTAAGGATACTTTGATTTCATTTCAGATTCTAACTCCCAAGTCATTTCCTCAACATCGTGGTTTCTCCACAAAACTTTGACTTGTGGTATAACCTTGGAGCGTAGAATATGTTCCTTCTTATCCAAGATTTGAACAGGAATCTCTTCATACGTCAAATCTTCCGCTATTTCGTCCGGTTCTAATTCAATAATGTGGTTCGGGTCTTTCACATATTTTCGTAACATGGATATGTGAAAAACGTTATGAACACGAGACATACTTGGCGGTAAAGCGAGTCTATAGGCCACAGTTCCTATTCGATCAAGGATTAAAAATGGACCGATGAATCGAGGATTGAGTTTTCCTCTCTTTCCAAATCTTGTAACTCCTTTCCATGGAGTAACACGTAACAACACATGATCTCCTATATTGAATTCCACGTCCTTTCGATGAAGATCAACATAACTCTTTTGTCGACTTTGTGAGGTTTTTATACGTTGTCGGATCATTTGAATCTTTTCCGTAGTCATTCGTACCAACTCCGGTCCCAACAACGTTGCTTCACCCACCTCATCCCAGCATACTGGAGAACGACACTTTCTTCCATACAACGCTTCAAATGGAGCCATGCCAATACTTGCTTGATAACTGTTGTTGTAGGAAAACTCCACCAATGGTAAGAACTTGTCCCAACTTCCCTTGAAATCAAGGACACAGAGTCTTAATAGATCTTCAAGAGTTTGAATAGTCCTCTCCGACTGTCCGTCCGTCTGAGGATGATATGCCGAGCTAAATCGTAAGTCTGTGCCCATAGCTTTTTGCAAACTAACCCAAAATCGTGAAGTAAATCTTGGGTCTCGATCAGAAACTATGGATACCGGCATACCATGCAGTCTTACAATCTCGTTTATATACATACGAGCAAGACGTTCAAGTGTATAAGTTTCTCGTATCGGTAAGAAATGAGCAGACTTGGTCAATCTATCAACAATAACCCAAATCGCATCTATGCCTTGAGAAACCTTAGGAAGACCGGTAACGAAATCCATGGTAATGTGCTCCCACTTCCATTCTGGAATTTCAAGTGGTTGCAATGGACCTTTTGGTACTTGATGCTCCGCTTTAACTCGTTGACAAGTTAGACACCTTGAGATAAACAACGCTATCTCTCTTTTCATATTGCTCCACCAAAATGTATGACGAATATCATGATACATTTTGGTACTTCCAGGATGGATTGCAAATGGTGTATTGTGCGCCTCCATCATGATTTTATACTTTAAATCAGGGTCGTTAGGAACACAAAGTCTGGAGTTGACTCGAAGTATTCCCTCTTCATCGATTCTTGCTTCCGGCATAACACCTTCTTGCACTTTCTTCCTCATACGCATCAGCTCCAGGTCTGTAGCTTGAGCAGCTTTAACTTTATCGATTAAAGTCGGTTCTACTCGTATATTCGCCATCGTCACATGCGTTCCTGGAGTCTTTAACTCTATCCCCATCCTTTGCAAGTCACACAAAATGGGCCCTTGCGTTGACAATATCACACTCGTACTTGCATGTGATCTTCTACTCAATGCGTCAGCTACCACGTTTGCTTTTCCAGGATGGTATTGGATGGTATGATCATAATCTTTCAATAGTTCAAGCCAACGTCGTTGTCGCATGTTGAGTTCCTTTTGAGTGAAGAAATATTTGAGGCTTCTTATGATCCGTAAAGATCTCCACTTTCTCCCCATACAAGTAATGCCTCCAAATTTTAAGTGCAAAGACAACAGCTGCCAACTCTAGATCATGAGTAGGATAATTCTTCTCATATTCTTTGAGTTGTCGCGAGGCATAGGCTATGACTTTTCCATGTTGCATGAGAACACATCCCAGCCCTTTGCCCGAAGCATCACTGTAGATGACAAATCCCTCCGAGCCAGATGGTATTGTCAGAACAGGTGCTGAAATGAGTCTCCTCTTGAGTTCTTGAAAACTCTTCTCACATTCTTCGCTCCAACCGAACTTTGTATCTTTCCGAGTTAGCTGAGTCAATGGAGTAGCGATTCGAGAAAATCCTTCCACGAATCTTCGATAATAACCAGCTAAACCGAGAAAGCTACGTACTTCGGTCACTGATTTAGGTTGCTCCCAGCTTTGAATAGCTTCAATCTTTGCTGGGTCAACAGATATTCCATGACTTGATACCACGTGCCCAATGAATGCTACTTCCTCAAGCCAGAACTCGCATTTCTTCAACTTGGCATAAAGCTTATATTCACGAAGCTTTTGGAGTGTCAGCCTCAAGTGTTGCTCATGATCTTCACGGCTTTTGGAATAAATAAGGATGTCATCAATAAAGACGACCACAAAGTGATCCAAATATTCCTTGAATACTCGGTTCATCATATCCATGAAGGCAGCAGGAGCATTAGTCAATCCAAAGGACATGACTAGGAATTCATAATGCCCGTACCGAGTTCTGAAAGCCGTCTTTGGAATGTCTTCAGTTCTAATCTTCAATTGGTGATACCCGGAACGAAGATCGATCTTTGAAAAGAATTTGGCTCCTTGCAACTGGTCAAATAGATCATCAATTCGTGGCAATGGATACCTATTTTTGATGGTGACATGATTCAACTCCCGATAATCAATACAAAGTCGCATACTCCCATCTTTCTTCTTCACGAATAGAACAGGAGCACCCCAAGGAGAAGTACTAGGACGAATAAAGCCAATGTCTAACAATTCCTGCAGTTGGGTTTTTAACTCCTGAAGTTCAATAGGAGCCATTCGATATGGGGCTTTAGAAATGGGTTTTGTACCGGGTTCAAGGTCGATACAAAATTCAATCTCACGCTCTGGGGGTAGGCCAGGAAGTTCTTCGGGGAATACGTCAGGAAATTCATTAACAATAGAAATATCGTTCAAAACTGACGTATTTTTGTTTAAATCTGTGACATGAGCTAAGAAAGCTTGACATCCGTTTTTCAATAAACGAATAGCTTTATGGCTTGAGATGATCGTGATTGATTTTAATGGTTTGGTCGCTTGAATTCGGATAATAGGTTGATTAGGAATATGAAAGCTAACAACCTTATGGAAACAATCAATTTTTGCATGATGAGTAGTTAACCAATCAATCCCTAGAATCACGTCAAATGCAAGTATTTTTAATGAAATAAGATCTACAGGTAATGTGAGGGTACCGATTTGAACCAAACAAGACTTATAAACAGTGGATGTAATGAAAGTTTCTCCCAACGGAGTTTCCACAGATAAGTCAAAGTCTAATTTCTCCGGAGTCAAATTTAATCGATGAGCGCAAGTAGGAGAAATAAAAGAATGGGTAGAACCGGTATCAAATAAAGTATAGACTTCGTTAGAGTTTATGATAAGCTTACCCGTGATGACCTCATTCGGGTTCCTTGCTTTCTGGGAGGTCACAACAAACGCTCTCCCTTGCACTACTGGCTTTGACCTTTCTGGGACGGCCTTTGGTGCCTCCATCCTAGCTGAATTTGTCTTTGGTAAACGACAAAATCGGGCCAAGTGACCTTCTCTTCCACAATTATAACATGCTTTGGACGGCATCGCGCAATTTGGACTGATGTGTCCCTCCCCTCCGCATTTGAAGCATATGATCGGTGGTCTTTCTCCTTCCTTAACAACGGGTGCTGGTGCTGACGTCTGTCCATCATTGTTGAATCTCCTCTTTTTGAAATGTCCATTCTTATTGTTTTGGCCCTGATTACCACCGAAGTGGTAACCATTTCTGGCCTGCTGATTCCCTCCACGCTTGTTGTCACCGCTTCGATGACCACTCTCGCTGGTATTATAATTTTGCCGGCTGCTCTCTTTTAGTTGAGTTGACTCGTTATCGCGCTCCACCAACTGAGCCCTATTTACAACATCTGAATACAAACACAGTTTATGAGAAATAAGATGTTGACGTATCTCCAGCTTCAAACCTCTTAAAAACATTCGCGCCATTCTCTCTTCATTATCCACCAAGTGGGACGCAAACCGTGATAACTCCGCAAATTTTGCCTCGTATTGCGACACGGTCATATTGTTTTGTTCCAACTTGATAAATTCCACCTCCTTCATGTGGCGAATGCTTTCGGGAAAATATTTGTCGTTGAACAGCTCCTGGAACTTCTCCCAAGATATCTTCAGTACAGCAGGTTGAGTACGTTTTACCGATTCCCACCAGTAATCTGCCTCTCCGCGCAACATAAAGGCGGCAAAGGGAACCTTTTGCTCCTCGGAGCATCCCAAGACATCAAATATCTTGGTCATCTGCTTTATCCATGTTTCCGCCATAAGTGGTTTTGGCTCTCCCTTAAACTCCGGTGGTCCCAGCTCCTTGAACTGTTTAGCGGTGACCGCCCGAGAGTTTCCCGCGTTTCCATCTACGTTTTGGACAGGAGTTGCTCTTGCATGCTGTTGCATGAATTGCATAAAACCTCTGAACATTTGATCATTCGTCATTTGGTCAGTGTTGTTGTTTGCATGAGGATTTTCGCCTTCCTGATGCACATTATCCTGATTATTGATATGTGGTGAATCAACGATCGCCTGTGCTTCATTGCCATTCTCAACATTCTCAGATGCCATTTTCAGATACTGCCACAAAACAAAAGGTTAACTGACATGTAATATATTATCCCTATATTCTGACCGACCAATAAAATAGCACATAAACTTAGGTAGATCATACTAGCGAAGGAATTCCCCGTCTCTCCCCTCCTAGTACTATTCTCACATCTTAGCCAGGGATCATATCCCTAAGCTTTGATACCAACTGTGACGCCCCCAAAATTAGGTATACATCACCCATCTTGAGTCGTCAGATACATGGTACAGAATTCAAATACAACTTACTAATACAACTGTCGTGTACAAAACGACAAAACATAACTGTGAGTTTGAATACAATTATTGTCTACTAGAGAGCATACAAACTCAAAAGGTGTCCTCAATACAATTATTGTCACACTATTTAACAGAATAGTGAGGACTACTAATACTATTCTCTGGTCCATCACTCCGTTCCCCGACTCGTCCCAGCTATATTCTCATTTCCTGAAGAGAACAGTGAAAGAAAGGGTGAGCTCAACTAGCCCAGTAAGAAATATTATGACTAAGATAATGCAGAATAATTTATCATTAGCCTTCAACAGTGTTAAACTGATAAAATATAATAAACATCAAGTTTAACTGCAGCGGAACCAGCAATCCATTAAAAGAGTCAAGTAGAAAATAAAATCTACTATCTTTTATGATTTAAAAGGTTTTTCATCATCGTTATAGCTGAGACTCAGCTTAATAAATATTCCACATCATCGAATCACCCCTGCACGACGGCTAAGGATATTCTTTAGTATTACGACCACAATTATTCATGCACTACGGCCAAGAATATTTGTGTATTCATTAATGGTCATGATCATGCCAACAACTGTCCATCAATGCACTACGGCAAATGAGACTTTTACCACATCATTTGTAACATTACGGTCATGATTACACCGAACAATCCCTGGTCATAATCATACCAAGTCCATCCATGCTCTACAGGCCACAGATGACTTTCAAAAATATAAACATGGGGATGATGACAATGACATAAGAATTCAATAAAACAAGTTCAAGAATTATTTTATCCAGAAATTATTAACTTCCAACTTGTCAACACGATACTGTTTTGTGGTGTAAAATTCAAGAATGTCCAGAAGAATATTTCCATGAAAAGATACTGGATGAAGCGCAAATATCAAGAATATTCCACTAATTTCATGGAGTATAGAAGTCAGAATTTTGATCAGCTAAGTAATATCGAATATAATAACAAAAGATATCACCATGCATGCGATAGAGACCGCACAAACAGGTTATTCCAGCAGAATAATAATAACGGAACCAGGTCAGGTGAAATTCACACCGACAGGATGTTCCAACAGAATAATAAATGCGGAATAGTAAATGGTGGAACCAGGTCCGGTGTAAAACACGCAGACAGGATATTCCGACAGAATAATAAGGACGGAACCAGGTCCGGTGTAAAACACACAGACAGGATGTTCCAACAGAGTAATAGAAGGATGTCACCAAGTATAGGGTAGTCCGCGTATACTGGTTATTCCAACAGAATAAGAAGAAATGGAATCACGTAAGGATTTCACCAAGTATAGGGTATACCGCGTATACGGGTCATGTATAGGGTATGCCACTTTTACAGGTTATTCCAACAGAGTAACAAAAATGGAATAACATAGGTTCTCTTCAAGAAGAAAGAAGTACAACAAATAATATTCCCTACCTTAGAAGAACTGGATATAAGTGAAGTAGCAGAAAACTCTTCCTCTTCCTCTCTTATTCTCTATACTTTCTCTCTTTATAGCTTGAACGAATTCGTAAGAAATAATGAAGGAATGAGCTTTCTATTTATAGAAAAACTGAGGGTGGCTCTTGGTCTTAACGAAGGGTCAAAATGACTCTTGGTAATATTGAAGAGACAACTACTATTTACGAAGGGGCAATTAACCCTTGGAACACCGAAGAGGCAATTAACTCTTGGTAATATTGAAGGGACAACTACTATTGACGAAGGTAATTACTATTGAAGAAGGTAATTACTATTTACGAAGGTAAATACTATTGACGAAGGTAAATACTATTGACGAAGGTAATTACTATTTACGAAAATAATTACTATTTACGAAAGAGACTCTTAGATGACGACATATGGCCCCCCATAAATAATTAAACTTATCACCAACGTCTCATAATAGACTCTTTATATACATCAAGGATTGAATAAAAATTACCAGAAATCATTTTATTTTTAATCAAAACATATTTAATCTTTCAACAATTATTACTCAGTTATAACTTGTGGTCTCAATTATTGTTTAAATAATATAACATATTATACAGATGATACTGTGACAATAATTGAATCAATAATATAAGAGATATGATGCAACAATTACTGTAGCAATAATTGAGTATAGCTGAGTGACTTCTTACGTAAGCATCAATAATCAATACCGTGTGCTACTATGCAACAACGCGTATTACTGTACTTTTACTACCGAGTAGTTCAACAGTTTTAACGGTAACACCTCCGCCGTTATTTTATAGAAAGATAATTTTGTCGTTTTCTAACGTTGTGGGGTCCACCAATGATTGTGCCGTCGTACAAATATTCCCCGACAAAAAGAATATTCCCCGACCAAACGAATATTTTATAACAACTTGCGTACTTTGCAAAATTTATAAATATTACCCACAACTATTATATCAAATTTATTCCATAATATTCAAAAATAATAATTATAAAAATTTCATCTTTATTTATAAAAACTGGGGTCTTACATAATATTTCTTACTTGGCTAGTTGAGCTCACCCTTTCTTTCACTGTTCTCTTCAGGAAATGAGAACGTAGCCGGGACTAGTCGGGGAACGGAGTGACGTTCCAAATGATATCATTAGTAGTCCTCACTATTCTGTTAAATAGTGTGACAATAAATGTAATAAGGACTCCATTGAGTGTGAATATTGTCTAGATGACAATATTCTTATTAAAAATCTTAGATTATGTTTTGTCGTATTTTACACGACTGTTGTATAATTAAGTCGTATTTTAATTTTGTACCATGTATTTGGCGACTCAAGATGGGTGATGTATACCTATTTTGGGGGCGTCACACATTCTCTACTTTTAATGCCTCGAATGTGCTCCTGCAACATCAATATAGAGAACGAGGTTTTAAGAAATACTCTGAACTGATTTCATGTCTCCTTGTGGCTGAACAAAATAATGAGCTTTTAATGAAAAATCATGAATAACAATCGACTGGTTCAGCTCCATTCTCTGAAGTGAATGTTACAAGATATAATAATTAGGGTTAATTACATATTTGACTACATTTTTAAAAATAATTACAATAATGGTGCATCCATAAAATAATTACAAAAGTAATACACTTTCTCATATTTATTTACAATATTAGTGCAATTAGGATTCCTTAATTTAGGGGATTAGTATTGGTGGGCTGACATGGCAAATCAGTGTCCCAATTAAAAAATTATTCCCGTATTTTCGGTGGTGATTGTTTTTTTGGAACGCGCGATAAACTCCATTTCAGAAAGCTCATATTAGATAGAAAAACCAAACAGAAAAAGTCATAAGAACCAAACTGGGAGAAAAAAAGTTTGTGGTGAGAATTAAGGGATTGCATTAGCACAACAAATGCTGGTTGTGAGGAGGGAAGGCAAAGGCTTGCGTTTCCCAACACTGTCTCGTGGTGAAGTTAACGCGACTTGCTTTGTTGTTACTGTCCAAGAGTCCTTTGTTGCCTTCTTATCTGTAGCCAAACATTCATACCAAGGTAAGCAATTCAGTGTTATTAGGTTACCAATTTATTTTGAATGTGATACAGTTGGTAGCCACACCTTCATGCAGTGGGTAGCCAAACCTTCGTACCATTGTAACGAATTCAGTTTTATTAAGTTACCATTTGAATTTGAATATTTGAATTTGAATTATTATTTTGAATTTGAATTTTTTGTTGTTAGATCCCAGATATTTGAATTATTAATTATGGTAGTTATTTCTCCTTGATTTTAGGTTTCCTTATTAATGTGAATTATGGATGTAATTATTTTTGAATTATGTATATTAGTGCTAAGGACCCTAATAATAATGGTCGTAGTCGTGGTCATAATAGAGGCCGTGGTCATGGCCACGGGCGAAAACGGTTTAATTACCGCAACTATAATGGTCGTAATTTGTCAAATTCTAACAAACCTTCAAAGAATGAGAAGAAACAAGAAAGGGGAAAAAATATAAATAACAGAGATACCAAGAAGGAAGAAAATATATGTTATCGGTGTGGAATGAAAGGACATTGGTCTCGTACCTGTCGTACAGCCAAACATCTTGTTGATTTATATCAGTCCTCATTGAAAGGAAATGAGAATAACATAGAAATAAATTTTTTTCATCCACATCAAGATAATAATGATATTTATTTTGATCATTTGGATATGACACATCTTGACGTTGCAGATTTTTTTGAGCAAAATAATGAGCAAGTTAATATTTTTTGTAATGAAAATAATTAGTTCATAATTATGTTAGTCCTTTTAAGTGTGTTTATTTTATGCTAATGTATTTTCTTTATTCCTTTCATGTTGACTTATTTAATGTATTTTGTTTTCTTTATTTTGTGAAGAATTGTGTTATTAAATATATATAATATTATGTCTTATTATGAACTTATTATATATTTATTACTTTTATGAAGAAAATATGGATTTGCGTCATGCTATATATGAGCCTAATATCAGTGGTGGAGATATATGCTTAGCAGATAGTGCAACGACACATACCATTCTCAGACATAAGTAATATTTTTCAAATTCAAGAATGATGAAAGCAAAAGTGAATACAATATCAGGTTCACCTGACTTGATTGAAGGCTCTCGAAGAGCCAATATAATGCTTCCTAGTAGAACAAAATTTATTATTGATAATGCTTTATTTTCCACTAAATCAAGGAGGAATCTGCTACGTTTTAAAGATATATGACTTAATGGATACCATATTGAGACAACCAATGACAATGGTATAGAATATCTTTACATCGTATCAAATGTCTCTACTAGAAAATAAATATTGGAAAAATTACATGTTTTATCTTCAGGTTTGTACTATACAAGTATTAGTACAATTGAAGTTAATGCAATAATGAACCAGAAGTTCAATGAACCAAATAATGTTATTATTTGGCATGACCGGTTGGGTCATGCTGGATCAATAATGATGCAAAGAATTATTGAGAATTCACATGGCCATCCATTAAAGAACCAGAAGATTTTTCAATTTAAGGAATTTTCGTGTGCTGCTTGTTCTCAAGGCAAATTGTTCATTAGACCATCACCAGCTAAAGTTGGGATTGAATCACCAAGGTTTCTAGAACGTATTCAAGGAGATATTTGTGGGCCTATTCACCCACCAAAGTGGACCATTTAGATATTTTATGGTTTTAATAGATGCATCTACAAGATGGTCACATGTGCGTTTATTATCAACTCGCAACCTGGCGTTTGTGAGATTAGTTGTTTAAATTATTAGATTACGAGAACAATTTTCGGATCATAAAATCAAGACTATTCGTCTTTACAATGCTGGTGAATTCACATCCCAAACACTTAATTATTATTGTATGTCACTTGGGATAAATAATGAACATCCTATTGCCCATGTTCATACTTAGAATGGTCTTGCTGAATCATTTATTAAACGCCTCCAGTTAATTGCAAGATCATTGCTCATGAAAACAAAACTTGTCTCTGTTTGGGGGCACGCTATTTTACATGCAGCAACACTTATTCGCATTAGGCCAACATCATATCATAAATTCTCCCCAATATAATTGGTTTTTGGTCATAAGCCATATATTTCACATCTAAGAATATTTGGTTGTGAGGTATACGTTCCAATTTATCCTCCACAATGTACAAAGATGGGTCCTCAAAGGAGGCTGGGAATATATATTAGGTTTGAGTCCCCATCAATAATTAAATATCTTGAACCCTTAACAGGTGATTCATTTATGACACGATTTGCTGACTGTCATTTTGATGAGACTATGTTCCCAACATTAGGGGGAGAAATTAAACAGCTGGATAAAGATATAACTTGGAATGCAGTTATTATTGAATTTTGATCCTCGTACAAAATAATGTGAATAAGAAGTTCAAAAGATACTTCGTTTACAAGATATAGCAAATCAGTTACCGAATGCATTCACCAACTCAAAAGGAGTAACCAAATCTCATATACCAGCTGTAAATGCTCGAACTCGGATTGAAGTCCCAATAGGACAATCCGCAAAAATTGTAGCAAATGAGTTTAAGGCACGCTAGAAGCGTGGTAGACCAATCGGTTCGAAAGACAAAAATCCTCGGAAAAGAAATGAAGTAATAAACAAGTTGAAATTATTGAGGAGGAAAATATTCATGAGAATATAAACATAACTGTAAAGTCCCCGAACCCGGATACTTGAAACCTGAACTCAGTACTTCACGATATCATTTCTATGAGCAGAATCTACTAATAATAATAACAATAATATATAAACAAACATCTTACAATACTTAATCATCAGAGTTCACCTCCCAGGTACGTAACCTTTAAACATACAATAACAGTCATAATAATAATAACATATATCATAGTCTTCATAATCTTAACTATTACAATTAATAACAACTTCAGTCAACCAGCTATCTTCCCTTTCCCTTTGTTTTTGACAGAACCATCAGGTTGTTCGCTCTTAACTGAAAACATTTAAATTAGGAAGGATGAGCATTTGAGTGCCCAGCAAGTATTAACAATATATATATATATATATATATATATATATATATATATATATATATATATATATATATATATATATATGAACTGAAATCATTTAAATGTTTTCTATATACTATTCTTCTACAACAAGGCAACAGTTGTGAAGTAATCTATATCAACAATAACGACATAACTATTTCAAATTTTTGAAAATACGTACAAACTATATAAAGGTTGTCTATGACATAGTATGAACATTATTTTCATTTTTGAAAAGGTTAAACAGAAAGTTCATCTGTAAACCGTCATAACTTACGAACACGGGGGTGATCAGCCCGTTGTGTCCTGCATTGATCAATACTACATTACAAAAATGGTGTTACCATTTACATGATCCGCCTTAGGCGCATAAAAATTTTCCCTGGTAAGGGATGTTCATAATTGTCAGGGTTCCAAGCCAAATGTTTTATCTTATTCAAGAATAATCTATAATTTAATATACATGTATATCAAAGGAATATCAACATGCGATTAAATACTATGATTATCCAAGTGGGGACACTTGTATAACCATTTATAGAAATTAACGAACAGAATACATATATGAATTATCATATACTAACATGCTGATAATCAATAGGCGTATATAATATAGACTTTAAAAATCTATACAATAATAATATAAATTTGAAACATTCTTACATATATCCAATGCATAAAGAAAATGCAAAGGTAGGGTACTTGCCTGATGCGCTGCTACAATTTCTTAACTTAATTCTACCCTTTTTATCACAACCTATCATTAAGCAAATCAATCATTCGATTAGAATATTATATCATAACACATACTACTGCATATAGCAGTCAACACATTCCTAATTACGTTGTCACATAACTTAACGACCATTACATCACAATTAAACAATTTACAAGTCAATCCTATCTAAGTTCAGATCAATTTTTGAAACATGTCGACGTATCGACAGCCGTATAAAAAATCGAGTCTAAGACTCTATTCTATATTGAAATATTTAAATAGATAACTTAAACAACAGTCATACTATTTTTCATGCCTCATAAAAATTTTAAAACCATTATTACCATTTATCATAATTTTTGAAATATCAGAATCATTTTTAAATGATTTAAACATCAAACAATTCTATTAAAATATCATTATTCAAATATTAAAAGTTATGAGTTACAACTTAAAATATTTTTAATTCACTTATATCCTTTTTAAATGATTTTTAGATAAATAAAACCATTTTTAAAACTATTTATTTAATATAATAATTAAATAAATTTAATATCATTATTATATCATTAATATTAAATTATTAATGAAATTATCCTTTAAATATTAAAAGTTACATCTTATAACTTAAAATATCTTTAAACACTTTATTTTCATTTAAAATGATTATTATAATATAAAAATCATTTTTAAACCAAATTATTTAATATAATTATTAAATAACTTTAATATCATTATTAATCATTAATTAATGAAATTAACCATTAAATATTAAAAGTTATATTTTATAACTTAACATATATTCTTAAATATCTCATTATTATTTAAAATGACTTTTAAAATAATAAAATCATTTTTAATTAATTATTTACTTCATTTTAGTAAATAACTTAATTATCATTAATATTAATTTATTAATGAAAATTATCAAATAATATTAAAAGTTCTCAAAAATAACTTAAATTATTATATCATACCATAATATAATTTTTAAATGATTTTTCAAATATTAAAATCATTTTTAAATAATTTATTTAATATTATAATTAAATAAATTAATTACTTTTAATATTCCAAAAATATTAAATATTTATGAAATATATTTAAATTAATTAAAAACTAATTTTTAGAATTTAAAATAATTTTTAATAATTTATTTTGTATTTTTAATAATTAAAAACTATTTTTTTCTATTTTTTTATTAATTTTCGGAAAATAATCGGATTTCCGTCGCTAAAGACCACCTATAGCGACAGAACCGTCGCTATAGGTGTTCTTCATGTTCTTCATACAAACCCAGATTTTCAACTCAGAACCGAGTGGCTCTGTTTGACCGTGGATAACTTTGTGTGTGCTGTGATTCTGGACTTAATTTTGGTCAGATTGTGTAGTACAATTACAAGACTATAAGATACAACAATAATCATGGATAAAACACATAACACCAGCCAGATCTAGCCGCCTAAACTCATTGTCAGAGGCTGTTCTTCATTTCTGGGTTTCCTAGAATTGAAGAACAGTCCGACTGACTACTTTTGATCGCTAGTAACTTGCTACACGTTAACTGTTTTTGAGATCTAAGAGCTTTAATGTGTAGACTACATGTAGGACTACTTATTCATTACATAAAAGACACCAAACATCAACACATCAAACAATTACAAACCGGTCAACCACTGACAGAATCTGTGTTCTTGAGTTTTCTGGGTTTTCCAGAAAACCGAAAATATGAATTTCTCTACCACTTTGACCAGTCACAAATTTCAGTATAGGTAATATTTTAACAATGTAAAAGCATGAATCTATAGTCAATATACTAGACTACAACCTAGCTTCAACAAATCAAACAAAACAACAACTACCAGTAAGATCTGAAGCCCCAAACATGTTGTCAGACACTGAAGACCGTTTCTGGGTTACCCAGAACTCAGACGGTCAAGCTCGGTCAACGTGCTTTGACCTCAAATAACTTTTGATCTATAATAGATATGACCTTACTTCTTTTTACAGATTAAAGACAACATGCAGGACTACCATTAACAACTTAAAAACAACACAAAACATCATCGAGCAAGAATCTGTGGCCTCTGACATTCATTGTCAGACCACAGAATCAAGCTATTTCCGGACATTGTAGATCTTCAATTCTGAGCGTCTAGATGTTATGGATTTAACATCTAGCAACCCAGATCATCACTAGATACTAAAACTAACATAATACAACACTTAAACACAGAATCTAACAACAAACTATGGACAGATTTTCTAGTTTAAGCTTTATACCTTTCTTGGGTTTGATCTTGATCTAAAGCTACTGATTTGATATGGAAATTCGTGGGGCTGGATTTTTGGGCTATTATAACACTGAAGCTCGTTGGTTTTAGAGAGAGAAAGTCTAAGAGAAGTGTTGGTGAATAAAATGGCCAAATGAGCAATTCTTTCTTTCTTTAATCTTATATACTAGCTCTAGGGAATGATTGGCTGAGTTATGATGCTGCCATGTGTTGCTGAAATTCTGGAAAATATCAAGAGTTGGTGACCAACTCAAGCTTTAGCAAGATTTACACTCAACCATCTAGCACATGCACAAAAAAGGGCATAAAAGTCATTTCCTTATTAATTTTTATGGAACAAAAAAATGATTTGGACAAAGTATTATGGATTAATAACACTAGGATATTTAATCTAGCTAATCTTAGCAATTTAGGGTTTATCAAATCAATTAACTAGAATTTCTAAAAACACAATTAGGGTTTTCTAATAATTAGAAAATACAATTATAATTGAGATTTTCTAATTTAATACACTTTAAAGTAACACATAAATTTATATCATATAACACAGATATATACAGTATTAAATCTTATACAGTGAAACTAGGGTTTTCGAGTACTATAACACTATTGATCAATTATTATCAGCTCGCGTACATGCAATTCATATTATAATACTTAAAATATTTAATATCATAGTATTATTATTATTTGTTATCCAAGACCAAGATTAGGGTCGGTAAAAATATTATTAGGGTTTGGTCGTACAATAAAATCGTTCCACACATTAACATTGCTCATATAATCATACACATCTATAATACTACTAAATAATAATATAATATTATTATTCTCATTTCTTGATAAAAAATCCGAAATTAGGGTTTGGATAACATAATTAACTTAATCATCTGAACAAACTTCATTTAATAAAATAATTGCTATAATTATTCTAAAATAATTTCATAGATTATTTAAATAATAGTCAATTTTATTTTCATAGAAAATAATTGATAAAAACCTTTCCAATATGGAATTAATCATTATAAAATTATATTTGAGAATAAACCACGATTCTAAATAAAATCATTTACAATTTTTTATGTAATAAATATATTTTATATTTACCACATAAATACATATACACAATATCTTGTACAAATCCTCATCCTTAAATAAAAAAAAATTTATACACAAAATTTCTTATTTATTTATATGTAAAATATCGGGTTGTCACATTCACCCTCCCTTATAAGGATTCCGTCCCCGGAATCACCGCTTTAAAAATCTACACATACCGGGCACATAAGATACACAATCATTGTGAATAGATCTCGATCAACTTTGATCGAACTAATCTTAACTAATCACATAAAGCTTGTCTTTCTGATTAAACGGAAATTTGATTCCTAAAAGAACTCAAATTCCTCCCTCAAAATTTCTTTATAAAACAATTTACTATAAATAGAAACATTCTAATTACGCAAATAAAAGTTATTTGAATATTACCTGGAACTGCATTGCCAGCTGCCACCGTGTCTTGAACCATCATGTTAAAGACCCTTGATGTTGACTTTGTTGGCTTACTGGATGACGTTGGTCCTGTGATTGCTAACGTTCCACTACCCCTGCCCGTATGCACACTACCGGTTTCTTCCCTCTTCTTCGGACATTCCTTCACCTTGTGTTCCATCGAACCGCAAACAAAACAGCCACTATATTTTCTAGGATTTGGGCAATTAGGAGAGATATGGCCCTCCTGCCCGCATTTGAAACACACAGGTTTCCCCTTCAAACACACACCTGAATGGTTCTTCCCACAAGTTTTGCATTGAACTGCCTGCTTTTTCACACCCTCTTGTTTCACCTGTACGTTTTCTAAATAATTCACTTTTCTCTTTTCGCTCCCTCCCTTACTTCCACTATTAACTTTCCCCTTCTCAGCTGCCTCAACCTTACTTTTGTTCTTCCTCTCTTTGTTATAGAGACTCATGATCTCACTCCCTTCCTCAACAATTATCGCCTTTTCCATAAGTGCTGCAAATGTTGGAATCTGCAACACTACCACTTTGTTATAGATCCAGGGTTTCAATCCTAACTCGAATCTTCTCGCCTTCCTAGCCTCCGTATCAACTTGATGCGGAGTAAACCTAGCTAACTCATTAAATTTAGCGGTGTAATCCGCAACTGACATCTCTCCTTGTTTCAACTCTAAAAATTTTACCTCCATCCTACCCTGCATACTAGTAGAAAAGTAATTTTCGAAAAATAAAGGTTTAAACCTTTGCCAAGTCACTACACCCTCTCCCGCTCTCGCCTGATTCGCTTCCCACCAAAAGTTCGCCTCACCCTTCATCATATAGGTGGCAAAAACCGTCTTCTGCCCCTCATCTACTCTAGCTATTACAAATGCTTTCTCAATTTCTTTAATCCAGGTTTGAGCTTCTACAGGATCAGTTGTACCTTTAAATTCGGGTGGTCCTACAGCTTTAAAATCTTTGAAATTTGCTAAGTGATTATCCGGTTGATTTCCTGCTGCTGGTATTCCTTTTTGCATGGTCTGAGCTATTATATTTGCAAAATGCTGTATTGGATCTACTGGTTGCTGTCCCTCAACGTTGTTGACAGATCCTTCTGCCTTTTGGTTTCGAGTTTGACGTCTTGGCGGCATTTTCTGGTTAAGTAAAAACAATAAATTAATCTTACATTCTACATCTTATCATGCGAGTTTATACTTTTAAACATAATTCAAACTTAGATTCATATTACTTTAATAAATAATTTACATAGCATAGCATAACTGCTTAAAGCATCATTCATCCCTTGGTGATTACAGGAATCGGGATTTACAACCTTACTAACACAAAAGTTTTAAAATATTACATCACACAGACATATTAAGCACACATATTACATTAAACAAGCTTTCACCACGGAATCTATAATATCTAGTTAATAAGCTCTTTTTCTTGGACAACTCTTTGCCTGATGATCTTTCCTTCCACAAACAAAGCATGCTCCCCGTTCATAATCAGGACAATACTGAGTAGTATGTCCCTCAAAGCCACATAGATAGCATATTCTTTTCCACTTCTTCTTACTAGGTCTTCCTAAATTATGGTCTTCTATTTTTCTCTTTCCCTTATCTCTTGGAGCTGCACACGAAGTGTTGCTTGAAGCCCCCATCTGATCAATTTGAATTTTTAGTCTATCCTGCCCTTCTATCGTTTCTATTAATACCTGACGTAACTGGTTATTCAACAGCTTCTCTATTTCCCATAACTTTTCCAGAGAAGAAATCTGGTTCCTCAAATTCTGTATTTCCATTGATGCTGGTCCGGCTTCAATTTTGGGATCTGAATCACTATCCGTCAGCTCTACCATTTCCGGATCTGGTGCTATATTTTCCACGATAACCACCTCATCCGAGTTGGTTTCACTGCGAGCTTCTATTTCAGCTATTGGCTGCGATATTAGCTCTGGTATAAGGGTTTGATCCTTCTTCATGTTATAGGCATACATCAGACCTTTTTCTCCAGACATCTATATACATAAATTATCTTGATTAGTATATACATGCAACAAGTAATAGTTTTATTTATGTTATCTTTTATTTCTTTATAAACTCTATATGAGCCATTTATATATCCATATACCATGGTTTAATATAGACCGACTAAACACCTTACATACTTCTATAAACGCTTAAGACATAAACTACTTACCACCAACTATCCTCTAATAAACAAAAGTGAGGATTCACGACTACATACCCTTTACTAAACTATAGATTGGGGTCTACTACTATCCCATGCATTCAACAAGGCATAAGGATTTACAACAACTAAACAGTCCCTAATAGAAACACAAAAGTGGGACTATATCTAACATGAGTACAATTTAACGCTTGCTCTCACTACTGGAGGACAGCTCTATCCACTCCGTGTCAAACTTCCTAAAGGCATTGTCTAAAAATTTCTCCAAGGTATCTATTTTTGCATCTTTCGCCTCCATCTCAACTTTCATCTGTCCTAACTGTAGCTCTTTCTGCTTCAACCTTCTTCGTAACTCAACTATCTCTGCCTGTGCTTGATAAGCGGCGTCCCTATACTGTTGTTCTGAAATCTGAAGGGTCTGGTTCTTTGCCTCCACATGCTCAATCCTGTTCTCTAGCTCAACATTTCTAGTCAACAAATCTCCTATCATTGTAAGCTCCATGGACTCACTACTAGAGTCCCTTGACTCTTGGTTCATCGAGTAACTATTTGAACCCTCGTCAGCCATCCTACGATCACAATAAATAATCAACAACAACATTAGTACCACAATAAAATATATTCATTGATAAAATGAAAAGATATTTTATTCCGTACTATAATACTTGTTGAATCTCATTAACCCTCCCCTAACTAACTCATTCTATAAAAGTTTTCTACTAAGGTTATAATCCTAGGCTTCGCATTTCTAATGTTTATAACCTACAACTCTGATACCATCCTGTAAAGTCCCCGAACCCGGATACTTGAAACCCGAACTCGGTACTTCACGATATCATTTTTATGAGCAGAATCTACTAATAATAATAACAATAATATATAAACAAACATCTTACAATACTTAATCATCAGAGTTCACCTCCCAGGTACGTAACCTTTAAACATACAATAACAGTCATAATAATAATAACATATATCATAGTCTTCATAATCTTAACTATTACAATTAATAACAACTTCAGTCAACCAGCTATCTTCCCCTTCCCTTTGTTTTTGACAGAACCATCAGGTTGTTCGCTCTTAACTGAAAACATTTAAATTAGCAAGGATGAGCATTTGAGTGCCCAGCAAGTATTGACAATATATATATATATATATATATATATATATATATATGAACTGAAATCATTTAAATGTTTTCTATATACTATTCTTCTACAACAAGGCAACAGTTGTGAAGTAATCTATATCAACAATAACGACATAACTATTTCAAATTTTTGAAAATACGTACAAACTATATAAAGGTTGTCTATGACATAGTATGAACATTATTTTCATTTTTGAAAAGGTTAAACAGAAAGTTCATCTGTAAACCGTCATAACTTACGAACACGGGGGTGATCAGCCCGTTGTGTCCTGCATTGATCAATACTACATTACAAAAATGGTGTTACCATTTACATGATCCGCCTTAGGCGTATAAAAATTTTCCCTGGTAAGGGATGTTCATAATTGTCAGGGTTCCAAGCCAAAGGTTTTATCTTATTCAAGAATAATCTATAATTTAACATACATGTATATCAAAGGAATATCAACATGCGATTAAATACTATGATTATCCAAGTGGGGACACTTGTATAACCATTTATAGAAATTAACGAACAGAATACATATATGAATTATCATATACTAACATGCTGATAATCAATAGGCGTATATAATATAGACTTTAAAAATCTATACAATAATAATATAAATTTGAAACATTCTTACATATATCCAATGCATAAAGAAAATGCAAAGGTAGGGTACTTGCCTGATGCGCTGCTATAATTTCTTAACTTAATTCTACCCTTTTTATCACAACCTATCATTAAGCAAATCAATCATTCGATTAGAATATTATATCATAACACATACTACTGCATATAGCAGTTAACACATTCCTAATCACGTTGTCACATAACTTAACGACCATTACATCACAATTAAATAATTTACAAGTCAATCCTATCTAAGTTCAGATCAATTTCTGAAACATGTCGACGTATCGACAGCCGTATAAAAAATCGAGTCTAAGACTCTATTCTATATTGAAATATTTAAATAGATAACTTAAACAACAGTCACACTATTTTTCATGACCTCATAAAAATTTTAAAACCATTATTACCATTTATCATAATTTTTGAAATATCAGAATCATTTTTAAATGATTTAAACATCAAACAATTCTATTAAAATATCATTATTCAAATATTAAAAGTTATGAGTTACAACTTAAAATATTTTTAATTCACTTATATCATTTTTAAATGATTTTTAGATAAATAAAACCATTTTTAAAACTATTTATTTAATATAATAATTAAATAAATTTAATATCATTATTATATCATTAATATTAAATTATTAATGAAATTATCCTTTAAATATTAAAAGTTACATCTTATAACTTAAAATATCTTTAAACACTTTATTTTCATTTAAAATGATTATTATAATATAAAAATCATTTTTAAACCAAATTATTTAATATAATTATTAAATAACTTTAATATCATTATTAATCATTAATTAATGAAATTAACCATTAAATATTAAAAGTTATATTTTATAACTTAAAATATATTCTTAAATATCTCATTATTATTTAAAATGACTTTTAAAATAATAAAATCATTTTTAATTAATTATTTACTTCATTTTAGTAAATAACTTAATTATCATTAATATTAATTTATTAATGAAAATTATCAAATAATATTAAAAGTTCTCAAAAATAACTTAAATTATTATATCATACCATAATATAATTTTTAAATGATTTTTCAAATATTAAAATCATTTTTAAATAATTTATTTAATATTATAATTAAATAAATTAATTACTTTTAATATTCCAAAAATATTAAATATTTATGAAATATATTTAAATTAATTAAAAACTAATTTTTAGAATTTAAAATAATTTTTAATAATTTATTTTGTATTTTTAATAATTAAAAACTATTTTTTTCTATTTTTTATTAATTTTCGGAAAATAATCGGATTTCCGTCGCTAAAGACCACCTATAGCGACAGAACCGTCGCTATAGGTGTTCTTCATGTTCTTCATACAAACCCAGATTTTCAACTCAGAACCGAGTGGCTCTGTTTGACCGTGCATAACTTTGTGTGTGCTGTGATTCTGGACTTGATTTTGGTCAGATTGTGTAGTACAATTACAAGACTATAAGATACAACAATAATCATGGATAAAACACATAACACCAGCCAGATCTAGCCGCCTAAACTCATTGTCAGAGGCTGTTCTTCATTTCTGGGTTTCCTAGAATTGAAGAACAGTCCGACTGACTACTTTTGATCGCTAGTAACTTGCTACACGTTAACTGTTTTTGAGATCTAAGAGCTTTAATGTGTTACATAAAAGACACCAAACATCAACACATCAAACAATTACAAACCGGTCAACCACTGACAGAATCTGTGTTCTTGAGTTTTCTGGGTTTTCCAGAAAACCGAAAATATGAATTTCTCTACCACTTTGATCAGTCACAAATTTCAGTATAGGTAATATTTTAACAATGTAAAAGCATGAATCTATAGTCAATATACTAGACTACAACCTAGCTTCAACAAATCAAACAAAACAACTACCAGTAAGATTTGAAGCCCCAAACATGTTGTCAGACACTGAAGACCGTTTCTGGGTTACCCAGAACTCAGACGGTCAAGCTCGGTCAACGTGCTTTGACCTCAAATAACTTTTGATCTATAATAGATATGACCTTACTTCTTTTTACAGATTAAAGACAACATGCAGGACTGCCATTAACAACTTAAAAACAACACAAAACATCATCGATCAAGAATCTGTGGCCTCTGACATTCATTGTCAGACCACAGAATCAAGCTATTTCCGGACATTGTAGATCTTCAATTCTGAGCGTCTAGATGTTATGGATTTAACATCTAGCAACCCAGATCATCACTAGATACTAAAACTAACATAATACAACACTTAAACACAGAATCTAACAACAAACTATGGACAGATTTTCTAGCTTAAGCTTTATACCTTTCTTGGGTTTGATCTTGATCTAAAGCTACTAATTTGATACGGAAATTCGTGGGGTTGGATTTTTGGGCTATTATAACACTGAAACTCGTTGGTTTTAGAGAGAGAAAGTCTAAGAGAAGTGTTGGTGAATAAAATGGCCAAATGAGCAATTCTTTCTTTCTTTAATCTTATATACTAGCTCTAGGGAATGATTGGCTGAGTTATGATGCTGCCATGTGTTGCTGAAATTCTGGAAAATATCAAGAGTTGGTGACCAACTCAAGCTTTAGCAAGATTTACACTCAACCATCTAGCACATGCACAAAAAGGGCATAAAAGTCATTTTCTTATTAATTTTTATGGAACAAAAAAAAATGATTTGGACAAAGTATTATGGATTAATAACACTAGGATATTTAATCTAGCTAATCTTAGCAATTTAGGGTTTATCAAATCAATTAACTAGAATTTCTAAAAACACAATTAGGGTTTTCTAATAATTAGAAAATACAATTATAATTGAGATTTTCTAATTTAATACACTTTAAAGTAACACATAAATTTATATCATATAACACAGATATATACAGTATTAAATCTTATACAGTGAAACTAGGGTTTTCGAGTACTATAACACAATTGATCAATTATTATCAGCTCGCGTACATGCAATTCATATTATAACACTTAAAATATTTAATATCATAGTATTATTATTATTCGTTATCCAAGACCAAGATTAGGGTCGGTAAAAATATTATTAGGGTTTGGTCGTACAATAAAATCGTTCCACACATTAACATTGCTCATATAATCATACACATCTATAATACTACTAAATAATAATATAATATTATTATTCTCATTTTCTGATAAAAAAATCCGAAATTAGGGTTTGGATAACATAATTAACTTAATCATCTGAACAAACTTCATTTAATAAAATAATTGCTATAATTATTCTAAAATAATTTCATAGATTATTTAAATAATAGTCAATTTTATTTTCATAGAAAATAATTGATAAAAACCTTTCCAATATGGAATTAATCATTATAAAATTATATTTGAGAATAAACCATGATTCTAAATAAAATCATTTACAATTTTTTATGTAATAAATATATTTTATATTTATCACATAAATACATATACACAATATCTTGTACAAATCCTCATCCTTAAATAAAAAAAATTTATACACAAAATTTCTTATTTACTTATATGTAAAATATCGGGTTGTCACAATAACTAATCATAAAACCCCAGAAGAGGTTCAGGTACCTGAAAACAATAAAAATGATGAGATCTCGATAAGTTATGTCTCTATAAAGAAAAGATGGAACCGAAGTGAGATAGTTGTTGACAACAGTTTTTCATATAATATATCGCTTGATATCATTAATGAAAACAAGGATTTTTAGCCTAATTATGTCGAAGAATGTAGATGCAGAAATGATTGACCAAAATAGAAAGAAGCAGTACAGGAAGAATTAAATTCACTTGCAAAACGTGAAGTTTTTGGATCTGTAGTCTAAACACCCGAAGAAGTAAAGCAAGTTGGATACAAATGAGTCTTTGTGCCAAAAAGAAATGAGAAAAATGAAATCGTAAGATATAAGGCACGACTTGTGGCACAACAATTTTCACAAAGACATGATATTGATTACGATGAAACATATTCTCCTATGGTAGATGCAATTACATTGCTGTATCTTATTAGCCTGGTTGTAAGACCCCAACTTTTTATGAATAAAGGTTTAATTTTTTCTAAATATTATTTTGAATAGTAAGGTGTTGATTTGAGATAATGCTATAGTTATGGGTGATATGTGCAACTTTTGCAAAGTAAGCAAGTTGTCATAAAATATTCGTTTGGTCGGAGAATATTCTTTTTATCAGGGAATATCCGTACGATGACACAATTATTAGTGGACCACATAACGGAATAACTGTCGGATATAGAAAGCGACAAAAATAACCTTTTTATAAAAAATAACGAAAAAACTTTTACCGTTAACTGTTGAAATACCCGGCGATAAAAGTACAGTAATACGTGTAGTTGCACAGTAGCACACAATATTGCACAATATCTTTAATTATTGATTCTTACGTAAGAAGTCACTCAGTTTCATTCAATAATTGTCACAGTAATTATTGCATATTATCTCATATTATTGATTCAATTATTATCACAGTATCATCTCCATAATATTTTATATTATTAAATCAATAATTGACACAACATAATTATTCATATTATTAGTTAGTATTATTGGAAATGTCTAAAAAATTCTATCGAGGAAAGGGCTTAGGTTATATAATTGCGCGCTAATAAGTGTAAATCCTTATCGAAAAGCGCCATCTTTCCTGAGAATGATCTGGTTGTTAATATTGTGAGCTTATAATATTAATTGTGAATAATTATTATGTGGTAGATATTGGTTCAATTTTGATATAAATGAAGGAATGTAGCATGAAACAATTGTTGAAAGTTTGGCATATTTTTTATGGATTCACAATTATCTTCTCCGATAAAATATTCATTCAAATATATTATTATAATAGTATAATGTTATAATATAATAGTATAATTTTATAATTTAAATGGTAATATTTTTATAATAATATATAATTTTTAGCATGTGAATAAAAGTGGAGTGAAGGTTATCATTTTGATTTTGAATTCCTTTTCCAAAAATCATTTCGTGCACGTCTCTTCTCCTGTAATTTTTTTTCCTAAGTGGAGGCTTCTCCCGCAAAGTGATGTTTCCAAAATGTGGATCCTCACCTATAAGGAAATATGAGAAAGATAGGTAGGTTAGGCAGAGAAAGGAAAGAAATTAGGCAGGATTATTTGATTTTTCCTCCAAGGTTGCACTATAAAAGGAGAGGCAACCTCCTTCCTAAACACACCAAAAATGTAAGACCCCGAATTTTATGAAATGAAAGTATTCAATTTTTTTATAATTATTATTCTATTTAATAAATGGTTAAATTGATGAAGGGTTAAAGTTAAGGGTGATATGTAAAATTTTTTCAAAGTAAGCAAGTTGATATAAAATATTCATTGTGTCGGGGAATATTCTTTTTGAATCATTTATTAAACGCCTCCAGTCAATTGCAAGATCATTGCTCATGAGAACAAAACTTCCTGTCTCTGTTTGGGGCATGCTATTTTACATGCAGCAACACTTATTTACATTAGGCCAACATCATATCATAAATTCTCCCCATTACAATTGGTTTTTTTTGTCATGAACCATGTATTTCCCATCTAAGAATATTTGGTGTGCGGTATATGTTCTAATTTATCCTCCACAACGTACAAAGATGGGTCCTCAAAGGAGGCTGGGAATATATATTGGGTTTGAGTCCCCATCAATAATTAAATATCTTGAACCCTTAACATATGATTCATTTACGACACGATTTGCCGACTGTCATTTTGATGAGACTATGTCCCCAGCATTAGGGGGATAAATTAAATAGTTGGATAAAGATATAACTTGGAATACATTGTCATTATTGAATTTTGATCTTCGTACAAAACAATGTGAACAAGAAGTTCAAAAGAAACTTTATTTGCAAGATATAGCAAATCAACTACCGAATGCATTCACTAACTCAAAAGGAGTAACCAAATCTCATATACCGGCTGTAAATACTCTAGCTCGAATTGAAGTCCCAATAGAACAATCCACAAAAATTATAGCAAATGAGTCTAAAGCACGCTAGAAGCGTGGTAGACCAATCGGTTCAAAAGACAAAATTTCTCAAAAAAGAAAAGAAGTATATTCGTGAGGATATAGACATAGCTAATCATAAAACTCCAGAAGAGGTTCAGGTACCAAAAAATAATAAAAATGATGAGATCTCGATAAGTTATGTCTCTACAAAGAAAAGATGGAACCGAAGTGAAATAGTTGTTGACAACAATTTTTCATATAATATATCACTTGATATCATTAATGAAAACGAGGATTTTGAGCCTAATTCTGTCGAAGAATGTAGACGTAGAAATGATTGGCCAAAATAGAAAGAAACAATCCAGGCAGAATTAAATTTACTTGCAAAACGTGAAGTTTTTGGACCTGTAGTCCAAACACCCGAAGAAGTAAAACCGGCTGGATACAAATGGGTATTTGTGCAAAAAAGAAATGAGAAAAATAAAATCGTAAGATATAAGGCACGACTTGTGGCACAAGGGTTTTCACAAAGACCTGACATTGATTGTGATGAAACATATTCTTATGTGGTAGATGTAATTACATTGCAGTATCTTATTAGACTGGAAACTCATGAAAAATTAGATATGTGTCTAATGAATGTTGTTACAGCCTATTTATATGGGTCAATTGATAATGCAGTTTATATGAAAATTCCTGATCGATTTGAAATGCCTGAAACATATCATTCAAATACCCGGGAAGTTTACTCAATCAAGTTACAAAGGTCCGTATATGGGTTAAAGCAACCAGGACGGATGTGGTATAATCGTCTTAGTGAATATTTATTGAAGGAAGAGTATAATAATAACCCTATATGCCCATGTGTTGTTATAAAGAAGTCAGAATCTGGTTTTGCTATTATTGCTGTGTATGTTAATGATTTAAATATTATTGGAACTCATGGAGAGATTCCAAAGACAATGAATTATTTAAAGAAATAATTTGAAATGAAAGATTTGGGAAAAATAAAATTTTGTCTCGGCCTGTAGATTGAGCATTTAGTAAATGGAATTCTTATTCATCAGTCAGCTTGTGATGCCCCCAATATAGGTATACATCACCTATGCTGAGTCGCCAAATATATGGTACAGAATACAAATACAATCTTTAATATACAACAAGAGAGCTGTGAGTTTTAATACAAATACTGTTTTCTAGACAATATCCACTCTCAAAATAAGTCATCATTACATGTATTGTCACATTATTTAACAGAATAGTGAGGACTACTAATACTATCATCTGGTCCATCACTCCGTTCCCCGACTCGTCCCAGCTATATTCTCATTTCCTGAATAGAACAGTGAAAGAAAGGGCGAGCTCAACTAGCCCAGTAAGAAATATTATGACTAAGATAATGCAAAATAAATTATCATTAGCCTTCAACAGTGTTAAACTGATAAAATATAACAAACATCAAGTTTAACTGCAACGGAACAATCAATCCATTAAAAGAGTCAAGTAGAGAATAAAATCTATTATCTTCTATGATTTAAAAGGTTTTTCATGACTATTATCGCTGGGAATCAGCTTAATAAATAATCCACATCATCGAATCACCTCTATACTACGACCAAGGATATTCTTTAGTATCACGACCACAAATTATCCATGCACTACGGACCAAGGATATTTTTGTATTCATCAATGGTCATGATCATGCCAACAACTATCCATCAATACACTACGGGATAATGAGGATTTTTTCCACATCATTTGTAACATTACGGTCATGATTACACCGAATAATCCCTGGTCATAATCATACCAAGTCCATCTATGCACTACATGCCATAGATGACTTTCAACATAATATAAACATGAGGATGATGACAATGATATAAGAATTCAATAAAATAAGTTCAAGAATTAATTTATCCAGAAACAAATAACGTCCAAATTGTCAACACGATACTGCTTTGTGGAGTAAAATTCAAGAATGCTCAGAAGAATATTTCTATGAAAAGATATTGGATGAAGCAAAAATATCAAGGATATTCCACTAATTTCATGGAGTATAGAAGTCAAAACTTTAACCAACTGAGTATAATAAAGAATGGAATAACAAAAGAAATCACCATGTATGCGGTACTTCGCACAGACAGGTTATTCCAATAGAATAATAATTAACGGAACTAGGTCCGGCGTAAAACGCACAGACAGGGTATTCCAACAGAATAATAAAGACGGAATCAGGTCCGGCGTAAAACGCACAGACAGGATATTCCAACAGAATAATAAAGACGAAATCAAGTCCGGCGTAAAACGCACAGACAAGATATTCCAACAAAATAATAAAGAATGGAATAACAGAAGAATTTCACCAAGTATAGGGTAACCCGTGTATACAGGTTATTCCAACAGAATAATAAATAATGGAATAACAGAAGTTCTCTTCATGAATACA
Source organism: Panax japonicus (assembly GCA_020205505.1). Classification (NCBI taxonomy): domain Eukaryota; kingdom Viridiplantae; phylum Streptophyta; class Magnoliopsida; order Apiales; family Araliaceae; genus Panax; species Panax japonicus. Next base: position 42,023,278 of record CM035111.1, read on the forward strand.
AAAGAAGTAATACCCCTTATCGTAAAAGAAACTGGATATAAGAGTAGGGAAGTAGCAGAATACTTTTCTATAGTTTCTCTATAATTTTTCTCTCTAGAGTTTCAGTGAATTCGTAAGAAATAATGAAGGAATGAGCTTCTATTTATAAGAGAATGGAAGTGCATTGTTCATGAACAAAATTATTTTGCAGAGTTATTTTTCAATCAACTAACAATTAAATTCAATCAACTAACAAATATAATATATATATATATATATATATATATATATATATATATATATATATATATATATATCAATACTATATATAAACCACTTGATTTTTTATCCCCCCACAACCAACAACAATCCCCCACCCTCCCAAAATCACTTTCACTACACTCTTACACATCACTATCACACTATCACTTTTCCACCATTTTCCACTCACACACATTACACACCTATCACTTTCACCTATCCTTTTCTCCCACCATATATTCATTATATATATATATATATATATATATATATATATATATATATATATATCTTCCATACGTATACTATTTCTCCCTTCATTTCCAAAATCATTTTTCCAACACAAATGGGTCTTACATGTGGGCCCCACTTTTATTATAAAAATTTTCTACTGATTATTTTGAAAAATGGATAAATAGGGGTCCATAAAATAAGCAAAACTTCATAAAAATCACCTTAATAATTTTAACAACATTCATCACCTTTATTATAATTCAAAATATTAATCGACCAGGTCGTTCCCAGGAAAGTGGGGGCTTTCTAATAAGGATTTCTCCCTATTGGCGCGCAATTAGGTGACCAAACCTCTCCTTGACAGAACTTCTAGACATCGTTAATATTGCAAATAATAATATTAATAACTTTGTCGTCTCAATTATTGATTTAATAATATATAAAATATTGACAATAATTGAATCAAATAATGTGAGATATTATATAGCAATTACTGTAGCAATAATTGAACAAAACAAAGTGACTTCTCACGTAAGCATCAATAATCAATACCGTGTGCTACTGTGCAACTACGCGTATTACTGTACTTTTAACACCAGGTATTTCAACAGTTAACGGTAAAACTTCCGCCGTTATTTTCATAAAGTATTTTTGTCATTTTCTTAATCCGACAATAATTCCGTTGTGGGGTCCACCAATGATTGTGCTGTTGTACGAATATTCCCTGTTAAAACGAATATTCCCCGACCAATCGAATATTATAAAACAACTTGCGTACTTTGTAAAATTTATAAATATTACCCACAACTATAACATTATATCAAATTTATTCCATAATATTCAAAAATGATATTTATAGAAAAATCATCTTTATTAAAAAGTTGGGGTCTTACATCAACTGTTGCCTAAATTTTTACTAGCACTTTACCACGCAAGTATACGCGTTCAATTGTAATATTCAGCAAGCAAGGATATCGTTCCCACGAGGAAATAGACTAATATTTATCAATTACTAATTCTAATGCAATTAATCCTATTTTAAACTAAGAAAATTTTGTTTGTGATTTGAAATTTAAACTTAACAAAACTAATGATTAAAAACCAAAATTTCACAAGAATAACTGCAGATTTAACAGGTTAAGATTACAACTTCCCTTGGTATTTCATTCAAACTAACTTACTTCCCATTTAACATAAATCAATTAATATAAACTATTATCCAAGAATGCTTTATAAATATTCCCGCACTTCTTCCAAAGACACGTGAACAAATCCTCCTAAATCCAATCTTTAAGATGCGGAATTATAAGGAACACCCCAATTAATCAACCCACTATATTCCTATGTGAATCAAGTTAGTTAGGGTTTATGCACAAATTCTTTCAATGGATACAAAAGACACATAGGTATATTCCTATCCTACACGCTAATCATATTAACCCTATTCAGATTATATAAACAGATGTTATCATATCCAGATCTCAATCTATACTCCATCTTCCAATTTTATATAGATTATCACAGTAATTGTTGGCCAAACAATTAATCAATAAACATAAGATATAATAAACAATTCAATAAAAACTAACTTTCATTCAATGGGAAGCTTGCAATTTAAACTACATACCAAGTTCCGTTGCAATCTTAATTAAAATTTAGTTCATGATAATAATAAAGAAAAACATCATCCAAGTTAATAAACCAAACATCCCAGATAGTTGCAAAAGATAAAACTAGAGAAGAGAAGAAGAAACTCTGAATTTGCTCTTAAACTCTCTCTTAGATCTTCAGCCTTTGCAATTCTCCTTCGTGCTTTTCTTCCTTGTTCTCTCTGCAAAATCTCTTGAAAACTTGATTGATTCCTTGCAAAATTCGTGCTCCTTGCTTTTCTAGAGTCCTCTCCTATTTGTATTGGTCTCAGCCCTCATTCAGACTCCTCTTTGGCTTCAAAAACCCACTTGACAGCAGAAAAACGCAACTTTCTACGCACTAGAGCGCCTAGGCGCTCATCATAGTGCAATTCCAAGCGCCTAGGCGCTTGACCAGGACCACGTATTTACAGAAATGCCACTCAGCTTTAATTTTCATGATTTTTGACCTTTTTCTTCTCCGAAATGACCAATTTGTCCCTCCAGCTCCAACCTACAACAAATAAACACAAAACACATAAAAAGATCCTAAAAAAACAATTAAATATAACAATAATTAAGTTTAATAATATCAGATTCATAGGTATAAAACCTACTCATCATCAACCATCAAAGGTTACGATTGTACCACAACTTAACTTATCTTAACTTATACGAACTATTAAATATAGTGTTTGCTAAGTCAATTTCTTATTCTTTATGGCTTTCTGGCAAGTAATTGCCATACCTTAGGACTCATTCTTATCCTACTCACATTCGGCTTTCAATACTCTTATTACCGTTCATTATGGCTTTCTTGATAATTCATATCTTACTTACTACCTTCATCAACGTCTAAGTCATACAACTAGGGTACACTTAGAATGTTCGTCCAACGCGAATACGATTCACGAGGATCGTTTACGTATTCAACGTTCACGTTGCTTGTCTCTTAATCTCTCATTCAACCTTTACTCAAGGTTTTAATTACTTTCGATCGTTATCCATCCCATGAACCCCATGTTCATTATTCTTTGTTAATGTCGAAGCCATACAGATCATTGTATGCTAAGACCGGTCGTTCATCGCAACAACGTTGCGTTCATAGCGTCTATAAACTTTACACTTATCTCTCAATGCCATGCCATAACATCAGAATGTTATTCATTACCTTCGTCACTCAACGTCTAAGGAATCACAATCATAACAATCCCTTACGTTCGCTTATCACGACTACGGTCCCCAAATATTGGTTCCATAACCCGCGTTTGTATTCTTTTAGTCTCATTTAATCTTTCCGTTCAACCTTTACTAAAGGTTTAACTTGCTTGCTTAAGCGTTATTTTAGGTGAACTATATGTTCATACTTATTTCTTGCACATCCTCCAATAACTGAGAACTACAAATCTCATTTCTGGCATTGCTCTGCACCGACGCTGCGGCGCCGTGCTCTTCCTTTCCTCTCGCGTTGCGGCGCAACCTAATTATCTCTCATCTCTTCCCGGGCTGGCGCTGCGGCGCCAAGTCCTTTGTTATCTCTCGCGCTGCGGCGCCACTCTCTAGGGGATTATGACCGAGCTTGCACTGCGGTGCCACTTCTCACAGTCTATCCGGTGCTGCGGCGCCGAGACAAAACCCTAGAAATTTTTTCTAAGTCTTTCATTAAGTTTGAGACGCGTACATTACGATCTCATAACTTTTTCGTTATAACTTGGAACGAGGTCGTTCCAAAGCCATTCTCTTTCTTATCTTATGTACTTCGATTAGCCATAGACAGAATTTCGTTCTGAATCCGTTAACATGCCATTCAATTAGCTTAATCTTCGCTCTTCGTTCATGTTTACGTTATTAACGTTCTTCGTTCGTTCGTCCGTAATTTGGTCATCCGAACTCGAAATTAGTTCGTTCTTGAGTCTACGACTCATTTTTTCAACATTCTCTTACATTCTTATGAAACCCTACACGTTCGGATTCATTTACTAACTTTCTAATTCTTGCTCGTCTTTTACGAAAATTTTGCCATAACTTCGTTATAGCTCAATTTTAATCCATTCTTCATGAACGTTATGAACGTTTCTAACATTCCTAACCAAGCAATAAGCAACTAACTTATACGCGATGGTTTTAAACTTGTCCATCAACAACAATTACACTACGATGGTTTTAAATTTGTCCATCAACAACGTTCTTCGTGTTCTTCGTGTTCTTCGTTCGTTCTTCATTTTAATCGATATTTTGGATTACGATTCTACTTTTTCTTGGAATTTGATGTTATAGAACACAATTCCTTACTTAATTCACCTACTCGTTCATAATATTCATTCGGATCGCTCAACATCCTCACGAATCTTATACTTCCTTAAGAAATTTATAAACTAAATTTCTAAGTTCTTATTTCTTAATTTTCTCATGATTTCAACCATATGAAATCATTTCTAACATCATCTTCTCCCTATTCTCATTAAGCTATGTTTTAAACATATTAAACTTAAAGAAAATATTAGAAGAAACTAGGGTTCGGATTACCATTCTTCTTTAATTCTCTTCCGTTATACAAAGCCGGCGATTTGCAAGCATTTCTATTTCACGATCACTTTTGATCCGAGCATTCATGCTCATACTCTTCCTTATTCTTCTTCTCCAAGCTCTCAAGCTCTCTCTCTAAGGTGTAGGATTTTCAAAAATCTAAAATAATGAATTTAAGCTTTCTATTTATAGAAAATCAAAGCTTAGGGCAAATCGGTTATTTCGCCCCCACCTCCTTACTATTCCAAACTTAGCCACCAAGTTTACTTGGCCATCACCCTTACTTGGTGGCCAAGTGGCTGGCCCACATGCCCATGGGTCACCCCATGGGTTGCCCCAATAGTTCTTACCCATCGGTTCAATCCGCGGTTTCTTTTCTTGGTTTGGGCCTGAACCCTAATTCTTATTGGGCATAACTTGGGTTTGATTTCACAAATCATTGGGATTGACATAATCCAAGTCTAATTGGATTCCACAAAGTCCATGAACTCAAAGTTCATTAAGACTAATCGTATTCTACGCATTCCATTCTCGTATTCTCGTAATCTCTTCGTATTTAGCTCGTACGATATTCGTATTATACGTCGTACTATTCTTTCTATACTCGTATAATAACTCGTATCATACTCGTATTTCTCACGCATAATAACCCTAGTTATTATACGTACTCATTACATTTTCGGAACTCACTTTTCTTAACCCTTAGGTTTTGAGTCCGCAGGCGAAAACTTTATTTTTGCCATAACTGAAATATTATTGAATATTCCATCACGTCTCAAGATTTTATGTAATTAATAACTTCTCGGAATTTCAAAATAAATCTCCGAGCAGAAACGGATGAATAGTGCCTATTTCGTCTTTTTCCCTGAAAATATTTTTGTTACCGGAAAACTTTTATTTTCGTCTTGAAAATTCATACTCGTTCAATCTAGCTCGTAGCCAGAATCCTCCCGATTATTAATCATTCTAGGTTATAAAATGATTAATAAACACATATCACATAATAGTATTAATAAAAATTCATTTTATTAATAACTAATTCTTTAAATCTTAATTTCTGGACAATTCGGATTTCCGGGTTGTCATATTAACCAACTGAGTATAATAAAGAATGGAATAACAAAAGAAATCACCATGCATGCAGTACTTCGCATAGATAGGTTATTCCAACAGATCAATAAGTAACGGAACCAGGTCAGGCGAAATTCGCACCGAAAGGATGTTCCAACAGAATAATAATGAAGGAACCAGGTCCGGCGTAAACGCACAGACATGATATTCCAACAGAATAATAATAAAGATGGAACCAGGTTCGGCGTAAACGCACAGACAGGATATTCCAACAGAATAATAATGAAGACGGAACCAGGTCCGGCGTAAACGCATAGACAGGAGGTTCCAACATAATAATAAAGATGGAATATTAGAAGAATGTCACCAAGTATAGGGTAGTCCGCATATACTGGTTATTCCAGCAGAATAATAAAGAATGGAATAACAGAAGTTCACTTCATGAATACAAAAGAAATAATACCCCTTACGAGTACAACAAATAATATCCCTTACCGTAAAAGAAACTGAATATAAGAGTAAGGAAGGAGCAGAATACTTTTCTATAGCTTATCTATAATTTCTGTCTCTAGAGTTTCAGTGAATTCGTAAGAAATAATGAAGGAATGAGCTTTTATTTATAGAAAAATGGACTGTATAGTAACTAACTCATGAACGGTCGAGATTGATTTACTTTAATCTGACGGTCCATATTTAAAGCAAAATCTTTTAAATAAAATATAATATATTCTATTTATAATCTAATAAAACTGAATAACTTTATAAAAGATTTTACTATACAAATACTATGCAGGCACTATGTAAATACTATGCATAATAAAATATAATATATTCTAATTATTGTCTAATAAAACAGATAACTTTATAAAAGTATTCTGTTTTATATAAAAAGATTTAACTATTACCCTAATAAAACGAATAACTTTATAAAAGTATTCTGTTTTATATAAAAAGCTTTTCTGTTTTATTACATTAATAATACCGAATAAAATAAACTGAAGTGACTTATCACATAGCATCAATAATCAATACCGTGTGCTACTGTGCAACTACGCGTATTACTGTACTTTTAACACCGGATGTTTCAACAGTTAACAGTAAAACTTTTGCCGTTATTTTCATAAAATATTTTTGTCGTTTTCTCAATCTGACAATAATTCCGTTGTGGGGTCCACCAATGATTGTGCCATTGTTCAAATATTCCCTGTTAAAACGAATATTCTCCGACCAATCGAATATTATATAACAACTTGCGTACTTTACAAAATTTATAAATATTATCCACAACTATAACATTATATCAAATTCATTCCATAATATTCAAAAATGATATTTATAGAAAATTCATCTTTACTCGCAAAAGTTGTGGTCCTACACAACTTACATAGAGAAGGTTCTTAAAAGATTTTATATGGATAAAGCACATCCATTGAGTACCCCAATGGTTGTTAGATCACTTGATGTAAAATAAGATCTTTTTAGACCTCGTGAGTATAATGAAAAATTACTTGGTCTTGAAGTACCATACCTCAGTGCAATTGGTGCATTAATGTATCTTGCTAATAATACACGACCTGATATAGCATTCTCTGTGAATTTGTTAGCAAGGTATAGCTCTTCTCCTACCCGGAGACATTGGAATGGGGTTCAACATATTTGTTAGTTCCTGGTAGGCACAATAGATCTAAAAGGGGGGGGGGTTGAATAGATCTTTTTTTTAAATACTTTTCTCTATTATTTTATATGGCTATTAAATTAGCATATGACAAACATAATAATCTTTTCAAGCACAGCGGAATAAGTAAAAGATCCCCTTCATTGATATATTCATAATCATACATACATTGTTCGTAGAGTAAGTTTAGTTTTATGTAGTTAAAACATACATAGCAGTTATAGCAGTTATAGTACATAATGTAAATGACATAATGTAAAATACATAAGGGGTTTTAAGTGGTTCAGAAACTCAAGCTCCTAATCCACTCTTCTGCTTTCAACTAGCAGAATTTCCACTAAGGAAGGGCAGCACCCTGAATCACTAAGATTCCTTCAAGGCCAAGCAGCCTTGAGACTACAGTTCACTAAGAATTCTTCAAGGCCAGCAGCCTTGGGACTCCTCTAGTTCCCTAGGAACTCTTCAAGCCCAGCAGGCTTGGAACTTCGTTTAGTCTCTCCGAACAAGGACCCCTCAGGCCCTGGCTTGATTTAGTCCCTACGGACAAAGACCTCTCAGGCCCTGGCTTTTGTTGTTTGTTTGTTGGTTTGTTGGAGTTGGTGCTGAGCTACTAAGATGTCTTCATGCTCTGAACATCTTCTATACTTAGCAGCTTGGCGAGATCATCCTTAAAGTGCAGTTGAGTGTTGCATGATGCTCAACTTCTTTAGTTACTCAACCACTTCGGATGATCCCTTGATGAACTGCCTTGAAGATCTTTCTCTTGATACATGATGGCTGCACATGATAGGTTTCCAAGATGACTATAAGTTCTTCTGCTTGGTACTTAGAAACTTTCTCATGCTTGCCACCATGGTGACGTTTGCGATCTCCCTTCTTGATACTCGATATCTTCTTATGATGGACTTACTAAGATGACTGTGAGCTCTTCTCTATTGTACTTAGAGTCTTCCCATGATGGATACCAAGATGACATGATGCTCTTCTTTCTCTCAGCAGTTCAGAACACTCTTTTTGTAGTAGAAATCTCACTTCTACATAGTAGAACTTTCATTTTTACTTCTTCCTTTGCATGTATCTAAGTGTTCTTGGTGGATCGTAGAGTGAGCCTTCGGACTCACTTTTTCACTTGGTTTAGAACAGTCCACCTTCTCTCCAAACTCGACAAATCGAGCAACCCTCGATCTTTGAAGCTCTTCCTGCTTTATAATCTTTCTCAATCCTTTCGTTGGAAAGTAACCGTTGAAGGCTATTCAAATATCTTCACAGATCTCGAGTTGACAGAGGTAGATTGCTGATGTGACATGTCATACTTTATCTAACATTACAGTCTACTGTTTCACCTACCCATCAGAGATGTCACTTTAGTGTCTTGGGCAGGTTGAAGACTTTATTATCTCCTTCTGATTTCTCGATCAGAGGTTATCCTTTTGTATCGATGCTCTCAATAAGCTTTTGTCCGAATACCATCCTTCAGATTGAACCGTTGCCAATGCTTCAATCTTCGGTTATTCGAACTCTACAATTATGATGTATGTCTTCGAGGACCTGATTGTAGTGTCTTGTTGAGTGTTGTTCATTGACTGATAGATGTTAACACTACGATCTTGAAGAGTGTTGATTGGATCTCTAATGTAGTACACCTCTTCCTTCTATTGTGCAGTGCTTCAACACTTCTATTTGCTTCGACTGTTCTTAGAGACTGATGGCCTAACTCCTTCCTCTAGTCTCCTCTGAATAGCAAGACACTTCAGATTTGTGGCACGTCCAGCTCACTTTTTCCTTGTGATCTCCTGTTCACTTATCATCAATGGACTGACCCTATGCTTAATCACTTTAGCCTTGTTCTTCAGAGATTAACCAGTATCTCGGTTCACATTCCATCAGTTCTTTCTTTGTTTGGCAAACACTACGATCTCGGTTGCTTCTAAGATCGTTGTCTTCTGTTCACTTGACAGCTACTGCACTTGTTGACTTTCCTTAGTCAGTTACTGAAGTCTTCTTATGATAATTTTGTGGAAGACTTCATCTCGAATGGCTTTACAACTCTAATTTTGATGCTGATTGGGTTAGTGCTTAGATCTTCTGTTAGCTTGCATGCCATTCCTTGAGTGCTCTCTGGTTCCCTTCTGGTAGGATGTATCTTTGCATTGCCAACCAGAGGCTTTGTTCCTTTGGATATTTTGGGAGTGCTCATTAGTTGAGAATCGTACTCGCTCTACTATTCTGTATATGCATTATGAATAATTCTGTTGAGGTCGTAGTTCTGCACTCTACGATTCAGCTTCGGCTGTGCAGATACTACGATCCTGAGATCAATCTTGACACTCTACGATTTCTACCTTACGCTTGTTATCTTCATCTGATCTTGCTCGACTACGAACTGTGCATGTAATTAATAGAGTCTACTGAACTTAGAGTGTAGTCTATGATCCTTGACATGGCTTCGGTATCGGTAGACTCTACGACTCCGAGTGTAGTCTACAGTTTCTGACTTGGCTTCGGCAGATGTTCGGTCGGCTCGTAGGCAGACTATCTCTATGATTCTGAACATGACTTCCTCAGAACACTAAGATCCCGAGGAAGCTCTTCTCGATATACCACGATCCTTCATCGTTTCTCCTGGCAGTCTACGAACTCCAAGATCTACTATCTTGCAGACTATGATTTTGCCTCGATAGCTCTAGAGTTATCCTTTACTCTCCTGACAGACTACGATCTCTGGTGCAGTACTCGACGACCAGACATGCCTATCTATTACATCATAAGATCAACCTAACATGCTTGATATTTCTATATTTATAGTCCTTGTACATCATTTATTTTTAAGGACTTTACAAAGCTGTTTTGCTTATGTAGGATCAACCTAACATACTTGATCAATTCATTCTAAGTCCTTGTACACATGTTTCTATTATTTATCAAAGGACTTTACAGCTTTTCTTAATGCAAGCATACTTACATATTATTCATTCATATATATATATATATCATAATCAAATCATATGTAAATAGGAATATCATTCACATGCTTATTCTTGACAATCTCCCCTATTTGATTATGACAAAAACAATAAGTGCATATGCATGTTATGAATGAATCTTATATACATTGAGCAGCTGTATTTCTAAAACAGATAATCATGAATGTCATTTATAGAGATATGTCAAATTATACTTTAAGACACTTTACATCCTGGATCCAAAACATACCTAACTAGTTAGAGATGTACCTTTTTGGCTCCATGTGTGTTTCCAGGATGTCTGATGATCAGCTACTCATCTGTTTCTTCTTCTTGCTCTTTCTCCCCCTGGGATGATGACCTTCTGTCTTTGCTTTGCTCCCTTTCAGCTTCTTTCTGAACATGCTCCCCCTCAGACTCTGCGATCATGTGATCATCATCTTTTGGCTCCCCCTCAGATGATGATTCTTTTTCTGCAGTTGCTGACTTCTTCTTTCTTATCCCTCTGCTCTTCTTTGAGTGCCTCTTGCTCTTCTTCTTTCTATGCCTCTTTTCTCCCCGTTTTTGTCATTAATCATTTGAGAGAGGTGCTCCATGTTTGACATAAGTTACTCCATTAGGTAGGAGGAGTTGGCAACTTCAAACTTGAGTTCTTGTTGGCCTAGCTCAAGTTGCACTGAGAAAGACTGCTTCAGGTCGTCAATCTTGTCAGAGAGGGCTTGGATCTGCTCTTCATTTGCCTTTTAAACTCGTAGAGCTTCTACCTTTTGATCTTGTATGGCCTTCTATAGATGTTATCTCTCTCTTGGAGTTTGAGAGATACATCAACCATAGTAGCTTCAAGTCTGTTCTGAAGTGAAGTATCTCCTTTTGCTGTCAGCTTCTGTGACTCTTCAGTGAGTAGATATATTTTCTCACTTAATTCATCAGAACTCTTCAGTAGTTCCTGCTCAAGAATAGTTTGATCCTATTGTTGGGCAACTTCGGGTTGAGCATTGGATTGGACTCTACGATTTTCATTTTTGAACAGATTTTCGAAAGCTTGGAGAATCTGAATAATCGTTGAGTACCAATTGCTGGTTGAGGATGAGGGAATGTTAGAGAGCAGTGATTGGGTTGTTAGAAGCTTCTGACTTTAAATTTGAGCAGTCTCAGCAGTAGAGTGGCCAGACTCTACAATCAACTCCTTGATCATGTTCCTTATTCCTTTAGAGTCCACTCTACGATAGTAGAGGATATAGTGATTGCCAGACTATCGATAGACTTTGAAGTGAGGCTGATCTTTGATCGTTTTGGTTGCAAACTTCTTCACCCTTGGGAAGTTTTGAGCCACCAGCTCTATGCTTGGGAAGTAAGAGAAGCACCAGCTGAAATAGCTTCCATCTCCGCCAGTATGGACCTTTAGCCATGGCATCCACTGGAAAAACCATCTCATTAGCAAATTGTCAGGATTGTAGATAATGGTCGAGCAGTCTAGCTCCATGTTGTTCTAGTTTTTAGCTATGTCAAAGGTAGTCATTCTTACTACCTTGAGCTGCTCATTACTAAAGTTAACCCATCTCTTGGTGGAGCATCTGGTAGTTCACTTGTGACTTCCACCACTATTCTTCTGTTAAATCTAGCTGGTGAGAGGACAGGATAGAGTTCTGGCTCCTTTGATTCCTGATTTTCAGAATTGGAATCATTCTCCATTTCTTCTTTCTCGGAGCCTGAATCATCTTGATCACTTGCATCAGTGAATTCTTCTTGCTACATTTCATTCCCTAGAATCTTCTTCAGCAAGATCTTCCTCTGATTCATCTTCTTCATTGCTGGTCCTATCCTCAGCACTTTCTTCCTGTGATGCAGACTCATAATCACTTAACTCAATGATGGCATTTGATTGATCACTGCTTCTTTTGGAGGCAAATTTTGCTTGCAGTCTGTAGCTCTTCCTTCTTCTTGGAGGTTCAGCTATGGGAGAGTTGGACTCTTCTTCTTCTTCTTCTTCTTCAGACTCTGACTCCTCTGGTTCAATAAACAACCTTCCTTGGGGTTCAGCACTGGCAGGGGTAGTCCATTCTTTTGTAAACTCATCACCCTTTGAGTCATTATGAGGGCTTTCAGGATTGGAAGGGGCTTGTTCTTCTTCTTTAGAATCAGCATCATTTGACCCATTATCTGGGCTTGTTGGGGAAGTTGCAATTGGGGATTGAGTTTGGTCATCTTGAATCTCTTCTTCATTTGCAGAGTGACTACTCTGAGAATTAGCCATGGGGCTTGAGCATTCTTCTTCTTTATCAGCAGATGCTGAACCATCACCTTCACTGCTGGATTTGGTTTGAGAGGACTCATCCTTGACATCAGTCTCCTTTTTCTTCTGCTAACTCTACGTCCTTCTGCTGACTCTACATCCTTCTTTTTCACATATGACCTTAAAAATGTGGTAACATTGATGTTCAACAAATTCGATCAAAAGATAATCTAGCAGATTTGTTCACCAAAGCATTACCAACTGCAACGTTTGAAGGATTGCGTCACAATATTGGAATGCGACAGCTGAAGGACTTAAGGATACATTAATGAGGGGGAGCTAATACGCGCTGCACTCTTTTTTCCTTAACCAAGGTTTTTTTTTCCATTGGGTTTTTCCTAGTAAGGTTTTTAATGAGGCAGCTTTCAATGCGTATGGCTATACAATAAACATCCAAGGGGGAGTGTAATAAAATTATAACATATATTTATGGATATCTAGATTCATTTATCTTATATTTAATTATAATGATCCTTGATATTTTGAAACTCATGTCTCTTAAGTTTTATAACTTAAGACCTTTGAGTTTTGAAACCTACAAGTATTGATGTTCATATATCTATAAATAAGAGCATTGTAAAAGAGAATTTGATAGACAAAATATAATGAGAATGCTCTCTTTCCTCTAATCATCTTTGTTCTTAATTTTAGTAATCTTTTATAATATCTATTAATCTAATATTTTTTTTTGTAAAATCAATCTTGTCATCATAAAGTATTTATTAATATAACTGAATTATTAGTAATAAAATATTAAATATCAAATAAAAATGTGTGCTTTGGATGGAATTGGAGGGAGATTATATATCGATTGGTTTTGGAGGGATCGAAATCTCAAAAACTTAAGAACCCTAAAGCCGTTAATAAAAAAATCACATCGAAAATAATTCAATTCAAGTTTCCAAATCGATTCTAGGGTTTTACAGAGATCAGATTTCATGTATTTTTACGTATGCAATTAAAGAAAAAGAGAGAAAGACGGCTAAAATGAGCAAATATCTGGCAATGAGCCTAAAGACGGTGGATTGAACCATTTACTCTACGTTTTGTACTGGCGATGACGTTGACGCCATCTCTTAGCTCAACTCTCAAGTAGGACATGTTAATTGAGCTAATCAAGCTAGAAGTCTGATCGTTCGACACATTTAAAGTTTGTTCGAATTTTATTTGGGAGTGAGCCGAGCCGAGATTGGACAAAAAATCAAGCCCGGAGTGAAATTTGGGCTGAGCTTGGTCAATTATAGGCCCGACCAAATTTTAGTGTTAAAAACGTATTATATATATATATATATATATATATATATATATATATATATATATATATATATATATATATCGTTCCCTTCTCCAGCGAACCAAAAAAATGAATCAAAGACAAACCGGCTATAACGACAGTTTTCTGAGATATAGCGACGGTTCAAACCATCGCCATAACTATGTCGTCGACTTTGTATAGTGACGGAAAAAGTCGTCGCTATAGCCGGTTCATTTTTAGTTCGCTCCCTATGGTTTACTGGAGAAAGGGACCGTATATATATATATATATATATATATATATATATATATATATATATATATATATATATATATATATATCAATTTATATTTATGTATAGTATTCTCAACTAAAAATTAAGTACCATATTTTTTGTAAAGTGGCCACTTATTTCATTTTCATAATAAAATATAGTAATAACGTAAAAAAGGATAGATGATATATTAAAAATAATAAATGTAAAATAGCCAATTTATGCTAATTTAAACTTCAATTCGATTAGTAAAAAGAATGATGTATGCCAAATATTTTAAATAAATTACTTTAAATTATATTTTTTTGGGTTTAGGAGTCAATATTAATAAGGGTCCTTAACACTAATATACAACAATTAGAAAATATTTAGAAAAATAAAACATACACAACATAATTACAAAAATAACGCAACATAATATTACGTTGCTAAATTTAGGGATCATTATTTCCCTACACACGTCATTTATCGACTTTCATACTTCCAACTAACCGCACCTAAATTCAAGTAACTGAACAAAACATGTAACTTTGATATCAGAAAAATAGATCAACGACGTATCTACCGGAGAACACGAAATCTCTTGTCGCGACGCAACTCTGAGATCGGAGAAGAACATAAAAGATCGACAACAACTTCAAGATCTGTAACTAAAAACTTACTGCACTGATTATTGATCGTACTGCACTGATTGTTGATTCATTACAAATTTGTATACTGAGGTATTTGAGTTTCTAATTTATATGCATAGTGTTACCCCGTGTTTAATACGTATTCGTCTATTGGTTACCTTTTCTCAAATTTTTCGCTCTTTAAATGGTCACAAAGTCAGAATAATGAATGTTTTGAATGCAAAATGCATTCAAAAATATGTTTTATATTCTGGTTACTAAATACATATAAATTGGTTACTGTTTATTATTGATTTGGTTGCTGTATAATTGTAAGACCCCAACTTTTTGAATAAAGATCAAATTTTCTCGAAATATATTTTTGAATATTATGGTGTGGATATAATGTTATAGTTGTGGGTAATATTTATAAATTTTGCAAAGTACGCAAGTTGTTATATAATATTCGATTGGTCGAGGAATATTTGTTTTAACAGGGAATATTCGTACAATGACACAATCATTGGTGGATCCCCTACAATGAAATTATTGTCGGATTGAGAAAACGACAAAAATACTTTATGAAAATAACGGTGAAGGTTTTACCGTTAACTGTTGAACTACCCGGTACTAAAAGTATAGTAATACGCATGGTTGCATAGTAGCACACAATATTAATTATTGATGCTTACGTGAGAAGTCACTCAGTTATACTCAATTATTGCTACAGTAATTGCTGCATCGTATCTCTCATATTATTGATTCGATTATTGTCATAGTATCATCTGCATAATATGTTATTTTATTAAATCAATAATTGAGACGACAAAGTTATTCATATTATTAAATTACAATATTTACAATGTCTAGAAGTTCTGTCAAGGAGAGGTTTGGTCACTTAATTGCGCGCCAATAGGGAGAAATCCTTATTGGAAAGCCCCCTCTTTCCTGGGAACGACCTGGTTGATATATATTGTGAGTTATAATATTAATGATAAATGTTATTAAAATTGAAGTTGTGTTCGGATTTGAATTTGGAGACGCGGACGTGATATTTGAGTCCAGAACGATGAAATTAGTAAAAATAGTTTATAAACACAAAATTTTCAGGAATTCACTATTTGGTCAAAAAGTCAACAATTGACTTTTTTAGGAAAAGTCAAACTTTGAAATTTTAAAATTTATACTTTTGATAAAAATGGTTTCATTGTGTTGGAATTATTTGTGTTAGTGAAAATCGACAATTATTTCGACAATAATTGATGTCTGGAGGTTTTATTGACCAATCAGGTATTTAACCAGATAAATGAGCAATTGATTACTATTATTTCACATGATTATAACTATTTGTTCACATGTGTATACTATTGTTTCACATTCTTGTTACTATTAGGGGAGTTGGTGCAAGATTGATAATACTTGCATGACTAAGTTAAAAATGGAGGTATAGATGGATGTACTATACTGTAATTCGTATTTTCACATGACTAGAACTGTGGATTCACATAATTTACTATTGAATCACATTATTTACTATTAGGGGAGGTGGTGCATGTTTGATAATACTTCCATGACTAAATTAAAAATAAAGGAAAAGTTTGAGGTATTGTATTGAAATTTTTCGAGCCCCAAAACGTGCAATTATCGAAACTATATTTTTCTATAAATAGAAGCTCATTCTTCCTTCATTACTCACCAATTCACAAAAGATTTAGAGCGATTATTATAGAGAGAAATTATAGAAAGAAGAAGAGAAATCTGCTACCTCACTATTCCAGTATCCAGTTTTTCTAAAGGTAGGGAGTATTATTTCTTTTTTATCCATGAAGAGAACTTCTGTTATTCCATTATTTATTATTCTGTTGGAATAACCTGTATACGTGGGCTACCCTATACTTAGTGAAATTCTTCTGTTGTTCCATTCTTTATCATTCTGTTGGAACATCCTGTCTGTGCGTTCTACGCCGGACCTGGTTCCGTCTTCATTATTTTGTTGGAATATCCTGTCTGTGCGTTTTACGCCGGACCTGATTTCGTCTTTATAATTCTGTTGGAATATCCTGTCTGTGTGTTCTACGCCGGACCTGATTCCGTCTTTATTATTCTGTTGGAATATCCTGTCTGTGCGTTTTATGCCGGACCTGATTCCATCTTTATTATTCTGTTGGAATATCCTGTCTGTGCGTTTTACGCTGGACCTGATTCCGTTATTTATTATTCTATTGGAATAACCTACCTATGCGGTGTATCGCATGCCTGGTGATTTCTTTTGTTATTCCATTCCTTATTATACTCAGTTGGTTAAAGTTTTGACTTCTATACTCCATGAAATTAGTGGAATATCCTTGATATTTACGCTTCATCTAATATCTTTTCATGCAAAATATTCTTCTGAGCATTCTTGAATTTTACCTTACAAAGTAGTATCATGTTGACAATTTGGATGTTATTAGTTCCTGCATAAAATAATTATTGAACTTGTTTTATTGAATTCTTATATCATTGTCATCATCCTCATATTTATATTTTGTTGAAAGTCATCTGTGGCCTATAGTGCATAGATGGACTTGGTATGATTATGACCAGGGATTATTCGATGTAATCATGAACATAATGTTACAAATGATGTGGTAAAAGTCTTCATTGGCCCGTAGTACATTGATGGACAGTTGTTGGCATGATCATGACCATTATTGAATACACAAATATTCTTGGCCCGTAGTGCATGGATAATTGTGGTCGTGATACTAAAGAATATCCTTGGCCATAGTGTAGGGGTGATTCGATGATGTGGATTATTTATTAAGTTGAGTTCCAGTGATAAAAGTGATGAAAAACCTTTTAAATCATAAAAGATAGTAGATTTTATTATCTACTTGACTCTTTTAATGGATTGCTTATTCCTTTGTAGTTAAACTTGATGGTTGTTATATTGTATTAGGTTAACACCGTTGAAGGTTAACGATAATATATTCTGCATTATCTTAGTCATAATATTTCCTATTGGGCTAGTTGAGCTCACCCTTTTACTTTTATTGTTCTCTTCAGGAAATGAGAACGTAAAAGGGACTAGTCGAGGAACGGAGTGACGGACCAGATGATAGCATTAGTAGTCCTCACTATTAAGTGAAATAGTGGAAAATAAATGTAATAATACTGAATTTGAGTTTGAATATTGTCTAGACGACAATATTTGTATTAAAACTCACAGCTTATGTTTTGTCGTACTTTGCACGACAGTTGTATAATTAAGTTGTATTTGTATTCTGTACCATGTATTTGGCGACTCAGAATAGGTGATGTATACCTATTTTTGGGGGCGTCACAGTTGGTATCAAAGCTTAGGGATATGATCCCTGGCTAAGATGTGAGACTAGAACTAGGAGGGGAGAGACGGGGAATTCCTTCGCTACTATGACCTACCTAAGTTTATTTGGTATTTAATTGGTCAGTCAGAGTGTAGGGATAATATGTTTCATGTCAATTAACCCTTGTTTTGTGGCAGTATTTAAAAATGGCATCCGAGAATGTTGAGAACATCAATGGAGCACAGGAGATCGTTGAGTCTCCACAGATCAATAACCAGGATAATGTGCATTAGGAAGGCGACAATCCTCATGCAAACAACAACACTGACAAAATAATGAACGATGGAATGTTCCGAGGCTTCATGCAATTCGTGCAACATCAGGCGAGAGCGGCTCCTGTCCAAATTATAGGTGGAAACACTGGCAACTCTCGGATGGTCACCGCCAAACAGTTCAAGGAGCTGGGACCACATGAGTTTATTGGAGAGCCAAAACCACTTAAGGCGGAAGCATGCATAAAGCAGATAACCAAGATATTTGATGTCTTGGGATGCTCCGAGGAACAAAAGGTTCCCTTCGCCACCTTTATGTTGTGTGAAAAGGCATATTACTGGTGGGAATCTGTAAAACGTACCCAGCCTGACGCACTCAAGATGTCTTGGGAGAAGTTCCAAGAGCTGTTTAACGACAAGTACTTTCCCAAAAGTATTCGTCACATGAAGGAGGTGGAGTTTATCAAGTTGGAACAAAACAATATGACCGTGTCGCAATACGAGGCTAAATTTGCGGAGTTATTCCGGTTTGCATCCCATTTGGTTGATAATGAGAAGCGAATGACCCGAATAATTTTAAGAGGTTTGAAACCGAAGATACGACAATATCTTATTCTCATAAACTGTGTTTGTATTCAGATGTTGTAAATAGGGCTCAGTTGTTGGAGCGCGATAATGAGTCAACACAACCAAGAGAAAACAGCTGGCATAATAAAAATACCAGTGGTAACAGTCATCGAAGCGGTGACAACAAACGTGGAGGGAATCAACATACCAGAAATGATAACCACTTCAGTGGTAATCATAGCCAAGACAATAAAAATGGATATTTCAAAAATAGGAGATTCAAAAATGATGGAAAGACGTCAGCACCAGCATCCGTTGTTAAGAAAGGAGAACGACCACCTATCATATGCTTCAAATGCGGAGGGGAGGGACACATCAGTCCAAACTGCGTGATACCGTCCAAAGGATGTTATAATTATAGAAGAGAAGGTCACTTAGCTCGATTTTGTCGTTCACCGAAGACAAATTCAGCTAGGATGGAGGCACCAAAGGCCGTCCTAGAAAATTCAAAGCCGGTAGTGCAAGGGAGAGCGTTTGTTGTGACCTCCCAGAAAGCAGGGAATCCAAACGAGGTTATCACGGGTAAGCTTATCATAAACTCTAGTGAAGTCTATACCTTATTTGATACCGGTTCTACCCATTCTTTTATTTCTCCTACTTGCGCTCAACGTTTAAATTTGACTCCGGAGAAATTAGACTTTAACTTATCTGTTGAAACTCCATTAGGAGAAACCTTCATTACATCCATTGTTTATAAGTCTTATTTGATTCAAATCGGTAACCGCACGTTACCAGTCGATCTTATCTCCTTAGAAATACTTGCATTTAACGTGATTCTAGGGATTGATTGGTTAACTACTCATCATGCTAAAATTGATTATTTTCGTAAGGTTGTTAGCTTTCATATTCCTAATAAACCTATTATGCGAATTCAAGCGACCAAACCATTAAAATCAATCACGGTCATCTCAAGCCATAAAGCTATTCGTTTATTGAAAAATGAATGTCAAGATTTCTTAGCTCATGTCACGGATTTAAACAAAAATACGTCAGATTTGAAGGATATTTCTATTGTTAATAAATTTCCTGACGTATTCCCTGAAGAACTTCCTGGCCTACCCCCATAGCATGAAGTTGAATTTTGTATCAACCTTGAACCCGGTACGAAACCCATTTCTAAAGCCCCATATCGAATGGCTCCTATTGAACTTCAGGAGTTAAAGACCCAATTACAAGAATTGTTAGACATTGGTTTCATTCGTCCTAGTACGTCTCCTTGGGGTACCCCTGTTCTATTCGTGAAGAAGAAAGATGGGAGTATGCGACTTTGTATTGATTATCGGGATTTGAATCATGTTACCATCAAAAATAGGTACCCATTGCCACGTATTGATGACCTGTTTGATCAGTTACAAGGAGCACAATTTTTTTCAAAGATCGATTTTCGTTCTGGATATCATCAGCTGAAGGTTAAAACTGAGGATATTCCAAAGACTGGCTTCAGAACTCGATACGAGCATTATGAATTCTTAGTCATGTCTTTTGGATTGACTAATGCTCCTGCTGCCTTCATGAATATGATGAACCAAGTTTTCAAGGAATATTTGGATCACTTTGTGGTCGTCTTTATTGATGACATCCTTATTTATTCCAAAAGCCATGAAGATCATGAGCAACACTTGAGGCTGATACTCCAAAAGCTTCGTGAATATAAGCTTTATGCCTAGTTAAAGAAATGCAAGTTCTGGCTTGAGGAAGTAGCACTCCTTGGGCACGTAGTATCAAGTCATAGAATATCTGTTGACCCGACAAAGATTGAAGCTATTCAAAGCTGGGAGCAACCCAAATCAGTGACCGAAGTTCGTAGCTTTCTCGATTTAGCTAGTTATTATCGGAGATTCGTGGAAGGATTTTCTCGAATCGCTACTCCATTAACTCAGCTGACTCGGAAAGATACAAAGTTCGGTTTGAGCGAGGAATGTGAGAAGAGTTTTCAAGAACTCAAAAGGAGACTCATTTCAGCACCTGTTCTGACAATACCATCTTGTTCGGAGGGATTTGTCATCTACAGTGATGCTTCGGGCAAAGGGTTAGGATGTGTTCTCATGCAACATGGGAAATTCATAGCATATGCCTCAAGACAACTCAAAGAATATGAGAGGAATTATCCTACTCATGATCTAGAGTTGGCAGCTGTTGTCTTCGCACTTAAAATTTGGAGGCATTACTTGTATGGAGAGAAAGTGGAGATCTTTACGGATCATAAAATCCTCAAATATTTCTTCACTCAAAAGGAACTCAACATGCGACAACGACGTTGGCTTGAACTGCTGAAAGATTATGATCATACCATCCAATACCATCCTGGAAAAGCGAACATGGTAGCTGACCCATTGAGTAGAAGATCATATGCGGGTACGAGTGCAATATTCACAACACAAAGCCCATTTTGTGTGACTTGCAAAGGATGGAGATAGAGTTAAAGACTCCAGGGACCCATGTAATGATGGCGAATATACGAGTAGAACTGAATTTAATTGATAAAGTTAAAGTTGCTCAAGTTACAGATCCGGAGCTGATGCGTATGAGGAAAAAAGTGCAAGAAGTTGCTATGCCGGAAGCAAGAATCGATGAAAAAGGAATACTTTGAGTCAACTCCAGACTTTATGTTTCTAACGACCCTGATTTAAAGTATAAAATCATGATGGAGGCGCACAACACATCGTTTGCAATCCATCCTGGGAGTACCAAAATGTATCGTGATCTTCGTCATACATTTTGGTGGAACAAAATGAAGAAAGAGATAGCGCTATTTATTTTAAGGTGTCTAATTTGTCAACGAGTTAAAGCGGAGCATCAATTACCAAAAGGTCCATTGCAACCACTTGAAATTCCAAAATGGAAGTGGGAGCACATTACCATGGATTTTGTTACCGGTCTTCCCAAAGTTTCTCAAGGCATAGATGCGATTTGGGTTATTGTTGATAGATTGACCAAGTCTGCTCATTTCTTACCGATACGAGAAACTTATACACTTGAACGTCTTGCTCGTATGTACATAAACGAGGTTGTAAGATTTCATGGTATGCCAGTATCCATAGTTTCTGATCGAGACCCAAGATTCACCTCAAGATTTTTGGTTAGTTTGCAAAAAGCTATGGGCACAGATTTACGATTTAGCTCGGCACGTCATCCTCAGACTGACGGGCAGTCAGAGAGGACGATTCAAACTCTTGAAGATCTATTAAGACTCTATGTCCTTGACTTCAAGGGAAGTTGGGACAAGTTCTTACCATTGGTGGAGTTTTCCTACAACAACAGTTATCAAGCAGGTATTGGCATGGCTTCATTCGAGGCGTTGTATGGAAGAAAGTGTCGTTCTCCAGTATACTGGGATGAGGTGGGTGAAGCAACGTTGTTGGGACCAGAGTTGGTACGTATGACTACGAAAAAGATTCAAATGATCCGACAACGTATAAAAACCTCACAAGATCGACAAAAGAGTTATGTTGATCTTCATCGAAAGGACATAGAATTCGATATTGGAGATTATGTGTTGTTATGTGTTGCTCCATGGAAAGGAGTTACAAGATTTGGAAAGAGAGGAAAGCTCAATTCTCGATTCATTGGCCCATTTTTAATCCTCGATCGAGTAAGAACTGTGGCCTATAGACTTGCGTTACCGCCAAGTATGTCTCGTGTTCATAAGGTTTTTCACATATCCATGTTACGTAAATATGTGAAAGACCCAAACCACATTGTTGAGTTAGAACCAGACGAAATAGAGGAAGATTTAACGTATGAAGAGGTTCCTATTAAAATCTTGGATAAGAAGGAACATATTCTACGCTCCAAGGTTATACCTCAAGTCAAAGTTTTGTGGAGAAATCACGATGTTGAGGAAATGACCTGGGAGTTAGAATCTGAAATTAAATCAAAGTATCCTCACCTCTTCGACATACCAGGTACACACCTTAATTTCGAGGATAAAATTTCATAAGAAGGGGAGGTTGTAAGACCCCAACTTTTTGAATAAAGATTAAATTTTCTTGAAATATATTTTTGAATATTATGGTGTGGATTTGATATAATGTTATAGTTGTGGGTAATATTTACAAATTTTGCAAAGTACACAAGTTGTTATATAATATTCGATTGGTCGAAGAATATTCGTTTTAACAGGGAATATTCGTACATTGGCACAATCATTGGTGGACCCCCCACAACGGAATTATTGTCGGATTGAGAAAATGACAAAAATACTTTATGAAAATAACGGCGGAAGTTTTACCGTTAACTGTTGAACTACCTGGTAGTAAAAGTACAGTAATACGCGTGGTTGCATAGTAGAACACGGTATTGATTATTGATGCTTACGTGAGAAGTCACTCAGTTATACTCAATTATTGCTACAGTAATTGCTGCATCATATCTCTTATATTATTGATTCGATTATTGTCATAGTATCATCTGCATAATATGTTATTTTATTAAATCAATAATTGAGACGACATTGTTATTCATATTATTAAATTACAATATTTACAATATCTAGAAGTTCTGTTAAGGAGAGGTTTGGTCACCTAATTGCGCGCCAATAGGGAGAAATCCTTATTGGAAAGCCCCCTCTTTCTTGGGAACGACCTGGTTGATATATATTGTGAGTTATAATATTAATGATGAATGTTATTAAAATTGAAGTTGTGTTCGGATTTGAATTTGGAGACGCGTACGTGATATTTGAGTCCGGAACGATGAAATTAGTAAAAATAGTCTATAAACACAAAATTTTCAGGAATTCACTATTTGGTCAAAAAGTCAATAGTTGACTTTTTTAGGAAAAGTCAAACTTTGAAATTTTAAAATTTATAGTTTTGATAAAAATGGTTTCATTGTGTTGGAATTATTTATGTTAGTGAAAATCGACAATTATTTCGATAATAATTGATGTCTGGAGGTTATATTGACCAATTGGGTATTTAACCGGATAAATGAGAAATTGATTGCTATTATTTCACATGATTATAACTATTTGTTCACATGTGTATACTATTGTTTCACATTCTTGTTACTATTAGGGGAGTTGGTGCAAGATTGATAATACTTGCATGACTAAGTTAAAAATGGAGGTATAGATGGAGGTACTATACTGTAATTCATATTTTTACATGACTAGAACTATTGATTCACATAATTTACTATTGAATCACATTAATTACTATTAGGGGAGGTGGTGAAAGTTTGATAATACTTCCATGACTAAATTAAAAATAAAGGAAAAGTTGGAGGTATTGTACTAAAATTTTTCGAGCCCCAAAACGTTCAATTATCGAAACTATATTTTTCTATAAATAGAAGCTCATTCTTCCTTCATTTCTCACCAATTCACAAAAGCTTTAGAGCGATTATTATAGAGAGAAATTATAGAAAGAAGAAGAGAAGTCTGCTACCTCACTATTCCAGTATCCAGTTTTTCTAAAGGTAGGGAGTATTATTTCTTTCTAAAGGTAGAGCGATTATTATTTTGTTAAAAGTCATCTGTGGCCTATAGTTCCTAGATGGACTTGGTATGATTATGACCAAGGATTATTTGGTGTAATCATGACCGTAATATTACAAATGATGTGGTAAAAGTCCTCATTGGCTCGTAGTGCACTGATGGACAATTGTTGGCATGATCATGACCATTATTGAATACACAAATATATTCTTGGCCCATAGTGCATGGATAATTGTGGTCGTGATACTAAAGAATATCCTTGGCCGTAGTGCATGGGTGATTCGATGATGTGGACTATTTATTAAGCTGAGTCCCAGCGATAAAAGTGATGAAAAAACTTTTAAATCATAAAATATAGTAGATTTTATTCTCTACTTGACTCTTTTAATGGATTGCTTGTTCCGTTGCAGTTAAACTCGATGGTTGTTAAATTGTATCAGTTTAACACTGTTGAAGACTAACGATAATATATTATGCATTATCTTAGTCATAATATTTCCTACTGGGCTAGTTGAGCTCACCCTTTTACTTTTATTGTTCTCTTCAGGAAATGAGAACATAGCAGGGACTAATCGGGGAACGGAGTGACGGACCAGATGATAGCATTAGTAGTCCTCATTATTCAGTGAAATAGTGGAAAATAAATGTAATAATATTGAATTTGAGTTTGAATATTGTCTAGACGACAATATTTGTATTAAAACTCACAACTTATGTTTTGTCGTACTTTACACGACAGTTGTATAATTAAGTTGTATTTATATTCTGTACCATGTATTTGGTGACTCAGAATATGTGATGTATACCTGTTTTGGGGGCGTCACAATAATGTTTATTTGCTAGCTTTATAATTTTAAAGTTTATTCTACTGATATTTTTTATATTAATGATTACTTATTAAATACATTGGTTACCTTCCTGCAACTGTTGATTACTGTCTATTCTGGATTTGGTTAGTATATAATGCTGACTTGCTTACAGTGTAAAATTACAATGGTTACTGCATAATATTACCCCAGTTCATGTTCTGGTTACTAACATTATGTAGTTTGGTTACTGTTTAACATTGAATTGGTTACTGTCGACGTCGGGATTTTTGGATATCCCTTTCCGATACTTGTTCTTTGGTGTTCTCATTTTAGGTTAGATTTGTTTAAAAAAATAAGTTAAAAAGGTCCTACATGTATAATGTCAATGATGGACTGTTAAGAGTCGCCATTTGGTTTTTTTTAAATGGTTGTACCAACACAACCGAGAAAAGGTTTGCGCATTGACCCACTGATGTGACACTGCTAAATGGGTCGGTGAAATCGAGATTCATTAGGGTCCGGGGACTTGTTTATGCAGGGGGAGGTGTTAGGCACCCCCCGACATCCGTGTTACCACGATGACCATCTCTTTTCAAGAAACTATTATCTGAATGTGTGTGTGTGGGTTAATGTGCTGTTATTTGGAAGTAGTGCGAGGCCTCGTTCGAACCTAAATACACAGAGTTTGAATTTATGTAAAAATTTAGTTTTTAGTAAGATATAACAATGATGTTTTATAAAAAAGGTTTTTTAAACCCTGATGCTCAATAGTAATTGAGACCTTTTACACTCCTATTTTATTAAGTGCTCGGCTTGATTGATTTTATTTTACGAATGCAAGGCATCCGTATGAAAATAATGTACAAAATAATACCGACTTCTTCGTGGGTATGGAAACCATCTGAGGAAATTCAGACACCGCAGAATAATTTACAAGCTGCTTACAGCTGAAAATGTCCATCACGGGAACCGAATCTAGATTCAATGGGATGAATCTGTGATCACATGATTCCTAGGTGCACAGGATACCACAATTTGTATGAAAGCAGTAAGCAGGTATATATGTAATATCCGAGATTTTTTTTAATGTAATTTAGGAATTATTAATGAACGAATTTATATGAAACTTTTGGGTGATTTCATTTATTAGATGTATGTGTGTGGTACATATATGTGTTATTTCAAGATATGTGATGAGATGTATTTAAATGGTTGGTTTAGTTTTATTTAACTATTTAAAAAAAAATTAAATTAAGTAGGGAATTATTCTATTTTATTACGTGGGATGGTATTAAATCATGAGCTAGAGTTCGGAGTGGAATTTAGAGACGCAGACTGCGTATTCGAGTCCAAAACGTCGAAATTAGTCAGGATAGACTGTAATCACGAAAAAGTGTCATAGTTGACTTTTTGGTCAAAGTCAACCAGTTGACTTTTTGAGGAAAAAGTCAACTACGAATTTCAGATATGAATTTGACTAAACGGATAGTCCCATGACGTCCGAAACGTTGACTTTAATAGGAATCGATATATGGTTCGCAAAGTTTGGTTCCGAAGGGTAAAATAGTCAAATAGCTTATTAATTGATTAAAATAATATATGTATTTTTTTTATAATAGAAATCAGCTGAACTGATGGACCTATGAGACTATTAAATTGGGACAAGGGAGGGAGTATACATATATTACATAATAACTAAGGTGGAAGCATTTTATTTTATTCCTTAAAATCAAAATTCTTTTTATTTTTCTAACTTCCACATTCATTTTCTCTAACTCCCACATTCTTCCTATTAATTAACTATATTATTGTAGTATTAAGTATTGTGAGTAACTAATCATTAGAGTTGAGGGTTATGGGAATCAAAAGACTCTAACAAAGCTATACATATATACAAACACATTTTTCTTTTAAGAAAATTCCACCAAGTGAGTAAACATGGAGAGAAATTGAGAGCCTAAGAGAGTTAGAACTAATTTTGGCGGATTACTGAGGATTTGACAAGCAAGGAGAAGGAGCATCATATTAAACCAAGAAGAAATTCATCAAAAGGTAATTCATGAACCCATTTTATTTTTATAAGAAAAATGAGAAGAAAATGCATATAAAATTGGTAAATGATTTGTTGTGGCTTGGTGTTGCCATGTTACTGTTGTTTGATGATTATAGATCATTAACAACAAAATATATGGGTTAATCATGCATCAAATTTGTAGAAAATCAAAGAATTAAGCAATGCATGCTCTACCTTTGATAAAATGTCTCTAAGGTGCTAAATTAATCTAAAAGGTGGAAGTTTGTTGAAGTTTGATATTGTGAAATGTGAAAACATGTGAGAGTAGATGATCTGGACATTAGGAATAATTTAATTGCATGCTAGAAGCAAAATCACGAATTTTTGTCAAATTGGGTTTAACTAGTAATCTGTGATTTTTGGGGTTTTTCGGAGCCTCGGAATCATGGTGTATATGACTCGATTAACGTATGTAATAATTTTATAAAATAGTATGTAACATGAGGTACAACCTGTCCAAATTTCATAGGAAAGGGAGTTAAATTGAGCAAGTTATGGAAATCGTAAGCATGTATGTTGGTAATAAAATCTGCAGAATTCTGGAAATTCCAGAATTTTTTCTAAGTATAAAACTAGTGCTTGCACGCTTTTCTATGTAGTTGGTTTGTGGCCTTAGCATGCTAGTTTTATGAATGTTATATTTTTGTAAAATACCTTGATGTATGAAGTTTATTGTGTCCAAGTATCATGGTCATATCATCTTTAGATTAGCGGAAATAAAATCGTAGAGTAAACTCTAAAAATCGTAGAGTCAATGAAAATCGTAGAGTAAACTCTAAAAATCGTAGAGTCAATGAAAATCGTGAGTCAGTGAAAATCGTAGAGTAAATGAAAATCGTAGAATAAACTCAGAAAATCGTAGAGTCAGTGAAAATCGTACAGTAAACTCTGAAAATCGTAGAGTAAACTCTGGAAATCGTAGAGTCAGTAAAAATCGTAGAGTAAACTCTGAAAATCATAGAGTCAATGAAAGTCGTAGAGTAAACTCTAAAAATCATAAATTGCATATAGTAGAGTGAAAATCGTAGAGTCAACACTGAAATTCGTAGAGTCAGTGAAAATCGTAGAGTGAACTCTGAAAATCGTAGAGTGCAGATAGTAGAGTGAAAATCATAGAGAGAACTCTGAAAATTATAGAGTAAAGTTTATATTACAACTACTATGCATTGCTAATAGTTGATGTGCATGATTATATAATTGTGTAGGGCACGTGAATTGCAGATAGCTGTAAGCTGTTAATCTGTTATTGGTAAACAACGATCAAGGCAAGTTTCTTACCCTATTTTTCATTATGAATTTATTCAAGTCTTTTTCAGTTGATTGCAGCGAGGGTAAATTTGGGCTTGTGATTAAGTAATCATTCGTGCAAGCTCCTCTATTGTAAAGTTCTATAACTTCAATTGTGATGCAAAACTTTATTGATGATTATTCAGTTCCTATTGTAACTGCTATACTTTAAAGTTCGTATACCCTTAATGAACTATATTCAAGCATGCTTTCTAGCTTTCATTTCAGCTAGATGTTATTGATGCAAACGTAGTATATTGTTTGAACAATTCAAATCCTTTGAAGCTATTGAATGTTTACCAATCCAAATTTCTTTGGTGACGTCCCGCATGAATACTAAGATGAACAACCCGAATAACGAGGTAACTAATGTCAGGCATATAGTCCCATTTACACTTATGCGTTTAAACTTTATACTTGTGCACAATGTAGGATACGATAGGCTGATCACCTGGAGTACTTGCAGAGACCATTTACAATCTATTTGATTATTAAACTGTCTGATGGTTTTTTTGATAAAACAAAGTAATGTTCAGGGTATCTAACACCCCTTAGTATGCTATTGAGAATTCCAGAACTCTTATCTTGATATTCTAGTTTATCTCTTGATATTTATTTCAACTGTTGAGAAATATTCATACTAATGCTTTTACTTCTGATGTATGTTCTCAAACTACTTTATATACTTGCTGGGTAATTTGTGCTCATTCTTGCTTAAACCTTTCAGTTAAGGATGATAACGCTGAGGGATCGGGCAAGGACAAAGGAAAGTATAAGATGAAATGATGAGAGTTATTTATGTAATAATTATATTTCCGCATATGATGTGATGTAGCGATAAACGCTAAGTTTAAGTTTTAGTTTATTAAAGGTTGTAAAGACTTGGGACTTTATTTTGAATAAGTATGTAATAGTTAATATTATTATTATTAGTGTTACTTAGATAAATGATGATGTATGTTGTATCGTGAGCACCATGTGAAATTTAAATAGATACACTTAGAAGGGGGGGGGGGTTGAATAAGTGTAGGCACAAACTATGTTCAATTTTTATTTTTAATGCAGCAAGTTGGATTACTGTTGGGTAAAATCTAATTACGCACAACACGCAAGTATACGTGGTCAACAAGTAATAAAGTGAAAGTAGAGTATCGTTCCCACGAGGAATTGTTTAATAAAAATCACTAAGTACTAACCCGTAACCAATTCAATCTTATTTAAACGAATGAATTTCAATTTATAAGTAAACTAATTCTAATTACCACTAGTTAAATTAAGATTACAGAGATTTAAGATCACAACTTCACTTATTGCTTCATTTAAGTTAACACACTTCTCATCAATTATTCTCTATCTTGAATTGTTAATCAATAACACTAAGCAGATAAAACCACCTCTCGATGCATAATACCCATACTCACTTAAATCCACAGATGATAGAATTAGGCAAGACACCCTAATTAACTAATCCACTATATCTCTATGTGAATTATAATTAAAAAGGATTTAAAGCACAAGTTCTCTATAAGTTTACATGCAATGTTAGGTATATCTCTATCCTGGACATAAATTATGTATTCCAACACCATGCAGAAAACACAATCACATGCTATTATGATTAAATCTAAATCTAAACTTCATCTCTCGAGTTCATATAGATTATCACGGTAATTGATGGCCAATCAATTAAACAATTAAGTCCAAATCAAAATAGACAATCCTCACGATAGAACATAATAATTGATAGCGAAACATATTAAAATAAACTACACAATAAGATCCATTGTAATCTTAAACAAAGAATTAGTTCATTGAATTAAATCTAAGAATCCACAATTGAAAACACATTAAAAGATAAGAATAAGAGTAGAGTAAAGAATAAATCCGTTGTCAGCAAATCTCCATCTTCCTCAAGCTCCTGCTCTTGATCTTCAATGGCCTCCAAGTTGCTTCAATCTCCCCTTATAATCTAATCTAGAGTTCCTAATCTAAGGAAGAAAGTAAAGTATTAGTTCCTATAAATCTATCCCAAGAGGTATTTAATAGACTCTTAGAACTAGCCTCCCAATCCAAGTTAAACTCAAGTATTTAGAGTTCTAATGGATATCCTAGCAAGTTAAGCAACTAAAAATCCTATTCTAGCTCAAATTGGACATCAAATAACCCAATTTCACTCTCCTCCCGCCGCCTAGCGCGCTCAGCGCTTCTGCTAAGCCTTTTTGGGTGCGCTCCGCGCTACAGGGTCAGAAAATCTGGTGGCCTAGCGCGCTTCTAGCGCGGTCCGTGCTGCCCTATTTTTCTGCTGCGACGTCCTTTGGTAAAACAGGTATAACTTTTGATCCGCTTGGAGTTACGGGGCCTGTCACCTATCAAATCAAAGATAACGACGATATCTACAACTTTAATTCTTTGAGGATTGACAGATTCCGTCTGGATCAAGGCGGAAATCAAGCTTGAAGTAGATGCTGTGTAAATGGCAAGCATGACAACTCTTAGCTTTGATCTTCGTTGATAAAAAGGTCATAACTCTCGTATCCGAACTCCGATTGGGGCGATTAAAGATGTTCCGGAAAGCTAAGAAGTAGAGCTACCATACAATCTAAGTTCCAAGCCAAGAACATGCATCCAACTTGATGTTAAAAGTCCTTCAATATTCCCTTCTTGCCTTTGATTGCGTATTTTAGTCCAAAAGATGTACGAATTCTTTCCCTTGCTTCTTCATGCCAATGCCGTGTCATCACCTACAAAATAACATAAAATGTATGAAAATTAACTACAAAACATGAGATTAAGCAAATAATTCAAGTAATAGATACCCGATAAGTAGGAATAAAACCTACTTATCAAATACCCCCAGACTTAAACCTTTGTTTGTCTTCAAGCAAAAACACAAAACAATAATGCCATGCAATGAAACTAATCTACATGCCTACGAATCTAGCAGTAATGACAGAAACAAGTCTATTCAACCGGCCTTAGAGAAATCAAATAAACGCGATAATACATAATATCAAAACCAGTCAATAACTTCTCAATCAATCATCAAATCTTAGACTGTTATCACTAATATAGTGTGTGTGTGTGTGTGTGCTCCACATTAATATTAACTGATATAAAATCAAATTTAACACATAACAAGTCTCTTCGAAGGCATCATACATTTTATACTCAAGAAATCCAAAAACATGCTAGATCCAACTAAAATTAAACAATTACCAATATCGAGGGTCAACATGAGATACTTATGCTTCATTTTTCATCTACAGGGGCTTTTTGCTCTTATTTCCCGTTTTATTCATTTTTTTGGTTGATGGATAGTGAGTGCGTTTTACACTTCATCTCACGCCTGTGTTTATGGGGAGTTCATTTCACGCTTCTTGTCGACCCACCACAGGATTCAATTTATTCAACTCAATATTTTTTTTCTTTTCTTTTTTTTCTTTTCTGTTTTTTAAGCTTATATATCCCAAATATTCCCCCAAACTTAGGTTCTTGTCTAACTTCAGCCATCACTACTTATTCTTGTCATTCTTTCATTCAAACTAACATTATCCTTTAGAATCCGATTATGTATCAATTTAAACTCAATCATTCAACAACTTGTTCTTATTGTGCTATCCTTATTATACCAGTTTCAAACAGAAAAAGACTCAATTCATAACAAGAAATCACATCAAAGCTCTAATAATCAGTGTTATACGTGTCTACCCAATTCCAATCTCATCATTGGCCAAAACAAACTATAAATATCAAACAGCTGAACTCATGCAAGATGTACTAAATGCTATATAAACATAGTAAACTAACTATTAATTTTTCAATTTTTCAAAAAAAATTTTCATGAATGTAAAAACTATATGTAACTATACGAACTACAATGTAAATAACTAACTATATGCGATACGACACTAAAATGCCCCCAAACTTAAACTAGACATTGTCCTCAATGGCTAAGATAGGAAAAATTAAAAGAGAGGACTTCCTTGACATATAGCAATTTATCTCCTTGTCTGCGAAGTTTGAAGAATAGGTTAAGCACATTAGAATGAATAGGGCACCACACTTGAGTTGGACTTGACTAACCTGTGAATATGATAGAAGCAAGCTTGTTAGATCCTAAGACATGCAAATTTATTAACTAATAATATAAAACTTAAAAAAAACTATAAATAAAAATTAAACTTGGGTTGCCTCCCAATAAGCGCTTGATTTATAGTCCTTCAACCAGACTTTTTCTGGTCAACGCTATCCAATTCCTCTTCGAAAGTTGAGAAATCCTTCATCCATCAGTAGCAAATAATCCTTTGGGAGGTTCCCACAAGCGATGGCCATAACATCAAAGTCACCTAGCATGCTTTGACTCGGTATAATCTCCATGAAGAAGGGAAAATGACTAGGTGCTATCTCCATTATGTTTGCGATCATATTTGGGCATGCAAGTGTGTCAAACACAATGGGCTCCTCGTCTATCTTCTCTTTCTCTTCCCACCACGGCTTCATTGTTGCACTCGCTCTTATGTCATAAAGAGCTTTGCCGATGACATGATTACCAAACGGGCACGATTTTGCAAATCTAACTGGACCCTTGATCTTTTGCGGAGAAGGAACTTGGGCCACTAATAACATCGGCTCATCCTCATTGGTACTCATAGTTAGTTCTTTACCAACCTTATTTTCATTATCCCCACTTGTCTCCTCTTTTTCAACATCTCATGTCTCATCCAGTTGTAGATTTGGCTCGGGCACTTCATCAATCTCGTAATCCTCGTCATAACACCAATTATTTTGAGGACAGTTGTTCAAGGCTTTGAACATTTGATCCATCTGGTTCTGTAGATTTTGAATTAATATCTCTTGATTCTGAATTGACCGCTCTTGATTAATCCTCCTCTCCTCGTTTGATGCTATGAATTTGGATAATAATTCCCCCATCCTTGAATTTTCTGTTTCAGTCTCGGAAGCCATATATTGAGGACCAATGTTTGAAGTAATGTTGAGTTATTCCATCTAGGTCTGAAAATTAAAGCTCGATATTTCTTGACTCATCATCCTCTCCTCTTGGTCTGCTATGCCCTTCAATATTACATCCATCAGATTTGGCTTTTCTTCTTGTGGAAATATAGGTGGACATGAAAATTCTGGTGTGTATGATAGATTTGGAGCGTAGTATTGGTCTTCATAATTGTAGCTCCATGACGAATTCGGGTGATACCCCCAATCTTGGTGATAATTGGCATATGTATAATCGTTAAGGTATTCACCACCGTGTTGTCCCGGCCCAAAACTAACGGTGCATTGATGACTTGGATGATTACCAGCACAATAATTATAATTAACTGCTAGCCTTCGATTACGTTGGGCTACAACAACGTCCAAACTCCTCGAAAGTGTCTCAAGCTGCGCTGATATTGCAGAAAATGCATTGAGACCATTAATCCCCGCTCCCCTTGGCTGAGTCATTCTTGTATTCGGCCATTGATAATTAAATTTCGTCATGGTGCCTGAAAAGAGAGAAAAATAGGAAGAGAATTAAATAAAAAGAAAAAAAATGTTTAAATTAAGACTAATTTGATTGAAGCTAATATTGGCAAAAATATATTAACTAATTCCCCGGCAACGGCGCCAAAAACTTGTTGGGTAAAATCTAATTACGCACAACACGCAAGTATACGTGGTCAACAAGTAAAAAAGTGAAAGTAGAGTATAGTTCCCACGAGGAATTGGTTAATAAAAATCACTAAGTACTAACCCGTAACCAATTCAATCTTATTTAAACGAATGAATTTCAATTTATAAGTAAACTAATTCTAATTACCACTAGTTCAATTAAGATTACAGAGATTTAAGATCACAACTTTACTTATTGCTTCATTTAAGTTAACACACTTCTCATCAATTATTCTCTATCTTGAATTGTTAATCAATAACACTAAGCAGATAAAACCACCTCTCGATGCATAATACCCATACTCACTTAAATCCACAGATGAGATTTAAAGCACAAGTTCTCTATAAGATTACATGCAATGTTAGGTATATCTCTATCCTAGACATAAATTATGTATTCCAACACCATGCAGAAAACACAATCACATGTTATTATGATTAAATCTAAATCTAAACTTCATCTCTCGAGTTCATATAGATTTTCACGGTAATTGATAGCCAATCAATTAAACAATTAAGTCCAAATCAAAATAGACAATCCTCACGATAGAACATAATAATTGATAGCGAAGCATATTAAAATAAACTACACAATAAGATCCATTGTAATCTTAAACAAAGAATTAGTTCATTGAATTAAAACTAAGAATCCACAATTGAAAACACATTAAAAGATAAGAATAAGAGTAGATTAAAGAATAAATCTGTTGTCAGTAAATCTCCATTTTCCTCAAGCTCCTGCTCTTGAACTTCAATGGCCTCCAAGTTGCTTCAATCTCCCCTTCTAATCTAATCTAGAGTTCCTAATCTAAGGAAGAAAGTAAAGTATTAGTTCCTATAAATCTATCCCAAGAGGGATTTAATAGACTCTTAGAACTAGCCTCCCAATCCAAGTTAAACTAAAGTATTTAGAGTTATAATGGATATCCTAGCAAGTTAAGCAACTAAAAATCCTATTCTAGCTCAAATTGGACATCAAATAACCCAATTTCACTCTCCTCCAGCTGCCTAGCGCGCTCAGCGCTGCTGCTAAGCCTTTTTGGGCGCGCTCCGCGCTACAGGGTCAGAAAATCTGGTGGCCTAGCGCGCCTCTAGCGCGGTCCGTCCTGCCCTGTTTTTTTGCTACAACATCCTTTGGTAAAACAGGTATAACTTTTGATACGCTTAGAGTTAAGGGGCCTGACACCTATCAAATCGAATATAACGACGAGATCTACAACTTTCATTCTTTGAGGATTGACAGATTCCGTCCGGATCAAGGCAGAAATCGAGCTTGAAGTAGATGCTGTGTAAATGGCAAGCATGACAACTCTTAACTTTGATCTTCGTTGATAAAAATGTCATAACTCTTGCATCCGAACTCCGATTGGGATGATTCAAGATGTTCCGAAAAGCTAAGAAGTAGAGATACCATACAATCTAAGTTCCAAGCCAAGAACATGCATCCAACTTGATGTTAAAAGTCCTTCAATA
Source organism: Panax japonicus (assembly GCA_020205505.1). Lineage (NCBI taxonomy): Eukaryota > Viridiplantae > Streptophyta > Magnoliopsida > Apiales > Araliaceae > Panax > Panax japonicus. The sequence goes on from CM035111.1 coordinate 42,059,005, forward strand.
TTTCCTTCTTGCCTTTGATTGCGTATTTTAGTCCAAAAGATGTACGAATTCTTTGCCTTGCTTCTTCATGCCAATGCCATGTCATCGCCTACAAAATAATATAAAATGTATGAAAAGTAACTCGAAACATGAGATTAAGCAAATAATTCAAGTAATAGATACCCGATAAGTAGGAATAAAACCTACTTATCAATTACCAAATCAGGATATTATTGAGCTAGCAGATTTTACTAATGAAGGCAGCTGGATGGAAAAGCAAAATAGATTCACAGAAAACAATCACACCAACACCGGAATTTTTACGTGGTTCAACTACTACCCTCTAGAATAGTAGTCTAGTCCACGTCCAATACCAACTAGTATTAGAGACTCACTTTTATTAAGCTCTTCCAATTACAATACAAGTTCCAGTAATTTGAACACATGTGTTCCCTGTGCACCTATGCACACTTAAGCACCTATGCTTTCTTTATACTTGACTGTACAAGGTCATCAATTCAAGACAGATTTATATGTAATATTAACTGAGATAGGAAATGAAAGATAAACACTAGAGGTATAATGATCAAGCAATATATTACTCACCAACTCAAGGCTCTAGTATGGAATGATATGCAAAATGAATGTTACCAGAATATTTTAGCAGCAGCAACTCTGTTTAATCAATGTCTATCTCAATGAAAAACAATCTCGTAGCTTGTAAGCTTATCATTTTGTGTGTATGTTTTTCGTGTCTTAACACTTAACATTTTCTGGTTATATAGGCATCCTGAGAATATATCCGTTGCACAGTTTTGATACTGTGATATATCTGTTAGATAATTACTTAGCAACAATCTTGCAGTCTGAATTGATTGTGATATACATGCGTATTTTATATTTTCCATAAACTGTGATGTCATACTGTCAAGGCTCGCCCAACTAATCAGGAAATCAATCACTTTAAATTTTCATGTATATATAACAAGTACCATATTTCTCAATATGTATTGGACCGTTAAGATCAACCAATTAGATTCCCTAGATCATGACCCATGATCTCTACAGCGTCTGGTGATTTGCGCCCTTGACTAGTTACCTTAATTAATTTCCTAGAATTAAGATGCTTTAATTTATGAGCATGATCTGTGCAGCGTGAATTAAGAGTAGTATCTATAATGTCATTGATTTATGCTTACCTTTTATACCTGCTGGCCGGTGTCCAAATCTAACCATATATTTTTGCCCAAGTGAATCAATAGAATTATTGTGCGTGAATGATGTATATGTTTGCATGACTTAAGGTAATTAATCACCCTTCTTGCTCTACCGACCATTGTTTGAATCATTAGCGAGCGGGAGCATATAATGATCATGTATGTTTAGAGCTAGGTAATTTATTATGTGGCCTCAAGTATGAGAATGCAATTTATGTAATGCACATGCCCTAGAGCCTTATTTTGGAAAGCAATAAATGCTAAGATATTACATATATTCCTAAGACTCAAATTTGCAAATATGATTTTCTTTCTCCAAGGATGTCTTGGCTTTGTCATTTCTTCCTTGACGTTTTCTGAAGTTCCATATCTTTCCCTGAAATAATATAGCATTGATTAGAGAAATAATCGAGTTATTATCAAAACATGGAGTGTGACATAAGTCAACATTCTCCCCCTTTTTGATGATGACAACACAATAATTATAGCTCCCCCTAAGACTATGCACTTAAGGAGACTTATGGCTCCCCCTTAGTTCATGCATACCATGTACTGCATATGTGCAGTATTTTGATCAACCCTGCAAGTACTGGTTAGGCCTCAACATGTTAAGTAAAAAATGCAATAATGAAAAAAATCCATCATCCATCCAATAAAAAGTTTAAACTAATAGTCTTAACAGCACAATTTTTTTTTAAACTATAGTCTTAATCAAAACAATTGTCTTTGGGGCAGGGGGAAGGTTAAACTAGAAGTCTTCTCCCCCTTTGGTATCCATCAAAAAGGAGGGCCGGGAATGCCAAAAAGGGAAAGTGTAACTAATCATCGACCTCCTCAAGGTTAACATGATTGGCCTCGCGAGCTATGAAATAGGGGCGGTGAAGTCAGCAGTGCATGATCTCTTCCAGGGACATGGTATTGGCAAATCGGGGTGGAAGGAGGTAATGGCAGATCCATAAAGTCGCCTTGATATTCAGCCATCTAATTGCATTGGGGCCATTTGGGTATGCGCGCTTGGACTTGGACTGCTTGTAGTTCCTCACTCAGGTCATTCATGCGTCGCTCGGTGAACCGGCTCAGAGTCCCAACTTGGTTGCTGATGAACTTGAGTTCTATGCTCAGCTGACAGGCATTGTGATTCATCTTACATTGGTGGGCTGCAACCATTGCCCTGGTGTGCAGCTCAAAACCAGCTTGGAGGTCAATAAATTCATCTTCAACATTGCGAAACATGGTCTGGAGATCATTACACCGAATTGGCAATTTTCTTTTTTCAAGGACTGAGAGACGGAGTTGGATGTCTTTGACATCAGACGTGATTTGGGCTTGATTATCTGCTATGGTGTGAAGGAGAGTCAAAATTTCAGGGGAAGGAGGCAGGGAGGTAGGAGGCATGGGTTTAGGTGTATCAGGAACCAGACAGATGAATTTTCCCTTAAGCAAGGTGAGATGAGCCCCTTTGAGATAATTTGAGTCTATGAAATCAGTCAAGTTGATACAACCTTCATCATCGAGTGGGATTTGGAAATGGGTGAAGAGTTTGGTAAGGAAACAACTGTAGGGAAGACATTTTTTGGAGTGTTTAACGCAATAGATCATGTATTTTATCATTATGAGGGAGAAGTTAAAAGGCTGGCCAGTCATTATTAATGCCACGAGGACTAAATCTTGATACGTGAAGTCTGCTCCTCCACCGAGACGGGGGAGGAGGTTGTAGCGTAAGAGTTTGTGAAGGACAATGGCAAAGGGAGACACTTCGGTGGTTTTTGGAAGAGTGACAGAGGAGACTGTGTGGTCATCCAACATAATGCAAAGCTGGACTAAGGGAGACAGAGGAGTAGAGATTGGTCCTTTGAGAGTAAAGGGGTAGTCACTGGTGTAAGGAATGGACAGAATACTACCTAAGTCCATGGCTGAAAAAAATAGAGATTTCCCTTTCACAAAGGAGGTGTAGTAATCACCATTGTTCTCAAGATTTGTATAAAACTACTGGACTAATTTTGGATAAGCGACCGAAGGAGGAGTGCTTAAAGAGGATAGACCACATGACTCAAAAAGACGGTGCAAGGGTGAGTTTTGATAGTAAAATATGTCTATTGATTTTTCATAGACAAAGGTTTTGTGACATATGGATGACTTAAACCTAAGTTCAAAGTTGTGACCTCTAAAGAAATCATCAGGGACATCATGTAGTGAGACAGAGAGAGGGTTTACCGTCAGAAGAGGAGAGCTGCGGGACGGGTCCTTGATTATTCTTTGTTTAGTGACCGTGGAGGTCCCAATCGGTGGAGGAGAGGGTAGACTAGCCTCAGATTCAGCCGGAGAGAAGTCGTCGGAGATGGTTTGGACCGATGACTGCTTCCTTTTTAGGCGTTGAGAAGTAGTGGGATGAAGAGGTTGCGATGGTAGAGATATCTCGTCCTCTAAGTCGTCATGTATTTGTCTAGTTCTTCGTTTTTTCATCTTTCCGGTTGGGGTTAGGGAGACGGGAAAGAATGTGATGAGGTTTGAGAAGTGCAGACGGCGAAAAGAGGGATAACTTGATTAGTAAAGTGGATTTTACCTTTTAAAGGACGTGTGTTACCGAGATTTGGGAAGTCGTGATGCTGTGTCTTGGGAATGAAGATTTTGGGCAGATTCAATGAGCGTCAGTATGGCCTATAGATATGACGTGACTGTCTACTTTCCTTAACTCATACAGATTGTTTTTATATCAGACACATCCCTAGTTCTCTTCTTAATGTACAGAACCGGTCATCTCCTAAAGGTTTTGTAAAGATATCTGCTAATTGGTGTTCAGTTGGAATGAATATCAAACTTATTAAACCTTTGGACACATTGTCTTTAAGAAAATGGTGGCGTACTTCTATGTGTTTTGTGCGGGAATGTAGTACTGGATTTTTTGAAATATCTAGGGTGCTGGTATTATCACAGTATATGGGCACACTTTCACAAGTAATATCAAAGTCGCATAATGTTTGACGCATCCATAAGATTTGGGAACAGCAACTTCCGGCTGCTAAGTATTCATCCTCTGTAGTGGATAGAGCAACTGACGTCTGTTTCTTGTTATGCCATGAGACAAGACTTTGTCCCAAAAATGTACATGCACTGCTTGTGCTTTTTCTATCTATTTGACAGCTTGCATAGTCAGCATCTGAATAGCCCATTAGATCAAAATTATCGCATTTTGGGTAGAACAATCCTAAATTTGTTGTACCACTCAAATATTTAAAAATTCGTTTAACAGCTTGTAAGTGAGATTCTTTGGGTTTGGCCTGAAATCTAGCACATAAACAGGCACTGTACATTATATCAGGTCTAGAAGTAGTTAAATAAAGTAGGGATCCAATCATACCTCTGTATTTTATTACCTCTACGTCCGTACCTTTCTCATCTGTTGTGAGTTTTATTGATGTACTCATTGGTGTGGACTTTGTGTTTGAATTGTCAAATCCGAATCTCTTTAGTAACTCTTTTGTATACTTGGTTTGATGAATGAATATCCCTTCATGATTTTACTTAATTTAAAGGCCCATAAAGTAGTTGAGTTCTCCCATCAAACTCATGTCAAATTCCTTGTGCATGCATTTGGAAAACCACTCACAAAGGAAATTATTAGTAGTACCAAATATTATATCATTTACATATATTTGTACAATAATAATATCTTTACTTTTACATTTAATAAATAGAGTGGAGTCGATTTTACCTCGTATGAACCCATTTGATAAGAGATACTTACTTAATCTTTCGTACCAAGCCATTGGGGCTTGTTTGAGTCCATAAAGTGCCTTCTTAAGTTTGTATACGTAATATGGGAACTTTTCATGCTCAAATCCAGGTGGCTGTTTTACATATACTTCTTCATTTATGTATCCGTTGAGAAAAGTACTTTTGACGTCCATTTGGTGTAGCTTGAACTTTCTGAAATAGGCGAATGCTAGTAGGATATGAATAGACTCCAAGTGATCTACTGGAGCAAATGTTTATTCATAGTCTATTCCTTCTTGTTGATTGTATCCTTGAGCAACTAATCTCGCTTTGTTTCTCGTAATTGTTCCGTATTCGTCAAGCTTATTTTTGAAGACCCATTTAGTTCCGATAATGAACACATCTTTTGGAGCAGGCATCAATTCCCATACTTGACATCTTTAAAATTGTTGAAGCTCTTCTTGCATAGCTAAAAGCCAGCTCTCATCTAGTATGACTTCTTTGGCGTTCTTTGGTTCGATTTGGGATAGGAATGTTGTGAAAGCACACATGTTTTATGTTTTTCTTCTTGTCATAACTCTGTCGTTTAAGTTTCCAATAATGTTCTCAGGTGGATGGATTTTGATATATCTTGCTGACTTTGGAAGTTGAATATCATGTATGACTTCTTCAGTAGATTCAGAATTATGGTCTTGTTGTTCATCCATGTCAGCTGGCTGGATATGCTCATGATTCTCATATTCAGCTTGCTGGATAGAGTCTAGGTCCTGCTGCTCTTCTATTTCCTCTTCCTGGATTGATTCCATGATCTTGCTATTTTGCTTTATCTGGTAGGTTGGATTGGCAGTAGTTTCTAATTCTCCTGCATCTTCTTCTTTTTCTTTTGGAATATCATGGTTAGATTCGTTAAATTTAATATGTATATATTCTTCGATACACATCTTTTGCACATTATAAATCCGATATGCTCTACTATTTTTTGAGTAGCCAATGAATATTCCTGCATATGATCTAGCATCAAACTTGCCTAAATTTTCGTTAGTGTTAAGAATAAAGCATTTAGATCCAAACACTTTGAAATAACTTATGTTAGGAAGCCGATTATTTAACAATTCATATGGTGTTTTTAGAATAATTGGATGAATTAATACTCTATTTAGCACATAACATGCTGTGTTCACAGCTTCGGCCCAAAATTTCTTAAGAAGTTTTCTTTCTTGAATTAGAGTTCTAGCTGTTTCTTGAAGTGTTCGATTCTTCCTTTCTACCACTTTGTTTTGTTGTGGATTTCTAGGTGCTAAAAATTCATGGGATATTCCTTTTTGATTACAAAATGTAATAAAGTCTTTTTGAAATTCGGTACCATGGTCACTTCTGATTCTAATAAGATTAAGACTATATTTGGTCTCCAAATTTTTAATCAGTTTTTCAAACTCCTTAAATGCCTCATCTTTTGTTCTAAGGAATAATACCCATGTATATCTAGAGAAATCGTCGACTATTACAAAAGCATAGAATTTTCCATTTAGACTAGCATGCCTTTCAGGTCCAAATAAATCGAGGTGAAGCAATTGTAAGGGAGAAGAAGTTGATACCATGTTTTTAGCTGTGAATGACGTTCTTACTTGTTTTCCAAGTTGACAAGGTTCGCAGATACCTTTCTTTTTGAAATTCATTTTGGGTAATCCTCTTACTAAGTTCTTTGTTGACAACTTCTTGATTAGATCCATATGAACATGTCCCATCTTTCTATGCCATAGATTTGCTTCATCTTGAATGGTTGCAAGACATAATTCTTCTTCCTGTTTCTCAAAATCAAGAATATATATATTCCCTTCCCTTTGGGCAACTAGAGCAGCTTTGTTAGTACCATGTGAAATTGTACATTTATCTTTTTCAAACTTTACTTGATGACCATTATCCATTAATTGACTAACACTGATAAGATTGAATTCTAGACCATTAACAAGATGAACATTATTAATGTTGACCTTACCATTACCAATTTTACCTTTCCCAATTATTTTGCATGATCGATTATCACCGAATGTAACAGTTCCATGTTTCTTTTTGACATTTAGTTTCACGAACTTAGATTTGTCTCCCGTCATATGACGTGAACATCCGTTATCAAGGATCCACTTTTGAGAAGATACTTTGTCTTTAAGGCAAACTTGTATGAGAGAGATACAATTTACATTTTTGGTACCCATATCTTTTTGGGTCCACTTGTGTTAGTTGACATCAAATCACTTTTCTTAATCCATATGGTTTTACTTAAATTTTTCTTTCTTGAGCAGTTTATCTCTAGGTGTCCTTTAATGCCACATTTTTTCCAAGACGTAAAAGGTGTACAGTAATTCAATTTGAATGATGATTTAGATTTTATCATTTCAACTTCTTTCCTATGAGGTAGACTGTAGCCTATGCCTTGTTTATTGTAACTGGGTCTTTGTTTTCCCAGCATAACATTTAAGTTTTCTTCTCCATGAACGAATTTAGCTAGAGAGGTTTTTAAAGACTCTATTTCCTTTTGTAGGTCATTAGTTGGAGGAGTTTTATTACTAGATTCATTTCCAAAAGCATCAATGCATACATCTCTCATCTCTATCTCCTTCTTTAATTTTTCAACTTTATTATTTAGATGTTTAACCTTGTTGAACAATATTTTTTTGAAATTTTCTAAATAATCATTCTTTGTTGATAAAATCTTTTCCTCATTCGTGTGTGTAGATTTTTCAAAATCATTCTTTTAATCTATGAGTGCCTCCACTTCGCTCATTAGTGTGTTTTACTAGATCTTTTAAGTACATGTTTTTTTCTTTTAATTTTTCATTTTCTTGTTTCAAAGTAATACTATCAGAAAGAGGTACCTTACTAGATTCACCTTCAATTCCCATGAAGCATATTTGCGCCAGTTCATCGTTTGCATCTATTTCCACTTCGGATTCTTCATCATCACTCCATGTTAGAAATGCTTTGTGCTTTTTGAACTCCTTGTTGCCTTACTTTCCTTTATTTTTGAGTTGGAAACAATCCTTTTTGAAATGACCTGGTCGTCCACACTCGAAACATGTTTCCTCGGTTGACTTTGTTTTGTATTTGTTTGTGTTGAAAGTATTTTTTCGTTGATTCTTCCTTTGAAGTAGCCCCTTAAGTCTCCTTGACATCATGGCTATTTCATCATCCGAGTTATTTTTGAGTTCTTCTTCAATTCCTGCATTTAGAGCTAACACTTTCTTTCGAGGAACTTCTTCCTCGTCATCATATATTTTCAATTGATGTTCATATTCTTCTAGTTCACCAAAGAGAGTTAATGTATCCATAGAAGAAATATTTATGGAGTTTTGAAGAGTGGTAATTTTAGATGCAAACCTTTTGGGCATAGCTCGAAGTAGCTTACGATTGATTTCACTTTGTGGGATTGTCTTGTCAAATAGCTTTAAGGAATTTATCAGTACTAGAAATCGTGCTTGGGCCATTTTGATCGTTTCCACTTTTTCCAGTTTGAACAATTGCAATCATGCATGAGCATACTTAGCTTGAATTCTCGTACTTTAGACGTTCCTTCGTGACTTACAACTAAGGTATCCCAAATCTCTTTTGATGTGTTACATGATGACACTTTATCTATTTCGGATTGCACCATGCCGCTAAGGAGAGTGTTCATTGCCTTTGAATCATATGACACCATGTAAGTTTCGGTTGAGTCCATCTCGAGTAGAGTTTTTGGAGTACCATCATCTTTCCTTGGGATTACCGGTCCATTCTCTACCACCCACCATTCCCATGGGTCTCGTTTTAGATAAATCCTCATCCGAAATTTTCAGAAGTTATAGTTTTCAGTTCCAAAGAGTAGTGGAGGTCGGTTTGTTGATTCTTCCTCGTGATGAGCGCTTCCAAGTTGTGCCATATCAGAATCTTTCCCTACAAGTCACCTTTAAGACCAAGATAAATAAAGCCAAGCTCTGATACCAAATGAAATTTAAATAGATACACTTAGAAGGGGGGTTGAATAAGTGTAGGCACAAACTATGTTCAATTTTTATTTTTAATGCAGCAAGCTGGATTACCAAATCAGGATATTATTGAGCTAGCAGATTTTACTAATGCAGGCAGCTGGATGGAAAAACAAAATATATTCACAGAAAATAATCACACCAACACCGGAATTTTTACGTGGTTCAACTACTACCCTCTAGAATAGTAGTCTAGTCCACGTCCAATACCAACTAGTATTGGAGACTCACTTTTATTAAACTCTTCCAATTACAATACAAGTTCCAATAATTTGAACACTTGTGTTCCCTGTGCACCTATGCACACTTAACCACATATGCTTTCTTTATACTTGACTATAAAAGGTCAGCAATTCAAGACAGATTTATATGTAATATTAACTGAGATAGGAAATGAAAGATACACACTAGAGGTCTAATGATCAAGTAATATATTACTCACCAACTCAAGGCTCTCGTATGGAATGATATGCAAGATGAATGTTACCAGAATATTTTAGCAGCAGCAACTCTGTTTCATCAATGTCTATCTCAATGAAAAACAATCTCGTAGCTTGTAAGCTTATCAGTTTCTGTGTATGTTTTTTGTGACTTAACACTTAACAGTTTCTGGTTATATAGGTATCCTGAGAATATATCCGTTGCACAGTTTTGATACTGCGACATATCTGTTAGACAATTACTTAACAACAATCTTGCAGTCTGAGTTGATTGTGATATACATGCGTATTTTACGTTTTCCATAAACTGTGATGTCATACTGTCAAGGCTCGCCCAACCAATCAGGAAATCAATCACTTTAAATTGTCATGTATATATAGCAAGTACCATATTTCTCAATATGTATTGGACCGTTAAGATCAACCAATTAGATTCCCTAGATCATGACCCATGATCTCTGCAACGTCTGGTGATTCGCGCCCTTGACTAGTTACCTTAATTAATTTCCTAGAATTAAGATGCTTTAATTTATGAGCATGATCTGTGCAGCGTGAATTAAGAGTAATATCTATAATGTCATTTATTTATGCTTATCTTTTATACCTATTGGCCGGTGTCCACATCTAACCATATATTTTCGCCCAAGTGAATCACTAGAATTATGGGGCATGAATGATGTATGTGTTTGCATGACTTAAGGTAATTAATCACCCTTCTTGCTCTACCGACCATTGTTTGAATCATAAGCGAGCGGGAGCATATAATGATCATGTATGTTTAGAGCTAGGTAATTTATCAAGTGGCCTCAAGTATGAGAATGCAATTTATGTAATGCTCATGCCCTAGAGCCTTATTTTGGAAAGCAATAAATGCTAAGATCTTACATATATTCCTAGGACTCAAATTTGCAAATATGTTTTTCTTTCTCCAAGGATGTCTTGGCTTTGTAATTTCTTCCTTGACGTTTTCTGAAGTTCCATATCTTTCCCTGAAATAATATAGCATTGATTAGAGAAATAATAGAGTCATCATCAAAACATGGAGTGTGACATAAGTCAACACCATGTCCTATAATCGATGTTACACGGATTTGGGGGCGTCACAATATATATAAAAGCTATATATATATATATATATATATATATATATATATATATATATATATATATATATATATATATATATATAGACAGGATCACCAACCACGAGGCACCTCCATGGGGGATCAGAAATGTAAATAAAGTTGTAAAAGCTATCAACCGCCACGAAGGAAACTCTAGGCGGGACGAATCGTAAATAAAGCTATAAATACGGTCAACCACCACGAAGGAAACTCTAGGTGGGACAAAATATAAATAAAGCTGTACAAAGCGATCAACTACCACGAAGTAAACTCAAAGCATGACGAAACATAAAGAAAGCTGTAAAAGCGATCAACCACCACGAAGTAAACTCTAGGTGGGACGAAATATATATATATATATATATATATATATATATATATATATATATATATATATATATATATATATATATATATATATATATAGAACAAGGATCCTGTCCGGGAGTCCGGACAGGTCCTAAAATCCGGACCAATTTTTATTTTTTTTTTGCTTTTTTTTTAAACAACTAAAAAAAAATTATGGAACTGAAATTTTTCCATAATACAGTGTTTTGGGTGTGTTTTTAATACTTATACCAACCAATGTATGTACAGTCTGCCCAGACTGTACAGACATATTTTGTTATAGGCATCCAAATCACGCCCAAAACACTGTATAATGTAAAAATTTCAATTCCATAATTTTTTTTAGTTGTTTCAAAAAAAAAAGCAAAAAAAAAAAGGTCCGGATTTTAAACCTGTCCGGACTCACGGACAGGATCCGACCTCTATATATATATATATATATATATATATATATATATTAACTGTGTGTCGAACTTTGTTCGATGAGCCTAGACTTCGGTCTGGAGCGTTTATTGCTTTAATATATATATATATATATATATATATATATATATATATATATATATATATATATCGGGAAGCTTCAAGAGCATAATTTTTAAATAGCATAATGCCTTAAATAGCATAATTTTATCAAAACGACGTCGTTTTCATGAGACGCGGTGACATTTTTGTAAATACGCGGTGGCATGGTATTTACAAAAATGCCATCGCGTCCCATGAAAACGCCGTCGTTTTGATAAAATTATGCTATTTAAGGCATTATGCCATTTAAGAATTATGCTCTTGAAACTTTTCGTATATATATAGACTGAAATGAAACCACGGACCGAAGTCCGGGCAAAAACAAGCAACACGACTCTCAACGTGTAGAAGGGTGTGTGCAAAGATGAAGAGAAAGACTCTAAAGTGTGTGAGAAGGCTTACAGCTGACTGCTAAAGAAGACTTCTATATCTTTAAAGTGGGTAAACACTGACTTTTGTATGTACAAAAGGGCTATATATGAGCTCACAGATGTTTAAAAGGGGAAAGTACACTGCATGGGGTGAGTGCAGATCAAATTGGGCAGGGCTTCCTCGTTGTTTCTCTCTTGCAAAATGGGCACCCCAAGCCCTCTATTTATAGAGGGGGGAGCCGTAGGTCTACCTGCGGCACCTAGTAACAGGTGTACCTGCGGCTGCCCGGGGTGCCCCAGGCAGTGTGGGTCCAGTCGTGTCGAAGTACGTACATTCGGACAACGCGCTGTTCGCTCGATTGTTCATAACTTTCAATCCGGGAGTTCGATGGAAGCATTCCATACCATTCCAGAAAGCTCTTTCCAAGAGCTACACAATGACATATGATTTGACCTTTTTTGATTCCAGGAAGATGGGTCCATGACCGAAATGGCATTCCCAGGTTTTCGTCAGGTAGCCTGTTGAGCTGTTTTGTGTAGTTTGCGCTCGAAAGTTAAGATATGGTTCTTGTGGGACTTCTATTGAAGTATTTTGAGTTGACATGAGTTGATTTGATGTGAGTTGAAGTTGAGTTGGTAAAATGACCATTTTGCCCCTCCCGGGATTATCTCCGGTTTTCACACAGTTGTAGCAGTCTTTTCTCAGGGTTATCTCTGAGGTTGACGTGATGTTGACTCTGAGTGTTCTCATGGTTATCTCTGAAGTTGTCTTGACCTCCTGGGGCTATCTCCAAGGTTAAAATTGACTTTCTCGGGGTTAAAATTGATGTTCTGGTTCTCCAGGATTATCTCTGGAGTGTGAAAAAGACGCTTTTGCCCTCCTGCATGGTTAGTAACAGGCAAAGAAAATTTTGAGTGTCTACAGATGCCCCTCTTTATCAGGTTCATGCAATGCAATGGAATGGACATGATAAATATTAGTAGACACTTGAAAATATGACACGGTATTTTCAATGATGCAAATCGCAATGTAATGAATGTTTATGATGAATGTTAAAATGTTTTTACAAATCACAGTTCGCAAATCGCACATCGTATTTCATACTTCGCACTTCATTTTTCGTATTTGGCCAAATTGCACATCACAACTCGTACATCGCACATCGTATTTCGCATATTGCATCGCAAATCGCATATCGCAAAATCGCAAATTGCAATGTAATGAATGTTATGATGAATGTTAAAATATTTTTGCAAATTGCTTTACCTATACCGATCATTGCTGATGCCTATGCTGGTGTTGACTCCAATGGTTTGGCTTTTTGTCGGTGTCGCGAATGCTTGTTTGATGAAGATAAGTTAGGATATTTTCCAAATCTCTTATGGGGATGACATTCTGAACCCTCCCGATGTATTCGCTGGTAGTTTTCAATGGTGCCTATCCTATTGATTGCCAACCTGTTTTGGGTTCCCACTTGAACGATGGTATACGAGGCTTTTATCGCTAAACTGTCTTGATGTTGCGCTGAATTGATGCCAATAGTTTAAGAATACCGGATCTCCCGATACCTTCGCTGAAGTAATATTCCACGGATTACGTCACTACAATTCGCCTGATGTTATGCTATATTTGATTACAACCACCAGATGTCTCACCCTTCTTGAGGTGATTTGGAGTTTCCTTTCGTTGTTCGGTGCTTGTGCCCCATTTCCTTAAGCGTTTGATGTTGAGGGTTCATATGAGAAACTCTCTTTGTTGATGAAGTCGTGAGTGAATAATATCTGAATCGCCATTGAGATGATGATGGACCATGCTGATGGCGCTAACTGGTGCATTTTCCATTTTAGGATGATTGATAAATGCCCCAGTGTTGAGTTGTCGCTGCTTCTGAGAATGCCCTCAATCTTGTTGTAAGGGATCCATTATCCGGTTGTAGCTAATTTTGAAATTACCCCAGCCTCGCTTGTTGTCTAGGATAGTTGCTTTAATAGATTAGCTGATAAGACGCCGAGATCGCAAGAGGCTTTTACATCTATACCATCTGGTGAATAAGTAGTGGATGTGGGCTTTGATGTTGACAGCTCTTTCTGGTAAAGATGTCGCTTTGTTAGAGAGATGATGCTCTAACTCATAGGGATATCGTTGTTGCTGAGCGGGATGACGTTATATCCACCCGAGATATCGCATGTAATTGGCAGTGGATCTGTTGGCTCGTGTAGAAACCCTTGGGTAGGAGATCACAGTGTTACCTCCTTCTTCTGAGAGGGAATCCATGTTGGACTTGATAGCCCGCATATACACTGATTTGTAGATGGGCTTGTATTTTCCTGCACAAACTAGCTTAGCCATTTTGTCATATACAGTACACATTGTATATATCAAAAAGCATTATATATGGCAGGGAAATATATGTTGATTCACTTCCCTTTTAGTTATGCCTAGGACTGAGCATTCGGTTAATAACCGAACCGAACCAGTAATTCGGTTATAACCGGTATCCAAAAAAGAACTGTTTTAACTACCCCAACAAGTAACCGAATTTTTTACTAACCGAATAACCGAATAACAGAATAGGATATTCGGTTATTCGGTTAATAACCGAATTAAAAAGAAATATTAGTAACACAGTTTAATTCCTACAATCCATAAACAACAAACACAGTTCCTACAATCCATTAACAGTTCCATAAACAACACAGTTACTAGTTAACAGTCCCATAAACAACACAGTTAATAGTTAACAATTCCATAACAACACAGTTACTAGTTATTAGTTAACAGTTCCATAACAACATAATCCACTTGCTAGTTGCTAGTTGCAGCTGTTGCTACCACTTGCTAGTTGTTGTTGTTGCCTGATAAACAAAAAACCATACTTTATTTAAACCATACTGCCAACAAGGCAACAATTAAGCTTGTTGCTGTTGGCTGTTGCTACCACTTTGCTGCTGTTGCTACCACTTGTTAGTTGTTGATGTTGCCTTCCAATTCCATGCTTGCTTTGAGCCAACAAGAAAATTAGTATGTTGCCTGATAAAAAAAAAACCATACTGGCCATCCAATTCCATGCTTGCTTTGAGCCAACAAGAAAATTAGCATGTTGCCTGATAAACAAAAAAGGAATTAATTTGATCATTGCAATTTGTTCACTTCAAACTTAGCATGTTGTTTGATAAACTAAGCAAGTTGTTTGTTCACTGCAAGTTAAACAAGAAAACTAAGCATGTTGTTTGATAAACTAAGCAAGTTGTTTGTTCACTGCAAGTTGTTGTACATGTTGCCTGATAAATTAAGCAATTTGTTCACTGCAAAAAAAAGTCACTGCAAAAAAGTAACTGCAAAAAAGCAAAAGGAAATAATTTTATCACTGCAATTTGAAAATAATTAAACAAAAAATAATAAACAAAAAATTCACTGCAATTTTTTCACTGCAAAAGTCACTGCAACTATATTTCCTTTGTTCACTGCAACTATACATATTAGCAAAAGTCACTGCAAGTTCTGCAACTATACTGCAAGGCTTATTGGAGAAATATATCTTATGCAAATTATCAACTGCAACTATACATATCTTATGCAACTATACATATTATCTTATGCAAATTATCTCAAATTATCTTATGCAAATTATCAACTGCAAGTCTGCAACTATACATATCTTATGCAAATTAGCAACTGCAACTATACATATCAAGGCTTATTGGAGAAACATATCTTATGCAAATTATCAACTGCAACTTTACATACCTCATTAATTAAGTTGAGTCGTGGTCCTCGTGGAAACATTGGCATCATTAGTAGCAAGGCTCAGCTTGGTAATTGCTGAAAAATGAAAAAAATAATAGAATTCGTTATTTTTAAAAATTGTATTATTAGTTCAATAAAATAAACATAAGCAATAATTATTACCACACTCAAGTTTATCGGCAAAGTCATTATCTTCCTCCACATCAATGTAATTCTTCTTTTTAATCCAATCTTGAGCACATATGAGAGCTTCCACCATATGAGGAGACAATGAACTCCTAAATGAATCAAGAATGCGCCCCCCGTGCTAAATGTGGATTCCGAAGCAACAGTAGAAATGGGAATAGCCAACACATCACGGGAAATACGTGCAAGGATAGGGAATCTTGCACTATTAGCTTTCCACCACACCAAAATATCAAAAGACTCATCGGCTTCTTCCACATCTTCACTTAAATATTTATCCAACTCCAATTTTTCTCCAAGTATCACTCCGTTCCGATGCTTTTTGAACTTATCCATAAGTCTATTTGTATTTTGGAATTCCATTAAATTAGAATCTTGGGATGACAGGTTACTTAAACTTGATGTGACACTTGCCCCACTTTCTTGTGTTGAATACTTTCTTTTGTACTCATTAAACAAATCTTCCATTGCTTTCTTCACACCATCAGCAATCTCTATTCCTGTGGCCCTATTACTTGCTTGACATTCTAAATCTCTATCTTCATTATCAATATCAAAATGAAGATCTACTCCCATACCCTCCAATGGATCGTCAACTTCAATTTCATCATCTCTATACATTTCATCTAAACCAAATTGAACAAAACTCAACTTAGACCGAGGATCAAGCACATCGGGAATATACAACAACATATTCATCTTTCTCACATTTCCCCAATACTTATCATATTTTCTTTTCATTGCCTTGGCCATTTGTTTCAATTCTCTATCATTGCTTCTTTCTCACTCACTCAAAATAATATAAGTTTCACTTATTTCATGAAATGCATTATTTGATGTGACATAAGATGAGCCTGAAATATGCACAGTGAGATTATAAAAATGTTCTAAGAATCTCACAAACAATTTTGCCCTATTCCAATCCGAATCCATTGGAATATCTTGGCCCCCCATCTCTTTTACAAAGCCACGATCTTCAAACCCAAATCGATCAAAAGCTTCTTTGTACTTTAAGGCCGAACTTAACATCAAGTAAGTAGAGTTCCATCTAGTTGGACAATCTAGACTTAAGCCTTTCTTGTGTTGAAGACCACAATACTCAATACAGTCCTGAAATGACTTGACCCTAGTCGGGGATTGTTTTGCATACTTCACTGCACGCCTAATATTCTCAACAGATTTCTCAATCAACTTCAACCCATCATTCACAACAAGATTAATAATGTGAGCTATACATCTCATGTGAATGAACTTACCACCCAAGACATTGGTTTTCCATGTTGTACATCTCTCTCTCAAGTAAGCAGATGCCGTATCATTTGAGCTAGCATTATCTACAGTGAGTGTCATAACTTTAGAAAGTCCCCACTCTTTTAGACAAGACTCAACCAATTCCCCAATGTCCTTCCCCTTATGACTTGTGCTGGTTCGAAAATTTAAGATTTTCTTATGCAATTTCCAATTTTCATCAATAAAATGGGCAGTAACACACATATAATACAAGCGTTGATTGGAAGTCCAAGAATCAGTAGTGAGGCAAACACGTTCACAATTTTTTCTAAGGAATGTTTTCAGCTTAATTTTCTCATTATCATACAAACGAATGCAATCTCTAGCAAATGTAAAACGTGAAGGCAACTGAAACCTAGGACATGCAGCTTGCATAAGTCGTTTAAAACCATCTTTCTCAATATGTTTGAAAGGAAACTCATCTACAATAAGATGGTAAGTAACGGCTGCCCTAACAACTTCTTGGTCAAACCTCCAAGTGGTGAGTGTACTCTCACATGCCCCTCCCTCCCCCTCACCCTCTTTAATTCCTACAAGTTGGGGTTGAGCTTTATCCATGTTGATGGGATTTTTTTACAAGTTCTGAAGTGATTCTTAAAGCAGTAGTGCCATTTGAAGATGAATCAGCAACTAATTCTTTTCCACAATAAGTACACTTACCTTTGATGACATTACCATCATTATCTTTAACTGGAATGAAGTGCCCCTCAGTCCACACCTTGGATCTAGGTGCCATCCTCTTTCTTTACAGCTTTAAATTTTTTGTCTGTCCCGTACTCTTTGTACTTGTGGGGGTGGGGGTGGGGGTGGGGGTGGAAACACTGTCACCCCCTTCTTTCTCATGTCCAATTGCATCAAGGTCATCAAGGTCAGGCTCGTCTGTATCATCCACCATATGCAAATTATTTAAAATACTTCTTGACATCATCTGAAAAATTTCAAACAAATTATATTAGCCAAAAATTAGCTTATCCAAATATCCAATTCTATGTTAAGTAAGATGGCATTGTACAAACAATAAAAATCTTCAACCCCATTGCAGATTCAAACATTCAACATACTTACATACATAAGAACCTATAATTATATATTTATATATGTTGAAAGCTCACCTATGTAATCAACCAAATGAATCAAACAAAAATTAAAGTTCATTCCTAATAAAACACCTCTCACCGAAACACAAGCTTTAGCAAACAAACATCTAAATAAACCAATAAATATAATACTTGTGTTGACATATATATTGAATAGGAACACTAGGTAGGTAGGTTTCAATGTTTTATCACTGGTGCAGTCAACCAAAAAAATTAAAGTTCATTCCTAATAAAACTCCTACCTACCTAAATTAATTTTTAGATGATAAATTAAATTAATTTTTTTTAGTAAAACTGGAAAGGGAATTGTTACTTATTTTCATAATGAAATTAATATTTCCATAAAGAAGGCCTTCCTCACATACATACATACATGTGAACAAATATGGTATATGGAGCTAACTGTAATCCTTCATTCATTTACAGTGTCAACACAAGCTTTATACAGCAGTCAGTGATGAAATTAAAGTTCATTCCTAATAAAACTCCTCTCACCAAAACACAAGCTTTAGCAAACAAACATCTAAATAAACCAATAAATATACACATAAGGTATATATTTATACAGCAATCAGTGATGAAACATTGAAACCTACCTACCTAGTGTTCCTATTCAATTTACAATACTATATATATATATATATAAATTCATTACAGGACAACTGAGCTCTACCAGCAGCAGCTGCAGCACTCATCAGAACTTAGAAGAAAAACAGTAAGATATTCCCAAAACTCAAAAGTATAATTTCTAATTTCTTTTTCCTAATTTCTTTTCAAAACCTCAAAAAGACAGAAATTACACATGCACAGACACAATTACACAAAAATAAATATATACACAAAAATGTGCATATAAACTGAGTTAAATAAAAAAATAAAAATTAAAAATTAAATAAGCCACACTCTTATATAGCAGAATAAACTAACAAGATTCTAAACTGATGAATACAAGAATACAACATACAAGAATACAAGATGCACTCAATACTCATCATTCATGCACTAAACTGAGTTAAGGTAAATAACAAAATTACCTTAATCAAATGGAAAGATGCGGCCGGCGGCCGGCGCCGAGATCTGAGACTGAGAGTTCGTCGGTTCGAGATCTGAGACTTTGACTCTGAGAAGACGACTAGACTTTAGACTTTAGATGAGAGAGATCACTAGATCAGAGATCTAATCTGAGAGAAATCTGAGACTAGCGACGCCGACTCGCGTAAGATCTGAGACTGAGAGTGGAGCCCTCTTCGATAAGATCTGATACTGAGTCACTGAGACTCTGAGAGAGAGAGATCAGAGACGAGAGTAGCGTTAGCCGTTAAGGACATAAGGTCTGACCGTCTGAGACTTGAGTTGTGAGTTGTGAGTTGTGACTGTGAGACGTGCACAGATTGACAAATTTTTTAATTTAGTAAAGTGATATTCGGTTATTCGGTTTAACCGAATAGTCCAAAAATGATATCCGTACAAACTAACCGAAAACCGTATAAAAAATCGGTTATAACCGAAATAGTGAAAATAACCGAATTATCAGAAAATTTTGGTTAAATTATTTTGGTTCGGTTCGGTAATTCGGTTATACCCATTTTTTGCTCAGTCCTAGTTGTGCCTTGCTACTTGCTTGATATTCGCTTATTTCTCCAGGACTTTGTTATCGAGATGTATTCTGAACTCCTCCTTGATGGATGGATAGTGAGATGTCTCAGGATTTTTAGAATGGATCGTCGATCTGTGTGTATTCCCTACCATATTTGGTGTCTTGGGACTGGTTTTTTGCATGTGGTTATGCATAGGAGTGTGTTTATTTTTGTTTTTTTTGGGGTGAGACCGGACAATATAGCATGGCTGCCTACGTACTCCCATGTATTAGGGAGATCATGTCGACGGAGTTTGCCCTGGGTATAGGGCGGATTGCAGAT
The DNA here is from genome assembly GCA_020205505.1 of Panax japonicus. Classification (NCBI taxonomy): domain Eukaryota; kingdom Viridiplantae; phylum Streptophyta; class Magnoliopsida; order Apiales; family Araliaceae; genus Panax; species Panax japonicus. The sequence continues at coordinate 42,078,982 of CM035111.1, forward strand.
GAAAAGTTTAATCCCATGTACATGATAAATTGAAGGTGTGAAAGGTTTAATCCCTGGTGGGATAACCGAAGTTGTAGGAAATGAAGTGAAACCAGGCTGCTAGTTTGAAAAGTGTGTTTTTCCCTGAGAGGCAGGTGGGTAAAAAGGAAAGGTTGTATGTAGTGAGGATTAAAGAACCTAAAATGACTGGTGATCTGATGATCCAAAATCAGGATGTTTGTTTGATTGTAACCTCAGACATAGTACCGTTTCACGGTGTCTGAATTGATGAGTTACGGAAATTCATCGCCTTCCATTTCCTGTAATCTGAAAGCGCCTCCTGTCAATACCTCCTTGACAATAAACGGGCCTTCCCAGTTTGGAGCGAATTTTCCTTTAGACTGAGCTTGGTTGTCAATGATCTTCTTCAAAACCAAGTCGTGTCGTTTGAACTGCCGTAGTCAGACTTTTCTGTTATAGGATCTTCTTTACAATTAAAAGGCCGCTCATTTGTGGGCCACATACTTTCCCATGAATTTCATCCATAGCCTTTGAACTTAGTCCTCGTCCAAATAGACATCGTTCTGCATCTCTTTTCGTATAGTGCATCTCCACTCAAGTAGAATTTTATAGCAAGTTGATGGATCTGCCTTTTCTCAGTCGGGCTCACTTCAGCGGGTGTAGATCCATCTCGTAAGTACTTCTTAATGTGTTGATACCAAGGATGATGGATGGGAGGTAGGTCATCCGATACTTTTCAATGTAATTCCCATAGGCTGGAGCTTTTTGTTGGGAAAATGTGTGGGTTGGCATGTCTTCCTTGTCATGTATGTTGATCAAGGAGGCCAAGGTTGCTAGCGCACTTGCAAAATCATTCATATTCTAATGAATGTGGAGGAATGATTTTTCTTCAAACTCCGAAGCCATCTGTAGAACTTGTCGATGGTAAGGCAGCAACTATAGAACCTATTGAAGCGCTTTCTTCTTTTTCTTTTTTTTCTTTTTTTCATTTTTTTCTCTTTTTTTTCTTTTTTCTTTTTTTTTTTTTTTTTTCTTTATGCATTAGATCGTGGAAAAGAGTCTTATAGCTCACTGATAGGTAGCTCCGACATTGATGAGGCCGAAGGACAATCATCTGTTAGCAAAAGATTCCCCAAGGAGTGATGAAAATAATTTTCTCACGATATTCCTCAGCAACCATGATTTGATGGTACCTCGTAAAGCAATCAGCAAAGGAGTACATGTCGTATTGTCAATGAGTATATGGATGAATGGGACCGGAAAGCTATCTTTGAGACAAGCTTTGTTCAGATCACTGTAATCCACGCAAAATCGCACCTCTCCTCCGGGTTTTGGCACCGGGACTATGTTTGATAGCCATTCAGGGTATGTTGACACCATGATGATGCCGACTTGAAATTGTTACACAATTCTTCTTTAACCTTTAACCTCCACTCAGGTTTTAATCGCCCGAGCTTCTGCCTGACTGGCTTGAATTCCCCTCTGATGGGAAGGCGATGAATATCAATGTCAGTGGATAAACAGACCATGTCTTTGTGAGATCATGCAAACACATCCTGGAATAGGGTCAATAGAGTAACCATGTCATTCCTTTGGTTTGGAGTGAGGCCCGAACCAATCTGGACTTGTTTGGGGTTTTCTAAGGTTCCGAGGTTTAAAAGAGGTTGTTTGATCAAGATTTGGCTTGGGTTTGTCTTCGACCCATTCTTTGATCTCCTGAGGTATCTCATAGTCATTTTGTATATCCATCAAGTTTGAGTCCAACTTTACATCAAAGTTACAGTCCTTGTGGAGAATAGGCACCTCATTAGCAAGTACATGCACATCTAAATTCAGAGTCCTGAAACAAAATATGCTTTCACTTAGTATATAACACTGTTCAATCACACAAAGTGTTAGCCCGTAATGACAAAAGTAACTGCTAATACTGTACAGAAAAAGTAAGCAGTTATTGCTATCTACAAGGTAGGGAGAGTTTCTTCCCTTTTTACCCTCGTCGGCAAATACAAAGAGTGGTGCTCCAATTGTCGAGGGAAAAGTCTTGGTGGACTGCAGTGATGGAGGGGCTATCATCAACCTCTTTCTCCCGAATGATGACCATTACGTCTGGGCCATCATCGTCTGGGGTGTATCTGTTTGAGAAGTGTTTATTTGGGTTTTTGTGTGGTTTGATCGCACCATTGATGGTTGCCTACATACTCCTATTGAAGAGGAGATCAGGTCTTTCGTAGTTCAGGCTTTGGTTTGAAAAGGTTCAAAGGGGTAAGTGGTGAAAAGAGTGTAGAGATGGTTTTTTTTATTTATTTATTTACATGCATGGAAAATAAAAGGCATACTACGAAGAAAGTGATACCGTTCCAACATTTTCTGGAACTCGCAACTTTATCCCCTGGATCTACATCTTCTCGGCTAGTTGAGGCCTGATAGTCCAGTTGTCAATGGTTATGTTGCCTTCAAGGCTCGTGATAGAGGTTACCCCTTGATTCTGAATGTCTTCGTTTATGGCCATAACTTGATCGCTTCCTAATTCAGTACATTCCTCAGCAACGCTGGAAACGGACGCATTGTAAAAAGGGATGAACTCTTGATTCTTTAATGGGTTAGATTCCCCGACAATCTCACCACCTTTTTCTTCATTTATTCCTTCTCATTCTTCATGGGTTTCAAAGGATTCAACCATGAAATCTCCCTCGAACTGTTGTTGCATTTCTTGTAAAGAACTTTCTTTTTTGGTTTTTTCTTCCTTGGAAAGGATTAGTATTTCCTCTGCATCATCCAAGGTGAGAAAATCAGGAACGTGGTTTATATCTTGGAACCATAGGACGTTTGATGTTGGCGGGGGAATCTCCTTTGGGGATGCCTTTGTCTCCTCTATCATTTCTTGCATTAGGATCAGTCCACTTTGTGTTCTAGCAGAATTGTTGCTCATAACCTTCACCTCATTTGAACTGTCTGTCTCGAATGGACATCATAGTTTTTTATTTCCTTTTCGCCTTTTTTGGTCATGGGAAATTCTATCTCTAGCTCTCCATTTTCAATGAGATCCTGGATTTTATGTCGCAAAGACCAGCATTCTTCAGTCATATGTCCAAGTGAGTTAGAATGGTAGAGACATATCTTGGTGGAATCATAACTCTTTATCTTGGGATTTATAGGAGGCAGCAACTTAGTAATCCTTCCTTCGCTTATCAGAAAATGTAGCATTTCTTCATTGGATTTGCTCAGAGGGGTGAATTTTCGAACTCTTTTAGAGGTTGTTTGATCTTTCATCTATGAGAATTCGCATTCCCTCGATCGATTCTTCCGCTGGCAAGATCTTCTAGTAATTCTATCATCCCCATTTTCTTGTATTTTCAGTCTGCTTTGATTTTCTTCATTTAGCTGGCTCATCGTGGAGTCCTTTTTCTCTTGGCTTTCTGATAGTTGAGTGAAAAATTGCCTTGTTTCCTGATGTTGGCGCACTATCAGCTTGGCCAACAAGTTTACTTGATTCTGGATCACATCCAATTTTTACATTACTGGCATACCCTCCTCTGAGTTTTCCCACTCTAGGACATTTGTTATGTGCTTTTGGGGGTTTTCCTCCATCCTTCGTATGTACTTACGAATTGGATACATTTCAGTGCTTCCTAACCCGATCATGTTTACTTCTTCCGTATCATGTAACAACGGAAGGTTGGTGTTAACATTTCATTGGTCAAGTTGTTCGACCACAATACTGCCACTTTCGATCAGATTTTGAATCTTATGTTTTAAGGACCAACAATCCTGTGTATCGTATCCTGGAGACCCTGAGTGGTAAGCACATCTCTGGCTTGGATTAAATTTTTTGCTCCATGGTTCCAGAGGTGGAGCTATTTCGGTAATTTTCTTGTGATCCATTCATATCGCCAATACATATTCAAGGGAATCGCCCAGTGGAATGAATACCCGATTTTCCGTTCTTTCAAATTTTCTTTTCCTGTCTGGGTATTGGTTGAATGCAGTCTGTTGTTGAGATGGCAGACTGTCTTGCATTTTCCAACTGGGGGGACTGTAGTTTGGCCTCCTAGCTTGCCCCTGTACAATAAGGGATACATCTTCATTGCCTTTATCGGGTACCCCCTTGGGATCGCTCGCATACTTGCCAGTTTGTATATGTTTGGTGACTGCTTCCAAGGCAGTGAAGTCTTTAATCTTGCCTACCTTCGGGCCCATCTCTACTATTTCGTCATGTTTGATCATTTTTGCAAATGGCTTACCTATGCCTGCTAAGATCCTCTCATAGTAAGGAGCCTCTTGGATATCAATAAATGTCATTACCATCTCAGTTTCTGTCATTGATGGAATGACTTGCGCTGCTAGTTGTCTCCACCTTTAAGCATATTCTCGGAAAGATTCCATACTTTTCTTTTTCACTTTAGTCACTTGATATCGATCTGGTGCCATTTGTAACTGAAAACTGCACTGATTTAGAAAGGCGTCTTTAATCTTGCCTACCTTCGGGCCCATCTCTACTATTTCGTCATGTTTGATCATTTTTGCAAATGGCTTACCTATGCCTGCTAAGATCCTCTCATAGTAAGGAGCCTCTTGGATATCAATAAATGTCATTACCATCTCAGTTTCTGTCATTGATGGAATGACTTGCGCTGCTAGTTGTCTCCACCTTTAAGCATATTCTCGGAAAGATTCCATACTTTTCTTTTTCACTTTAGTCACTTGATATCGATCTGGTGCCATTTGTAACTGAAAACTGCACTGATTTAGAAAGGCGTGGGTCAATTCTTCACAATTATGGATTTTAGCATTGTCAAGTAGGGCATACCAGGCTTTAGCCTCTCCAGTGAGACTTTTTTGAAAAAGTTGCATTCTAAGGCTTTCATCTTCAGCATAAGACCCTAGTTCGCCAATGTACACTTTTAGGTGCGTATAGGGATCGCCTGCCCCATTGTACTTTTCAAACTCTGGGACTTTGAATTTGGTAGGATATTGAGCCCCTGGGAATATACAGAGATCTGAATAGGTGACACTCCCATAATTTCTAGTTGTTTTAATTGATCGAATGGTATCCTCCATTTGTTGGACTTTCTTTCTTATATCCCCAGTTTCTCAATCATCCCTAAGATTTATGATTTCTTTATTGGAATGAGGTTTAGGTATCTGGGTTTCCATTTTTTTACCAATGCCCTGACTGCCCCCTAGTGTGAAGGACTCTGGTTGAGTAGGCATTGTCTGGCCTTGCTTATTTTTACTTTGATATTTTATAAATACAACCAATTCTGTTATCTGATTCCTTAATCCTTCAAATTCCTCTCGGGAAACAGGAGTAGGATCAGGTTGGCCCGGTGTAGCCATGCCTGACGGTGGGATCAGTGCCTTCTTGGACTTTAAACGGGTAACGGGACCGATTGCTTCCCTGCGAAAGACTTGCATAGTTTAGTCTTTAGGGAATGTATATAATAACTTGCTATGTGATGTGTCCATTTTAGGAATTTTATCCTGCAAAAAGGATGTCAGCTGTTTTGTAGCATGTTAATATGTATGTGTACACATTTCTTCATATTTCTCATTACATGGAGATAGATATGGAATGAAATTACAAGTAATTGTGTTTACAAGTAATTGAAATGAGTGCATGAAGAGACTTTCCTCCGTTTTGGGTTTATCAGAGGCTGACCTATCTTAGGTTACTCTCGCGGCTTTTTGGCATGAAGGTTCCCAAATCATCGCAATCTACTTGACGGGAAGTTAATCCCGTCTTTCAACTGGAGTGAATTTAGGTGGTGACTTTCCTAAGCCTCGGAGAATTAGTTTTATCATGAGTCCAGTAATCAAACACCGACAGGATAGCCTCCTGGAGGAGGGACCACACAATATACATTCACATACATCGCGTCTCACCGTATTAAAATGATGACATGTGCGAAAAACTAATATCACAAGTAGATATGGTGCGAAGCACTAATATCACAAGCAGATATGGTACGAAGCACTAATATCACAAGCAGTTATGGTGCGAAGCACTAAGTGCAATAAGGAAATGCATTCGTACACATTCATCAAATGTAAATGCAACATCCACACACAAGCAGATAATAGTTTTGAAAAGATTGAAATAGCGGCTTAAGTCCTCTTACTGGAGTCCCCAGCAGAGTCGCCACCTGTCAACGTCGGAATTTTTGGATGTCCCTTTCCGTTACTTGTTCTTTGGTGTTCTCATTTTAGGTGTGATTTTTTTAAAAAAACAAGTGAAAAAGGTCCGACATGTATAATGTCGACGATGGACTGTTAAGAGTCGCCAATTGGTTTTTTAAAATGGTTGTACCAACACAACCGAGAAAAGGTTTGCACATTGACCCAGTGATGTGACACTGCTAAATGGATCGGTGAAACCGAGATTCATTAGGGTCCGGGGACTTGGTTATGCAGGGGGAGGTGTTAGGCACCCCCCGACATCCGTGTTACCACGGTGATCGCCCCTTTTCGAGAAACTATTATCTGAATGTGTGTGTGTGTGGGTCAATGTGCTGTTATTTGGAAGTAGTGCGAGGCCTCATTCGAACATATATACACAGGGTTTGAATTTATGTAAAAATTTAGTTTTTAGCAAGATATCAATGATGTTTTATAAAAAAGGTTTTTCAAACCCTGATGCTCAATAGTAATTGAGACCTTTTACGCTCCCATTTTATTAAGTGCTCGACTTGATTGATTTTATTTTACGAATGCGAGGAATCCGTATGAAAATAATGTACAAAATAATGCCGACTTTCTTGTGGGTAAGGAAACCATCTGAGGAAATTCAAACACCGCAGAAAAAATTTACAAGCTGCTTACAGCTGAAAATGTCCATCACGGGAACCGAAACTAGATTCAATGGGATGAATCTGTGATCACATAATTCCTAGGCACACATGATACCGTAATTTGTATAAAAGCAGTAAGCAGGTATATATATAAAATCTGTAAATATATATATACAGACAGGATCACCAACCACGTAGCACCTCCATGGGGGATCAAAAATATAAATAAAGTTGTAAAAGCTATCAACCGCCACGGAGGAAACTCCAGGTGGGACGAAACATAAATAAAGTTGTAAATACGGTCAACCGCCACGAAGGAAACTCCAGGCGGGACAAAATGTAAATAAAGATATACAAAGCAATCAACTGCCACGAAGTAAACTCCAGGTAGGACGAAACGTAAAGAAAGCTGTAAAAGCGATCAACCACCACAAAATAAACCATAGGTGGGACGAAATATATATATATATATATATATATATATATATATATATATATATATATATATATATATATATATATTAAAGCAGTAAACGCACCAGACCGAAGTCTAGGCTCATCAAATAAAGTTCGACACACAGTTAATATATATAAATGTAGATATGTATATATATATATAAGCAAATAAATGCTCCAGACCGAAGTCTAGGCTCATCGAAAAAAGTTTGACACACAGTTAATATATATATATATATATATATATATATATATATATAAATAAATAAATGCTCCAAATCGAAGTCTAGGCTCAATCGAGGCATAACTCGATAATGTTAGTCAATATATATATTATATATATATAGGCTGAAATGAAACCACAGACCGAAGTTCTGGCAAAAGCAAGCAACACGACTCTCAACGTGTAGAAGGGTGTGTGCAAAGATGAAGAGAAAGACTCTAAAGTGTGTGAAAAGGCTTACAGCTGACTGCTAAAGAAGACTTCTATATCTTTAGAGTGGGTAAACACTGACTTTTGTAGGTTCAAAAGGGCTATATATGAGCTCACAAATGTTTAAAAAGGAAAAGTACACTACATGGGGTGAGTGCAGATCAAATTGGGCAGGGCTTCCTCGCCGTTTCTCTCTTGCAAAATGCGCACCCCAAGCCCTCTATATATAGAGGGGGGAACCATAGGTCTACCTACGGAACCTAGTAGCAGGTGTACCTATGGCTGCCCGGGGTGCCCCGGGCAGTGTGGGTCCCGCCGTGTCGAAGTACGTACATTCGGACAACGCGTTGTTCGCTCTGTCGTTCATAACTTTCAATCCGGGAGTCCGATGGAAGCGTGCCATACCATTCCGGAAAGCTCTTTCCGAGAGCTACACAATGACATATTATTTGACCTTTTTTGATTCTAGAAAGATGGGTCCATGACCGAAATGGCATTCCGGGTTTTCGTCAGGTAGTCCGTTGAGCCGTTTTGCGTAGTTTACGCTCGAAAGTTAAGATATGGTTCTTGTGGGACTTATATTGAAGTATTTTGAGTTGAAATGAGTTGATTCGATTTGAGTTGAAGTTGAATTAGCAAAATAACCATTTTGCCCCTCCCGGGGTTATCTCCGGTTTCGCACAGTTGTAGCAGTCTTTTCTCAGGGTTATCTCTGAGGTTGACGTGCTATTGACTCTGAGTGTTCTCAGGGTTATCTCTGAAGTTGTCTTGACCTCCTGGGACTATCTCTAGTCTTTGATCCGGATCTCCCGGGTCTATCTCCAGGGTTAAAACTGACTTTCCCGGGGTTAAAATTGATGTTATGGTTCTCCAGGGTTATCTCTGGAGTGTGAAAAAGACGTTTTTGCCCTCCTGCATGGTTAGTAACAGACAAAGAAAATTTCGAGTGTCTACAGTTACTTTACAAACCATAAGCTAACAGTAACCAAAAATATACTAAAAGGTTGCTTCATCTGATATACTGGTCGGTGGAGTATCGCTTATAATCTGAAATTTGTTTGACAATGTTGTTATGTATTATACAGTTGAATAATTGACAATGCAAAATGAATTTGAAAATATGTTTTATATTCTGGTTATTAAATACATATAAATTGGTTACTGTTTATTATTGATTTGGTTGTTGTATAATGTTTATTTTCTTGCTTTATAATTTTAAAGTTTATTCTACTGATGTTTTTTATATTAATGATTACTTATTAAATACATTGGTTACTTTTCTGCAACTATTGGTTACTGTCTAATCTAAATTTGGTTGGTATATAATGCTGACTTGGTTACTGTGTAAAATTGCAATGGTTATTGCTTAATATTACCCTAATTCATGTTCTGGTTACCAACATTATGTAGTTTGGTTACTGTCTAACATTGATTTGGTTACTTTACACACCATAAGATAACAGTAACCAAAAACATACTAAAAGGTTGGTTACTGTCTAATATGTATTTAGATACTGTAAGGTGTTTATTTGGTTACTATATAATGTTATTATATTTTATAATTGTTTCTTTTATATTGATGGTTACTTATTGACTACATTGGTTACCTTCATACAACTGTTAATCTGATTATATATATTAGTTGTTCTATACTATTTAATTGGTTATTGTATAATATTTATTTGGTTGCTGAATAATATTAATGTACACTTGTACTGATGTTTTTTTATAGTTATGGAAAGATTTGATTCAGTTGCAATTTGGTAATTTCATTCAAGTTTGGAGTGTCAGATTTTGGCGTTTTCAGAGCTTAATTTTATTGGAAACGGGTCAACGATCAAAAGTCACGAGCTTTGCTCATGAACTGCAAGGTATTTTGGTCAAATTCCATCATTTAGGCCTTTAAAATTGCATGTAAAAATGTGGTTTATGTTCTGGTTACTAAGATTATGTAGTTTGATTATTGTCTGATATTGATTTGGTTACTTTACAATGTTTATTCAGTTGTCAGACAATGGAGATGATTCCAGTTGTGCTTTATTTCAATGGAACATAAACAAAAAAAGTGTAAATACAGGAATATATAATTGTTTACTATTAGTAACCATTAACCACATGGTTAGTAATATTTTTGATGGTGTACAGTAACCAAAATTGTTATTGATTAATATTTTAATTTTTGATTCCATCATGAGTTGTCAATATAAAGTAAACATATACATTAAACAATTGGTAACTGTTCTAAAATATTTTTATGTAAATTTGGTTATTTATCTAAAATAAAATGGTTACCTCTATATTCATATTTAGTTACCAACTGGACCATTTCCAAATAACTTTTATAACTATGTAATTTAAAAGTATCCATGAGCTAGATAAATGGGAACCCTCACATGTACATTAAGCACTTGATAACTGTTCTAATATAAGTTTTTAATTATTTGGTTACTAACAAAAACTAAAATGGTTACCATCATTTTTAATATAAGCACTTGATACTGTTCTAATATAAGTGACCATCATATATATAGATGGGAACTCTTAATTGGAGTTTCTTATTCCATCATGATGACAGGGTATAAATAAAATATATACATTTAACACTTTATAACAGTCCTGATACAAGATTATAATTATCTGGTTACTAACAAAAACAAAAATGGTTACCATATATGTAGGTTTGGATACCAACCTAACATTTCAACTGAAATAACTGATGGATACTGTTCTGAACCAATTTTATGTAAATTTGGTTACTCACAACAAATAAAATGGTTACCTCTATATGCAGATTTAAATACCAACTGTACAATTTCCAGATAATTTTTATAAGTAATTTATAAGTATACATCAGTTAGATAAATAAGACACTCTCATATGTAAATTTAACACTTGATATTTGTCTTAATACAGCTTGTAACTATCTGGTTACTAATAACAGTAACCATAATGTAACATAATAAAACAGTAACCACATAATTATATGATAGTAACCAGAACATGTTTTAATGGTAACCAAAACAGAAATATCATATAATGAAACCCAGTTTAGGCAATCCATGTATACTAAACAATTATATATTAACCAGAATAAAAAATAATAGTAACCAAAATCCCACATCGATGGCACAATATTAGTAGCCAAACCATAAAATAACAGTAACCAAAACATAATAAAGAAGTAACCAAATAGTTATATGAAAGTAACCAAAATAGGTTTTAATAATGATAACCAAAATAGAAACAACTTGTATATCCAACCCAGTTTAGGCAACCCATGTATACTCTCACATGTACATTTAATACTTGATATATGTTCTGATATAAGTTTGTAATTATCTGGTTACTAGCAAAAAATAAAATGGTTACCCTTTTATGCATGTTTGGTTACCAACTGCACCTTTCAAATAATGTATCAGACATAACTTAGAAGTAACAAATATGAACCAACAAACAATGTCAAATCACTGGTAATATAATCAAATATGTAATCCCATTTACATAAGCTCCAATAAACATTACAGAGTCACTAACCATAATAAATGGTTATGGATATCCAACAAAAATCAAAGTACGAAATAGGGAAAATTTAGCGCAACACCCGAAATTGTATTTGTACAAGTTCAGATCAGGATCTGGATATGATCCAAACCCGTTCTACGCCGACTCTTTCATTGAGTGGAATATGAGAGCGCCATTGGAGATCATATATGAAGCTTACGAAGTTGAAGAAGATGATCAGAACGACGATGTATTAATCGAGAAACAAGAGAAAGCAGTTCTGAACCACTGTGCAACGGCGATATCCACTAACTGAATCGATCAATAGAGAAGAATAAACCAACTGAACCATTGTGCAACGAACAGTAACGATCACGAAAATGTAGAATAAATCACCGGAAACGAATGATATAGATGAAGAACGCACGAACAGAAGAAAGAAACAAGGGTTTCAGTATGCAGAACAATGGTTTATAACTGAAGAGTCCCAGTCAAATGATAGATGAAGGTTATCATGCGTTTCAAAAAAATGAACCCGACCCTAATTTACCATGTCAGCCCATTAATATTAATCCCTTAAATTAAGATTTCCTAATTGTAATAATATTGTAAATAAATATGATGAAGTGTAATATTTTTGTAATTATTTTATGGATGTATGATTATTGTAATTATTTTTAAAAATGTACTATAATATATAATTAATCATATTAATAATTTTATATTTTAATATGGACTTGACCAAAAAAAGCCCGAAACTCGTGATCTTATTTGGATTAAGTTTGGATAAATTTATTATAGTCTAAATGGGTTAAACCCGAACTCGTGCCGGATAATTTTAAAATGGGATAAACTTGGATAACCTTAAACCCGACTTACATTGCCAGATTGATAGGCCTACTCTCCGGCCATGAAGCTCAAAAAATATTAATTCAAGTCGGCGGTTTGATAATTTTGGAACTTTTTTACCATCCAATCGATTATATCCTCTTATTAATTTTTGAAAGTTTCTAGTATAATATTGGGTGTTTTTGGTTTTGGTTGATGTATTAATTAGGTTATTCTTATTACATGATCATTTTTCTTATTAGTAGTGATCTTCCAAGAAACTTATTGGGGAAAATTATCAAGAAACTCTTAATAAACATCATATTTTATTACAGGTGAAATTACTAGTTAGAAACAAAATAAGGAGGCATTTTAACAATAAAAAGCTATTTTTTTATATATATTACAAAATTGGTGAACCAAACTTAAAACCATTAAGTCACAGTTTTAACCGTTTAATTTTAATGAAATATATATTAAAATTAAAGGTTGATAATTATGTACATAAGATGCTTAATCAGTACTAGGATAACATAATATTCAAAAGGATGTTATTATTTAACTACACCAACTCTTAATTGTACTTTTTAAGTAGTTTATAATTAATACTATTTTTAGGTAATTTATGATATTTATAATTGTATTGACATGAATTAAATAAATTTATTTCAATTTTGAATTTAAAAATGTTTAAAATTGACTTTTTAAAAATTAATATTAATCTTATAATTTAGAACAAAGAAAGTATTGTGTAACGGCTGCTAACGCGATTGGTTTCTCGCATCAATCTCTGTTCATTTTCTTATGAAATTAGGTAACTTTTACTGTAAGTTGGAGGATTTTTTGTAGGAAATGGGTGACGACATATATATATATATATATATATAAAGGATCAAGAGCATATCATTTATTCAACATACTTTGCATACCCCCCTTTAGCGACGGACCGGGCGACGGTTCGATCTGTCGCTATAGGTTCGGTCGCTATATGTTGTTTATTGCTAAAAACTAAGACGACGGTTCGATCTGGTTCTATATATGGCGACAGACCGAACCGTCGTTAAAGGGAGATATAAGGGGTAAGCTTAAGATCTTATATATATATATATATATATATATATATATATATATATATATATATATATATATATATATATAACAAAACACAACACAACTTGAATTTCCCGCTCAACCCAAAAATCATTAGGACCGTCAAAACATTAGGATAAATCTCACCATCCAAAACTAAATAATGTCGAAGGCACGGATGGGTAGAACTAGTATATATATAGGGCAATCACACATAACATCTATACCTTCCATTACAAAAATGAAGGGTTGCGATTTAAAAAGACCTTACATCGTCCGCTAATAATTCTAGCGGACATGATTAAAATCAATTTTGAACGAATATTCCCCCATTCAGGCCAAGTCAATGAAGGTCAAACGCAAAAAATCACCACGTCTACTAGAATTACTAGCGAACGGATTCTCACTTCTAACCACAATGTTAAACAATTGAGGTAAAACTACAGCTATAAGTTTTCAATCTCAGCGGCGATTGTTGTTCTTCATCAACGATTCCTCTAAAAAACCCTTCAATTGGCAACAAAAGTGCAAAATTCGTACTCAAGCATGGAAGATTTGTGTTCTACATCAAATTAATCAATATTTAATCGGTGAGTTTTTTGAATTATAAGGTTAAGAATTGAAAACTATGCATTGGGAACCCATCTATATTTGTCCAAAAAACTAATCTTGTTTTGTGCTTAGATTTTGCTATATATGTTGGGAATCTCAATGTTTACTCTTGTATTTGCTATGTGTCGACGTCGAGAAAAATTTCTTTCTGTGATTCATCTTTTAAATATTTCTTACTCTTTATGTTTTCTATGAATTCGAATTTTGTTTGAAAGGGTGAAAGTCCGACATGAAATGTCGACGATTTAAAAATATTGATTTTTTACAGAGCTGCCAGTTGGTAGACGTGAAATGGTTGTACCAACTCAACCTGTGACACCCCCAAATCCTTCATTTCCTCAAGTTTTGGTGTTCACTTAATCAAAACATTCATTTCTAACTACCCAATTATAATAAAATTGAATAATAAAACCTGCCCATACAGGATTAAACTTAAATAAAAATCTCCTAGGTTATCTAACCTTTAATCATCATTCAAATGCGGAAAACATTACATAACTTCTTTAAAATAAAATCTAAGATCAACATAATAAAAGTCTAACATCTTAATCAAAGTAAAAATTACATGTCTTCATCACTTGTACATTTTTCCCTTTCCTTTGCAAGTCGAAGGTTCACCTACCTTCTCTTCTTTAGCTGCAATGAGTTTATAAATATGCAAGAGTGAGCAAAATAATTTCTCACTGGATATAATATGGAATCAACAGTAGTATAACAATAATAACTGTCGAAATAGGCTCATCAAAAGTGAATAGTACTCTATCAATAATAATCAGAAACTGAAATCCCAAAATATGGAAAATATACATCACTGAGGGTCGTAAGACCATGAACTACGTCCACAGTTGCAAGTAATCTTTCAACTCCAACTTTAACAGTCATAAGACTATAAGGACCTCGTACTTAGGGGTATCAGCCCTTCATACAATGTATTGTACACAAACATTTTAACGCTATGTGTAAGTTAACCCCTAATCATAACAATAGGGTTGTTCATCTCAGTATTTAGAATACAAGTCCGCACCAAAGGAAGTTTGGTTTGGATAAGCTTTCAAGGTAATTTAGAATTCAACAAACATCAACTAAGGAACTAGTTGAATAAAATCAATAACATTATACTATAGAATAATCGTGTTTGAATCAATCATAGTAAACTAAAGTTATGCTTTAGGAATAATCTAATAGCATACAATTTGAATAACTATAGCACACCTTGCTTGAACAATACTAATCCAAGGTTAATTAAAATTGAATACTAAGCATGCATAACAATTTGAACGATAGAAATGTTTGACATTAGTATATATAGTTGTGCATGCTAAACAACAAGTGAAATACAAGAATAACTTGCTCCAGAATAACTTACATCATTATATTGTACTCGAATTGAAAACAGTAATTGAATTAACAAGATAATAGATTAGAAAACTTGCCTTGCTCGTAGGCTAAACCGAATCAATACAAATCACAATATCCTATAAGCATATGTCATCATGACATAGTTAGCCATTATCACTTTACAACATAACTAAGTATGTTCATCATTTAAATTGGATTTTTAATCACCTAATCAAGTTATAACACAAGTTAATCTTTAATAGCATAATTATTCATAGTATAGAAATACTAAATCAATATTTTACAGTCCTACTATCATGACATAACTTTTTTTAAAATTTCGTGTACAAAAAGTACACTGTCAGACCATTCTTTTAACTCGCGCCACGGCGCCACAGTTTACATTGTGGGTCACGCTGCGGTGTGGAGATGGCATTGCGATGTGATAAATACACTACGAAGCCGCTCTGCGGTGTGGCGATGGCATTGTTGCGCCACTAATGTACTATTGGGCCACGCCGCTGCGTCGCGCTGCAATTTTGACTGACAATTTCGGCAACAGTACAAGAAAAAGCCTATTTTGGCCTACAAGCTTGTTTCTAACAGACTAATTCACATGCAATTCATACACAAACTTCATGTGAACATAATTCAAGAACTCCTAACATGTTTCTACCCATACAACAACATAAACAACAAATTTAAAAATCCAATTTCACTATTTTTGATAAAAACTCACTTTTTGATATTTCAATCAACACTGTAAATTTTGTTTTTCAACCAAAACAATTAATTCAAAGCATCTTTATCAATAATTATACATACTCTATCAAATTAGATGATCAATTTATCAACTAAACAACTAATTAACCCTCAATTTCTACTTTAAATTAATCCATACTCATTCACAAAAACTCTCTGTAAAAAGGTTTTCTTCCCAAACTACATACACAACAACAATACATTGACTATAACTTATGAAAATCATTTTAATATCACTAGTATATCATATAAAGCCACATAACAACAAAAATCCATGCTTACACAAGGATTCTACAGAGAATTTGGGAAGAGAAAAACTAAACTTTTAAAACTAAAAAGAATAGAACAATACCTTGAAGAAGATGATGATGGCTATTCCTTTCTATTCTCAAGCTTCTTCTTCTTCTCTAATCTCTAGCCTTTCTTCCTCTCTTCTTTTCTTCATCTCTTCTTCTTCCCTTCTTCTTCCTCTGAGTTTTTCTTTTCTTCTCTCTAACCTCTCTCCTCTATTCTTACGTCTTATGATATAACGTATAAGATATAATATATATATTAAATATATAATATAACTCTAACTTAACTGACATCAGTTATTTTTTTATTTGAAATCAAAAGCCATAAGGCTTGTTTGGCTAACCACTAAAAAGATAATCAATTAACCCTTATGCCTTGTTTGGCAAAACACAATTATATTAAAGACTTAATAGGCATTAGGCCTTGTTTGGCAAAACTAAATTAAGCTCTTTTAATTTATTTTAATAACTCCTTTATAGCAAGGTTATTTTTCACATATTAATTTAATTAAATTAATCAATTAAAATATTAATCTATTAAAATACTTTAACACATAAATCATTATCACAAAAATATAATTTCTTTATAATTATAATTTTATTTAACCAACTAACACTTTATTTTAAATCACAAATTCCAATTAGAATATTATAATTCATTTAATCATTATTAGCTCCCTAACTTAATTATTAAATTAAATTAGTATATAACCTCATAACAATTAATTTTCTTAGCTCCTTAATTATTTATTCAACAAATAATTAACTAAATCACATCAACTCAAATTGTCATTAAATACTTATATAATTCAATAAATATTTAATATTGTAAATAAATATTTAATGTTTAATTATTTATTCAACAAAAAATATATCCATTAATTACTTATATAAATCAATAATTATTTAATATTACACTTTAAAATTCTGGAATGTTACATCATTTCCTCCTTACAAGGATATTGTCCTCAGAATCACAACTCAAACAAATCATTCGTTACATTCTTCCCTACTTACAAATATTCTGTCCTCAAAATCGAAGACACAAATTAAACAAATAACTCAGGGTACTCTATCAACATTTTCTCTTCGAGTTCCCACGTAGCTTCTTCAGCGTTGTGGTTCCACCATATCACCTTCACAGAAGGTATCACTTTATTCCTTAGCACTTGTTCTTTCCTGTCAACTATATGGATAGGAACCTCTTCATAAGACAAATCTTTCTCGAACTGCAACGGTTCGTACTCGATCACGTGTTTGTAGTCGGGTTTATATGGTCGTAACACCAAAATATGAAAAACATTATGAATGTTTTCCAACTCTGTAAGTAGAGCTACCTCGTAAGCCACTTCTCCCACTCTTTGCAGTACTTCAAAGGGTCCAATAAACCTCAGGCTTAGCTTTCCCTTTTTATCGAAATGAATTTTCCCCTTCTAAAGAGAAAATTTTAGGAATACAAAAGTTCCTACGTCGAACGCACGATCCTGTCTTTGTTGATCAGCATACTTTTTATGTCTTTCTTGAGCTGCTACCAATCTTGTCCTGATGAGTTTGACAACGTCAGCAGTTTGTTGCACTAGTTCCGGTCCTAGTAGTTGACGTTCACCGACTTCTTCCCAGCACAGTGGAGTTCTGCACTTTCTGCCGTACAATGCTTCGTAAGGTGGCATGCCGATGCTTACGTGATAACTGTTGTTGTAAGCAAATTCCACCAACGGTAATTGTTCTTCCCAGCTTCCTTTAAAGTCCATGACACATGCTCTTAGCATATCTTCTAATTTTTGAATTGTTCGTTTGCTTTGGCCATCTATTTGTGGATGATAAGCCGTACTCATTTGCAATTGTGTCCCCATGTATTCTTGTAGTCTCTTCCAGAAATTAGACGTAAATCGCGGATCTCTATCGGACACAATTGACACTGGCACTCCATGCCTCGAAACGATCTCTTTAACGTACAATCTTGCCAACTGATCAAGATTGAATCTAATCTTTACTGGTAGGAAGTGCGCTGATTTGGTCAGTCTGTCCACTATCACCCCAATCCTTAAAGCTTTATATGTTTATGTTTGTTGTTTGTGGTTGTTGGTTTTAATGGAGGATCATAGTGGATCCAAAGGTACAAGGAGGGTATGATGGAGTTCATATGTTTAAACCATAGTAATATGCATGAAAAATAAAAAATGAAAACTTGAATCTAAGAATGAAAAATGGTAAAATTAGTTTATATATTATTTTTCAAACAAGCATAACTTGTTGTGTATGAGTCATTTTTGAGTTCTAAAAATATGGGTTTGTGCTCTTATGAGTTGCGAAGATAACCCAAGTGGAACAAAGAAAAAAATCTATTAAAACGGATTTAAAGCGAATTTTCTAGTAAAGTATGTCATATTAGAAACCCTAGGTTGGTAAGATTTTCAAGCCAATATTTTGGATTTTTAATGATGTTGAAAAATTAAGGTTTTTTGGGGTTTGATAATATATGAAATCAGTGAGTAAATGGCTCAAGAACGAACTCATTTCGACTTCGGATGAGCAAGTTATGAAGCGTTGAAGTACGTGCATTAAAAATTAGAAAACATGAAAAGTTGGAAAATTTGGTGCTGCCAAGGTGGCACTACGAAAGCAGTTCTAGCATCGGGCATGCAGGGTGGTCGAGGTTATTGGGCTTTTGTGCAAACGTGTTGTTGCGGGCGTGCAATTTGGGCATTCGGGCGTGTGAGCATCACAACGTCGTGCCAAATGTTTGTAACAATGTTAAGTGTTCATTTTCCTATTACGAACATCAAAAAATAAGAAAAAAAATGAAGTACTAAACAAATATATAGCATCATTATGTGGCTAATTGGTATGTTGACCTTGATTAAATTGTGTTTGTCAGTTGAAGAGCGATTTAGCATATATTGTAAAGAGCATTTAAGGTAAGTATTCTAACACTTGTTTGGTTTACGAAATTGATCAAGTATCTACTTTCATTCAGTTTTTGTATTGAAAGCAAGTATATCCTATCTTTGTAAAAGTTTTTTTTACTTGTAGCAAGTTCCATACTTATGCAAATTTTATATGTTTGTATAAGTTATCTAGCTATAAATTGTGTTGTGTGCCAAATATTTGCACTTATGTGCTATTAAGAAGGAATGTTCGGTTATTGAGAATGCGTCTATGCTATTTGTTTCGGCTAGAAAGATGTTGAGGTGGTAAATTGAATTGTTGAAAATTCATTCATGCATGCTATATAGAGTTAATCTAAACTAAATTGAGTTGGGGTGAATTTTGATATAAGTATGAGATGAACAACCCTAATATTAGAGATATTTTTAATTGGGAGTTAAGAAAAACACAAGTGGTGTCAAAATAAGATAGACATGGGTGGTGTCATAATAAAACAAACATAGGTGGTGTCAGAATAAGAGAAAGGTGGTGTCATAATTAAACATACACATGTGGAGTCATAATAAAATAGATACTGGTGGTGTCAATATAAATGTAAATAGTCATTTAAGATGTAAAATGTGGTGTTCAAGATAGAGTTTATGAGAAGAATAAAAAGGTCAAGTTCTTGATGACTGTTCAATATGAATGTTAAAGGTGTTTAAAGTAAAAGGAAAATTTTTATTCCTACTAATTCTTGGTGGTTTCACAATTATTGATCAATTATTTAAGTTTTCATAAGAATATTATTCTATTCATATGATGGTGTTTATTCAACTATTTATACTTGCAGAGCAATTGAATGCTCACTCTTGCTTAAAATGAAATATTTTCATCTAAGCTAGAGCGGACCGAAGAATTCAGTAAAGTCAAAGGAAAGGAAATGTTAGTGAATAGAAGATGTGGTGTATTAATTGTAATATTTATAATGATGTAAATACTCATTAGTAGTATGTTTTGAAGATGTAGTAGTCTTAGAGCCTAGGAATAGAATTAGAAATTTTGTAATAATGTTATAATTACATTAATGACCATAAGAAATGCAAGAATGCATAGATACATGTATGGATGAAGTAGTATCGTGAGTTCCATATTTAGTGTTGATACATGGATTTAGGGGCGTCACAAGTTGATATTAGAACTTAGGGCATTATAGATGTCGTCGCATGTAGAGTTGTGTATGGTGTCACAAAATTGACATCACAGTTGAGGCGATATAGATATCGTTATAGAAGAGCTGAGAATACTAGAGTTAAGAGAAGCATAAGGATTAGATGTCTGATACCTCACAGGTTATTAGAGCCATAAGTTATAAATCCTTAGGCGGAAATACCTTAGGATATGACCTTGAGGAGATAAGTGAAGATAGTGAAAAAATAAACTCGGATAGAGTTTTTAAGTGATGAATTGAGGAAATTCATTGGATGAGGTAATAATAAAATCAAATATATTTTATTGGGAGCTACTAATCAAGTTATTAAGTTTGATTGTAGAATGTCAGAAGAAGGGGATATTAGAGATATTTACTTTGTTAATGAGGAGCTGATTTTTGCACCTATACTAGTTGTAGTAGTAGAATCTGAGAAGGATAATGAGCCGAAGAGTGATCCAGAGGAGGATCCTGTATCTTAAGAGGATGAGCCAATAAAGGAGGCGAATGGTGCATCATTTGATGTTGTACATTCGATGGAAGAATTTGGAGATAATTTTATTGATCCAGAAGTACTGCAATTTTTGATCTAACTAGTGTGAGTACATCATCTCTTAGCTAGGAATGTTAAGTTTGGAGATAAGGTGAAAAAGTTAGAGTGAAAAATCTTAAATCGGAGAAGCAAGCAATAGAAGCCTATTGGGAAGAAGAGTTCACAGATAGATTGAAGGTTGTGGATTAAGTGAATGAGTTGAAGGAAGAAGTATGGAATAAGAAATTGAAGATATACAAAATGAGGTATATGATCAGTAGAGATCTAGTGCTAGATATAGCCAATGAGAAGTATGAGGACACTAAGAAGAAGTGCTCTTCGAGTTTAGTATTTAGAGAATATGTAAATCCCATTTTTTGTACGCAATTGAGCGATATGTATGAAAATAGCTAAAGGATATAAGATGTAAAGTGCTAAGTGTTGCGAGATGCATATGAATATAAATATGTTCATTGAATATGCTATGTGAGGATTATATTTGAGCATTAGTTAAGAATGTTTTAAAATGAGAAATAAGATAGTAATAATATATTATTTAAGCAGGAGTATGTCTCTAAGAAGAAGTTTGTACTTCTTGAGATATATGTTAGTTCTTTAACTTATATTATTATAGTAAGTTCATGACTCCTAGTAGTATGGTAGGTTTTTGAACCCATAGTCGTATGGTAGGTTCTTGATGAGTTCGTGGGTCTCATATTACTATGGCGAGTTCTTGAACTCATATTATTATGGTAAGTCCTAAACTCATAATGTATGGTAAGTTTTAGGAACGAAACATTATTTATAGATTTGCAAATTTTCTTTTAGGGCGTGTTCTGATATTCAGCAAGTTATTGATAGTAAAGAGGATGCCATTTGTTTCGAAAACTCTACCGTAAAAATAAGTAAAACTAAGAATGAATTTAAATTCGCTACCCCCTTGAATTTAAGGGGACCACTTAGCCTATAAAGGCTCGCATATGGATTAAAGAAATGGAAAATGTGTTTGTTATCGCAAGAGTAGAAGAGGAGCAAAATACCACTTTTGTAACCTATATGTTAAAGGAGAAGCTAATTTCTGGTGGGATGCCAAGCAGAAAATAGTTGTAGAGATATCATTATGAGGTGTTATTCGTAGAGACGGATGTGAGTCACAAGTTGGTATGTAGAGTAGAATGAAGAAGAATTTATCCTAATTTTTTATTAACCTTGTAGTAGTGATTTCGGGGATAGAATCTTTATAAGGGGGAAGAATATGATGATCGAGAAAATCGTATAACCTTGAAATTAGGTTTATGATTATTCATTTAAGTAAAATGAATTTTTTGGAAATTAATTGGAGTAAATGAGGTGAATTAATAGAAATTCATGTGTTAAGTAAGTTCAAATTTAACCTTTTGTGCAAGTTCAAGTGCTTTGCCAATTAAGGGAAATCCAAAAGATTATTGAGAAGCCTTGATCAAATGCTAGTTGAGGCTCAACCTAAATTATAATACAAGCAAAGTGTAATGAGATCATATGTTATTAAAGGTCAAATTAGTGACCTAAGCAATATTTTATGTAAGTGTTGTTGTTTGGAATAAGAATATAAAAAAATTCAAGAAATAACGTGAAAATATTATTCATGCAGAAAATGTGTTTTTTGTTTTTACGACTTTTTATATTACATCATAGCGTTTATACAAGGGATAAAGATGCGATCACTATTTAAAGATTAAAAAGGATAAAATCGACATTTTGGCTAATCGAATGAGTTAAGAAAGCTAACTAGAGATCAAACTAAAGAAATAAAGAAAAGATGATGGGGGAGGGGGACCTGGCCATTGGCCTAGTGGGAGGGTTCAAAGGGCTAAAATTTGTACTTATGGAAAGTTCATTCTTTAAGCAAGCTCAAATGACATCCATCATTTTCCCATCCCATCCCAAAAAGCTAAAATCTTGTATCAAATGATTTTGTCTAGCTTTTAACCCTTGGTTAGCTTAACTAGGTTGATGATTAAGGTAACCTAGGGGGGTTATTAGGATTAATTTTGATGAGGGGTTTGACTTGGAGTAGACCAATCATGGGTGACTAAATGTGGAACCCTAGCAAAGTTATTCTATAAATAGAAGCTATCATCTCTTTCCCAACATTTGCCTTATTTCATTTAAGTAAGAAATCAAGAGAGCAAGAGGTAGCTTGAGAGAGAAAGAGAGGGAGAGCTCAGATTGGAGCTAAGAAGGAGAGGAGAGGAAAAGCTTCAAGCTCTAGCCAAGAAGGAAGAAGAAAGATAGAACCAAGAAAAAGTAAAACAAAAACTTAAACCCTAAAACCAATCATTAAAGCTTTATTTGTTTATACTTCTTAGTTATGGTTGTTGGTTTTTATGGAAGATCATGGTGGATCCGAAAGTATAAGGAGGGTATGATGGAGTTCATGTGTTTAATCCATGGTAATATGCATGAAAAATCAAAACTTGAACCTAAGAATAAAAAATGGTAAAACTAGTTTATACACTATTTTTTTAACAAGCATAACTTGTTGTGTATAAGTCATTTTTGAGTTCCGGAAAGATGAGTTCATACTCTTATGAGTTGTGAAGATAACCCAAGTTGAATGAAGTAAAAATCTATTAAAACATATTTTTTACAATTTTTCTTGTAAAATATGTCATGTTAGAAACCCTAGGTTGGTAGGATTTTCTAGCCAATGTTTTGGCTTGTTAATGATATTGAAAAATTAAGGCCTTTTAGGGTTTTATAATATATGAAAGTAATGAGAAAATGTCTCAAGAACAAACTTATTCTGATTTCAGAAGAGCAAGTTATGAAGCATCGAAGTACGGAAGTTAAAAATTGGAAAACATGAAAAGTTGAAAATTTTGGTGCTACCAGGGTGGCGCTGTAAGACCCCAATTTTTATGAATAAAGATTTAATTTTATCTAAATATTATTTTGAATAATAAGGTGTGATTTGATATAATTCTATAGTTATGGGTGATATGTGCAAATTTTACAAGTAAGCAAGTTGTCGTAAAATATTCGTTTGGTCGGCGAATATTCTTTTTATCGGGAAATATTCGTACGATGGCACAATCATTGGTGGACCCCACAATAGAATAATTGTCGGGTATAAAAAGTGACAAAAATAACTTTTTTATAAAAATAACTACAAAAGTTTTATCGTCAACTATTGAAATACCCAGTTATAAAAGTACAGTAATACGCGTGATTGCACAGTAGTAGCACACAGTATTGCACAGTATCTCTGATTATTGATGCTTACGTAAGAAGTCACTCAGTTTTATTCAATTATTGCAACAGTAATTGTTGCATAGTATCTCATATAATTGATTCATTTATTGTCACAATATCATCTGCACAATATTTTATATTACTAAATCAATAATTGAGACGACACAATTATTCATATTATTATTTGCATTATTAAAAATGTCTAGAAAGTTATGTCGAGGAAAGGGATTAGATTACTTAATTGAGCGTCAATAAGGAGAAATCCTTATCGGAAAGCTCCCTCTTTCCTGGGAATGATCTGGTTGTTAATATTGTGAGTAATAATATTAATGATGAATAATTGTTGAAAGATTAAAAATGTCTTGATTGAAGATAAGTGATTTGTGGGAATTATTTAATCAATTTTTGATATAAATAGAGGTGTTTGTCATGAAGTATTTGTTGCAAGTTTGGCTTATTACATGGACCCCCACTTGCTCATTTTTTAAAATCGCCTATAGAAAGTTGTCTCAGTTTTATTTTATTATTATTATAATAGTAATAAAATAAAAAACTTTTTATATAAAACAAAATACTTTTTATAGTATATATAAAGTTATTTGTTTTATTAGATTATAATTAGAATATATTATATTTTATATAAAGTTTTTGTTTTATTAGAATATTTTATAGCACAGTGATGAATAGTAAAAATCAGAAATTCTCGCCGAATTCGTCAGTGAAATTTTTACTGTTCATCCGTGATTATTTTCTTAAATAGTTCCTTGTCATTATCCTATAAATAGGATGCTTAGTTAAGAAATGAAAATCACACCAGAATCAGAAAATTCTTCTTCTATAATATTGTGCGTATTTCTTTCTAGTATAAGGATACTTTGAGTGCATTAAATAGTGCAAGTTTTTCTCAAGAATATCTCCACTATATCAATCAAATTTATTCTCCTACTAAGGTAAGGGATATTATGTTCGTTTAATATTCGTAAGGGATATTATTTTTGTTCAATATTCTTAAGGGATATTATGTTCGTTCAATATTCGTAAGGGGTATTATTTTCGTTCAATATTTTATATTCGTAAGGGATACTATTTTCTTCCATACTCTATAGTATGTAAGTGATATTATTTCGTTTCATATTCCTAAATTTATACTTATTTTGATAAGTATTGTTTCTATAATCCTTGAAATTAGTAGAATATCCTTAAATTTTGCGTTTCATCTAGTATCGTTTCATTGGAATATTGGTATGAACTTTCTTATTAAATTTCAATATTTTTATTCGGGGTATTATTCACAGGATACTATTCACTCGGGTACTATTCACGGGGTACTATTCACGATAAAATTGGTTTATTTTCTGTCCAAATTATTTTTGATACATGAATATCCTTCTTGAATTTTACTCCACAATTAGTTATCATGTTGAAAATTTGGACATTCTTGAACTCTGGATAAATTGAATTATAAATCTCTAATATTTATCATTGATCTCACTTGATTGATTCTTTATATCATTGTCGTCATTCTCATGCTTATATTGTGATGAAAGTCATCTTTGGCCCGTATTGTAAAGATGGACTGTTGATTGGTATGATTATGACCAGGAATTGTGTATTGGTATAATCATGACCTGTAATGTTACAGGAAAATGTTGTGGTAAAAGTCCTCTTTGGCCCGTAGTGCATTGATGGACAGATATTTGGCATGATCATGACCACTGGTGATACAAACGAATATCTTTGGCCCATAGTGCATGGATAATTTGTTGATTTAAAATATTTATTGATTGGTGTTACAGAGATAAAATATTGATGATGGACTTTTAAATCATAGAAGATAGTATACATCATGCTCTACTTGACTCTTCTAATGGATTTTTATTTTCACTGCAGTTGTTGATCTAAAACTTATTATCTATTGTATTCTATCAGATTTTTCTCTGTTGAGGACTAAGGATAATTTATTATGTATTATCTTAATCATAATATTATTTACTTGGCTAGTTGAGCTCACCCTTTTCTTTCATTATTCTCTTCAGGAAATGAGAATATAGCTGAGACTAGTTAGGGTATGGAGTGATGGACCAAAATGATTGTTATAGTAGGCATCACTATTGTATAAAATAATGTGATAATAATTGTAATGAAAACTTTATTTAATTTGGATATTGTCTATAAGACAATATTTGTATTAAAACCCACAGTTTATTTTTTGTTATATTTTACACGAAAATTAATAGTTGTATAAATGAAGTTGTATTTGAATTCTATACCATGTATTTGGCGACTCAGAATGAGTTGTGTAGACCTATTTTGGAGGCATCACAGGCGCCGACTAGCCAAGGTGGTCATGGCTGTTTGGCTAGTTGTTATGCGGGCGTGCGGCTACGGGCATGTAGTTTGGGCATTCGCATAGGTGACTGAATTTCTCTATGTCCACAGTTTTAGGGAGATGGGTTTCATGTAGTAACCTAACCAATATTCTTATATGGTTCTCAATTGTCAATACTCAGTCTAGTATGGAGATTTAAGAAGGTGCTTCTTCGAATCTTTTTAGAATCTTGACCTCATTATGCCCCATCTTGTGGATATATTCCCTCAAATTTCCTCTAACACTCTTTCATTGGTCTTTTTCACCACTTTGATCATTTGCTCAGGAAAGAACAGAGGATTGTTCTTTGGAAAAATAGTTGGGGAGCCTGGGGTTCCATCCAATTCAGTCACATAATTCTAGGGGATTGCCTTCAAGCTCGCGACATGATATTGGGGTTTGGCTGTTATCACCACGGGCTCAAGTACGGGTATTTCTCGAGGGATCTTCTTTTCTACCACTCCTATAATCATCAAGGGTTGAACTTGCACTCTTTCGACGATGGTGATCATTGCTACCACTTCACCTAAATTCTTTATTTCTGGTGGATAACTCAAAGCTTCCATCGCATCTCCCCCAATAGTGATTATCTCAATATCACTTGATATTATAAGTTCTCTGGTTTTGATGAAGTTTTAAATTTGATGTTGAAGGGCCCAACACACCTCCGTGTCGTGGCTGAGCAAATTGGAATGATAAAGGCATATTTTTCGTAGGATCATATCTCTTAGCCCTTGGGCTTGAGGGTGGAAAAAACTCAATGATATTTCATTTATTGATTAATAAGTGCATTATCTTTACTTTTTATTTGTCAAGTGGGGTAAACCTCTGATTCATATCTAATTACTGATTAAGCTTTTCTTTGTTTAATAAACTGAATTCTCTGGTGATATTATCCACCTTCCTTTCTCCTTTAATTTGGCTTGGTCCTTCTTGGTGAATGAGGAAGTTTTAGGAGGAACTGCAGTTGTTTCAGTCCCATTCCCGGTCCCTATTTGGGTGATCAATCGTCGTGTTAGTTGATGTTGATATGTGATTAAGTCTGCCAACTGGTTCACCCGAGGCTTAATCATTTCCAGATCCTAATTCATGGGAAGGTTTCTTTTATGATATCCACATCCCAAAGCTTCTATATTGACTTATCGAGGATATTCATCCATTATTCTCATATATTTTTTGTTCGAATCTTTCTCAAACTTCTCTGTGCTGATCATATTCACACCTTCACCATTATGTTGTGGTAGTGGATTATCATGGACATGGGCTTGATCAGGTGCTTTCACAACAATCTCGCCACTTTCTATCAGATTTTAAATTTTGTGCTTCAAGGACCAGCAATCCTGCATGTCATGACCAGGAGATCTAGAATGGTAGGCACATTTCTTACTTGGGTCATATCTTCTTCCTTTGGGAATGGCTGGTGGAGCGAGTTTGGTAATCTTTCCCTAGGTTAATTGTAGAGCCAATACATTCCCAAGGGAGTCCCCTAAAGGGGTAAATTCATGAGCGTCCCTATTCTCCACATTCTTTGATTGTCCTTGATTTTGGTGAAAAGTTGGCTGAGGGGGATTATTGTTGCGTGTCCGTATGGAAGGGTTATTTCCATTTCTTCTAGACTGACCTTGTAGTACCAGAGTGACATCTTCTTCTTTTTTCTTGTTATGGCCTCTCCTCGACGAGCTCCCATAAGTATCGGCCTGAATGTGCTCAGCCACTACCTCTAGTGCAGTGAGGTCTTTGATCTTTCCTGCTTTCAATCTCATTTTGACCATTTCTTCGTGCTTTATCATATCTAAAAATGGCTTACGATGCCGGCCAACACCCTTTCATAGTATATCGCTTCTTGAATATAGATAAAGGTCATTACCTGAGCAGCCATTCTCCTCCACCTTTGAGCATATTCTCGGAATGATTCGGTGGGTTGCTTTCTGATTTTGGTTATCTGATATCGATTTGGGGCCATCAGAGACTAGAAAATGTATTGGTTTAGAAAGGCATGGGCCAATTCTTCCCAGCATGAATTTTGGTATTACATAGCCTTGCGTACCAAGTCATTGCCTTCCTAATTAAACTTTTTCTGAAACAATTGCATCCTTAAGCTCTCACCCGCGACATAAGCCCCAAGCACACCGATGTACACTTTCAGGTGCGTGTAAGGATCTCCCAATCCATTGTATTTCTCAAAATTCGGGGCTTGTAATTTCTCGGGGTATTTGGCTCCTTGAAAAATGTATAGATCAGAATAATTGACACTACCGTGAGTTTCTGTCCCTTTCATGGACCGGATGGCTTCTTCCATTTGCCTCATTTTGTTTTTAAGTTATTCGACATCTTTTTCCTCTACGATATTTGTTGATTGATTTAGTAATCAATAAATACGTGCAAGTATACACGATCAACAAGTAATATAATGATAAGAAAGTTGTCGATCCCACGAGGAATTAATTCTAATATTTTTTAAATATCAATTTCATATCAAGCCAATTTAATTTAAACTTTTCCAAATATTAATTAACATCCAAGGATAATACAAGTAAAGAAAAAGATTAGAGAAGAAAAACTCTTAGGAAGATTTTCATTGTCAAGCCTCCTTCAATTTCTTGCCTCGATCGGTGTTACAAGTTTTGGTGCACTAGAGCTCCATCTCTGAATTCTAGCTGCCGCGATAAAAGATTTAACTATTCCAATAGTCATTTAACATGTATTTATAGGCCTCCTAATTTCTTAACCATAAAAGGAGTTAAAATACAATTAAAATTACATACACAGTATACTAATTTTAATAAACTACTATAATACAATTTCTTTTCAAAATATACTATTAATTCACATGCAAAAAAAAAGGTTAGAGCATACAAATTCTACTAGGAATCACAAAAATTCAACAAAGCTCCAAAACAGCACACGACGACCTTTCTGCATCCCAGCGCCCCGGCACTAAGTTTAAATCATATTCTAGCGCCCTGGCGCTGGATTTCATTTAATTACTAAAATGCCACTGTTTCACTAAAAATTTCAGAATCTCCCATTCTTTGCACTTTTCTACAAAATAACATAAAAACAAGTAAAATACATTAAAATTACTTAAAGATAGCAAAATATTAAATCTAAAAGTATCCAAATAATAGGTATATTTCACACTGATTAAATACCCTCAAACTTAAATATTTGCTTGTCCACAAGCAACATAAACAAAAACTATAAAAATAAAACTAATAACCAACTACACAACAATTGAATTAATTTGAACTTAAACATGTTCTAAATGATATTTTATTTTAAAAGATAATTCCTAAAAAAAAGTCAAAAATATGCAAAGCCAAAAACTTTAACATCATATTAGTCATACTTTTCCTCAGGACCCTTTGTGAAACAACTCGGGTCAAATCCCGAGTCCGAAATAAATCTCGAGTCAAATCCCAAGTCCGAATCGAATCAAATTTATCAAAATATGGCCTCAAACTACTTGCCCAATAGTATCTTCTTAGGTCATCTTAGCCCACCACAGGCTCCCAAAAGGTCATGACTTGAAGGTACTATTGGTAGTAACTTATTTCCTTATATGCACACAAATTTTTCCCCTATCTTTCGATGTGGGACTGGGGTGTTACAAACTCCCCCACTTAAATTTCAGACGTCCCCGTCAGAATCCAATCACACACACAGCCCAAAGATCTTTGCCTCTCTAGCCATTGTGGGATAATACCAGCTGGCTTCGTGTCCCCACCTCCGGCAACCCGATCGAATGACCCGACCCGAGCTTTCGAGAGTCGTCTCTGATACCATATGAAATAACCCGGGTCAAATCCTGAGTCTGAAATAAATCTCGGGTCAAATTCCAAGTCCAAATCGAATCAAATCTATCAAAATATGGCATCAAACTACTGGCCCAATAGTATCTTCTTGGGTCATCTTAGCCCACCACAGGCTCCCAAAAGGTCATGACTTGAAGGTACTATTGGTAGTAACTTATTTCCTTATATGCAGACAAATTTTTACCCTATCTTTCGATGTAGGACTGGGGTGTTACAAACTCCCCCACTTAAATTTCTGACGTCCCCGTCAGAATCTAATCACACACACAGCCCAAAGATCTTTGCCTTTCTAGCCATTGTGTGATAATACCGGCTGGCTTCGTGTCCCCACCTCCAGACCTTCATCTCTCCATTGTGGGATAATACCACCAGCCTTCGTGTCCCCACCTCCGGCAACCCGATCGGATGACCCGACCCGAGCTTTTGAGAGTCGGCTATGATACCATATGAAACAACCCGAGTCAAATTTCGAGTCCGAAATAAATCTCGGGTCAAATTCCAAGTCTGAATCGAATCAAATCTATCAAAATATGGCCTCAAACAACTGGCCCAATAGTATCTTCTTGGGTCATCTTAGCCCACCACAGGCTCCCAAAAGGACATGACTTGAAGGTACTATTGGTAGTAACTTATTTCCTTATATGCAGACAAATTTTTCCCCTATCTTTCGATGTGGGACTGGGGTGTTACACTTTGTGTGTGTGTGTGTGTGTGAATCCAAATGTATTGAGCTAGTGAAAAAATTCTCAACGAAGCTCATATAATCAATACACATCATAAAAGATATCAAAAAGGGTTAGTATTACAACAAGAACTTTATACGCTAACCTTTCACAACTCAAAGCGAATACAGACGAACATGACTAGAGGATCTCAAGGTTTTAAAACATTTACGCCCCTTTTGAAGCCCCACCCCATGAAATCAAAAAAATAAATTTTTTTTCTTTTATTAATTGTTTTTTTTACTTTTTTAGTGAGTGTGTTTTACGCTCCATCTCACTTTCTATTGAACGAGTGCGTTTTACGCTCCATCTCGTTGCATGTGTTTATGAGTGAGTGCGTTTTACGCTCCATCTCAACCCACAACATGATCCATTATTTTAACTGGGGAAGGTTCAAAATTTCCAAAAAAATTCAAATTAACCAAGATTTCCCCTAAATTATATTCTCCTTCGTTTAGCACTTCAAGTTATGATCAAACAAGATATAAAGTTCATAAATATCTTCTATAAGCATTTAACATATAAAGTTCCTCAAAGATAAAACTAGCTCAACTAAATGAAAATGTGCATAAAAGAATTAAAGGGTCTTAAACAAAACAAAAACTAACAAAAAGCCAAAATTCAAACTAAGCAATATTTATCCATTTTCCAAGAATTATTAAATAAAAATCAAAATTTTATCATTGATAGAAAATTTTCAAATTTAGATAATTCATTGCCCAAGAGACACTACCTAAAAACAATACAACATCATTTCTGTAGGAAACATGATTGCACTTAGCATGTACAACAAGCCTTTAAACCCCAAGGTTACCCCAAGTGGACGAGTTGTGTCGTGAGAGTTTGCAGTGAATATACCCATAAAATTCAAAATAAAATAAAATCACAACATAGATTTAAACATCGAAATAAAATATAGGAAGGCCCCCAAACTTGAAACATACATTATCCTTGAATTATGCAATAAAAGAAATTAATGCAAGAACTTCCCAGAAAAGAGGTCAGTTGTCGCTCTTTGCAACCATCTCCTTTTATTTTCTAAGATGCATGATCTAGGGAAAAAAATTAAATAGACAAAAAATGATTTTTTTAATTGAAATAAAATGGTGTTATGCAAAATCGAACTGTAAAGCCCCAGCTTGTGCCAAGTCTTGTACAAGAACTGCATTTACTTACAGTCTTGTCAGTCTATTTATCGCAATCGGTAAACACATACAAAAGTTAAAACTAAACAAACAAATAAATAAAAGTTCAAATTAAAATTAACTTGATTGAAATTAATACTAAAGAAAATATTAGAATTTCTAATTCACTGGCAACGACGCCAAAAACTTGTTGATTGATTTAGCAATCAATAAATACGTACAAGTATACACGATCAACAGGTAATATATTGATAAGAGAGTTGTCGATCCCACGACAAATTAATTCTAATATTTTTCAAATATCAATTTCATATCAAGCCAATTTAATTTAAACTTTTCTAAATATTAATTAACATCCAAGGATAAGACAAGTAAAGAAAAAGATTAGAGAAGAAAAACTGTTAGGAAGATTTCCATCGCCTAGCCTCTTTCAATTCTTTGCCTCCATCGGTGTTAAAAGTTTTGTTGCACTTGAGCTCCATCTCTGAATACTAGCGACCGCGATAAAAGAGCTAACTATTCTAATAGCCCTTTAACATGTATTTATAGGCCTCCTAATTTTCTAACCATAAAAGGAGTTAAAACACAATTAAAATTACATACACAGTATCCTAGTTTTAATAAACTACTATAATACAATTTTCTTTTCCAAATCTACTATTAATTCACATGCAAAAAGTAAGTTTTAGAGCATACAAATTCAACTAGGAATCACCAAAATTCAACACAGCTCCAAAACAGCACACGACGATCTTTCTGCATCCTAGTGCCTCGGCGCTGAATTTAGTTCATATTCTAGCACCTTGACGCTGAACTTCCATTTAATTACCAAAATGCCACTGCTTCAATAAAAATTCCTAATTCGTCCCTTCTTTTCACTTTTCTACAAAATAACATAAAAACAAATAAAATACACTTAAATTACTTAAAATATCAAAATATTAAATCTAAAAGAATCGAAATAATAGGTATATTTTCCACTCATCAATATTAATTACTTCTATCTGATTTTTACCTTCATCATCTTGGGTATTCTTACTACCCAGTTGAAATGTGATGGCTGGGATTTAAGTTTCTCTGGTCTGGCCTCCCCCATGATTGGAGGATTCTGGCTGTTTCATCTTGCTTTGTTCCTTTAGTAGGTTGGTCATTTCGACAATCTATTTTTTGAAGGCTTCAAATTCTCCTCGAGAGACGGGAATGGAATTCGAGGAGGACATTTCGGCCATTTTGCCCTGTGATGTTCGGATCTTTCGAGCTCGAAGACGGGTTCTTGGACTAATCTACATAATACAACTGTACGTAGTATAGTTTCAAGAATTGGTACATTCGAATGCATGCTCCAGAGATGTGCATGTTTAGTTTTTAGGATTTTTTAATCTTTTCCTACAAAATAGGGGTTAGCTATTTTATGACAAGATAAGAAGATATAGGATGATAAATTTTAAAATGAATGACATTTATACATATAAAAGGAGTAACATGGCATGTAGAGACTTTCCGTAACATCGAGTTTATTTGATGCTGACCTACCTTAGGGTTACTCTCGCTGACTTTTCAGCATGAAGGTCACCAGATCTTCACAACCTATTCAATGGGAATGAATTCGATCTTTCGATTAGAATAGATCTGAGTGGTGCCTTACCTGAACCTCGCGGGGGAATGCCCCTTTGAGTCTAGTAATCAACAATTGACAGGTTCACCTCCTAGAAGAGGAATCACATAACATACATTCATCGTGCCTCATCATTTGCAAATGATGACATTGTGTGAGGCACTAAAATAAAACATTTAAGGCATTCATAACACATATATTCGAATCATTTAGACAACACATAAAGGAAAAAAAAAACAAGATTGAACGCGACTTAAGCCCTCTACTGTCCCCGGCAGAGTCGTCAATCTATCGACATTGGGGAAAAAAGATTCCCAATCCTAAATGTGTTATTTTTACCCTTTATATTTCACTAAGTTGATTAGTTTATTAAAGGGCGGGATTTTAGGAGAAAAGACCGACATAAATGCCGACAAAGTAGAAAAGATTACTTTTAGTGACGGGCCGAATTAGACAGAGTCGCCAGTTGGTATAAGTTTAAATGGATGTACCAACTCATCCGTATTTTTGAGATTTTCGCAATATGGCCCAATATGTGACTCCGTAAATTAGTCTTGAAATCAAGATTCATAGAGTTTGGGGCTTGCTTAAGTGAGGGGAATGTGTTAGGCACCCCTTAACTTCCATGAAAACACAGTTACCGCATCTTGTTGTTTTCCTAAGTATGAAGTGTGTGGTTTTGTATAAGTGTGTGATTTGAGAAAACATTTAATATTTTAAAATCAAAATCGTGTTTTAGTGCGTTAATTTCACAAGTTATTCTAAGCCTTATTTTAGCCTAGGGGCGAAGTTGTTTGATTTTACTTTAAATTTTGATAAAAACAAAATTGAGATTATGATTTGGAAAACTTGGTGTTCTAGTCTTATAATTTGTCATTTTGATTTTTAGCCTTATATTTGTCTATCCCCGAAGCGATTTGGATTTTATAAGATCTTTGTTATTTTTATTTGAAAATTGTTTTGGCGATAATAAATAAAATAAAGCAACGCAAAGAGGTCAGGACCGCCCGTGGGCATGAAAGTTATCTTGACAATCCCGCGCACCTACAATCATAATTTTCACTATTATGGGCCTTAAATCCTCTCTCTCGGAACGAGACCCTCAAAGTCGTTTTAAGGCCCGAAGTTACATACACAATGATTGGGATATCCATTATTACAATCGACAACATGTCCATCGTGGGAATTGAGCCAAGATTCGATTCGTGGATCTCGACCCCAAGATTCTTAGGCTCACATCATAATATATTAGAACGCACGCAAAAAGAGATCTAAAAGCGGGCTTTTGTAACCCTATCTCTTAGATTCCAATATTGAAGCCAACTTTTCGAGGGACTAAGCGTATTGACAAGATATATAAAAAGAGACTTAGAATCTAGGATATAAATCTGTAGATTTAAGATGCCTCAGATACACAATCGAGATTTAAATTCAAATGAATATAAAAAATGTATCACAAACCAGCTATCAAGTGATTCAATTGTTAAAATCCCTTGCGCAAGCAGTTAGGGCCCCCTCCCCACTAGATACAAATTTAGGGTTTTGCAGAGTGATCAAAATCAAGTAAAAATAATGAAAGCACCTAGATCTATACTAGATCCATACCAAATCTATCATAGAGGTTAAAGTTTTTAACTTTGTAATTATCAATATGCTAGATCCAAGCTAGATCTAAAGATGGATCTAGTAAACGATTCAAACTTTAATAAATTAAATGCAAAATAAATGGTAAAATGACTTGGATCTACGAGAAATTGATGGATCGATACAATAAACTAAGAAAGATGCAAACTTTAAACCAAATAATGAACAAAACATAAGAGATCTAATAGATCTACATTGAATAAAATAAGAAAGCTTGAATCTTTCACCTTGAGAATGGATGACCAAGCTTCATAAGCCTCACTTTATGAGATCTTATCTACCTTATGATTGATTCTTATACAAAAATCTAGATTCAAATGAGATCTATACAATATTTTCTCTAATTATCGCATATTTCTCTCTCTAAGATCGAATTTTCTCTCTAAAAATTATCTATTTTTCTTTAAATGAATTGAAAACCCCCCTTTATATAGCTGCCTAGGCAGCCGCATGTACAGCTACGATTGGCCTAGGGTGGGTCGACCCACCTGCTCGGTTCTCGTGTCGCGATATTGATTTTTGTGCTTTCATGTTGGAACGTCCGTAACTTTTAATCCTGAAATAATTGGGAGACATGTCATACCATTCTAGAAAGCTTTTTCTGAGAGCTATATACTAGCATAAAGCTCGACCAATTCTGAATTTGGGAAGATAGGATAAAGTGTAGAAACGGTTCCTCCCGTAGATGGTAGACAATCAATCGTCATCCTCTTGCCAAAATGACTCTTTTACGCTCCTATCAGGGTTAGTACAAATATGCTAAATTTCGGGTGTCTGCATCAGACCCATAACTCTTGCACCTGATTTGACTAGGACTGAGCAAAAAACGGATATAACCGAATTACCGAACCGAACCAAAATAATTTAACCGAATTTTTCTGAAAATTCGGTTATTTTTAATATTTCGGTTATATCCGAATTATTTTACGATTTTCGGTTAGTTTGTACGGATATCATTTTTGAGTTATTCGGTTAAACCGAATAACCGAACAAAAAATAGTCCACTAGCCCAACCATTAGTCATTTTTAATTCTCAGCCCTCAGCCCAGCCATTAATCATTAGCACTCAGCCCACTAGGCCACTAGTCCAGCTGCCCAGCTGCCCATCCATTAGTCATTTCTAATTCACGAAGTATCAGATCTAAGTCTCCAACTCTCTCACTCACAATCTCTCACATCTCTCAAGTCTCAACTCTGAACTCTCGGCTGAACTCTCAACTCTCAACCCGTTACTTATGTTTATTCGTCTGAGAGGACGAGAGGCGGCGGTGACGCATGGTGGAGAGGCGACGGCGACGCAGCGACTTCAGATCTCACTTATCGCACAAGATTACTCCTCCATAATCCTTCCGATTTGGGTCTCTCAGTTTGATTTTGCATTTGGTTGTTACTTTGTTCCATAATCCATTAATCCTTCCGATTTGGGTCTCTCGGTTTGATTTTGCATTTGGTTGTTATTTTGTTCCTGATAGCTGTTTTATCTTCTTGTGAAGTGGTCTCAACTTTGAGGCATCAATGAAGTATAACTTCATAATAGTTTCTGTTTATTGTTTTATAATTCGTATGATATGGATAAGGTGATAAAATACAAAGTAGTTGTTGCCCAAATGTGATCTGGCACTGGCAGCTGCTATTTTGCAATTACAAATAGCTATTTGTTGTCTGTTCCATTTGATCTCCGTTTTGCATTTGGCCCCATTCCTTAATTTCGGTTATTACCCGAACAACCGAATTATAAATTCGGTTATTCGGTAATTCGGTTAATGGGTAATTCGGTTACTTGTTCGGATACCAAAAATGAACAAATTTCAGTTTTCGGTTATAACCGAATAGATTATTCGGTTCGGTTATAACCGAATGATCAGTCCTAGATTTGACAACCTGAAAAGAGGAGAATAGTGGGACTATAAGGAGAATTCTCAAATGATATAGTAAATTTAGATACTTTTTACACTTGAAATCAAAATAGATTGATCACTTATCTCTCTATTTTATTCACTAATATTCGCACCCGATGCGCTCACACGAAGACCTGAGTTGTCATACACCGTGAATGCATTTGTGCAAGTACGGACGAACAGGATCCCATCGTTGGAGACATATCCCAAGGCCTATGTCATCAATAATATGTAATAAAATAGAACCGTAATATGTGGGTCCTTTTTTTATACTGTCTTATCTCATGTATTCATGTACATTAATATTTAATATGAGTATAAATTTGTAGTTATATATAACAACACCCGCATCATGATAGGGTATCATTTTGATATGAGGGAGTGTCGTGTAGTTTTTTATTTCAGTTTCATTATAAGTTCATATACTGATATCAGTTGTAACAATTTCAAAATACAAAAATTTTTGGATTTTTGAAAATCTCATATTCCCAATTCTTCATATTTTCTTTTCACTGTGTTCAGTCGCGGACCCAGAATATTTTTAGAGGGGGTCAAAATAAATCAGTAAAAAAAATTATTTATTGACACTTGGATTGTTTCCTTAAAATTCATTTTGCTCAATTATAGTATTTCACAACATCTTATTCCAACCCTTGTCAACCTTTGAGTTGTGAGTCTAATGACTTTAAATATATATATATATATATATAGAATTCCATCCATGGCAACCGGTTGCCATGGACACTGTTCTAACAACCCACTTTCGGACTGTTGATCAACTTATTGGAAGGCTTAGATTAAAACTCAAAGTATACCTAGCTGGTACAACATGTTGTGCCTAAAAAAAGGTTGTACCGACTTTTATTTTAATATAAGGGCCCCACATGGTCAACATGTTGTCAGTTTGTTTAAATAAAATAAAATTTTAATATTAAATAATGCCCGACCGGCAGCTTGTACCGGTTGTGACTATTTTATTTTTTTTAAGCATTTCCCCCATTAATAGTCATGACTAAGCACATTGTGTAAACTTAAAAAAATATAAAATACTCACGGACGATACAAGTTCTTCCGCTTGTTAATAAAAAAAACATCAGCCGGCACAAGTTGTCCCGGCTTGGAATAAAAAATTTTAAAAAAATCTTTTGGCCCTTAAAAGCACGCTGACGTGACTCGGATTAATTATTTCCAAAAATTTGCACTTCACCTCATTCGAACTCACAACCTCCCGCTTCAAACTCTCGTCATATGACCACCCGAGCACCGTGGACCTAGCTATTCATTTCTCCCAAGGATTAGTCTTTATACTGAAACATTACATTTCCCCCAAAATCTATATATATTATCATTTTCTCTTGTATTACGATTTATTTTTATATTAATTTTAATAATAAAGTGGGATTGTTAAAATAAAAAAACGTTAATTGTTATTATTATTATTATCCCTTTTAATATTATTTTTAATTTTTAATTTTATACTCATTGAAACAGTTAAGTATCTTTTAAGAAAAAGGGGAAATTGTCTTCTAAAATTAATATTAATAATATATTATTAATATAAAAATAGATATTAGTCTTAATAATATATACATTACGTTTACCCCAAAATCTATATATATATTATTATATTAAGTTTAATATTATTATTATTATTACTATTAATATTATTATATAAATTATAATTATTATTTGAGTATGAGAGTATGATAATCATGTATTAATAATAATGTGATTATCAATATTAGAAGTACAGATTATACCAATACTACTACTTCATAACATTAACATGAATAGTACAGATTACATGTTCATTTTCATAAAATAAAAAAAACATAGCATAAATAATACAACTGACGCCTATTTTTTTGCTCAAAATATCCTAGCACTCGATAGTGATTTCGCTTATCGTGGTCGGTTTCAAAGTCACAAATTGCACATTTTTGATGAGGCTTAGAAGGAATGATTTTCTCGAGTGCACTCTTGAATCTAGATTGTTTTTTGTGGCCCTTTGTCTGAGAAATAATAGGCGGCAAAAACTCTTCTTATGTTTCCACCTCTGTGTCTTCATCATCATCTCCAACCGTGCAATCAATGTTGTCATCTGCCAGTTTAGTAATATTCTCATCCGGATTATACTGGTCAACCAACGCTTTTCCTCGTGCATTCAGTTTAAGAATAGTTTTGTAAACTCGAACTGAGCAAGTCGTTTTTCTCGCTTACTCCTGGTAATCACTCATCAAATGATTATAGCGCATTGCTTGATCTTGTTCGAAGTAAGTAGATGTGGTGTTAAAGAGTAAGTCTTCACCATTACTTTTGTTCGCATCCCTTGTCCACCGTTGAAGAATCATGTCGCTCGGTATTTGTGAAATACTCTTTGCTATGAAATATCTCAAGATGTGCCTGTATAATTCACCAGAGTGAGAAAACATTTGGCAGTTACATGTTACCGATCCCAACTGACGATTGTCAACAATTTCTTTATATCTTCCACCACTTTCAGTTGCATCTGCTTTATACACTACATAAACCTTAGTATCAGTGACACATAACTCACTAAATTTATGAACATTGTATTTCATGGAATCGATGAATTGACGTTGGAAACGTCTAAACATTTCTTTTGTGTACACTTGTGCAGCAACATGAACTTCTAAATATGAACCTAGTACCATAATCCTTTTACGGTGTTTTGTTATGTAGTCGACCTTCCTCTCTTTGATAAATTATTTTTCTATAGCCTTCTGACTCCGCAGTACAAAACATAGCATACCTGTTGATGCATTAATGTACTCATCAAAAAAACTATTCATGTTTTCACTTCTTCCTGTGGTAGTCATTCCCGCGGTAAAATATCTCTTTGTATATGCTGGAATCCATATATGTCATACATCATACAAACTTCCAAGCCATTCATTGGTATACAATTCATAGGAACTTATCAGAATATGCCAACGCTCTTCAAATTCCCCGATGGACAATAAATTACACACAGTTGTTAAAATCATTTTTGAATGATGGGTGCTCAGAATAAACATGATGCAATTTTCTAGGAAATGTTTTGCTAATATACCAAGAACACAATAAATGGTAACTAGAAGGAAGTACCGTAGCAATAGCATTACTCATGGCTCTGTCTTGGTCAGTGATGATGGTTGTAGGTGCCTTGTAGTCCATGTCTTCAAGCCATGTCTGTAATACCCAAACGAAAGTGTCCTTTGCCTCGTCTATTAACAATAGCAAATCCAAATAATATAGACTGATAATGGTGGTTGACCCCGAAAAATGGAATAAACGGTATGTCATACTTATTTTCTTTCATGAATTCATTCTCCATACATCTTGGGCAGAGCTATGTGCCCCCAACTGAAGAGAATCATGCATGGAATTTTTACAATCCGTATGTGAACCAAGTTGTTGGTCTACCTTTACACGAATGCCAGTATATATTCATGCTGGTGTGTAGTACACATCAAAGCCATTTCGTCTTGTTGCTATTCTCAGTTAATGATTGGATGGTTACCATCATTGACCCATACTACAATGATACCAAGCATATGAAGTTACGGGAAATGTACTCAAAATTCGTTAAAGTTGTGGTATGTGTAGTTTTAAAATATTTTACTTTTATAATGTCAAATATATTATAAAATTATTAACCAACTAATTTGTACATGAAGGTACATTTGATACCATCTTATTTACGAAATGGTAATCCAGTGCGTGAGTGGCCTAGCGCTAATCCACATGTGTAGGTATCGAAGATCCGACCGAAACAACACAATAACTCAAACTATAGGATTTTTGTATGCAAGTATGTTGACGCTTTCGTTAGGTCCAATGTTGATCTTTGCGAAGAGAAGTGGTCCTTGGAAGATGTAACGGTCTTTCGTTACCGAATCGCTTGGGAGCTCTACAAAAAATTCGCAAGATTACTTTCGGCCTCTGAGATATAGAAAATGATTTAGCGTTATCTCATGTACACTATGTGAATAAAAATCTATTTGGTTGAACTGTATGAGATTTTCAAATTCATAACTTAGTAATATTAATATTATTTAATGGCATAAAATATTTTCATAATAAAATATGAAATATTAACTACTTTTATAAATTTAAAGAAGTAAAATAATTTCCTGAAATGTCCTGAAAAATTATCATCATTACTTATTAAACTAATTGAACTTGATATATTTTCAAACTCAGATCTTAGGAGAAAATTTATTTCATAATATTCAATGGACAAAGTTCATAAAAGGAACATGGCTTCATAAAAGAACACGACTTAATTATTAATATTAATATAAAAATAAATATTATGATTAATAAAATAAATTATTATAATATTCCATCATTTAAATTCCACTCTACCAATTTACTACCAGCTTTCATAAATAAGATAAGGCATTCATTTCCCATCATCGAAACTTAATATAATAATAATAATAATAATAATAATAATAATAGAATAATAATAAGAAGAAGAAGAAGAATAAAAATAAGAATTGTTGAATAATAATATTAAACATAATATAATAATAATAATAATAATAATATATAGATTTTGGGAGAAATATAATGTTTTATTATAAAGACTAATCCTTGGGAGAAATGAACAGCTAGACCCGTGGTGCTCGGGTGGTCATATGACGAGGGTTTGAAGCGGGAGATTGCGAGTTCGAATCTGGTGAAGTGCAAATTTTTGGAAATAATTAATCTGAGTCATGTCAGCGTGCTTTTAAGGGCCAAAAGAGTTTTTTTTTTATTTTTTTATTCCAAGCCGGAACAGCTTATGCAGGCTGATTTTTTTTTTGTTTTTTTTAACAGTAGAAAGAGCTTGTAGCGGCCAGGAGTATTTTATATTTTTTTAAGTTTACGCACAATGTGCTGAGTCATAACTATTAATGGAGGAAATGCTTAAAAATAAAATAAAAAAGGTACAGCCGGTACAAGCTATGACGCTCCCAAAATAGGTATACAACACCCATTTTGAGTCGCCAAATACATGGTACATAAAGCAAACTATAACTTCAATAATACAATTATCGTGCAAAATACGACAACACATACTATGAGTTTAAATACAAATATTGTCTTCTAGACAATATCCACACTCACATAAGTCCTCATTACAATTAGTTCAAATACTATTTTATAGAAATAGTGAGGACTGCTAAAACATCTTTCTAGAACCATCACTCCATACTCCAATTAGATCCTGCTATGTTCTCACCTCCTTAGAAGAAAAATGGAACAAAAAGGAAAAGGGTGAGCTCAACTAGCCCAGTAAAGAATATTATGACTAAGATAATATACAACAAATTATCATTAGTTTTTAACAGGAAAAAATCTGATAAAATATAATAGATAATAAGTTTTAGATCAACAACTGCAGCGGAAACAGTAATCCATTAGAAGAGTCAAGTAAAGAATGAGTTCTACTATCTTCTAAGATTTAAAAGTTCATCACCAATATTTTATTCCTATAACAACAATCAATATACATCTTTAATCAAATATTCATCTTTACACTACAGGCCAAAGATATTTATTTGTATCACCAGTTGGTCATGTTCATCTCAACACCTGTTCCTCTTTGCACTACGGGCCAAAGATATTCATCAGTTAATCATTCATCTTTGTACTACAGGCCAAAGATATTCGGTAATATCATCATTTAAGACTGAGGATGATGAAAAATATTTTAAAGAAAAACGAATCTAGTGAGACAGAAGGACAAATAGTAGGGATTCGTATAACAGTTTATCCAAGATCAATAATACTTTATAATAACCAATTGTGAAGCAAAATTCAAAAATAAAGATCAAAACATGGATACAATCAAAGATAGTAACCATAATAGACATTTTGGATAAAAAGGAAAATTTTCATTTTTCAGGTGAATAGTGCTATATTCGTGAATAGTGTCGTATATGTGAATAATGACGTATACGTGAATAGTAACCCCGACACAAAAAGTTCTAAATTTGATAAAAAGTTCAGACCAATATTTCGGCATAATGATATTGAAGAAAATAATATCATTTAGGAAGAAAACAACATCCCTCACCTCAAAATAAAAGTACTTCTGATCGAAATATCGGTATAAGGCTGAAGGAAACTTGCACTGATAAATAGAAACTCACAAAGTATCTAAATACTCACAAAATACGCTCGATAATATAGAGAGAGAAAGCTTATGTTTCTGGAGTGATTTTTAATTCTAATTTAGCTCTCTATTTATAGGAAAATGTTAGCACGCCGAAGCAGACTTGACCTGTTACATGATGGCTTTACCTGCTACTATTGCCACCCACCACATTTGAAATAAAAGTCAGTACAGTTCTTCACCAACCACAAGTGGGGCCCACTCAATTCTAGAATTTTCCACCAAAATTATTTATAA
This sequence comes from Panax japonicus, assembly GCA_020205505.1. Lineage (NCBI taxonomy): Eukaryota > Viridiplantae > Streptophyta > Magnoliopsida > Apiales > Araliaceae > Panax > Panax japonicus. The sequence continues at coordinate 42,122,539 of CM035111.1, forward strand.
ACCTAATTTCTGAATCAGTCACCTCTTAAAATTCATAAAAAAATCATACGTTCATTTTTAACGGTTCAAAATTTGTGGATATATACTCAACTTATATATGTATAACATATCCAAAAATCACAACGATATAACGGTCGGATTAAAAATTATAACTCACACAATAGAGTTGTAAGAACACCGATTTGATCTTTTCATACCTCCAATCCAACAAAATACTGATAAAATACCTCAACATTAATTCCTTTATTTATAACCACATCAATAAATTCATCATTTATATTCACATCAAATAAATATTTCCTTATTATATAAATCAATAATTAATTATTCACAAATAATATTACAGAATCACAATAATGGCAACCAGACCGTTCCTAGGAAAGAGGGGGATTTCAATAAATATTTCTCCTAACTGGCGCGTAATTAGGTGACCAAACCTCTCCTTGACAGAACTTTCTAGACATTGCCAATAATGCTATCTAATAATATTATTCCAATAATATGAATTATTGATCTGATAATGGAAAATATTGTGCAGTGATAATTATTGAAACAACAATAATATAAAATATCAACGCAATAATAATTTAATCAATAAAATAAAATATTGAACAGTAATTACTATAACAATTATTGAGTAGTGTCTTCTTACATAAGAATCAATCATTCAAAAATATTGTACAAAACCGTGTACTACTGTGCAACCACGCGTAATACTATATTTTAACCACCAGGTAATCCAACAGTGTTAACGGTAACAACTACGCTTGTTATTTATAAAAACTCAAACTTGTCGTTTTCTTCATCTGACAGTTATTCTGTTATGGGGACCCACAAATGGATGCGCCGTCGTACGAATATTCCCCGACAGACAGAATATTCCCCGACAACAATGAATATTTTATAACCACTTGCTTAGTTTGCAAAATTTGCACATTTCACCCACAATCAAAGTATTATATCAAATTAACACTTTATATTCACAATAATAATTAGAGAAAATTCGATTTTATTTATAATAAGTTGGGGTCTTACAACCTCCCCTCCTTATAAAATTTCGTCCTCAAAATTGACGTACGTACCTGGTGTTTCGAAAAGGTGAGGATACCTCGCTTTCATTTATGATTCCAACTCTCAGGTCATTTCTTCAATAGCATGGTTTCTCCATAAAACTTTAACTTGTGGTATAACCTTCGTGCGTAGGACATGCTCTTTCCTATCCAAGATCTTAACAGGTACCTCCTCGTAAATTAAATCTTCGACTATCTCGTCTGGTTCTAACTCAATAATGTGGTTGGGGTCCTTTAACATATTTACGAAGCATAGATATTTGAAAAATATTATGAACACGAGACTATGCTTGGAGGTAATACGAGTCTATAGGCCACATTTTCCTATTCGGTCATGAATCTCAAATGGACCAACAAATCGTGGATTGAGCTTTTATCTCTTCCCAAATCTTGTAACTCCCTTCTATGGTGCAACACGTAACAATACATGATCCCCAATATTAAATTATACATCCTTTCGATGAAGATCCGCATAACTCTTTTGTCGATCCTGTGCCGTTTGTATACGTTATCGAATCGTTTGGATTTTTTCTGTAGTTATGCGTACCAATTCTGGTCCAACAACGTTGCTTCTCCCACCTCATTCCAACATACTAGAGAGCGACACTTTTGTCCATACAATGCTTCAAATGGACCCATGCCTATACTTGTTTGATAATTATTGTTGTAGGAGAATTCCACCAATGGTAGGTACTTATCTCAACTCCCTTTGAAATCTAGGACACATAGTCTTAATAGATCTTCAAGAGTTTGAATAGTCCTCTCTGATTGTCCGTCCGTTTCAGGATGGTATGCCGAACTGAATCGTAAATCCGTGCTCATAGCTTTCTGCAAGCTAACCCAAAATTGTGAAGTGAATCTTGGGTCACGATCTGAAACTATGGATACTGGCATGCCATGCAATCTCACAATCTCATTCATGTACATACTAGCAAGACGTTCAAGGGAATAAGTCTCCCGTATAGGCAAGAAATGGACAGACTTAGTTAATCTATCAACAATAACCCAAATCGCATCTATGCCTTGAGAAACTTTGGGAAGACCCGTAATGAAATCCATAGTAATGTATTCCCACTTCCATTTCAAAATCTCAAGTGGTTGTAATGGACCTTTTGGCACTTGATGCTCTGCCTTTACACGTTGACAAGTTAAACACCTTGAGATAAACTTCGTGATCTCTCTTTTATATTGTTCCACCAAAATGTATGTCGAAGATCATGATATATTTTGGTATTCCCAGGATGGATTGCAAACGGGGTGTTGTGTGCCTCCATCATGATTCTATGCTTCAAGTCAGAATCGTTAGGAACGCAAAGTCTAGAGTTGACTCGAATTATTCCTTCTTCATCGATTCTTGCTTCTGGAATAACACCTTCTTGCACTTTCTTCTTCATACGCATCAGCCCCAGGTCTGTAGCTTGAGTAACTTTAACTTTATCGATTAAAGTCGATTCTACTCGTATATTCGCCATCATCAAGTGGCTTCCCTGGAGTCTTTAACTCAATCTCCATCCTTTGTAAATCGTACAAAATGGGTCTTTGTGTTAACAACATCGCACTCGTACCCGCATACGATCTTCTATTCAATGCGTCAGCTACTACGTTTGCTTTTCCAGGATGGTATTGAATGGTATGATCGTAATCTTTCAACAGCTCGAGCCAACGTCGTTGCCGCATGTTGAGTTCCTTTTGGGTGAAGAAGTATTTGAGACTTTTATGATCCGTATAGATCTCCACTTTCTCCCCATACAAGTAGTGTCTCCAGATTTTCAACGCGAAAACGACTGCTGCCAACTCTAGATCATGAGTAGGATAAGACCCCAAATTTTATGAAATAAAAGTATTCAATTTTCCTATTCAGTAAATGGTTAAATTGATAAAAAGTTTAAAGTTAAGGGTGATATATGAATTTTTTTCAAAATACGCAAGTGGTTATAAATATTCATTGTTGTCGGGGAATATTCGTTTAGTCGTTGAATATTCTTTCTGTCGGGGAATATTCGTACGACGACGCAGCCATTTGTGGGCCCCATAACAGAATAACTGTCGAATGAAGAAAATAGCAAAATTGAGTTTTTATAAATAACGGCGTAGTTGTTATGGTTAACACTGTTGGAATACCTGGTGGTTAAAATACAGTAATACGCGTTGTTGCACAGTAGCACACGATTTTTCACAGTATTTATTGAACTATTGATTCTTACGTAAGAAGGAACTACTCAATAATGGTTACAGTAATTACTGTTCAATATTTTATTTTCTTGATTCTATAATTGCTACGTTGATATTTTATATTATTGTTGTTCAATAATTTTCACTGCACAGTATCTCCATTATCAGATCAATAATTCATATTATTTGAATAATATTATTAGATAGCATTATTGGCAATGTCTAGAAAGTTCTGTCAAGGAGAGGTTTGGTCACCTAATTGCGCGCCGATAAGGAGAAATCCTTATCGGAAAGCCCCCTCTTTCCTGGAAATGGCCTGGTTGTCATAAATGTGATTCTGTAATATTATTTGTGAATAATTAATTATTGATTCATATGATAATGAAATATTTATTTGATGTGGATATAAATGATAGATTTATTTATGTGGTTATAAATGAAGGAATTAATGTTGAGGTATTTTATCAGTATTTTATCGGATTGGAGGTATTAAAAGATCAAATTAGTATTCTTACAGCTTTATTGTGTGAGTATTAATTTTTAATCTGACCGTTGGATCGTTGTGATTTTTTGATATGTTATACATATATAAGTTGAGTATTTGTTCACAAATTTTGAACCGTTAAAAATGAACGAATGATTTGTTATGAATTTTAAGATGTGACTGATTCAGAAATTAGGTTTATAAATGATTTTGGTGAAAGATTCTAGAAATGGGTGGGCCCCACTTTTTGTTGTTGGGGAAGATGGCTGATTTTTTGTGGGTGAAATAGTAGCACGTAAAGCCATCAGGTAGCAGGTCAAGTCTGCTTCGGCGTGCTAACATTTTCGTATAAATAGAGGGCTAAGTTAGAATTAAAAATCACACCAGAATTCATAAGTTTTCTCTCTTTTTCTCTCTAGATTATCGAGTGTATTTTGTGAGTATTTAGATACTTGGTGAGTTGCTATTCATCAGTGTAAGTTTCCTTCAGCGTCATATCTGATATCCAGTCAGAAGTGCTGCTCTTTTGAGGTAAGGGATAGTAAGGGATGTTATTTTCTTTCTAATGATGTTATTCTTTTAATATCATTATACTGAAATATTGGTATAGATTTTATTATGGAATTTCTACCTTTTTGAGTCGGGGTTACTATTCACGTATACGACACTATTCACGTATACGGCACTATTCATGTATATGGCACTATTTACGTATATGACATTATTTACGTATACGGTATTACGTACGAATACGGAGTACTATTCACGAGTTACTATTCATGAGTTACTATTCACGACAAAATTGGTTTATTTTTCTGACCAAATTATCGTTGATTTATGAATCTTACTCTTGAAATTAAATTCGTGTTTTGATCATATTATTTTTATTATCATATATAACATTTTTATAATCACGGTGATGAAATCTCTATTTGACTTGAGTGTTAAGATGGGTAGATTATTGGTATGATCATGACTATTGGTTATCTTTCGCCAGTAGTGCAAAGTTGAATCAGTTGACTGGTATGATCATGACCATTGAATTTATAATTGAATATTTTTAGCTTAAGTGCAAAGGTGAATTGATCAACATGGTTATAATTATGGTTTATATAGATTTTGAAATGATTATATATATTAATATATTTGGCCTGTAGTGCAAATATGAATTGTTGATGAATATCTTTGGCATGTATTGCAACGATGAACTGTTGATGAATATCTTTGGCCCGTAGTGCAAAGATGAACTGCTATTGAATATCTTTGGTCTGTAGTGCAAAGATGAACTGTTGTTGAATATCTTTGGCCTGTAGTGCAAAGATGAACTATTGATGAATATCTTTGGCTCGTAGTGCAAAGATGACATGTTGTTGAATATATTTGGCCGTAGTGCAAAGATGAATTTATTAGTATGATTATGAACAGGAACTGTAATTTGGTATAACCATGATATTTGATGTTTCATGTAAAGACATGTGATAAAAATTATCTTCGTCCTGGGTGCGAAGAGGAATTTAGAATCACAATTATGATTATGAGTTACTCATATAATTGTGGAAAGGAACTATTGATCGATGTTACAGGGATAAAACAGTGTTGGTGGATTTTTAACATTGAGAAGATAATAGACTTTATGGTCTATTTGACTCTTTTAATGGATTCCTCGTTCCACTGCAACTATGGTTGAAATTTTTGTCATCTAACATATGTTCTAAATCTCTGATTTATTATTGATGAAGGCTATTGATAATTTAATTATCTTTAGTCATGATATTCTTTACTGAGCTAGTTGTGCTCACCCTTTTGCTTCACAATTCCTTTTATGTAATAAGAGTGTAGCTGGGTCGAGCGGGGATAACAGGAGAATAGAACGATGGTCTATAGCTATTGAGGTTCTCCCTAAATAGTATGGAAATAATTTTATTGGGAACTTTAGATAAGTCTGTCGTATTGTATGCGTCATTTGATATTTAATTTTGGTGAACCGAATAGAGTGAGGTTAACCCAACTTTGGAAGGGTGTTTTGCCACTATCATACAAGATGTCTAATGACATACAACCTCGTGTTATCATAAGACAGGATTGTGCATATCCGCTTTGCTGAGTATATCTACGAGCACTACCTATATGATCTTGGTGTTTGTTTGAAGTATAATTCTCAATTAGAGACAACGGAGATAATGATATGTCAAGAGAAGACTCACCATTGGAAATAATATGATAGTAATCTTCTCGTTTTTCTTTGGGGTCTATTGGGTCAACCAAGGATAATTCTGTGGCCATATTATATTTATCATAACCTAGACGCATGGCCTCCCATGTACGAAGGTTTCTTTGAACACTTCCCAAATATTTTAATTTCTAAAATAGTTTTTGACTATACCTTTATGTAAGATGTCATGGTGACGTGCTACCCAAGTTGGTGTCAAGAGTCACAGTTGATATATATATTTGTATCAAAACTCACAACACATGAGTTGTTGTATTTTGTACAACAATTATTGTAATAAAGTTGTGGTTGTTTTCTGTACCATGTATTTGGCGAATCAGAATGGGTTGGATGGAATGGACCTATTTTGGGGTCATCACAGTTGGTATCAGAGCTTATGGATATGGTCTCTGGTGGAGATCGAGGAATATAACTAGGAGGGGAGAGATGAGTAAATCCTTCGCTAGTGTGTCCTACCTAAGCTTAATTGTTGGTCAGTCATAATATGGGGATATTATATGATATGTTAATTTGTTCAATTAACCCTTGTTTTGAAGATGTATTCTAGAATGATATCTGAAATACAGGAGATGAGCAATGGAGAAATCATGAGGATAGGGAAGATGGAATATGAAATAAAAGCAAGGTATTTTCAACTCTTGAAATATCAGGTACGTAAATTTCGGGGACGAAATTTCATAAGGAGGGGAGATTGTAAGACCCCGAATTTTATGAAATAAAAGTATTCAATTTTCCTGTTCAGTAAATGGTTAAATTGATAAAAAGTTTAAAGTTAAGGGTGATATATGAATTTTTTTCAAAATACGCAAGTGGTTATAAAATATTCATTGTTGTTGGGGAATATTCGTTTAGTCGTAGAATATTCTTTCTGTCGGGGAATATTCATACGACGGCGCAGCCATTTGTGGGCCCCATAACAGAATAACTGTCGGATGAAGAAAACGGCAAAATTGAGTTTTTATAAATAACAGTGTAGTTGTTATCGTTAACACTGTTGGAATACCTGGTGGTTAAAATACAGTAACACGCGTTGTTGCACAGTAGCACACGGTTTTACACAGTATTTTTGAATTAATGATTCTTACGTAAGAAGGAACTACTCAATAATGGTTACATTAATTACTGTTTAATATTTTATTTTATTGATTCAATAATTGCTACGTTGATATTTTATATTATTGTTGTTCAATATTTGTCATTGCACAGTATCTCCATTATCAGATCAATAATTAATATTATTTGAATAATATTATTAGATAGCATTATTGGCAATGTCTTGAAAAGTTCTGTCAAGGAGAGGTTTGGTCACCTAATTGCGCGCCAGTAAGGAGAAATCCTTATCGAAAAGACCCCACTTTCCTGGGAACGGCCTGGTTGTCATAAATGTGATTCTGTAATATTATTTGTTAATAATTAATTAGTCGATTCATATGATAATGAAATATTTATTTGATGTGGATAGTAAATGATGGATTTATTTATGTGGTTATAAATGAAGGAATTAATTTTGATGTATTTTATCAGTATTTTGTCGATTGGAGGTATTAAAAGATTAAATCAGTGTTATTACAGCTTTATTGTGTGAGTATTAATTTTTAATCTGACCGTTGGATCGTTGTGATTTTTGGATATGTTATACATATATAAGTTGAGTATATGTTCACAAATTTTGAACCGTTAAAAATGAACGAATGATTTGTTATGAATTTTAAGAGGTGACTGATTCGAAAATTAGGTTTATAAATGATTTTGGTGGAAGATTCTAGAAATGGGTGGGCCCCACTTTTGGTTGTTGGGGAGGATGGCTGATTTTTGGTGGGTAAAATAGTAGCAGGTCAAGTCTGCTTCGGCGTGCCAACATTTTCCTATAAATAGAGGGCTAAATTAGAATTGAAAATCACACCAGAATTCATAAGTTTTCTCTGTTTTTCTCTCTAGATTATCGAGTGTATTTTGTGAGTATTTAGATACTTGTTGAGTTGCTATTCATCAGTGCAAGTTTCCTTTAACGTCATATCCGATATCCAGTTAGAAGTGCTGCTTTTTGAGGTAAGGGATAATAAGGGATGTTATTTTCTTTCTAATCATGTTATTCTTTCAATGTCATTATACTGAAATATTGGTATGGATTTTATTGTGAAATTTTTACCTATTTGAGTCAGGGTTACTATTCACGTATACGGCACTATTCACGTATACGGTACTATTCATGTATATGGCACTATTTACGTATATGACATTATTTACATATACGGTACTATGTACGAATACGAAGTACTATTCACGAGTTACTATTTATGAGTTACTATTTACAAGTTACTATTCATTAGTTACTATTCACGAGTTACTGTTCACTGACAAAATTAGTTTAGTTTTCTGACCAAATTATCGGTTGATTTATGAATCTTACTCTTGAAAATAAATCAGTGTTTTGATCATATTATTTTTATTATAATATATAACATTTTTATATTCATGGTGATGAAATTTATCTTTGACTTGAGTGTAAAGATGGGTAGATTATTGGTATATTCATGACTATGGGTTCTCTTTGGCCAGTAGTGCAAAGTTGAATCATTGACTGGTATGATCATGACCATTGAATTTATAATTGAATATTTTTAGCTTAAGTGCAAATGTGAATTGATCAATATGGTTATAATTATGGTTTATATAGATTTTGAAATGATTATATATATTAATATATTTGGCCTGTTGTGCAAATATGAACTGTTGATGAATATCTTTGGCATGTATTGCAACGATGAACTGTTGATGAATATCTTTGGCCCGTAGTGCAAAGATGAACTGTTATTGAATATCTTTGGCCTGTAGTGCAAAGATGAACTGTTGTTGAATATCTTTGGCCTGTAGTGCAAAGATGAACTGTTGATGAATATCTTTGGCCCGTAGTGCAAAGATGACATGTTGTTGAATATCTTTGTCCGTAGTGCAAAGATGAATTTATTAGTGTGATTATGAACAGGAACTGTGATTTAGTATAACCATGATATTTGATGTTTCAGGTAAAGACATGTGATGAAAATTATCTTCGTCATGGGTGCGAAGAGGAATTTAGAATCATAATTATGGTTATGAGTTACTCATATATTGTGGAAAGGAACTGTTGATTGATGTTACAGGGATAAAACAGTGTTGGTGGATTTTTAACATTGAGAAGATAATAGACTTTATGGACTATTTAACTCTTCTAATGGATTGCTCGTTCCGCTGCAACTATGATTGAAATTTTTGTCATCTACCATATGTTCTAAATCTCTGATTTATTATTGATGAAGGCTATTGATAATTTAATTATCTTTAGTCATGATATTCTTTACTGAGCTAGTTGTGCTCACCCTTTTGCTTCACAATTCCTTTCAGGTAATAAGAGTGTAGCTGGGTTGAGCGGGGATAACAAGGGAATAGAACGATGGTCTATAGCTATGAGGTTCTCCCTAAATAGTATGGAAATAATTTTATTGGAAACTTTAGATAAGTTTGTCGTATTGTATACGTCATTTGATATTTAATTTTGGTGAACCGAATAGGGTGAGGTGAACCCAACTTTGGAAGGGTGTTTTGCCACTATCATACAAGATGTCTAATGACATACAACCTCGTGAAATCATAAGACAGGGTTGTGCACATCCACTTGCTGAGTATATCTACGAGCACTACCTATATGATCTTAGTGTTTGTTTGAAGTATAATTCTCAATTAGAGACAGCGGAGATAATGATATGTCAAGAGAAGACTCGCCATTGGAAATAATATGATAGTAATCTTCTCGTTTTTCTTTGGGGTCTATTAGATTAACCAAGGATAATTCTGTGGCCATATGATATCTATCATAACCTAGACGTATGGCTTCCCAGTGTACGAAGGTTTCCTTGAGCACTTTCCAAAGATTTTAATTTCTAAAATAGTTTTTGACTATACCTTTATGTAAGATGTCATGGTGACGTGAAACCCAAGTTGGTGTCAAGAGTCACAGTTGATATATATATATATATATATATATATATATATATATATATATATATATATATATATATTTGTATCAAAACTCACAACACATGAGTTGTTGTATTGTGCACGATAATTGTTGTAATAAAGTTGTAGTTGTTTTCTGTACCATGTATTTGGCTGACTCATAATGGGTTGGATGGAATGGACCTATTTTGGGTTCGTCGCATAATTCCTCTCATATTCTTTGAGTTGTCGTGAGGCATTGGCTATGACTTTCCCATGTTGCATGAGAACACATCCTAACCCTTTGCCTAAAGCACCGCTGTATATAACAAATTTTGTATCCTTCCGAGTCAACTGAGTTAACAGAGTAGCGATTCGAGAAAATCCTTCCACGAATCTCCGATAATAACCAGCTAAGCCCTAGAAAGCTACGCACTTCGGTCACCAACTTCGGTTGCTCGCAACTTTGTATTGCTTCAATCTTAGCCGGGTCAACAGATACTCCATGTTTTGACACCACATGTCCAAGGAATGCTACTTCCTCAAGCCAGAACTCGCATTTCTTCAGCTTGGCATATAGCTTGTTTTCACGAAGCCTTTCAAGAATCAGCTTCAAATGGTGCTCATGATCTTCACGACTTTTGGAATAGATGAGGATGTCATCAATAAAGATAACAACAAACTGATCCAAATATTTCTTGAATACACGGTTCATCATATCCATGAAAGCAGCAGGAGCATTAGTCAATCCAAAAGACATGACTAAGAATTCATAATGCCCATACCGAGTTCTGAAGGCAGTCTTTAGAATTTCCTCAGTTTTAATCTTCAGCTGATGATATACAAAACGAAGATCGATCTTTGAAAAGAATTGTGCTCCTTGCAACTGGTCAAATAGGTCATCAATGCGAGGTAGCGGATACCTATTCTTGATGGTTACATGGTTCAATTCTCGGTAGTCAATACAAAGTCGCATACTCCCGTCTTTCTTCTTTACGAATAAAACAGGAGCACCCCAAGGAGATGTACTAGGACGAATGAAATCGATGTCTAACAATTCCTGTAGTTGGACTTTTAACTCCTGAAGTTCAATAGGAGCTATTCGATATGGGGTTTTAGAAATGGGTTTTGTACCCGATTCAAGGTCAATAAAGAATTCAACATCACGTTCTGGGGGTAGACCTGGAAAGTTCTTCAGGAAATTCACTAACAACAGAAATATTATTCAAATCTGACTTGTCTTTGATCAAATCCATAACATGGGCTAAGAAAGCTTGACATCCATTTTTCAATAAACGAATAGCTTTATGGCTTGATATGACAGTGACTGATTTTAGTGGTTTAGTTGCTTGAATTAGTATGACAGGTTGGTTAGGAATATGAAAACTAACAACCGTATGAAAACAATCAATTTTGGCATGATTAGTGGTTAACCAATAAATCCCTAAAATCACATCAAAAGCAAGTATCTTTAAAGAGATAAGATCCCCAAGTAATGTGATGGTGCCAACTTGGATTAAGCAAGATTTATAAACAGTGGACGTAACGAAAGTTTCTCCTAACGGAGTCTCCATTGATAAATCAAAGTCTAATTTCTTCGGAGTCAAGTTTAAACGTTGAGCACAAGTAGGGGAGATAAAAGAATGTGTAGAACCGGTATCTAGTAAGGTATAAACTTTGCAAGAATTCAAGATTAGCTTACCTGTGATCACCTCGTTCGGGTTCCTCACGTTTTGGCCAGTCACGACAAACTCTCTTCTAGGAACAGCTGATTTTGACTTATCCGGGACAGCTTTTGGAGTTACCATCCCTGCTGAACTTGGTTTTGCTACGGAATAGTCTCGATCTATATGGCCCTCCTTTCCACAGTTATAACATACCTTGGATTGTTGTGGGCAGTTTGGGCTGATATGTCCCTCTTTCCCGCATTTGTAACAAACGACAGGTGCTCGTTCTCCTCCCCTAGAAACAGTTGATGCTTGTGATGACGTCTTCACGTTATCATTGTTGTACCTTCTCTTCTTAAAATCTCCTCCCGACTCGCTCCTTCTATTATCACGGCCATTATTACCACCAGAGTGGCTACCGCTTTTGTCAGAATGCTTTCCTCCCTACTGGTTCTCATTGCTCCAATGGCTGCCACCACCAGTATGACCCTGGTTGTGGTCCTTCGGTTGCACATACTCATTATCTCGCTCTAATAATTGAGCAATGTTTACAACATCTGAATATAAAGAAAATTTATGAGTTATAAGATATTGCCGAATCTCGAGATTTAGACCTCTTAGAAACATCCTCGTCATTCGTTCCTCATTTTCGACCAAGTGAGATGCAAACCTGGATAACTCTGGAAACTTCGCCTCGTACTGGGACACCTGTCATGTTGTTTTGTTCTAGTCTGATAAACTCTACCTCTTTCATATGACGAATACTTTCAGGAAAGTACTTGTCATTGAACAGTTTCTGAAATTTTTCCCAAGACATGTTGAGTGCGGCAGGCTAGGTACGCTTCACAAACTCCCACCAGTAGTCTGCCTCACCGCAGAACTATAAAGGTGGCGAATGGAACCTTCTGTTCCTCCGTGCATCCCAAGACTATCGAATATCTTGGTAATTTGCTTGACCCACGTTTCCGCCTTGATCGGATCCAGCTTTCCAATAAATTCCGGTGGTCCTAACTCTTTGAACTGCTTGGCTTGTGACAAGCCGCGCATTACTATCATTTCCACCCGTATTTTGTGCACGAGTCTCCCTCGTCTGATTTTGCATGAACTGCAAAAAGCTCCTAAACATTCCATCATTCATCGTTTGCTCGGTAATGTTGTTTACATGAGGAATAGCCTTCCTGTTGTACGTTCTCCTGGTTTGTGACTAAAGGTTGTTCCACAGTCTCATGCACTCCATTGTTAACGTTCTCAGCAGCCATTCTTAAACACTGTCATAAAACAAGGGTTAATTAAACATATCACATAATATCCTTATATTATGACCGACCAACAAATAAGCTTAGATAGGACACACTAGCGAAGGATTTACTCATCTCTCCCCTCCTAGTTCTATTCCCCGATCACAATAATGGCAACCAGGCCGTTCCCAAGAAAGAGGAGGCTTTCCAATAAAGATTTCTCCTTACTGACGCGCAATTAGGTGACCAAACCTCTCCTTGACAGAACTTTCTAGACATTGACAATAATGCTATCTAATAATATTATTCCAATAATATGAATTTTTGATATGATATTGGGAAATATTGTGCAGTGATAATTATTGAAATAATAATAATATAAAATATCAACGCAGCAATTATTGAATCAATAAAATAAAATATTGAAAAGTAATTACTGTAACAATTATTGCGTAGTGCCTTCTTACGTAAGAATCAATAATTCAAAAATACTGTGCAAAATCGTGTGTTACTGTGCAACCACACTTAATACTGTATTTTAACCACCAAGTAATCCAAAAGTGTTAACGGTAACAACTACGCCGTTATTTATAAAAACTCAAACTTGTCGTTTTCTTCATCCGACAATTATTCTGTTATGGAGCCCACAAATGGTTGCGCCTTCGTACGAATATTCCCCGACAGACAGAATATTCCCCGATAACAATGAATATGTTATAACCACTTATTTTGCAAAATTTGCACATTTCACCCATAATCAAAGTATTATATCAAATTAACACCTTATTATTCACAATAATAATTAGAGAAAATTTGATTTTATTTATAATAAGTTAGGGTCTTACACAAGCTGTGATGGTCGGGTATTATTTAATATTAAAAATTCGTTTTATTTAAATAAACTAACAACATGTTGACCATGTGGGGCCCTTATATTAAAATAAAAGCCGGTACAACCTATTATTTAGGCACAACATGTTGTACCGGCTGGATATATTTTGAGTTTCAATCTAAGAATTCCAATAAGTTGATCAATAGTCCGAAAGTGGGTTGTTAGAACAGTGTCCTTGGCAACCAGTTGTCATGGATGGAATCCCTATATATATATATATATATATATATATATATATATATATATATATATATATATATATATATATATATATTAATTTTCCTGAACTATGAGACAATTTTTCAAATTTTGAAGTTTTTAGTTAACTGATTAGCTAATTTTATAGATAAATTACAAATTATAATTTTATATATTCAAAAATTATATTGTGGTTCATTAGTTTAATTAGCTTGAAAGAAGGAATTCCATCAACAAAAAAATAAAATAAATAGAAAAACAATTTAATAATCTCGATAGGATAGAAATATGGTGCAATTATGCTAACTATTATGGGATCCAAATATTTTTTTATTTCTTTAGTTTTTTATTTTTAATTAGTTTACAGAGAGAATTGCAACTGCTTTTTTTGTCTCACTTTAATGATAAAGTAAAATCAAAGAGAAAAGCAAAAGCGAAAAAAATTACATAAATGAAAAATGGAGGAAAAGAAAAACAAATAACCCTAAATATTACATGTGGGGGGTCATATGACCCCCTATACCCCTCTGGTTCCGCCATTGACTGTATTTGAAGTCCCCAATAATCGTAAGAGGTAGTGCAACATCTTTGATGGTGATTTGAGGATGATAAAATAAAAACGTCAAGCCCTCCGTTTTAGTCTTGCAAACCTAAATTATACTATGTTCAAAAATTAGTGATGCATTTTTTTAATCAATTCAAAATTAAAGATACATTTTTTAGGACTAATATGCTACTACTTTTTTATTATTATTTTCAATATCAAACTATTACAGTTGAATTCTTAACTAATTTCTAATTTTGGAAAGATTATGAAAAATTAAAAAAATGTATCTTTAATTTTGTAAAAGAGGGTGTAACTTTTTTATTTTTTATTTACTAGAAGCTCAAGGAAATCCATATAATTATATTTGATATTTTCGATGTTGTAAATTCAATACAAAATATTCTATTTTATTAAAAAAAAATTAAAGTTTATCTAATTTAATTTAGGACATTTATATTTGTTAGATTATAAAATTATTGTGAATATATAAAATTTGATGATGATATAATACTCCAGTATATGTTTATGTTAGGATTCAGAACCTCGAAATAATGCAATTTATAATAAAGCCTCCTATCTAGCTGGTGTTTGATAAAAACTGAATAAATCTGAATCTGAATGAGCTGAATCTGAATTTAAATGAGCTAAATCTGAATAAAAAAAATTGTTTGATAATTGACATGTTTAAAACATCTGAATGACAAAACTTTAATATTTTACTTTCTGAAAAAATTCAAAATTATTGTAAATTTATTTAATATTATTTGATATAATAGTTAATATATTTTTTAAATTTTTAAAATTTTTTTTTACTTCATTCAGTTGCTCATTCAGCCATTCAGTTAAAAAAATCTGACTTGACCATTGAGTTCGTCCATCTTACCGATTCAGTCATTCAGACCAAAACAAACGCACTGATCGATTCAGCCATTCAGATTCAGCTCAATTCAGCTCTAAACAAACATAAGTCCAACAAAATATGGATTTTCGACAAACATCTAATAAAGTGAACAATAGAAAAAACATTTGAGATAAATAAGGATTTCGATTAACCCGTATCATTTCAACAAAACAAATTTAAAATAAAATTGTAAAGGAATAATTAATTTGAGTTGAAGTATAAACTAGATGGAATATATTTTGGATTCGATTTCCTCAAATAATTTAAAAGAAAAATTAACGTATGTCATTGTAAACTTAGGTAAATCCTACCGTTATTTGATTAATATTGCCATTGAAACCTTTCCTTTTATTTCTAGTCAAGTTGAACTGCATTTTCTCCACATATAAACCTCCTCATATAATTGATCTTCAAATCAATAATAAAAAAACATTTTCTATACTTAAATACAAAATTCATTAAATATTCACTCTTAATTAATTAAAAACTTTGCCAACTTAACTTTCAGGACATCTATGATCTAACCAAATGATATGCACCCATGTTTCAAGGTGAAATGAATTTTAATTCATATATTTATAATAATATTTATTTTTAATTTTAAATATTGGAGTATAGGATGAAATGTTAAAAAGGATTCTTTACATTACTATACAACAATTAGAAAGTAATTACAAGATAAGTGCATCTACAAAATAATTACAAAAAGAGTGCAACACAATAAACCTTTCCCAATTGAGCTTGTCCTTCAAATTCCTATAAACTCAATTCTTCTTCTACCTTTTCCCAAGTTGATCGGCGACGGCGGCACAATCTTCGTTCCAGTTACAATTATAGAAAGTGATGAATTTATTGAACACAAATTTGGACACGAAATCGAAGCTATATAAAGACACATCGGTGAGCCTAATTTTCCTGATGAATAATGGATGGTACATATTGCAGAAAATAAAGGGATCATCGGAGATTAAAAGCATATTGGGGGAAACACGGTGCCGGAAGAGATCATCGGATCTCCGGATATACCATAAGAACTATCAAAGAGAAACATAGGGAAAGTTTTTGCAGTGCTTGTCTATGGACGGATTGAATGTGAACGGAAAAGTGGTGAAGCCGGTATTGAAGGAGAAGTTTAAGAGTTTTAATGCTATGTTTGATGAGATACCCAAAACGCGGAGCACGTGGGTGGTAACCCAATAAAACTGAATTGGTTACCTTTGTATGAAGGTTTGGCTACCAATTGCACTATGAAAAAAAATATAATGACGGCGACCATTACAGAACCCAATTAAATTGTTCATGGTTGCACATGTTGAAGAAAACAAATCTAGGTAACACTTGGAAATTGTTCTTAAATTTTTTATAATTAATTGGTAACCCGATAAAACTGAATTGGTTACCTTTGTATGAAGGTTTGGCTACCAATTGCACTATGAAAAAAATGTACCGACGACGACCATTACAGAAATCAATAAAACTGTTCATGGTTGCACATGTTGAAGAAAAAAATTCAGGTAACACTTGGAAACTGTTCTTAATTTTTTTTATAATTAATTGGCAACCCAATAAAACTGAATTGATAACCTTTGTATGAAGGCTTGACTACCAACTGCATTATAAAAAAAGAAGTACCGACGACAAGTGCAGACGAGATTTGGCGAGGCAAAGATTAGTTGTGCCGAGGTAAGATTTCGCGGAGGGAGGGTGGCTTTCTGGAAGAGAAAGAATTTGTTGAGTTTGTCGAGTTCGTCATGGAGGCAAATTGGGGAGAGATGTGTAACGGCCATTATATAGCCGAGGGTACTCTCGTAATTCCACAGTCTCCTTACGCATTTAGTGGAATCTTACATGATTATAGGGCCTTATTTTGGGTAGGGAATCATTCTCAATTTCCTGTCACAATCAAGGGGATTCAGAGATCATCGCAGCTTTATTTATGGAGAAAATTTGGGATTTGAAGAATAAGAAAGGAGTTGAGGTTCAGGGGAGGGTATGAGAATTTGGAGATATGATTTCCCTAGTTTTTTCTTCCTTGTTCCTACTTTTAGTACATTAGATAACTTAGTTAATTTCCATTGCAGTCTCAATACTAATTTAATCCTCTTATAAGTCTAGTACCAATTTTCAAATTTAAATAAATAATCTCTGCCCATTTCGTTTGTGTTGTGGTTGAAGTGACTTTTGTTTTCTTTAGCCCTATAACTGTTACACTTGGTATCAGAGCAAGCCTTCCTTGGAGCTGTTTGTGGGTAGTCAAACATGGATGATGGTACTAGATGGAAGACTTTGGATGAACGACTCACTTCTCAGGAGACGCGCATCGCTGAGATGAATGATTTAATCAAACAGAACGGAGAGATTGTGAATCAATGAATGGAGAAATTTGAAGATACACTTAAGGACATGGAACAATTAATACTGGGGCTGAAACCAAGGGAACAAGCCGATATGGAATCTATCCCAGTCAATGGTAATGGCGATAATGGAGAAACCAGCTACAATAGAGTGCCGAAGGGAGAAACCTTTACTCCTTACCAGCCCACTTCAAGGTTTAACAACCCCCACCTCATTTTTTCCAGCAAAATTCCACACCAAACCAAAACCAAGCTTTCCAAACTATGCATAATTCCAATTGGGGTCCTCACAATCTGCCTAAGATCGATTTCCCAAAATTTGATGGTTGTGACCCTAGAGGATGGGCAATGTGTTGTGATCAATATTTTGACTTCAATCCCATGGAAGAAACGAGGAAAACCAAATTCGCCTCGATTCATTTTGAAGGGAAAGCTAGACTTTGGTACCAATTCTATCAATTTTAGAGGGGTATAATCCCGTGGAGGGTGTTCATTAATGATGTGATTGTAAGATTTGGTGCTACTGACCATTCAGATGCTCAGGCTGAATTTAACAAACTTACACAGACTTCCACGGTGGAGGCTTATCAAGATGAATTTGAGGAGCTAAGGGCTATGATCGTAACTAAGCAAAGAGGTTTAATGGAGGAATATTTTATTTTAAGTTTCATTAGTGGTCTCCAAGAAAATTTGAGGGATGTTGTACGACCTTTCAAACCAAGGTTGTTGTCTGATGCTGTACTTTTGGCTAAACATGAAAAAGCAAAGGTCAACAATAATTATCAGCCATACAAACCTTCTCCTAGACCAGCCACGACCCATTTCTCTACCCAATCAACTTACCCCACCAATTCCAGATATGACCATAATTTCAAGCCCACACCTACATAGTCACAAACTCCTTCCAATTACTATAAAACAACCATTACTACCTCGCAACACAGCGTGAATACCCCTTCAATGCGAAAACCAACATTATCCACTAATGAGATCAATGAGAGGAGAAGGAAGGGATTATGCTTTTATTTTAATAACAAGTTCACTCTGGGTCACAAGTGCACAACTAAATTATATATGATTTATGGGGAGGAGGAAGACGATGTTCAGGAAAAAGTTACAATGGAGGACATTATAGAAGAAACTTCGATGGAAGAAGGGGTAGAAATCTCAGTTCATGCACTCTCGGGTAGTGTAACTTACAACACTATCAAGCTCAAGGGAATGGTAGGAAGGCAAATTATTACCATATTTGTTGATAGTGGATCTACCCACAATTTCTTAGATCAAGACACTGCTAGGATGTTGGGGTGCAAAGTGGAGCCTACAATCCCATTATCTGTGGCTATAGCAGATGAAAACAAGTTGGTGAGTGATAGTAAATGTGGTAATTTCAAATGGGTTATGCAGGGACAACAATTCGAGTCATGCATGAGGATATTGTCTTTAGGAGGTTGTAATGTTGTTTTAGGCGTTGAATGGCTGAAACAATATAATCCCGTAACCTTTGACTTCCACAAGCTGCAGTTGATCATCACAAAAGGTAGGACAGAGGTTACTCTTAAGGGTATAAGGGATGATGGAGAGCTGAAAATGATTAATGCTGAAGGTTGGGGGAAAATGTTCAAAAAAGTTACCAAAAGCATGATGGGATACTTGTTGCATATGGATGGGATTGCAGCAGAAGAGGACACACCCCCAGTCGTTAATGAGCTCCTAGAGGAATTCTCCGATGTATTTCTGGAACCAAAAGGGTTGCCACCAAAAAGGAGACATGATCACAAGATTCCTTTGAAAGATAAAGAGGCCACAGTGAGTTTGAGACCTTATAGGGTGCCCCATAATCAGAAAACTGAGATTGAAAGGCAAGTAAAGGAAATATTGAAAGATGGCATCATACAACACAGCAATTCTCCATTTGCTGCCCCAGTTTTGCTGGTTCGCAAGAAATATGGTTCATGGAGGTTGTGTGTAGACTACCGAAGATTGAATGAGCTCACTGTCAAGGATAGAGGACGTTCCAAAGACTGCTTTTAGGACTCATCATGGGCACTTTGACTTCAAGGTCATGTCTTTCGGGTTAACGAATGCGCCAGCTTCATTCCAAGCATTGATGAATGAGGTTTTTATAGATTTTTTAAGGAAAATAGTGTTGGTATTTTTTCACGATATCCTAGTATATATCCCTACATTGGAGGCTCATATAGTACATCTCAGAAAGGTGTTAGAGGTGTTGAGAAATAACCAGTTGTTCGCAAAGAAGAGTAAGTGTTCATTTGGGCAAAATCAGTTGGAGTACATTGGCCACATCGTTACGGGAGAAGGGGTTAAGGTTGACCCCAAGAAAATTGAAGCTATGGTAGAATTGTTAGGTTTGTAATATTCATGAACGCAATCAAAATGCACAAAATAAGCAGAAACATGAAAAATCAGAGTTTTAAAATTTTACAAACCATATCCCGGATCATCCTTTATGCACAATTATTAATTAAACGAAAAAGAAAGAACAAGAATCATACCCTTGAAGATTTGAGCTTCATCAGGTACAAGTTCACCTCCAATCTTTTTCGCGTTCAACTTGAATCCACCGGGTTTGGTTCCTTACTTTGATCAACGTTAGCCACCCAAGTGTTTGGCCTCTAGAGGTGATCCACCAAGGAAGAAGAAAGATTCAAGAAGATGGGTGATTGGCTAAACCTTAGTTTTTCTATCTCTCATAAAAAAAGAGCGTACTGTCCTAACTATTGGAATTACGTATATTAATATCTGATATAAGACTCCTCTTATAAAGATATCAGTTAACCCTTCTAATCTAATTAGAAAATAGGGTATTATTTAATTAATTAAATTCCTTTAATTATTTTAGCTCCCTAATCTTATTAGGGATAATTAATTAAACTCTTTTAATTTATTTAACCTCCTAATCTTATTAGGAATATATGAGAGTACTTTTATTAATTAATTTCCAAACTCCTTTAGGAATTAAATAATAATAATAGTAATAATAATAAGACTCCTCTTATTAATTTATATTTAATATTTTCAAAATATTAAATAATAAATATTAAGCTATTTAATTTATTCTATAACCATAGATTAAATTAAATATACTTAACTTATTATTATGATTATGCAATTAACTTCTTAAATAATTATTCTTCCTTTTATGGTATGACCCTTTAGGTTCTCCATATTAAACCGGTTGTGAATAAATCAATTATAACAATTATAATCTTATTTAAATAAATAAATTAAATTATTAATTTATTTAAATATATAATATTTATTCTACAATAGGGATAAGTCTCCCTAGCGATCAACGACTTTCCAGATAATATATATTTCAACATTAATCATAAAAGAACCTTTGAGTAAATAGTTACCGTACAATTCAATCCTTCCACCATACAATGTCCCAATTAAATATAAGACATGGAATTACTGTCAAGTCTTATTTTATTTAATTATATCTATTTCGACTCTTAAATGCACAACACCAAATAATGCAAATTAGAAACTCCTTTCTAATTTCATTATGCCTTGGCCAAGGACTACTGGGTTGTCATTTATCGAATCACATAGGACATTTCTCTTCTTTTACTAGAAGTGGTAGATTCTTTATTGATCATACATTATCTCCATGTACAACTTATTATACCCAACCATACCCTTTGATATACCCTAAGGGTCTTAAGGAATAAGTCAAAGTATAACTCATCATACACAAAAAACTATGATGATCTTAAGTCCAAGGATCACTTGTACTACTATCACTACAGGAATTCCTATTGACAGACAAGTAAAACTCCATTAGGTATTCCTTAGCGAGCCACGTTCAGTGAACTTATTCTCTAATAAGCACATACATACTTGCTTTAGTGTCTCCACATAAATGATCATGAGATCAATCATCCTCTTCCAATGAGCAAGCAACGTATGTACCAATCTATCCGGATTCACTAATCCCCAATTTAATAATCCAACGATTGGGAACTATTTTAGTTTTAAGCTTTCTAAGAATTTAGATCTCATTAGAACGATCATCATCATTATTCTAAAAGCATTACTTAAAACTATGGGTTTATCACATATTATAAAACAACATCATGTAGATAATTAAAAGCCTTTAATAAATTAATAGCTTTTATTAATAAATGAATAAAATTATTACAAAGTATATGTTTTATCATCAAACATGATTGACTTGTATGCATACTACTTTCAATATCCCACTTGCACAAAAGCCAATCGCCATGATATCACATACCCTTCTTCTCTAAGTGACGATTATCCTGTTGTTGGATAAGCTTTAGTTAATGGATATGTAATGTTGTTCTTGATGAGATTCCACTATCTCTATAGTGATTTCCCATCTTTCAATGATTCTTATAATCAAAAGAAAGTGTCACAACACATGTTTAGATCCAAGATGAGACTTAGGAACTATTCCTAGTTCTGTAATGAACTTTTATCCAAACAACTAACTTGCAGCTTCATTTATAGCTATATACTTTGTCTTTATCACTAAACCAGCAACTCTTTGCTATTTAGAACCTTTCCAATTCACTGCACCACCGTTCAAGGTAACGCTTTACCTTAAAATGGATTTTGTGTCGTCTTAATCTGTCTAAAAAAACCTTGAGTCTGTTAAGCCCTCTAGTTTTAATTTAGACCCACAATAAATATGATCACATCCTTAGTGTCGGTAAAGTACTTTAAGATGTTTTTCACTGTCTTACAGTGATCTTTTCCAGAATATGGCCGATCATCATCAGGTCTCATATATTTCATTGTATACATGATTGTCACTCATGCGATCTCTCTTTTCAGGAGTCTATGAGGACTATTAAGAGAGATATACTCCATGACTCATCAACATGAGACATCTCTTGGAGTTTGCCATGCTAAACGACTTTAGCATCAAATGAATATACGTTCCTTGGGTTAAGCCGAGCATCCTTTTAAATCTATCTATATAGATTTGTATTCCCAATTACGATACACTTCCCAAATCATTCGTGGAAGAATGTTTAGACAACTTTATCTTTACTAATTGTAGCATTGGTATGTCATTCCTTATCTGTATTATATCAACATATAATATTAGGGATGTTGCGGTGCTCCCACTAACCCCTTTTATACACACTAAGTTCATTCTTGTTTTTGATAAAATTAAACTCTTTTGATTATCATATCAAAATGAATGTTCCATTTTTGAGAAGATTGCTTCAATCCATTTCTCCGAGTGTCTACAACTCTTATCTCATCGTATGTAACTGGATCATCATCTTCTATGATACGTACCTCATCATCATCATCCATGATGAATCCATACCTCCTAGGTATCTTCGGTAATATTCCAGATTTACGATTCAGTTGTGGTACAATAGGTCTATCTACAAGTTCCTCTTATTTGACTTATAGCATTTTGTGGTTCTTGAACTCTTCAAGATTCTATTATCCTCCCACTAGTCCCTTCAATGATAAACATATTTATCTTAGAAGGCAGCGTGTTTCGCAACAAACACCTTTTGCTAAGTAGGATTATAGAATATATGCCCTAAACTTACTTTAAGATGTCCCACAAATCGACACTTGTCAAATTTTGTCCCAATCTTATCCTTTGAAACATTTTCACATAAGTTAGACAACCCCTTATCTTAACATACTTAAGATTAGGAAACCTCCCTATCCATAACTTTTATGGAATCTTGGGACCGAATTTTGAGGTTACCTTTTTCGTAGATATGCAGCCTTTTCTAGAACATTACCCCAAAAGGATACTGGAATGCCGGTAAAATTATTATGGACTGTAACATGTCCAACAAGATACGATTTTTCCTTTTAGATACATCAATCAATTATTGCGTATCCAAATGTGTCCATTGTGAGAAAACCATTTGAGATGATCTAGAAACTTATTGCACAAGTATTTATTCCTTGATCAAATCAAATAATCCTAATACTTAGCCAATTTGTTTTACTTCTGAATTCTTTGAACCTTTTAAATAATTCACACTTATATTTTATCAAATACACGCATTCAACTCTTTGAATGATCATCTCCTTTTCTTATACTAATTTGTTCAATATGCAAAAATTATTTTCACCTAAGTCAAGTATACTAAATCCATTAAGTAATATTCCAGTTCTATACAAAACATTATTATTATAAATAGAACAACAATTGTTCTTAAATATAATGCCAAAGATTTCATTGTCCAACAACAAAATAGAAATAATATTTCTAACAAGAACTGAAATACAATAACAATTTATTGACCTAATAGATTTGCCCGTAGGCATTGCTAAACTATAAGTTTCTACGACTAATGTGGCAACCTTTGCTTCATTTTCCACACATAGGATTACTTATATTTGTTTAGTTTTCTACTTCTTCTTGGTCCCTTCATAAATCTATATTTATGATAACCAAAGTCGGTATCCAATACCCAAGTAAAACCTTGACTTTAAAAAAAATTTATTTTAAATCATGAACAAATTTGTATTTGTAACTGAAACTTCACTAAGCTTCTTTGGTTAGCCTTTGCAAGATGCTTCTCGCATTTTCTTTCCAGTGTCCAGGCTTATTGCAGTGGAAGCAAACTCCTTTGCTATCCATATCAGTTTTGTTCTTATTATCCTTTGTTTATGTCTTTTCTATTTACCTTCTTAGAATCGTTCTTCTTTTCAGAAGATCCTTTGGCCCCTACTAGTAAGACTTGGCCTTTCTTGGTGGAAAGTGACTCAGCTTTTTCAACATGTTAAGCAAACCAGCAAGGCTGATAGCTAGCTTGTTCATATAAAAATTTTACAACTATTGTGAAAGGAGTCCTAGAGTGAGTGCAAGATCAAATCTTGGCTTAACTCTCCATCCATGACAAAACCCGTTGTCCTAATTGATCAATCAATTTGATTATGTTAAGGACTTTTATCTGTACTGTAGTGTCATCGGTCATTCTAGATCGAAAGAGCTCCTTAGATATCTGATATCTATCAGTCCTACTTTCCTCACCATCAACTTCTTAATGTGTAGGAATATAGTAAGAGCATCCATAGTTTCATTATGACGTTGAAGCTCGTTACTCATGGATGCGAGCATGATGCATTGAGCCAATTGTGCATCATCTTATCACTTTCTAAAAGTAGAAATCTCTTCCTCAGAGGCATTATCTGCAACCATTGCAGGGATAGGCCTATTAAGGATACAAGATAGCTTTTCAGCCATGAGAACTATTCTTAAATTCCTTAACCAATCCGTTTAATTCGGTCCGATTAATTTACATCTAATATGTTTCGCAGTGATAGTAATTTAGACATTGTAAAATTCTATAAATGAATTTGTTCTTAACAACATTTTAGCATACATTCTTTTATTAATTACCAAAATAAATTAGGTCTTATTTTAAATTTGTATCTCCCACTATTTTCTTCAAACTATATTACCCTCAATATATATAGTTCGGCAATATCTAATTAAAGATATGCTAGTGAGAATAAAGACCCCATTTCAAATGTATATAGCCTTGTGTGTGCACAACAAACTATATATAAATAAATAGGTAGACAACTCTTGTCAATTACATCAACTATGTAACTCCTTGTATTTTGCCTCTTAAATCATAATGGTCAAGTGTGTGCACATCCGAACTAAAATAATTTAAGTTAAGTCAGACCCAACATTTCCATATAAGTGAACAGAAAACTACAGCCCTTGTGTGTGCACAACAAAGCAGTAATGTTCAATTCCTTATAAACACCATATGTAATAAAAACAACATCTTAAATATTTAATACTTACCTTGTGTGTGAACAACAAACTCATATTAAATATTCAATACTCTATTGTTTCTATCATGCTAGAAGGCGACGTTCGATATTCCAAATATCTTTGAACGTTACAACTTAATATAAAATATTTGAGGGGTTTGTTATTAATTTGTCTCATCTTGTTTAGCGCGCATGCACACACACACACACACATATATATATATATATATATATATATATATATATATATATATATATATAAAATATGTGTCATATTAATTAACATGCTAAACATGTTTGCATATTATATAATATATATATACATATATATATAGTATAGCATACATATATAGAATATTATATTCTACCCGGATTGATTATGGACTTTTATTTTAGTTTGGCTCATTAGAGCCACCAAGTGAACCAAAAGATCAAACTCTAGGGGTGCAAGAATTAATATTTAAATATAAAAATTATATTTAAACCTGTGCTCCATTACAAACGGGTCTTCAAGCGCTCCTTGCTCCTTGATCTCCAATTCTTCAAAATTAATTATAATTATTCCTATTACAAAACTATTTAAAATAAATAGAAACCTTGATCAGCAGTCAAGGGGAAGTACATAGGAGGGAGATATAATTTACATTTAGAGAAGACGAGGTACACAGACCCCATTTAATAAAACTCATACATTCATGCATCCAACTAAAATAAAATCCAATCGCATCGGTCAATAGTCCATAATCAATCTCATTTATTATCATACACATCACCATATGCATCAATAAATAACATTCATCTCATGAATAATAAACATTCAATATATATATTGATATCATTTAATGGGCAAATTTAGTTAGTATAAAATCTAATTTTGAATCAAAATAAACTCCTTTATTTTAATCCAAATTTAAATCAAAATATACCTCTTTTATTTTAATTTATCCAATTTTGAATAAAATAAACTATTTTATTTTAATCAAAATCATTAATCAAAATAAACTCCTTTATTTTAATTAATTATGGAATCCAATTCCAAGTAAAAAAACTCCTTTATTAAAGGAAACACGGATTCTCTTTCCTGTTCACAAATAAACTCCTTTATTTTGAATAATATGAAATCTTATTTCATATCTAAATAAACTCCTTTATTTAAGAAAATACGGATTCTATTTCCTACATACTTGTTTTAGTGTCTCCACACAAATGATCATACGGATATTCTAGATAATATTGATTTCAACATTAATCATAAAAGAACCTTTGAGTAAATAGTTACCGTACAATTCAATTCTTCCAACATACAATGTCCCAATTAAATATAAGACATGGAATTACTGTCAAGTCTTATTTTATTTAATTATATGTATTTCGACTCTTAAATGCACAACACCAAATAATGCAAATTAAAAACTCCTTTCTAATTTCATTCTGCCTTGGCCAAGGACTACTGGTTGTTATTTATCGAATCACATAGGACATTTCTCTTCTTTTACTAGAAGTGGTAGATTCTTTATTGATCATACATTATCTCCGTGTACAACTTATTATACCCAACCATACCCTTTGATATACCCTAAGGGTCTTAAGTAATAAGTCAAAGTATAACTCATCATACACAAGAAACTATGATGATCTTAAGTCCAAGGATCACTTGTACTACTATCACTACGGGAATTCCTATTGACAGACAAGTAAAACTCCATTAGGTATTCTTTATCGAGCCACGTTCAGTGAACTTATTCTCTAATAAGCACCTACATACTTGCTTTAGTGTCTCCACACAAATGATCATGAGATCAATCATCCTCTTCTAATGAGCAAGCAACGTATGTACCAATCTATCCGGATTCAATAATCCCCAATTTAGTAATTCAACGATTGGGAACTATTTTAGTTTTAAGCTTTCTAAGAATTTAGATCTCATTAGAATGATCATCATCATTATTCTAAAAGCATTACTTAAAACTATGGGTTTATCACATATTATAAAACAGTATCATGTAGATAATTAAAAGCCTTTAATAAATTAATAGTTTTTATTATTAAATGAATAAGATTGTTACAAATTATATGATTTATCATCAAACATGATTGGCTTGTGTGCATACTACTTTCAATCTCCCACTTGCAATAAAGCTAATCACCATGATATCTCATACCCTTCTTCTCTAAGTGACGATTATCCTGCTGTTGGATAAGCTTTAGTTTATGGATATGTAATGTTGTTCTTGAGATTCCACTATCTCTATAGTGATTTCCCATATTTCAATGATTCTTATAATCAAAAGAAAGTGCCACAAAAAATGTTTAGATCCAAAATGAGACTTGGGAACTATTCCTAGTTCTATAATGAACTTTTATCCAAACAATTAACTTGCAGCTTCATTTATAGCTATATACTTTGTCTTTATCACTAAACCAGAAACTCTTTACTATTTGGAACCTTTCCAATTCACTGCACCACCGTTCAAGGTAACGCTTTACCTTAAAGCGGATTTTCTATCGTCTTGGTCTGTCTAAAAAAAATTTGAGTCTGTTAAGCCCGCTAGTTTTAATTTAGACCCACCATAAATATGATCACATCCTTAGTGTCGGTAAAGTACTTTAAGATTTTTTTCACTGTCTTACAGTGATCTTCTCCAGAATATGGCCGATCATCATCAGGTCTCGTATATTTCATTGTATACATGATTGTCACTTATGCGATCTCTCTTTTCAGGAGTCTATGAGGACTATTAAGAGAGATACACTCCATGGCTCATCAACATGAGACATCTCTTGGAGTTTGCCATGCTAAAAGACTTTAGCATCAAATGAATATACGTTCCTTAGGTTAAGCCGAGCATCCTTTTAAATCTATCTATATAGATTTGTATCCCCAATTACGATACTCTTCTCAAATCATTCGTGGAGGAATGTTTAAACAACTTTATCTTTACTAATTTTTGCATTGGTATGTCATTCTTTTTCTGTATTATATCAATATATAATATTAGGAATGTCACGGTGCTCCCACTGACCCCTTTTGTACACACTAGGTTCATTCTTATTTTTGATAAAATCAAACTCTTTTGATTATCATATCAAAATGAATGTTCCATTTTTGAAAAGATTGCTTCAATCCATTTCTCTGAGTGTCTACAACTCTTATCTCATCGTATGTAACTGGATCATCATCTTCTATGATACGTACCTCATCATCATCATCCATGATGAATCCATACCTCCTAGGTATCTTCGGTAATATTCCAGATTTACGATTCGGTTGTGGTATAATAGGTCTATCTACAAGTTCCTCTTATTTGACTTATAGTGTTTTGTGGTTCTTGAACTCTTCAAGATTCTATTATCCTCCCACTAGTCCCTTCAATGATAAACATATTTATCTTAGAAGGCAGCGTGTTTCTCAACAAACACCTTTTGCTAAGTAGGATTATAGAACATATGCCCTAAATTTACTTTAGGATGTCCCACAAATTGACACTTGTCAAATTTTGTCCCAATCTTATCCTTTGAAATATTTTCACATAAGTTGGACAACCCCTTATCTTAACGTACTTAAGATTAGGAATCCTCCCTATCCATAACTTTTATGGAATCTTGGGGCCGAATTTTGAGGTTGCCTTTTTCTTAGATATGCAGCCTTTTCTAGAACATTACCCCAGAAGGATACTGGAATGCCGGTAAAATTATTATGGACTGTACCATGTCCAACAAGGTACGATTTTTCCTTTTAGATACATCAATCAATTATTGTGTATCCAAAGGTGTCCATTGTGAGAAAACCATTTGAGATGATCTAGAAACTTATTGCACAAGTATTTATTCCTTGATCAGATCAAATAATCCTAATACTTAGCCAATTTGTTTTACTTCTGAATTCTTTGAACCTTTTAAATAATTCACACATGTATTTCATCAAATACACACATTCAACTCTTTGAATGATCGTCTCCTTTTCTTATACTAATTTGTTCAATATGCAAAATTATTTTCACCTAAGTCAAGTATACTAAATCTATTAAGTAATATTCCAATTCTATACAAAACATTATTATTATAAATAGAACAACAATTGTTCTTAAATATAATGCCAAAGATTTCATTGTCCAACAACAAAATAGAAATAATGTTTCTAAAGAGAACTGAAATACAATAACAATTTATTGACTTAATAGATTTGCCCGTAGGCATTGCTAAACTATAAGTTTCTACGGCTAATGTGGCAACCTTTGCTTCATTTCCCACACATAGGATTACTTATATTTGTTTAGTTTTCTACTTCTTCTTGGTCCCTTCATAAATCTATATTTATGATAACCAAAGTCGGTATCCAATACCCAAGTAAAACCTTGACTTTAAAAAAAATTATTTTAAATCATGAACAAATTTGTATTTGTAACCGAAACTTCACTAAGGTTCTTTGGTTAGCGTTTGCAAGATGCTTCCCGCAGTTTCTTTCCAGTGTCCAGGCTTATTGCAGTGGAAGCAAACTCATTTGCTATCCGTATCAGTTTTGTTCTTATTATCCTTTGTTTATGCCTTTTCTATTTACCATCTTAGAATCGTTCTTTTTTTCAGAAGATCCTTTGGCCCCTACTAATAAGACTTGGCCTTTCTTGGTGGAAAGTGACTCAGCATTTTCAACATGTTAAGCAAATCAGCGAGGCTGATATCTAGCTTGTTCATATGAAATTTTCACAATAATTGTGAAAGGAGTCTGGGAGTGAGTGCAAGATCAAATCGTGGCTCAACTCTCTATCCATGATAAAACTCGTTGTCCTAATTGATCAATCAAATTGATTATGTTAAGGACTTTTATCTGTACTGTAGTGTCATCGGTCATTCTAGATCGAAAGAGCTCCTTAGATATCTGATATCTATCAGTCCTACTTTTCTCACCATCAACTTCTTAATGTGCAGGAATATAGTAAGAGCATCCATAGTTTCATTATGACGCTGAAGCTCGTTACTCATGGATACGAGCATGATGCATTGAGCCAATTGTGAATCATCTTGTCACTTTCTAAAAGTAGCAATCTCTTTCTCAGAGGCATTATCTGCAACCATTGCAGGGATAGGCCTATTAAGGTTATAAGAAAGCTTTTCAGCCATGAGAACTATTCTCAAATTCCTTAACCAATCTGTTTAATTCGATCCGATTAATTTAGATCTAATATGTTTCGCAGTGATTGTAAGACCCCGAATTTTATGAAATAAAAGTATTCAATTTTTTCTTATAATTACTATTCAGTAAATGGTTAAATTGATAAAAGTTTAAAGTTAAGGGTGATATATGAAATTTTTTTAAAATAAGCAAGTGGTTATGAAATATTATTTCTGTCGGGGAATATTCATTTGGTCGTGGAATATTCTTTCTGTCGGGGAATATTCGTACGACGGCGCAGCCATTTATGGGCCCCATAACAGAATAACTGTCTGATGAAGAAAATAACAAAAGGGAGTTTTTATAAATAACGGCGTAGTTGTTACCGTTAACACTGTTGGAATACCCGGTGGTTAAAATACAGTAATACGCATTGTTGCACAGTAGCACACGGTATTGCACCAATTATTGATTCATACGTAAGAAGGCACTACTCAATAATTGTTACAGTAATTACTGTTCAGTATTTTATTGATTCAATAATTGATGTGTTGATATTTTATATTACTGTTGTTTTAATAATTGTCACTACACAGTATTTTCCATTATCGAAGCAATAATTAATATTATTTGAATAATATTATTAGATAATATTATTGGCAATGTCTAGAAAGTTCTATCTAAGGAGAGGTTTGGTCACCTAATTGCGCGCCAATAAGGAGAAATTCTTATTGGAAAGCCCCTTCTTTCCTGGGAACGGCCTGGTTATCATAATTGTGATTCGGTAATATTATTTGTGAATAATTAATTATTAATTTATATGATAATGAAAATATTTATTTGATGTGGATATAAATGATGGATTTATTTATGTGGTTATAAATGAAGGAATTAATGTTGAGGTATTTTATTAGTATTTTTGTCGGAATGAAGGTATTAAAAATTAAACCAGTGTTTTTGAGATATATTGCGTGAGTTATAATTTTTAATCCGACCGTTGGTTCGTTGTAATTTTTGGATATGTTATACATATATAAGTTGAGTATATGTCCATAAATTTTGAACCGTTAAAAATGAGCGTATAATTTGTTATGAATTTTAAGAGGTGACTGATTCGAAAATTAGGTTATAAATGATTTTGGTGGAAAATTCTAAAATTGGTGGGCCCCACTTGTGGTTGGTGAAGAAATGTGTTGAATTTTATTTCAAATGTGGTGGGTTGGAATAGTAGCAGGTAAAGCCATCAGGTTGCAGGTCAAGTCTGCTAAAATTTTCCTATAAATAGAGGGCTAAGTTAGAATTGAAAATCACACCAGAAACTGAAGTTTTCTCTCTATTTCTCTCTCTATATTATCGAGTGAATTCTTGTGAGTATTTTGATATCTTGAGTGTTGCTATACGGTGCAAGTTCGTTCAGCGTTATTCCAGTCAGAAGTACTGCTCTTTGAGGTAAGGGATAGTAAGGGATTGTAAGGGATAGTAAGGGAGATTATTTTCTTTATAAATGATATTATTTCTTCAATATCATTCTGCTGAAATATTGGTTTGAATTTTTTATCAAGTTTAGAACTTTTTCATGTCGGGGTTACTATTCACGAGTTACTATTCACGAGTTACTATTCATGAGTTACTATTTACGATTTACTATTCACGAGTACTATTCACGAAGCATGATGATATTTTTTATGAAATTTCTATCTTTTGGTGTTAGAGTTACTATTCACGTATACGGCACTATTCACGTATACGACACTATTCACAAATACAACATTATTCACAGAAAAATTAAGTTTTCTTCTCTGTGTCCAAGATTGTTTGTTATGATTCCTATCTTTGATTGGATCTATGTTTTGGTCTTCATTCTTGAATTTTACTCACCTCTAGTTATTTATGAAGTATTTTTGAACTTGAGTTGTCTAAAGTACGAATCCTTAATATTTGTTCCTTTATTTCACTGGATTCGTTTTCTTTAAAATATTTTGCATCATCCTCAGTCCTAAATGACGATATAACTGAATATCTTTGGCCTGTAGTGCAAAGATGAATGATTTCTGATGAATATCTTTGGCCTGTAGTGCAAAGATGACCTGTTGTTAAATCTTTGGCCTGTAGTGCAAAGACGACCTGTTGTTGAATATCTTTGGCATGTAGTGCAAAGATGACATGTTGTTGAATATCATTGGCTCGTAATGCAAAGATGAATTTATTATTATGATTATGAACAGGAACTGTGATTTGGTATAACCATAATCTTTGATATTTCAGGTAAAGACAGGTGATGAAAATTATCTTTGTCTTGGATAAGAAGAGGAATTTAGAACCACAATTACGATTATGAATTATACATGTGATTGTGGATAGGAATTGTTGATTGATGTTACACGGATAAAACATTGTTGGTGGACTTTTAACATGGAGAAGATAATAGGCTTTATGGTCTATTTGACTCTTCTAATGGATTGCTCGTTCCGCTGCAACTATGGTTGAAAAGTTTTATTATCTACCATATGTTCTAAATCTCTGATTTATTACTGTTGAAGGCTATTGATAATTTATTTATCTTTAGTCATGATATTCTTTACTGAGCTAGTTGTGCTCACCCTTTTGCTTCACAATTCCTTTCAGGTAATAAGAGTGTAACTGGGTCGAGCGAGGGTAACAGGAGAATAGAACGGTGGTCTCTAGCTGTGGAGGTTCTCCCTAAACAGTTATTCACTTTACCTTTATGTAAGGTGCCATTGTGATGTTCTATCCAAGTTGGTGTCCAGAGTCACAGTTGGTATATATTAGCATCAAAACTCACAACATATTTGTTGTTGTATTTTGCACGATAATTGTAATAATAAAGTTGTAGTTATTTTATGTACCATGTTGTTGGCGACTCAGAATAGGTTGGTTGGATTGGACCTATTTTGGGGTCGTCACATTTGGTATCAGAGCTATAAGTAAAGATTCCTGAGCCTCTTGCTGATGACTTCCTGTTGATGGGGGATGCACCGAAGCCAGACTCTCCGTAGGGGACGCCATTCTGCGGTGGCAAACTGATAGGTACCACTGTGAGGTGTTGTCCATGGTTGGGACATGAGTCACATTTGGTATCAGAGCTTAGGGATATGATCTCTGGCGGAGATCGGGATTAGAACTAGGAGGGGAGAGATGAGTAAATCCTTCGCTAGTGTGTCCTACCTAAGCTTATTTGTTGGTCAGTCATAATATCGGGATATTATGTAATATGTTAATTTGTTAAATTATCCTTTGTTTTTGAAGTTGTATTCTAGAATGATATCTGAAATACAGGAGATGAGCAATGGAGAAATCATGATGACAGGAAAGATGGAATCTGAAATGAAAGCAAGGTATTCTCAACTCTTTGAAATACCAAGCACGTAAATTTCGATGACGAAATTTCATAAAGAGGGGAGATTATAAGACTTATGAAATAAAAGTATTCAATTTTTTCATATAATTACTATTCAGTAAATGGTTAAATTGATAAAAGTTTAAAGTTAAGGGTGATATATGAATTTTTTTTAAAATAAGCAAGTGGTTAAAAATATTCTTTCTGTTGGGGAATATTCGTTTGGTCGTGGAATATTCTTTCTGTCGGGGAATATTCGTACGACGGCGCATCCATTTGTGGGCCCCATAACAGAATAACTATCGGATGAAGAAAATAACAAAAGGGAGTTTTTATAAATAACGGCGTAGTTGTTACCGTTAACACTGTTGGAATACCCGGTGGTTAAAATATAATAATACGCGTTGTTGTATAGTAGCACACGGTATTGCACCAATTATTGATTCTTACGTAAGAAAGAACTACTCAATAATTGTTACAGTAATTACTGTTCAGTATTTTATTGATTCAATAATTGCTACGTTGATATTTTATATTACTGTTGTTTTAATAATTGTCACTACACAGTATTTTCCATTATCGAAGCAATAATTCATATTATCTGAATAATATTATTAGATAATATTATTGGCAATGTCTAGAAAGTTCTATCTAAGGAGAGGTTTGGTCACCTAATTGCGCGCCAGTAAGGAGAAATTCTTATCGGAAAGCCCCCTCTTTCCTGGGAACGGCCTGATTGTCATAATTGTGATTCGGTAATATTATTTATGAATAATTAATTATTGATTTATATGATAAGGAAATATTTATTTGATGTGGATATAAATGATGGATTTTTTTATGTGGTTATAAATGAAGGAATTAATGTTGAGGTATTTTATTAGTATTTTTGTCGGAATGAAGGTATTAAAAATTAAACCAGTGTTTTTGAGATATATTGCGTGAGTTATAATTTTTAATCCGACCGTTGGATCGTTGTAATTTTTGGATATGTTATACATATATAAGTTGAGTATATGTCCACAAATTTTGAACTGTTAAAAATTAGCGTATAATTTGTTATGAATTTTAAGAGGTGCCTGGTTCGGAAATTAGGTTATAAATGATTTTGGTGGAAAATTCTAGAATTGATGGGCCCCACTTGTGGTTGGTAAAGAAATGTTCTAAATTTTATTTCAAATGTGGTGGGTGGAAATAGTAGCAGGTAAAGCCATCAGATTGCAGGTCAAGTCTGCTAAAATTTTCCTATAAATAGAGGACTAAGTTAAAATTGAAAATTACACCAGAAACTGAAGTTTTCTCTATATTTCTCTCTCTATATTATCGAGTGGATTCTTGTGAGTATTTTGATATCTTGAGTGTTGCTATACGATGCAAGTTCGTTCAGCGTTATTCCAGTCAGAAGTATTGCTCTTTGAGGTAAGGGATAGTAAGAGATTGTAAGGGATAGTAAGATATTGTAAGGGATAGTAAGGGAGATTATTTTCTTTATAAATGATATTATTTCTTCAATATTATTATGCCAAAATATTGGTTTGAATTTTTTATCAAGTTTGGAACTTTTTTATGTCAGGGTTACTATTCATGAGTTACTATTCATAAGTTACTATTCATGAGTTACTATTCACGAATTACTATTCATGAGTTACTATTCACGATTTACTATTCACGAGTACTATTCACGAAGCATGATGATATTTTTGTGAAATTTCTATCTTTTGGTGTCGGAGTTACTATTTACGTATACGACACTATTCACGTATACGACACTATTCACAAATACGACATTATTCACAGAAAAATTAAGTTTTCTTCTCTGTGTCCAAGATTGTTTGTTATGATTCCTATCTTTGATTGGATCTATGTTTTGGTCTTCATTCTTGAATTTTACTCCACTCTAGTTATTTATGAAGTATTTTTGAACTTGAGTTGTCTAAAGTACGAATCCTTAATATTTGTTCTTTTGTTTCACTAGATTCGTTTTCTTTAAAATATTTTGCATCATCCTCAGTCCTAAATGACGATATAACTGAATATCTTTGGCCTGTAGTGTAAAGATGAATGATTTCTAATGAATATCTTTGGCTCGTAATTCAAAGATGACCTGTTATTGAATATCTTTGGCCTGTAGTGCAAAGATGACCTGTTGTTGAATCTTTGGCCTGTAGTGCAAAGATGACCTGTTGTTGAATATCTTTGGCATGTAGTGCAAAGATGACATGTTGTTGAATATCATTGGCTCGTAGTGCAAAGATGAATTTATTATTATGATTATGAACAGGAACTGTGATTTGGTATAACCATAATCTTTGATATTTCAGGAAAAGACAGGTGATGAAAATTATCTTTGTCTTGGATAAGAAGAGGAATTTAGAACCACAATTACGATTATGAATTATACATGTGATTGTTGATAGGAATTGTTGATTGATATTACACGGATAAAACATTGTTGGTGGACTTTTAACATGGAGAAGATAATAGGCTTTATGGTCTATTTGACTTTTCTAATGGATTGTTCGTTCCGCTGCAACTATGGTTGAAAAGTTTTATCATCTACCATATGTTCTAAATCTCTGATTTATTACTGTTGAAGGCTATTGATAATTTATTTATCTTTAGTCATGATATTCTTTACTGAGCTAGTTGTGCTCACCCTTTTGTTTCACAATTCCTTTCAGGTAATAAGAGTGTAGCTGGGTCGAGCGAGGGTAACAGGAGAATAGAATGGTGGTCTCTAGCTGTGGAGGTTCTCCCTAAACAGTTATTGACTTTACCTTTATGTAAGGTGCCATTGTGACGTGTTATCCAAGTTGGTGTCCAGAGTCACAGTTGGTATATATTAGCATCAAAACTCACAACATATGTGTTGTTGTATTTTGCACGACAATTGTAATAATAAAGTTGTAGTTGTTTTCTGTACCATGTTGTTGGCGACCCAGAATAGGTTGGTTGGATTGGACCTATTTTGGGGTCGTTACAGTGATAGTAATTTAGACATTGTAAAATTCTGTAAATGAATTTGTTCTTAACTACATTTTAGCATACATTCTTTTATTAATTACCAAAATAAATTAGGTCTTATTTTAAATTGGTGTCTCCCACTATTTTCTTCGAACTATATTACCCTCAATATATATAGTTCGGCAATATCTAATTAAAGATATGCTAGTGAAAATAAGGATCTCATTTCAAATGTATATAGCCTTGTGTGTGCACAACAAACTATATATAAATAAATAGGTAGACAACTCTTGTCAATTATATCAACTATGTA
Source organism: Panax japonicus (assembly GCA_020205505.1). NCBI lineage: Eukaryota > Viridiplantae > Streptophyta > Magnoliopsida > Apiales > Araliaceae > Panax > Panax japonicus. Next base: position 42,159,779 of record CM035111.1, read on the forward strand.
ACTCCTTGTATTTTGCCTCTTAAATCATAATGGTCAAGTGTGTGCACATCCGAACTAAAATGATTTAAGTTAAGTCAGACCCAACATTTCCATATAAGTGAAGAGAAAACTACAGCCCTTGTGTGTGCACAACAAAGCAGTAATGTTCAATTCCTTATAAACATCATATGTAATAAAAACAACATCTTAAATATTTAATATTTGCCTTGTGTGTGCACAACACACTCATATTAAATATTCAATACTCTATTGTTTCTATCATGCTAGAAGGCGACGTTCGATATTCCAAATATCTTTGAACGTTACAACTTAATATAAAATATTTGAGGGGTTTGTTATTAATTTGTAGGAGTTTATTCCTTGATCAGCCCTTCCTACAAACAGATTCTTATTCTCTAATAAGCACATACATACTTGTTTTAGTGTCTCCACACAAATGATCATGAAATCAATCATCCTCTTCTAATGAGCAAACAACGTATGTACCAATCTTTCCGGATTCACTAATCCCCAATTTAGTAATCCAACGATTGGGAACTATTTTAGTTTTAAGCTTTCTAAGAATTTAGATCTCATTAGAATGATCATCATCATTATTCTAAAAGCATTACTTAAAACTATGGGTTTATCACATATTATAAAACAGCATCATGTAGATAATTAAAAGCCTTTAATAAATTAATAGTTTTTATTAATAAATGAATAAGATTGTTACAAAGTATATGCTTTATCATCAAATATGATTGGCTTGTGTGCATACTACTTTCAAGAATGGCCAGTCCCGACATCCATTAAGCAACTTCGGGGTTTTTGGAACTCACCGGTTATTACAGGAGATTTGTTCGAGGTTATGGAGACATTTGCAGATCCTTGACTCAGTTACTCAAGAAAAACTCATTCCAATGGGATGACGGGGCACATGCAGCATTCAAAGAGCTTAAAAGGGCTATGAGTACCACTCCAGTTCTTGTAATGCCCGACTTCTCTAAACCTTTCATTATTGAGACGGACGCTAGCAACACAGGGATAGGAACAGTTTTGATGCAACAGGGCCAACCTATTGCCTATCTTAGCAAGGGACTCAGCCAAATTCATTTGGGGTTTTCAGCTTATGAGAAGGAGTTGTTGGCATTAGTGATGGCTTTGGATAGGTGGCACTCCTATCTACATGGGCAACATTTCATCATCAAGACTGATCAAAAGAGTCTTAAATTTCTTTTAGATCAGCGAATTACAACTCATTTGCAGCAAAAATGGCTTTCCAAGTTAATGGGGCTAGACTATGAGATACAATATAAACAAGGGGTGGAGAATAAGGTGGCAGATGCTCTCTCTAAAGTACATGACGATAAGGTTCGACTCTACATGATATCAGTTCAGCTGCCTGCATGGTTAACAGATGTCAATAATAGCTACAACAAAGATTTGGAAGCTCAAAAGATTATTGAAGGGCTTACAAATGGTGGCATAGGTCCTGAGCAGTACTCTTACCACAAAGGGGTGATTAAAAAAGGGAATCAAATTTATATTGGCACTGCAGGAGGCTTAAGGGATAAACTAATGGCAGAACATCATGATACAGGTATAGGAGGACATTCAGGTAGGGATGTGACTCACCACAAGATTAAACAATTCTTTGTTTGGCCTAACATGAAAAAGGATGTGAGTCTCTATGTTAAAGAATGTGATATTTTTCAAAGAAGTAAGGCTAAAAAGTTCCTTACCCTGGGTTACTACAACCCTTGTCAATTCCTAATCAAATCTGGGAGGATATCTCTATGGATTTTATAGAGGGGTTACCCAAATCAACTGGAAAAGATATCATCTGGGTAGTGGTAGACAGGTTCACCAAGTACAGTCACTTTATTCCACTCTCTCATCCTATTACCGCTAAGGAGTTAGCTGGAATATTTTTCGAAACCATCTACAAACTTCATGGGCTGCCTAGGAGCATTGTGAGCGACATGGACAAACTCTTTGTTAGTGGATTTTGGCATGAACATTTTAGTCTCGCGGGCACTCAGTTACATTATAGCTCGGCCTATCATCCTGAGAGTGATGGGCAAACTGAACGGGTTAACAGATGTTTGGAGTCTTATCTTTGAGCCATGACCAATCATAGACCACATAATTGGACTAAATGGTTGCCTGCTGCGGAGTGGTGGTACAATAATTCCCTACATAGCTCTATCAAAATGACACCTTATGAGGCTCTATACGACACCAAATCCAGGGCAATGCATATCCCAAACACTGAAGTTACCAATGTGGAAGCTGTGGCATCCTTCTTCCAAGGAAGGGGCCTACTGAACAAGCTACTAAAAGAATCTCTTCAACAGGCCCAACACAGATACAAACACTATGCTGACCTTCACAAGACTGAACGAGAATTTGAAGTTGGTGATTAGGTGTACCTGCATTTGCAACCCTACAAACAATCTTCTGTTGCAATGCAAAGGAATTTAAAGCTCTCTTCTAAATATTTTGGCCCATATCAGGTGGTAGAAAGGGTGGGTCAGGTAGCTTACAAACTGTCTCTTGCACAAGGCTCTTTGGTTCACCCTGTTTTCCATGTCTCTCTCTAGAAGAAGAAAATTGGCGCTAAGAAAGTCCCAAGCACTATTCTTCCTATTGTAGGCCCAGAAGGGCAGTTTCTCGTCCATCCAGTTGCTATTTTGAGCAGGAGATTGGTGAAGAAAGGAAATCGTCCGGTTCCTCAAATGTTGGTGCAATGGTCCAACACCATACCCGAAGATGCAACATGGGAGGATTCAGCTTCAATACATACTCAATTTCCAGATTTCAATCCTTAAGGACAAGGATTTTGAAAGGGGGAAGCATTGTAACGGCCATTATACAGCCGAGGGTACTCTCGTATTTCCACAGTCTCCTTACGCATTTAGTGGGATCTTACATGATTATAGAGCCTTATTTTGGGTAAGGAATCATTCTCAATTTCCTGGCACAATCAAGGGGATTCAGAGATCATCGCAGCTTTGTTTATGGAGAAAATTAGGGATTTGAAGAATAAGAAAGGAGTTGAGGTTCAGGGGAGGGTATGAGAATTAGGAGATATAATTTCCCTAGTTTTTTCTTCCTTGTTCTTCCTACTTTCAGTACGTTGGATAACTTAGTTAATTTCCATTGCAGTCTCAATACTAATTTAATCATCTTGTAAGTCCAATACCAATTTTCAAATTTAAATAAATAATCTCTGCCCATTTCGTTTGTGTTGTGGTTGAAGTCATTTTTGTTTCCTTTAGCCCTATAATTGTTACAAGATGGCGATGAGGGAGGATTCGTGGTGCAATGAGTAGGATGATGGAGAGGGAGGTGATGAGATTTTGGTTCTTAGCAGTGGGTCAGTGGGTGGGTGGGCGGGTGGGCGGGCGGGCGGGCGGACGGGAGAGGAGGAATGGTGAAGAGGGAGGGAGAGCGTGGAGAGAGAAAAGGGTATAATAAGCTCATGCACTAATTTTGTAAATAAAATATTAAAAATGTATTAATTCTGTAAATATTTTCTAGATGCACTTTTGTTGTAATTTTTTCTAAAAATATATTAGGAAGTGTAAATAACCAAAAAAAAATCCTTACTAATGGTAACCCAACTCGCAAAATTACCAACTCGACCCATTTATAAAGTCTAGTAAGTTCGAGTATGTTAGGGAAATTTAAGTCGACTTATAAGTCATTTTAAACTCTGACTTATAAGTAAAAACGTTCGGCACCAGTTTAACTTATAAGAGAGAAATTAAGTTGAAACAAGTTGTTAAGGTGTTCGGTTGATAATAACTTAGAAGATAAAATAAAATGTAAAGATTATTAAAAAGAACATTAATAAAAAGATACATTGATTCAATATCATTTCATAAGAATCATTATTTTTTTATTAAATAAAACACTAAACAAATAAATATATTATATTGTATTATATATAAAATAAATTTAATGCATCTCAATAATGTATATATATATATATATATATATTATATCATATTATAATATAAATATAGTACATATTAATAACATATTATATTAAATACATATATAATATTATATACGTATATATGAACGAATCTAAAACATACATCTTAAATAACATACCTCTTTTAAATAACATACTTTTATATTAAAACTACGTTGTTTTGAAAATTCTGTTAAAAAATAAAATAATATTAAAAGAGAGTGGTCCTACTTGCTTTTATTTTATTTATAAAAATGCCACTCGCGGCCCCACTCGTTTTTTAAAATTTCCAAAACGACATAGTTTTAATAAATGTATGCTATTTAAGAGAGTATGTTATTTAAGAAGTATGGTTTAGATCCATCCTCATATATATTATATTATATGTTATAATGTTATATATATATATATATATATATATATATATATACAGAGAAAGGATCAAGGGTAGAATTCTTAAATAGCAGAATGCCTTAAATAATAGAATTTTATCAAAACGACGTAGTTTTGATAAGACGCGGTGGTATTTTTGTAAATACGCGGTGGCATGATATTTACAAAAATATCACCGCGTCTTATCAAAACTACTTCGTTTTGATAAAATTCTATTATTTAAGAGAGTTCTACTACTTAAGAGGTCTACTCTTGATCTTGTCTGTATATATATATATATATATATATATATATATATATATTAGTAATATATTATATTGTATTGTATCCTATTATATATATTTATTTATTTACATGGGTGACAATATTTTTGTCTTAATATTTTTTATTATATGTTTGTTTATGTTGGAGAATAAATTAGATATTAGGTTGCAAAGATAAAGATGTAATTTAGTAAAATAGAAGAGGGGCGAAATAAACATTACATTTAGTCAAACCAACTTATTAGTAATATCTTATAAGTCATTTTAAATAAGTTAGAAATTGTTGCTTATTAATAATGACTTATAAGTCAAAAAATAAGTCAATAATCTTGCAAAACACTTAAACAGTACAAAATGATTTATAAGTTGGAACAAACTTATAAGTTATTCCTGAACACCCTTAAGGCCCTGTTCGACAATGAATTTGATCAACTTATAAGTCATTTGTCACTGTTAAGTTTTTTGGCAACGACTTATTTTTTAACTTATAAGTTAATTTTTAAATAAAAAATAAATCAGCAATAATTTCTAACTTATTTTGAAGTGACTTCTAAGTTATTATTAATAAGTTAATATGACCAAATATAATTACTATTTTGCCCCTCAACTATTTTGCTGAATTACTCATCTCTGCCCCTTTCAACTTAAAAAGCCTGATCTTGTTCTTCCAACGTAAACAGTACGCGGCTAAAATTGAAGCTCTGCTCTCTCTCGCTGCCCTCGATCCGTCAATTTCTTGGCTTCTCCCTTCTTCCATCCGTGGCTGTTACTCCAGCTACTCCTTGGATTGCGGTTAGGTACCAAACCCTAGACCTGATATGTATATGTGTGTATTATGTATGTTTGATTTACTTCTTTAATTTTGACTGTAGTTTCAGAGATTCAATTCCATTTTTTTGTTAATTTATGTGGTTTATTTGATTGATTGAATGAATTGTTGTGTACTGGGTTGTGCTTAATTAGGAATATGTGAGCAGCTTAATTTTAGTGTGTATTATGTTAATCGTTATAAGCAATTTTCCAAATGGGTATCCAATTTCTTGTCGCAGATAGAGGATTAAGATGCATGGTTTCTGAATGAAATGTAAATTTTGCAGCTTTACCATACTAGAGAATGTTTGAATTATCATGTCTAAATTCTGGTGAAATTGAGAAGTGAAAATTAGCTTTTTGATATTGTGTGGTATCATTTGGCAAATGGCTCTTCACTATTGGTCTGTTATTATATTATGTTATGCTTTAAGCATCTCCTAATTTTAATCTGTGAACGGCGCTACTTCAACCTAGCAGTATATTATATCTGAACTAAATAGGAGCTGCAAGGTTCATTTCAACATTGCCATTTTTGCTTATATATATATATATATATATATATATATATATATATATATATATATATAGGGACCGGTTCCAGTCCGGACTCCTGGACTTTCTTAAAATACGGACCCTTTTTTTTGTTTTTTTTTTTAAAACAACTAATTTTTTTTTTAATATTTTATGGAACTGGAATTTTTCCATAATACAGTGTTTTGGGCGTGATTTGGATACATATAATAAAACAGTCTGTACAGACTGTTTTATTATATGTATCCAAATCACGCCCAAAACACTGTATTATGGAAAAATTTCAGTTCCATAAAATATTAAAAAAAAAAGTTAGTTGTTTTAAAAAAAAAGCAAAATAATAAAATAAATTTTGGTCCGCATTTTATCAAGGTTCAGACTCCCGGACCTGATCCGTGGGCTATATATATATATATATATATATATAACATGCCAATGGGTGTATGTATACTTTTCAGGGAACCAACCAGACATCTTTTGCTTGTTCATAAATACCCATGTCTCATTTGGGTTGCGTTTGAATCTTTAATGGGTTGGGGAATTGCTGGAGAATTAGAGGTTGAGTAATGCCATTTTAATTTGGTCATTTATCAAAATATGGTATTTTGAATTCTGGGTTTCATATTGTTTTACTATTGAATTTCCCAGTGTTAATGATTGTAAGTAACTTGATCTTATTTGCCCTTGAAGGTTTCTGTACTTGTTATGCTTTTATATGAAATCCATTTTTTGTTGAAGCTCTAGGGCTTGTTTGTGTTAAACCCTTGTGAGTAATGATATTGTATTTGAGGGTTTTCTTTACAATACAAGTTTGTTGATTGAATTTCATTTCTAATATTATTATTATCAGTTTATGTTAAATGGGTTGGAGTGACTTTTGGTGCTTAAAGAGGATTCCTTTCTGTATTTTGGGGTTTTAAAGATGAAGAGGACAAAAAGTGAACTTCCTGGCGTTAGGAGGTTCAAATTCTCATATCTTTTGTTGGGCATAGCTGCATTATATTTGCTATTTATCTGTGTCAAGTTGTACATTGGGGTGGATCTAATAGTAATGGTTTAATTATGTAAGTAAAGAGAGATAATATTGCATTAAGAATCTCTAATTTGGAATAAGATTGTAGTTGATATGTTTTGAGAATTTGTTTAGTGTTTTATTTAATGAAATTGTGGATGATTGTTATGATATGATATTGAATTAATGTATCTTTTTATTAATGTCCTTTTTAGTAGTCTTTACATTTTGATTTTAACTTATAAATCATTATCAGCCGAATACCTTCATAACTTGTTTTAACTTAATTTTTGACTTATAAGTCAAATTGGCGCCGAACGCTTTTACTTATAAGAACTTAAAATAACTTTTAAGTCAACTAATATTTTAACTTTAAGTCATTTTAAAATAAGTCATTGCCGAACGGGCTCTTAGAAGGGAAGGAAAAATACTCCCTATTTGAAACATGGGTTCTTCTTAGGTTACTGTTACTCTCCTTCAGAAATCCAACCAATCACCTAAACCTCTCACTGTTACCAGAAAGCGCCACCACCGTCGCCACCGGTTTCTTTGGTTGAGTTCAAATTCTGTAGCTCCAGTTCAAAGTAAACATTTCTATAAGGTCTATCTGGAATTGTCAAGAAACTAGGTATGCTTTACATCCACGATTTTTCTCAGTTTTGAGTTTCTTAACTGAACCTTAATATTTCAATTGGGATGAAAGGTTGAATCTTTTGTATTGAATTCATTTCCCAGTCTGAATTTCTTCATTTAAATTGTGTTTTTTGTTACTAAGTGTTGTGTTTGAATGTTTGAGTGTGATTCTGTTGGAATAATATGATCGAGAATATATGTCTATATTCATATACATTATACATGTAGATAAAGCATATCAGATTGATAGATGAGTGACTTTAATTAAGCTAAGGGTGTATGTAAGGTCAATCCCCAAAATTTGTTCTCTAATTATTTTAGAAAAAGGGCATTCAAGAGGGTCTCACTCTTAACAGTCAATAAATGTTGAATTGGTATCATGACTGAGCAAGAATTCCATACCATTGTTGAATTGTTTTTTTAAAGAATTGTTGGTGTGCTTTGGAAAAGAGGGAATGGAAGCAATGCAGGACGAGGTGTTATTGGTATTCCAAAATTTGTTCATTTTCTTTTAATAAGGTACAGTGACGTAGGGGGAGAAGCTGGTTTGGTTTGGGATTTTTACGAGTGTTTGGTCGCCCATTTTGGAACTTTGATTGTAGGCTGTTGGACACTTACTTTGGAACTGGGATATGGCAGCAAAAGGTAATTCGGGGCTGAGCTCTGATACCAAAAAATGGTGAGGTCGGGGTTATGGGACAAAGATATCTCACACAAATCTCAATCAATTGAATGATAAATCATTGTGTTCCAAAGTTCCATGTATACACATGCATATTTATACTAACTTAACCTAACCTAACCTAATTTGGATATATACTAAATTTTCAAAATAAGTAAATTAATAACAAATCTAGAATCTTCTATTAATTGAAATTATGCTTGTCGGGCTTGGGCTCTCTGGCATGAGCATGGGGTTCCAAAGACTTTTATATTGATCCAACCAAATTGAGCAGACACGTATTGCATCAGGAAGACCATCGGAATTTATGCTTTGCAGAGCTTCCAAAGTCTTCCCTGAACGTGTTTTTTGTAGAGTTGATGTAAGTGGTATATCAAGAACTATTAAAAATAAACATCTTATATATTTGTGTATACTGTACAGATTTTTATCATTAAAAGACATAAGGTCGACCTTATTTAATGTCACTCCTCCCAAGATGACGCCATTTTATGAAAAATAAAAAATATTATCTCACCCTCCCAAAATTCTTCTCTCTCCCTCCGCTCATTCTCCTCTCCCTCACAACCCTAAATTGTCTTGATTGGAAAGTGAAAACTCGTCTTTGAATAAATCAGTGATCCATTTGGAGGTATATCTATTCTTTATTATATATTTCCCTTTTTGCGGAACTCAGTGCTGGGGAAAACTGATTTGAGTGATTGCAAGCCAGTGGCTCCGTTCCCAGGGTCTTTTTTTGAGCTCTTACTACTCTTTTCAGTTGTTTTTGGTTCCAAGTGCATAACGATGGACTTAATTTGAGACTGAAAAAATGTTGGACAGACATATTCCTTTATGTAAACATATTGCTGGGACTATGTTATGAAGTCTTTTGCAATTGTTGTGGATGCTGTGATCTTTTACTGGAAATTAATGCCAACTTGTCTCTGTTTCTGTTTTGAGTATTCAATGTTATGATTTTTAACAAAAAAAAGGGGTTCTCAGTGTATACCTTCTTCTCCATTTGATAAGATACTGATGATTTTGTTAGCGACTAATCTTATGCGATTGAAATCAAATGATTGTGTCTATGAAAGTAAGAGATTATATGTCCTTTCAGCGTTATGTTGTCATCTTCTTTGTACTAAGGTTGTGTTTGATAAACCTGGGAATTTAGATCTGAATGATTATGATGTCTTAATAAATTAGATAATCTGAATGGTTATGAGGTCTGAATCTAAAAAATTGTTTGATAACTAAAAAGTAAGTTGTCTCTTAATGATACTATTTTACCATTTTAAGGGTAAAATTTTATTTAATAATTTTAAATATTCAATTTAATAAAAATGAGTGCATAATATTGTTGAATATATTTATATAAAAAAAATTATCAAAAAAATTTCATTAAGAGGTACCTCTTAATTATTAAAATTTCATTTTCTGTCTTACCAATTAAGAGGCATTCATAGGTAACAAAAAAAACAAACAAACAACAGCATGCCTCTTAGCGCATAAGAGACGGTCCATGAAGAGACAATCAAATGTAAACAAACAACACCTAAGACGCATCAGGGGGGGTCCTGTCAGAAAAAAGTAATGCATACATCCTTTTTCAATTGGGTATGGCTCCGAATATTCCCAGAAATATTTTATCGAAAGAGTGAGTGGTCGAGAATGGGAGGGAGAGAGATATACGTAGTTTTTCTGTAGTGACCTTAGATAGGACATTGGCTTATTTAAAGGTCAATCTTATATACTTTTTATTTTTTTGTTTTTTTTGTGTGCTTATGTAATAAATGGAGGAGAGAGAAGAATGTGTGAATTTATAAGGGGCAACAAAAAGAAGGAACCTTTTTTACTATTGAAGTTGGCGTATATTTTATTGCCTTCACCTGTAACACCATCTAATTGGCAGTTTGACTTGTCAACATAAAAGATTCTTTTAATATCATGACTGGTAATATTCAATATCATTGCTGAATTGGTTTTTAGTGTTAATTGTTTGGAACTGTTGTGGATACCAACTTTTTTCGGATCTTATTAATAACAATGGAATTGGTTAGGGCGCCACCACGTGCTTCCTTGTGTGTCGGAGATTGGTTTTTAGTGTTAATTGTTTGGAACTGTTGTGGATACCCACTTTTTTCGGATCTTATTAATAACAATGGAATTGGTTAGGGCGCCACCGTGTCCTTTCTTGTGTGTCAGAGATATAAAGCGAGTGCACTGGAAAAGAAGAGGGAACTGGGTCGATCTATTCTAGGGCGAAGCATCCGAAGTAAAGGGGGATCAACGAGGGAGAAGGAGAGTGTACATGCAAGGGACAAGGAGGTAGGACTGAGAGGGTGAGAGGGCTGAGTTTTTTTGTTTTTTTTTAAATATATAAAAGTTAAACGACATCGTTTTGGGGATTTATGGCTTATCTAAGGCCAATCTGATGGCTTTTATTATATATGCGAGTGTGTGTGTTTGTATGTATATATATATAGTTAGATTTTTATGTCACCGACAGATTTTATTTTCCAAAATTATAGCCCTCGGTAGTTAAGCATGAAGTTCTCTCACTTTTCATAATCATCTGGGTTTACAATGCTGTCTTGCTCAAAAGAGGTTTTCTTGACTGAGAACGTTAAAATTTCCTATGATATTTTGTTATTCTTTTATCTCTCCAACTTTGCTGGTTTAATTAAATCTCTAGTTTTCCTGAACTTTAGCTCCGAAATGAACTGTTTAATATGTTTTTACCACTTTTCCTTTTCATATGCATAAATGGTGATGTGGTCATTTAATGTAGCAGCTTTGTAGTGCCATGTGGGGTTAGTTTGGTAGGCTATTGGGATATCTTGTATTATTCATAAAAAAAATGTTAAGACAATCTTTTTTGAGTTGGAAATCGAATTAAGGTATGTTTTAATTGTAAAATCCTTTCCATATGCTCTTTTCATCTTCAATCTAAGATCCATTTCTTCCTTTTTGAGCTCAGCAGTATCCTATATGGATTGAACAAACACAGAACAAATATAAGTCTAAACTCAGTGAAGATATGGTGCACAGTGATAGTTTAGGTAAGTGTCATCTTGGAGTGAAAATCAAGCGAAGATGAGTCACGTAACGGAAAAAACACAATGTCTAGTGTGTCGGTGTTAAGAGGTTTATTAGTGGATAAAAATAAGTTTATAAAATAAAGTACCAGTGAGTCAATAATGATAAAAGATAATAGAACAAACAACTAGAAATTAAAAGCTTGCAAGTACTGCACTTGAATAGATATTATTTGGACTGCTAGGAGATTCCTATTATGCTTAATTATATTTTGCTATACAATTGTAAATTGCACAATATCCACAATCGAATTGAACTTCTTTTGTTATATAAAATTTTTTCTCTTTGCCCAGGAAAATCATTCCCTACTTCTTTCTTCTCTCTTTGCTTCAATTATTGAGATTGCCAACATTGTTATTTGGAATTTGGGTTAAAAAAAAGGCCTCTTTGATTAAATCTGAAGTTCATATTCACCAATCGTTGAATTTTATTTCAAGTACCCAACTCTGCTTAACACCTGCATTCACCATTCTAATCATGTTATCCAACTAGTTGCTGTGCTTATTGCATCTAAAGTTTAATTAGCTAAAGGGAAGTTGAACAAATTGAGGTTCGGTCATTTGCAGCACAAAAATGGGAGAAGTGAACTTTATGCAGAAAGATGATGTACGACTGGAGACTACAAGGACAAGATTTTCCAATGTCCTCAAAAGGCATGGAGAACTAGCTGTGCGCCTTTCTAGGGACTCGGACAGGACGATTTTTGAGCGTTTACAGAAAGAATTTGAAGCTGCACGGGCTTCTCAAACTCAAGAAATTTGTTTAGATGGTGAACAATGGAACGATGGGTTATTAGCCACGATAAGGGAAAGGGTTCACATGGAGGCTGAGAGGAAAGCAATGCAATTGCCCAGGGAAACGAATTCGGTGCCAAGTCTTCCATTCAATGAAAAAGTTACGTATAAAGTTGGAACGAAGGTGATCTGTTGTCTGGATGGAGCAAGAATCGGCATACAGTATGAGACATCTTTTGCTGGAGAACCGTGTGAGCTGTATCACTGTGTGCTTGAAAGCAAATCATTTCTGGAGAAGATGACTGTCCTTGAACATACGGTTCCTTTCTTTCTGCCAATACGTGAAGCAGAAAATGATCTTCTCTCTTCAAATGCAATGAGATTTATAGATCATGTTGGAGAACTGTTGCAGGCGTATGTGGACCGACGCGAGCAGGTTCGCCTTATTAAGGAGCTATATGGGAATCAAATTGGGGAACTTTATCATAGCCTTCCTTACCACATGGTTGAATTTATGCTAGACGATTTTGATTGCAAGATAACAGTCAGTCTTAGATATGCCGATATGTTGTCTATCCTTCCGACGGAAGTCAGTGTCTTGGCATGGCCGATGCACCAATCCAAGAAATCTTCAATTAGTGCAGGAACAACGGGCAGAAAGGGAAATGGTGCATCAGAAAGTCAACCTGTACCAACGCGTCTATCCTATGCAGAGGAGGCATTACGAGCAATGAGTTTACCTGAAGCATATGCGGAGATTGTGCTGAACCTGCCTCAAGAGCTTTGTTAACAAAATCCGCAAAGGAATGCCTGATGTCTTATCTGCCGGAAAAAAAGGGTTAATGGACTTGACGGATGTTGTGCTGGTTTGCAACAAGAAATTTGCACAACTTACAAAGTTTACTGAGAATACAGACTGCTACCATTTCTTTGTTCACTCAATAAACCGTTTCTTCTGTTTCCAAATTTGTACTATGTGGTCTTGAATCTAGTATGTATCCTTCTGTGAAAATCTAACCAACTTGTTTGTACATTGCCCTACTCTGTATGTTTATGAAAAGGTTGAAATAATGCAAGAGTAGGAAACCAAAATGGCATATAGTCCTGTGATAAACCAGCCCTATTTTTGTTGGTACTCAACATTATTAAAATGGGTTGATTGATTTTTGGGTCACTGTAATAGGAGTTGATTTTCATTATAGTTACCCGAATCTCTTTTTGTGTAAAACGCATTAATATACTCGAAAAAACTTAAAAAAAATAGTCATTACTTGTGATTCCGTCCAACAAAATGAACGGAAAGTGTTGAGTAGACCAACGGTTGACACATGTTAATTATGTGGCAGGTGACGTGAATCGAGTTAATTAATATTTTGGTCATTGTACTAGGAGTCGATGTTTATTTAGGTTACTGAAACTTTTTTTTTTGTTACATTCTCGTTATCGAAGTACCAAAAATATTACAAATTATGGTTTTATAATTTTGTAATATTTTATAAGCAAATCTGAGAAGTGTCCAAATGCTCCTTTAAACCAGCAAACGAATCCTCAACACAACCTTTAGCTATCCGGTCACAAAGGAGTCCAAGAGAGCTCACGAGTCACGAACCATGTTGCTACCGCTGCTGAGCGGCCTAACAGAGCATGGAAAACAGACTCGCTATGAAAACTACGGGAGTGGTTAGTATGAAGTTCATTTTTGAGTAAGTTGGTCTGACACGCAGGTGAGACTTTATATGTGTCAGTATTCTATTAGTCAATTGACCAACTTACCAAAATATAAACTTCATACTAACCGGATCCGAAAACTACACACATGGCATGAACCCCATTCGACGCCAACAAAGCGCAGCCCGCGCAAGAAAAGTCTGATTTTAGGAGGAACCTTCAAATTCCAAATCAATCACAAAAAGAATTACAAACCTACGAAGTACTTCCCTTATTGAAACCATCATGATAAGCCGATTTAACTGAATTACTCCCATGAGAATTGTAGTGCCAAACCAGTTCGTCTCCACGAGTTTGAAAGGTTAGAGGGATCTTTTTAATAATATCTATATTGCTCAGGTCTACCTTATCTTCTAGCATCTCAACCTTTCGAACAAATCTATCTTTATCAATTAGATCAGCCACCGAAGGCTCATCATCAATATTACTATAGAACGACAACAATTTAACTGTCGCTGGTCTGGGAATCCAACAACCCGACTTGTATGTTTATTCTACATTTTATTTTCTTAGTATTAAATGTCGTAGTAATATTTTGTAATAAAATCACTAATTTGTAATATTTTTTGATACTTCGATAACAAGAATGTACAAAAAAAAAGTTTCAGTAATCAAAATGAAAATCGACATCGACCCCCTAGTATAATGATCAAAACACCAATTAACCCGATCCACGTCACCTGCCACATAATTAACAACTATTAACCGTTAGTTTACTCAGCACTTCCGTTTATTTCGTTGGACGAAATCATAAGTAATGACTATTTTGTAAACTTTTTTGAGTATAGTAATGCGTTTGTAACAAAAAAAATCGATAACCATAATGAAAATCAACCCCTAGACAGTAATCAAAAGTCAATTAACCCTTATTAAAATGGTATCAAACATTTTGTATGTTGAGTTTGTTTGGTTACTAGCATTTGTGACGGTAACATTTAGACTTTCACCACTTTCTGTATGTTTCATTTGAACTAGAAACGCGGCATTAGTGAGTTAAAAAAAATAATGTTTGAAATAAATTGCTTCTAAACAAATAAAATTTTTAAGTGCTTTTGGAACTCTAACCATACTCTTTAAATATCTGAAACACGTCCTCTTTCATCAATATATTTGTTAGTAGAACACATGCGACTCCCCAAATTTAGACATTTATATCTCGAATTCGCTGCTTCACGATCTAACTCAAATAATAAATTAAAATCTCAAACAACGGAATAATAAAATAATTTACATTGAAATAATATAAATATTCTCGTCCCAAGGTCTCGCAACCGTTACTAACTTAATACATAACTTAAATTGTCACTTAACTTAATGCATGATACCAAATAAGTTTTGTTACAAACATAAGAACAATACACTTCTAGCATAAAAGACTAAACCTACTCCGTAGCCTTGCCCTTACTCTTATCCTTCCCCGAGGTACTTTCTTGCTCTGACTTAACTGAAATGTTTTAGGGAAGCAAGAATGAGCAACAATTTGCCCAACAAATAATATAGCAATAAGGGTAAACAAGTATATAAGTTCATGATCTCAAGGGTATAACGGTAATAATAGTTCAAGAATTAAAAGAATAATGTTGGAAGCAAGAATTATCAATTATTCCAAATCTGACATTTGAATCGAAATAAGAGTCACAATGGACTAAAGGATATTCTACATAATTCAAAGGTTTCAATACTGTAAGGTTTAAAGAAGATTTAAACACTGAGTAGTCACTATGGACCAAGAACTCCTATTAGAATTAACAGTATTTAACTAACAATTCATTATAAACAAATACAACATGTGATCAACCTATATTACCCTACGTTATATATAACATTTAAACATGTTGTTTGTGCGCACATTGGTTCCCCGACAATATAAAATTTCCCCTTCTAAGAGAGTTGTTCATCTCAGTAGATTTATAAGATTTCGCACCAAAGCAATTAGTTTGGATAACTTTCTAACTCATAGATATTTGTCTAGCTGAATCAAATGGCTTAAACTCCTTTCTCAATACGTTTAAGAACGATAAGTTCAAACTCGCAACATGATTTAAGATATAAAATTTAAGTTAAATTTCAGAATATGGATAACGATTCATACGAGTATAGATATTAGCTAAATAATTCGAAACTTGCACAATATTCAGCGCGAAATAAATTTAGGAACTTGCATTCAATATAAGAATTAAATGAAGTTAAGAAACTTGCGTAATCATGGATTCCTTGCATAAAGTAAATGCATAGGTTAGGATACTTTCCTTTCGCGTAGATTACTAGTCTAAAGCTTAACAACACTGCAAAGTCTTATAATATCCTATTTATGTATATATATTTACACACATTAGTTATACAAGCTCGATACACACACTAACTAATACACATACTCAATATGTATGATAAGCACATACATTAAGTCTTATCTTAGTTACACGATCAAACCATATAGTTACCACATCAACATTGATTTGTCTTTGAAAATTTTATTTAAAAACCTTTTAGAAATTGTTAAGTATTGATTCAAGTAGCCACACTACACTTAAACACTGAGAAAATCACTTTAGAAAACATACATTAAAGCAAGTAAAGCCACTCATGATATGCAAAGGGACTCTAGACCACATGTCATACCTATTTTCATGCATAACTAAGTCAAGTTAAGATGATAAAAATTATCAGATTATATCAGAAGTCAGAATCTTTTCCTGTTACATGGCGCAACTGCGCCGTTTTGAACTTCAGAAGGGGCGCAACTGCGCCTTTCCTGGACAGTTCCAAGAACGACTATGCTTCTATAGAACTCATAACCCAAATACGAAATCCATCATTTAACATGCTTAAACTAATCCATATTGATTCCATACATTCATATAAACTTAGTTAACATAATGACATTGATTCATCAATCAATTAACAAGTAATTCAAGAATTTCTAAGAATTTATCAAACTTGAAATTAAGAACATAGTAAAGGTAATGTTACCTCTTGAAGCTTAGAATTTCTAAATTAACTCCCTGATCACTCTCAAATTCCTCAGCACTCACTCTCTATAGCTACTTATCAGAAATTTACAAATTAAATTGAAAAGAGGAAGCTCTAATTTATAGAGAAGCTATGGACCAATTGCTGGGTTTTGTTCAATGAATCAAATCAATGGTATGAGGAAGAAGATGATGGACAATGAGGATTTGGTGGAAAACAAGCTAACTACTCCCTTCAACCCACACCCTTAGCCATCATCACCAAGAATTCTAGCCTTTTCGGTTTTTCAGCAAAGAGAGAATAAGCCATTGGCTACACACAGCTGGTGGAATAGAATGGGTCTATGATTTTTGACAACCAATTTGGTTACTCAGCATTAGCAAAATGGGTACTTGCATACTTAGGTTGTGTTTGATAAACTTGGGAATTAAGATCTGAATGATTATGATGTCTTAATAAATTAGATCATCTGAATAGTTATGAGGTCTGAATCTAAAAATTTGTTTGATAACTAAAAAGTAAGTTCTCTTAATGACACTATCTTACCATTTTAAAGGGTAAAATTTTATTTAATAATTTTAAATATTCAATTTAATAAAAATGAGTGCATAATATTGTTCAATATATTTATATAAAAAAAATTATCAAAAAAATTTCATTAAGAGGTACCTCTTAATTATTAAGATTTTATTTTCTATCTTACCGATTAAGAGGCATTCAGAAGTAAAAAAAAAACAAAACAAACAGCATCATGCCTCTTAGCGAATAAGAAAAAGTCCATTAAGAGGCAATCAGATGTAAACAAACAGCACCTTAGGTTTATTTCCTTTTGGGCTCACAAGGTCATAATTACTAGCTTATTACTTAGGTTTTAGTGATGGCCATATACACAAATACATATAAGGGTCCTTTACATAAGTATACAACATTTAGAAAGAAATTACACTATTAGTGCACTCATAAAATATTTATATAATTAATACACTTTCTATATTTATTTACAATATTAGTGCAATTAGGATTCCTTAATTTAGGGAATTAGTATAGGATTCAATTCATAATAATAAGGAAACCTAAAATCAAGGAGAAATAACTACCATAATTAATAATTAAAATTCAAATATCTAGGATCTAACAAACAAAATAAATTCAAAAATAATAATTAAAATTCAAATATTCAGAGTTTGGAAACGTCATCTTTTTCCTCCCCTTCGCCGGTCATCTTCCTCCTCCCCTTCGCCGCCACTTCAACACCATGGACGCCGACCATCTTCCTCCACTTCACCATGGACGCCGGTCATCTTTCTCCGCTTCATCATGGACGCCGCCGCTTCAACACCATGGACGCCGGTCATAGCTGCAATTATTATGAAGGTTGATTTAGTCCAAAAATTAAAAGGAGAAAAAGATAAATTTTATTGCAGTTGGTATCCAAATATTTATACAAAGGTAACCATTTTAGTTTTTGTGGGTAACCAATAGAACTGCACTATGAAAAAAAATCTATAATAGATTTTTTTTCATTAATTGGTAACCCAATAAAACTGAATTGGTTACTTTTGTATTAACATTTGGCTACCAACTGCATTATAAAAAAAATTACAATAAATTTTTTTTAATTAATTGGTAACCCAATAAAACTGAATTGGTTATATTTGTATAAAGTGTTAGCTACCAACTGCACTCTTAAATAAAAAAAATCTATAATAAATTTTTTAAAAATAAATTAGAAACCTAATAATACTGAATTGGTTACCTTGGTATGAATGTTTGGCTACCAACTGTACTATAAAAAAATCGCAGCAATTGTACTATGAAAAAAATCGCAAGTGTGGATGTGTAGGATGGTATTAATGGTGTGGATGTGGAGGATGACATTAACAAATTGGAACTGTCTAGGTTAATGGTGGATGATGACGTTAATGGCGGAGGAGGACGGAGGAGAAAGGCCTAATTTATACAGTGGAGGAGGACGGAGAAGGGCGGAGGAGGGCAGTGGAGGAGGACGGAGGAGAAGGCGGTGGAGGAGGGCGGTGGAGGAGGGCGGATGAGGAGGGCATTAACAAGAATGAATACGTTGAATGTAGAAGAAGAAAAAGGGGGGAGACTAATTAATATAGTTATTCTAGATGAGGAGAGAGAGAAGAACCAAAATTAAGGAATTCTAATTGAATTATAATTCTCTAAATTAAAGAATCCTAATTACACTAGAATATGTAAATAAATATGAAAGTGTATTAGTTATATAAATATTTAATAAGTGCACTTTTATTGTAATTATGTTTTTAAATGTACTATAAAATGTAATTGTTCCTACATATAATCATATAATCCATGTACATTGGGTTAGTCCAATAATTTAGTTGAGTACCAACAATTCCTTAATTTCCATAAAACTTATTATTTCAAATACACCTAAATATTATAATGATAATCAATATTAAATGTTTATTTTTCAAAAATTAACTTTCTTCCATAATTCCTAAAATACACATTTAATCAACTCACTATGTACTTTAATGCCACACAATGCTAATTTATATAACTTAGTAAATCACATAATTCAAGCTTACTTTTATCATATAGTCTAATACATAATTCATTCACATTATAATATTATTCTTAATGTCTCACTTTGCATTTCATGCATGAAGCAACACAAATATTTTTTTAAGGATTGGTCATCGGCGCAGCTGTGCTGGTTTGCACTGCAGAAGCCAGAAGTGGCACAGCTACACCACTCTAGGACAATCCAAACAAGGCTTTGCACCAACAGTCTCAGACCATATCACATACCACAATGCACTTTCACATAATAAATAATCAACTAAAATAATAATAACAATTAGTCTATCATATTATTTCACCATTGCTTTACTAATTAAATTGAAACTTTACTTAGTCCATCATTATGCCACACTAGGCATATCACATAAGTTTAATATAAGCTTTATTATCATTTCCAACATATTTCCCACTTATCATATACTTAATTTAATTTAACTGAATTATCACATCTCATATCACAAAGATATATATTTATATTCAAATAAATATTCAAACATTTTATTTATTTATTTAATATTGTTTATAAAATTCACGGGTATTACAACACATGGGCAGATCTAGCCTAGGGGAAGTGGGGTTAATTGATCCCACTGAATTTTCAAGAGTAAAAAAGAAAGAGTAAAAATTTAGGGTGTTTAATAAAAAAAATTAAAATTTAGATTGAAAAATATTATCTTCATTCTAAAATTAGAGATATATTTTGACTTTTTAAAGTCAATTCACGAAATCCTAAAATTCAAAATTTATACGAAGTTATTTAGTTTTAATACAACAAATATAAAAATTATAAACCAACTATAAAACACTACTAATTATTATCTTTGTTGTTTTCAAAATTTAAACGAACTTATATCAATTTGAGTTTTAGGATTTCGCGAATTGACTTTAAAAGTCAACATGTATATCTAATTTTGGAATGAATGTAGTATTAAATTCTTCAAAGTTCATATCTTATACTACCTTGGTCACTATAATACTCTTTGTCTCTCCGTTTCTCATCTAGCGGCTTGACTTAATTCATCCAACTAGTTCGACTTTAGAGAAAATACGATATGTTGTATTTTTTATTTATAATTTCACAAATTTAGCAGTTGTTTTGTGATTTTTTGTAATTACTTGTGGATTTTTGTAACTAATAAAAATGAGATTATCAACCACAATTTTAAGTAATAAAGTCTTGAAAAATGTTGTGTTTGTAAGACCTCAACTTTTATGAATAAAGAATAATTTTTTCGAATTATATTTTTGAATATTATGGTGTTGATTTGATATAATGTTATAGTTGTGGGTAATATTTACAAATTTTGCAAAGTAAACAAGTGGTTATATAATATTCGATTGATCGGAGAATATTCTTTTTGTTAGGGAATATTTGTACGACGGCACAATCATTGGTGGACCCCACAACGGAAGTATTGTCGTAGTTAGAAAACGACAAAATTATCTTTCTATAAAAATAACGGCGGAGGTGTTGCCGTTAAAACTGTTGAACTACCCGGTAGTAAAAGTACAGTAATACACGTGGTTGCATAGTAGCACACGGTATTGATTATTGATGCTTACGTGAGAAGTCACTCAGTTATACTCAATTATTGCTACAGTAATTGCTGCATCATATCTCTCATATTATTGATTCGATTATTGTCATAGTATCATCTGCATAATATGTTATTTTATTAAATCAATAATTGAGACGACAAAGTTATTCATATTATTAAATTGCACTATTTATAATGTCTAGAAGTTCTGTCAAGGAGAGGTTTGGTCACCTAATTGCGCGCCAATAGGGAGAAATCCTTATTGGAAAGCCCCCTCTATCCTGGGAATGACCTGGTTGATAAATATTGTGAGTTATAATATTAATGATGAATGTTATGAAAATTGAAGTTATGTTCGGATTTGAATTTGGAGACGCGGACTTGATATTTGAGTCTGAAACGATTAAATTAATAAAAATAGTCTATAAACACAAAATTTTTCGGAATAGTACTAGGAGGGGAGAGACGGGGAATTCCTTCGCTAGTATGACCTACCTAAGTTTATGTGGTATTTAATTGGCCGGACAGAATTTAGGGATAATATGTTACATGTCAATTAACCTTTGTTTTGTGACAGTATCTGAAAATGACATCCGAGAATGTTGAGAATAGCAATGGAGCACAGGCGACCGTTGATTCACCACATATCAATAATCAGGATAATGTGCATCAGGAAGGCGACAATCCTCATGAAAACAACAACACTGACCAAATGATGAATGATCAAATGTTCAGAGGCTTTATGCAATTCATGCAACAGTAGGCGAGAGCGGCTCCTGTCCAAAATGTAGGTGGAAACACTGGAAACTCTCGGACGATCACCGCTAAACAGTTCAAGGAGCTGGGACCACCAGAGTTTATTGTAGAGCCAAAACCACTTAAGGCGGAAGCATGGATAAAGCAGATCAGCAAGATATTTGATGTCTTGGGATGTTCCGAGGAACAAAAGGTTTCCTTTGCGCCTTTATATTGCGAGGAGAGGCAGATTACTGGTGGGAATCGGTAAAGCGTACTCAACCTGCCGCACTGAAAATGTCTTGGGAGAAGTTCCAAGAACTATTCAACGACAAGTACTTTCCCGAAAGTATTCGTCAGATGAAGGTGGTGGAGTTCATCAAGTTAGAACAGAATAATATGACCATGTCGCAGTACGAAGCAAAGTTTGCCGAGTTATCCCGGTTTGCGTCCCACTTGGTGGATAATGAAGAAAGAATGACGCGGATTCTTTTAAGAGGTTTGAAGCCGGAGATACGTCAACATCTTATTTCTCATAAATTATGTTTGTATTCAGATGTTGTAAATAGGGCTCAGTTAGTGGAGCGCGATAACGAATCAACGCAACCAAAAGAGAGCAGCCGACAAAATGATAATACCAGTGAGAGCAGTCATCGAAGCGGTGACAACAAGCGTGGAGGAAATCAGCAGGCCAGAAGTGGTAACCACTTCGGTGGTAATCAGGGCCAAAATAATAAGAATGGGCATTTAAAGAAGAGGAGATTCAACAATGATGGAAAGACGTCAGCACCAGCACCTGTCGTTAAGGAAGGAGAACGACCACCTATTATATGCTTCAAATGCGGAGGGGGGGGGACACATTAGTCCAAACTGTGCGATGCCGTCCAAAACATGTTATAATTGTGGAAGAGAATGTCACTTAGCCCGATTTTGTCATTCACCGAAGACAAGTTCAGCTAGGATGGAGGCACCAAAGGCCGTCCCAGAAAAGCCAAAACCGGTAGTGCAAGGGAGAGCGTTTGTTATGACCTCCTAGAAAGCAAGGAACCCGAATGAGGTCATCACGGGTAAGTTTATCATAAACTCTAGCAAAGTCTATACTTTATTTGATACCGATTCTATCCATTCTTTTATTTCTCCTACTTGAGCTCAACGATTAAATTTGATTCCGGAGAAATTAGACTTTGACTTATCTGTGGAAACTCCGTTGGGAGAAACCTTCATTGCATCCATTGTTTATAAGTCTTGTTTGGTTCAAATTGGTACACTCACATTACCTGTCGATCTTATTTCATTGAAAATACTTGCATTTGACGTGATTCTAGGGATTGATTAGTTAACTACTCATCATGCAAAAATTGATTGTTTTTGTAAAGTTGTTAGCTTTCATATTTCTAACCAACCTATTATGCAAATTCAAGCGAACAAACCATTAAAATCAATCACGGTCATTTCAAGCCATAAAGCTATTCGTTTATTAAAAAACGGATGTCAAGCTTTCTTAGCCCATGTCACAGATTTAAACAAAAATACGTCAGTTTTGAACGATATTTCTATTGTTAATAAATTTCCTGACGTATTCTCTGAAGAACTTCCTGGCCTACCCCCATAGCGTGAAATTGAATTTTGTATCGACCTTGAACCTGGTATAAAACCTATTTCCTAAGCCCCATATCGAATGGCTCCTATTGAACTTTAGGAGTTAAAGACCCAACTGTAGGAATTGTTAGACATTGGTTTCATTCGTCCTAGTACGTCTCCTTGGGGTGCTCCTGTTCTATTCGTGAAGAAGAAAGATGGGAGTATGCGACTTTGTATTGATTATCGGGAGTTGAATCATGTCACCATAAAAAATAGGTACCCATTGCCACGTATCGATGACCTGTTTGACCAGTTGCAAGGAGCCAAATTCTTTTCAAAGATTGATCTTCGTTCTGAATATCACCAATTGAAGATTAGAACCAATGACATTCCAAAGACGGCTTTCAGAACTCGGTACGGGCATTATGAATTCATAGTCATATCCTTTGGATTGACTAATGCTCCTTCTGCCTTCATGGATATGATGAACCGAGTATTCAAGGAATATTTGGATCACTTTGTGGTCGTCTTTATTGATGACATCCTTATTTATTCCAAAAGCTATGAAGAACATGAGCAACACTTGAGGCTGACACTCCAAAAGCTTCATGAATACAAGCTTTATGCCAAGTTGAAGAAATGCGAGTTCTGGCTTGAGGAAGTAGCATTCCTTGGGCACGTAGTATCAAGTCATGGAATATCTGTTGACCCGACAAAGATTGAAGCTATTCAAAGCTGGGAGCAACCTAAATCAGTGACCGAGGTACGTAGCTTTCTCGGTTTAGCTGGTTATTATCGGAGATTCGTTGAAGGATTTTCTCTAATCGCTACACCATTAACTCAGCTAACTCGAAAAGATACAAAGTTCGGTTGGAGCGAAGAATGTGAGAAGAGTTTTCAAGAACTCAAGAGGAGACTCATTTCAGCACCTGTTCTGACAATACCATCTGGCTCGGAAGGATTTGTCATCTACAGTGATGCTTCGGGCAAAGGGTTGGGATGTGTTCTTATGCAACATGGGAAAGTCATAGCCTATGCGTCGCGACAACTCAAAAAATATGAGAGGAATTATCCTACTCATGATCTAGAGTTAGCAGCTGTTGTCTTTGCACTTAAAATTTGGAGGCATTACTTGTATGGGGAGAAACTGGAGATCTTTAGGGATCATAAAAGCCTCAAATATTTCTTCACTCAAAAGGAACTCAACATGCGACAATGACTTTGGCTTGAACTGTTGAAAGATTATGATCATACCATCCAATACCATCCTGGAAAAGCGAACGTGGTAGCTGACACATTGAGTAGAAGATCATATGCAAGTACGAGTGCGATATTGTTAACGCAAAGGCCCATTTTATGTGACTTGCAAAGGATGGAGATAGAGTTAAAGACTCCAGGGACCCATGTGATGATGGCGAATATACGAGTAGAACCAACTTTAATCGATAAAGTTAAAGCTGCTCAAGCTATAAACCTGGAGCTGATGCGTATGAGGAAAAAAGTGCAAGAAGGTGTTATGACGGAAGCAAGAATCGATGAAGAAGGAATACTTCGAGTCAACTCCAGACTTTGTGTTCCTAACGACCCTGATTTAAAGTATAAAATCATGATGGAGGCACACAACACACCGTTTGCAATTCATCCTGGGAGTACCAAAATATATCATGATCTTCGTCATACATTTTGGTGGAGCAATATGAAGAGAGAGATAGCGATGTTTATCTCAAGGTGTCTAACTTGTCAACGAGTTAAAGCGGAGCATCAAGTACCAAAAGGTCCATTGCAACCACTTGAAATTCCAGAATGGAAGTAGGAGCACATTACCATGGATTTCGTTACCGGTCTTCCTAAGGTTTCTCAAGGCATAGATGCGATTTGGGTCATTGTTGATAGATTGACCAAGTCTGTTCATTTCTTACCGATACGAGAAACTTATACACTTGAACGTATTGCTCGTATGTACATAAATGAGATTGTAAGACTTTATGGTATGCCGGTATCCATAGTTTCTGATCGAGACCCAAGATTCACTTCACGATTTTGGGTTAGTTTGCAAAAAGCTATGGGCACAGACTTACGATTTAGCTCAGTATATCATCCTCAGACGGACGGACAGTCAGAGAGGACTATTCAAACTCTTGAAAATCTATTAAGACTCTGTGTCCTTGATTTCAAGGGAATTTGGGACAAGTTCTTACCATTGGTGGAGTTTTCCTACTTATCAAGCAAGTATTGGCATGGCTCCATTCGAAGCGTTGTATGAAAGAAAGTGTCGTTCTCCAGTATGCTGGGATGAGGTGGGTAAGCAACATTGTTGGGACCGTAGTTGGTACGTATGACTACAGAAAAGATTCAAACTATCCGACAACGTATAAAAACCTCATAAGATCGACAAAAGAGTTATGCTGGTCTTCATCGAAAGGATGTGGAATTCGATATAGGAGATCATGTGTTGTTACGTGTTGCTCCATGGAAAGGAGTTACGAGATTTAGAAAGAGAAGAAAGCTCAATCCTCGATTTATAGGCCCATTTTTAATCCTCGATCGAGTAGGAACTGTGGCCTATAGACTCGCCTTACCGCCAAGTATGTCTCGTGTTCATAATATTTTTCACATATCTATGTTGCGTAAATATGTGAAAGACCCGAACCACATTATTGAGTTAGAACCAGACGAGATAGAAGAAGATTTAACGTATGAAGAGTTACCTTTTAAAATCTTGGATAAGAAGGATCATGTTCTACGCTCCAAGGTTATACCTCAAGTCAAAGTTTTGTGGAGAAACCACGATGTGGAGGAAATGACTTGGGAGTTAGAATCTGAGATGAAGTCAAGGTATCCTCATCTCTGACATACCAGGTATGTACCCTAATTTCGAAGACGAAATTTCATAAGAAGGGGAGGTTGTAAGACCCCAACTTTTATGAATAAAGAATAATTTTCTCGAATTATATTTTTGAATATTATGGTGTTGATTTGATATAATATTATAGTTCTGGGTAATATTTACAAATTTTGCAAAGTAAACAAGTGGTTATATAATATTCGATTGGTCGGGGAATATTCTTTTTGTCAGGGAATATTCGTACGACGGCACAATCATTGGTGGACCCCACAACGGAAGTATTGTCGTAGTTAGAAAATGATAAAATTATTTTTCTATAAAAATAACGGCGAATGTGTTACCGTTAAAACTGTTGAACTACCCGGTAGTAAAAATACAGTAATACGCGTGGTTGCATAGTAGCACACGATATTGATTATTGATGCTTACGTGAGAAGTCACTCAGTTATACTCAATTATTGCTACAGTAATTGCTGCATTATATCTCTTATATTATTGATTCAATTATTGTCACAGTATCATCTGAATAATATGTTATATTATTAAATCAATAATTGAGACGACAAGTTATAATGTTATTGGTTAATAATTGTTGAAAGATTAAATATGTGTTGATTAAAAATAAAATGATTTGTGGTAATATTTATTCAATCCTTGATGTATATAAAGAGTCTATTATGAGACGTTTGTGGTAAATTTGGTTATTCTATGGGGGCCCATATGTCATCATCTAAAGAGTCTCTTTCGCCAATAGTAATTACCTTTACCAGACGTCAAACCACTTGCCGTTTCATATTACAGGCGTCGAACCACTTGGTGTTTCACATTACAGGCGTCAAACCACTTTGGTGTTTCACATTACATGCATCAAACCACTTTTCTTTTCACAGCACTAGTCGTCAAGCCGCTTGTCTTTTCACATTACAAGTGCTAAGCTAGAAATCTTCTATAAATAGAGGCCTAGTTCTTCATTATTTTTCATGAATTCATTCAAGCTATAGAGAGAGAAAGTATAGAGAGAATAAGAGGGAAAGAAGAATAGTATTCTGTTACTACACTACTGCAGTATTCAATCTCCTACTAATGTAAGGGGTGTTATTTCTTTTGTATTCATGAAGAGAACTTCTATTATTCCATTATTTATTATTATATTGGAATAACCTGTATACGCGGGCTACCCTATACTTGGTAAAATTCTTCTGTTATTCTAGTCTTTATTATTTTGTTAGAATATCATGTCTGTGCGTTTTACGCCGGACCTGGTTCCAGTCTTTATTATTCTGTTAGAATATCCTGTCTGTGCGTTTTACGCCGGTCCTGGTTCCAGTCTTTATTATTCTGTTGGAATATCCTGTCTGCGCATTTTACGCCGAACCTGGTTCTATTCTTTATTATTCTGTTGGAATATCCTGTCTGTACATTTTACGCCGAACTTGATTCCGTTATTTATTATTCTGTTAGAATAACCTGTCTGTGCGGTCTATCGCATGCATGGTGATTTTTTTGTTATTCCATTCTTTATTATACTCGGTTGGTTAAAACTTTGACTTCTATACTCTATGAAATTAGTGGAATATCCTTGATATTTGTGTTTCATCCAGTATCTTTTCATGGAAATATTCTTCTGAGCATTCTTGAATTTTACTCTACAAAGCAGTATCATGTTGACAGTTTGGACGTTATTGGTTCCTGGATAAATTAATTTTTGAACTTGTTTTATTGAATTCTTATATCATTGTCATCATCCTCATGTTTATATTTTAATGAAAGTCATCTGTGGCTTATAGTGCATAGATGGACTTGGTATGATTATGACCAGGGATTATTCGGTGTAATCATAACCGTAATGTTACAAATGATGTGGTAAAAGTCTTCATTGGCTCGTAGTGCATTGATGGACAGTTGTTGGCATGATCATGACCATTAATGAATACATGAATGTCCTTGGCCCGTAGTGCATGGATAATTTATGGTCGTGATACTAAAGCATATCCTTGGCCGTAGTGCAGGGGTGATTCGATGATGTGGATTATTTATTAAGTTGAGTCCCAGCGATAAAAGTGATGAAAAACCTTTTAAATCATAAAAGATAGTAGATTGTATTCTCTACTTGACTCTTTTAATGGATTGCTTGTTCCGCTGCAGTTAAACTTGATGTTTGTTATATTGTATCAGTTTAACATTGTTTAAGACTAATGATAATTTATTCTGCATTATCTTAGTCATAATATTTCTTACTGGGCTAGTTGAGCTCACCCTTTCTTTCACTGTTCTCTTCAGGAAATGAGAATATAGCTGGGACGAGTCGGGGAACGGAGTGATGGTCCTAGATGGTGCATTAATAGTCCTCACTATTCTGTGATATAGTGTGATAATAATTATAATGAGGACTCCTTTTGAGTTTGTATACTCTCTAGTAGACAATATTTATATTCAAACTCACAGTTTATGTTTTGTCGTATTGTACACGACAATTGTATTATTAAGTTGTATTTGAATTCTGTATCATGTATCTGGCGACTCAAGATGGGTGATGTATACCTAATTTTGGGGGCGTCACAGTGTTAAATACTTTTTTGGTCACTATACTTTAGGTCAACTTACAAGTGAGTCACTCAACCATTTTTTCTTACATGTCAACTCACTATATTGTACTTTACTAACAAAGCGTTAGAAAATTCGTCAAATCGTTTGACTTTAGAGGGAAATGAACAGATAAGCTGCATATGTGTAAAAAATTTATGTTGTGGCAGGACTTATTCCATATAGCCTTCATTACATGGATATGGAGGGAAAATAACCCACCCAAATACCTGTTGATGGACCCACGTCTATTAGAAGCCAAGAAGCAAGTGAATTGTCATATTTTTCCAAGTTTGATCGATGAAGCAAACTGAGCCCTAAGCTAGCCCTTCCAAAGTGGTCGATCAATTGGAAAAAAAAAGTAAAGAATGATGACTTGTTTGATTGAACTCTATTTCTAAACAAAATCGATTATTTGGTGTGATTCATGTTGGTTAAACTCGTTTGATGCTCGATATCAAGTAACGGTCGACAAGTATATCCCATCTGATGGTCCCCTTATCTGACTTTGATGATTTTTTTTTGTGTTTCTTGTTGTCGTATTGCCCTTTTGTTCATAAACCCTAGATTAATCATGTATTTTTTTGTTCTTTTTTGTCTTTTTCTTTACTGATTCTTGGGTGGAATATTTATAAAATCCTTCTTTACTAAATTTTGGTCCCCTTTTATCCCCACATGAATGCTTTGTATTTATTTTCATTCCTTCAACTTATGCTCTATTTTGCATGTGGTTTATTATAGATGGATACTATTGTGAAATTGAATGTACACCATGGTGGGAAGTTTATCTACGCTCCTTTATGTGACTATATGGGAGGTAATGTTTATCATATTCCACGGTTGGATGTTGATTATATTTGTATGGGTGCTATTAATTACTTAGCTACTGAACTTAATTATCATCCTGAATCAAGTGTTTATTTTAAAATTGATGTAGTAGATATTATAAATGGGGTTAGACTTGTTTATGATGATGTTAGTATAAGAGATATGGTTAATATTTGGTTGCCACGTGGTGTAATTGATGTCTATATAGACCATGTATTACTATATAATACTGATCAAACCTCCATATTGGATGAGCATATTAGTATTAATGTGAACGATAACATGCTTAAAAATGTTTATGACATTGTGGTTGATAACGTGGTTGAAAATGTTGAAATTATGGTATATAATATGGATGAAAATGTGATTGGTGAGGGTACTGAGGGTTATAATGTGGACAATGTGGTTGGGGAGAAGTTGAGTGATAGAAGGATTAAAAAATATCATAATGTCAAAAATAGTGCTAAAAGAAAGTCCAAAAGGGGTAAACAAAGGGTGGTTGACGAGGAATGTTCTGAGATAGATACCTCTGATAGTGATTTTGATGAAGATTGTAGTGATAAAGAATTAGTGAAGTTAGGAAGATGGCGAGGGAGTATAAGAGGGAGATGAAAAAGAACACAAAGTTGGAGGATGAGAAACATGAGACAAACAATGAGGGAGAGGAAGGAGAAAATCATGGAGATGAGAGAGATGAAGAGGGTGAGGGGGAGGATCAGCCTGAAAATATAGAAGAAAATGTGGCAGGACATGACCTATAAATGAATGACATAGAGGGAGAACAATTTAGGAATGATGATGAGGGCAGTGTGTGACGCCCCCGAAATAGGTATACATCACCCATCTTGGGTCGCCAAATACATGGTACTGAATACAAATATAAACTTAATTATACAACATGAGCTGAGAGTTTTTACACGAATATTGCCTCATAGACAATATCCAAACTCAAATTCAATACTTACTACATTTATTATCACACTAAATAGTGAGGACTACTACAGCCACCATCTCAGACCATCACTCTGTTCCGCGACTAGTCCTGGCTACGTTCTCATTTCCTGAAGAGAACAATGAATGCAAAATGGTGAGCTCAACTAACCCAGTAAGAAATATTATAACTAGGATAATGTAGAATAAATTATCGTTAGACTTCAACAGTGTTAAACTGATAAAATACAATAAACATCAAGTTTAACTGCAACGGAACAATCAATCCATTAGAAGAGTCAAGTAGAGCATGATATCTACTATCTTCTATGATTTAAAAAGTTTATCAACAATTTTATCGCTGAGACTCAGCTTAATAAATAGTATCACAACCATAAATTATCCATGCACTACGGGCCAAGGATATTCGTGTTTTCACTAATGGTCATGATCATATCGACAATTGTCCATCAATGCACTACGGGCTAATGAAGACTTTTTCCACATCATTTATAACATTAAGGGTCATGATTATACCGAATAATCCATGGTCATAATTATACCAATCAATAGTCCATCTATGCATGTAAGCCAAAGATGACTTTCATATCAATATAAGCATCATGATGATGACAATGATATAAGAATTCAATTAAAAGAAAGCAAAGGATAATTTTTTTAAAGATTTATAATTTAATTTATCCAGAATTCAATAATGTCTAAATTGCCAACATAATACTGCTTTGTAGAGTAAAATTCAAGAATAATAATGTATCAAAATGATTTTGACAGCAAAGGAATCAATTTTTTTGTCATGAATAGTACTCCGGGTGAATAGTACCCGAGTGAATAGTACTTTGGGAATAGTACTCGTGAATAGTACTTCATGAATAGTACACATGAATAGTACCGTATAAATGAATAGTACTCATGGACAGTACTCTGGCATGAAAAGCTTAAAATTTAACAAGAATGTACAGAAAATATCCTTGTGAAATGATACTAGATGAAGCGCAAATATCAAAGATATTCTACTAATTTCATGGAGTATAGAAGCAATACTTTAACCGAATGATGGTATAATCAGGAATATGAGACGAAATAATATTACTCACATACTACAGAGTATGGAAGAAAATATTATTTCTTATGAATACTGAACAAAAATAATATCCCTTACTTCAAAAGAAGACTAGATATTGGAATAGTGAAGTAGCAGACTTCTCTTCTTCTTTCTCTCTATAGATTCTCTCTCTATAATTGTTTTTGTGAGTCTTAGTGAATTGATGAGAATGAAAGAAGAATGAGTTTCTATTTATAGGAAAATATAGTTTCGATAATTGCACGTTTTGGGGCTCGAAATATTATGATATAATGTCTTCATCTTTTCCTTTATTTTTAATTTAGTCCTGCAAGTATTATCAAACTTGCACCACCTCCCTTAATAGTACATCTTGATAATCAATAGTCACTACTACAAAATAGTAAGTAAACAACGCTTAAAAGACAACATTTTTTATAAAAACGTTGTGGTATTTTTTTTACAACATTTTTAAAAAAAACGTTGTAGATATATATGAAAAAATGTTGTCTATTTAAAATCACATTTTTTTTAGTTTTAATTAGATAACGTTTTATTTTAAAAATGTTGTCTATTAAAAAAACACGGAGCTTGACTTGAAATTAAAAACACGAAGCTTAGTTAAAATTAAAAGACGTATCTTTTTCTCTCCTAGCCTTCCAACATCGCTTCCAACATCTGAAGCAGT